>OZ007597.1:89099617-89736617 GCA_963931845.1 Maratus michaelseni | reverse complement strand
AATATCATAAATCAAAACATTTGATTTCAGAATCAAAGTATCGTCTCTAATTTGTACACGCGATAAATAAAAGCTGTATTAGAGATTTTAAAAATGCTAAAAATCTGATTCATTATATATTATTACACGAGTTCAATTTACGTCAAGAAAAGATCCGGAAGGAAGTTGAGTTGTATAGCACACAATTATGGTAAACTTTGATTGTCTCACTGGTGCGAATTATTTTTTTGACGCGAGGCAGCGATCCAAAAATTCATTCGTGGAGAACTTGCTTTGCTAATGATTACCTCCGTGGTTTAATATTTTAAATGTTCACGACGAATCAATCTTTTTTTTTTTTTGTTTACTTTCATGAATAGAGAATTTGAACTGCGAAACTAATTTTGACTGAAGGTATTGCAGAATATATACATTATTGAACGTAAGTCATCTCTCAAATATTAATTTATTTTGAATGTTCTTTCTTAAAATGTAACTTTTATGCAGTTTTATTAAAAAAAATAATTTTGAATAAAAATGGCCGCCTGGCATATGAAAAAGTGAAACGGCCATCCAGGAACTGTTGATCACAGTCACATGACTTACGCTTTTATTTTAGAAGATTATCTCTCTTGGCTGGGGAATAAATGTTTGTGACGTCAGTTGAAACTGATCTATTGTATTTAACTGTTCATCACAGCATTTTTCAATGGTTTTTCTTTTTTAATATCACGGCACGGCGATTTAAGGATGCAATTTTTATATTAATTAGTGAAATAATTTATAAATCAGTAAAACATAATGAAAAATATATGTATATGTCGAATTAAAAACCACTTGATGCCATAACAAACACATGTATGCCTCTGACGTCAAGTGAATGTGGCTACAATTATGCATTTTTGGTGTTAAATCCTATAGTTTGGCGATAATTTTTTGTAATGAAACGTGGTCGATGGGATAATGGAGAAGTACGATATTGTTAATGATATTTTTATAATTTATTAGTTATTTCGGTATTTTAAAGGTAATTATTAAAAGTAAAAATATAGTTTTTAATTGTGTGAGAGGAAATATTATTATTTACGTTGTTTTAAAATTTGCAATAATAGGTAAAAGATCTGTCAAAATAAATTAATCTCTCGTGTAAATATATATTTTAACTGTAACTGTTTGGAAATATTGTTATTTGAGTATTTTAAATATGAGGTAATTTTTCCTATTTAATTCTTTGAAAACGCGTAATAATTTATCATTTCTCCTTTTAATATTTACGCGCAAGTATATTTTTTATTACATAATTTTCTACATTTACTGCTTTTAACACGTGATCATTTAATTATTATTTTAAAGTTTTATTTCTGTTTTTAATAGTCATGTGTATATACATTTCTTAATTGAAAGGGAATATTATTATGTGCGCTATTTTACAAGTTGTCAACAATTCAAATAATGGATTTTATGAAATATGAAATAAATCTTCGTCAAAATAATGAAAATTTTGAATAAAAAATTGAAATATAACCTCAAAAAATTACTCAAATAATAAAAAAAATAATTGCAGTCTGCACACCGCAAGCTTGTCAACTATATCCTTATAAATTATGGTTAAATTCCTGTGCACAGTTTTCGTTCCTATAAAACTTTTTTAAGATAACTATTTTGACCAACTTTAATATTAAATATCTCTTAAAATAATTCTTCGATTTAAAAACAATCTACTTCAGCGTGTGTATCAAGCATTTCTTCATAAAACTACCAATTTTCATATTTATATATGCAATAGTTTTCTCGATATTAATCTTCATTGATAGCGGCGGCTGCGGCGGTGGTGGTTACTTTTTTTTTATAATATAGAGAGATACTCTTATTTTAAAGAATAATTTCCCTCGAGAAATAAAGAAATCGACAATAAATAAAGGGGGGATTCCTCCCCATTCCTCACTTTATACTTAACCAATGAACCCCCAAAACTAATCAAGGAAGCGCCTTATCACAATGAACCTATATACAAAATTTGAACCAAATCGGATAATTCTGCATAAAAAACCTATTTATCTAAATTAAGGGGAATTGTCCCCCGTTCCCCCCTATATACTTAACCAATGAACTTCCAAAACTAATCAGGGAAGTGCCTTATCAGAATGAACCTATATACAAAATTTTAAGCAAGTCGGATATTTTTATCAAGAGTTACCGCGTTACGCACATACAGTACCTGTACATACATACAGACACGTACATACATGTACGTACATACAGAACCTGTGGGCACATTAGCTCTCAGGCCTTGATAGCCTGTGAGCTAAAAAAAAAAGCTTGAGAAACGAGATGCAATCAATGGCAAAATCAATGGTATCTATAAATTGTCATTATAAATCCATCAAATTTTCATTCTATAAGGAAATATCTTTTTATGTATGGATAATGTTCATTGGTAAAGGAAATATGGGTTTCTAGATTATTAACCTATATTTTTAGCTACTCATAAGGGAAAAAATCCTCAAGGAAGTACTAGAAGTGTTTTATGAATGAACAAAGCAAGAAATCGCTGTGTTAATGAATGCCGTAATCATCTGTATATCTGAAGCAAAATCACGGTTTAGTAAATTAATTTTAAATGCGCAAGGAAATGTCCTTTAATCACTAATAATTTGATACATAGCTTTTACCATGATACTATGTTTCAGGGTATCTGTTTTGCAATGCGGATGATGTAATGATGAATTAATGACAAAATAATGCCTTACACTGTTTTTTTCCTCTTCTTTTATGATTAATTGTTTGTAGAGAAATTAATTTCAGGTTTTTATTGCTTTAAACGCTTTTATTTCGGCGTACAAATTGTCCATTTTCATAAACACTTGAAAAATGCTCTGGAATTCTTGTATCAAGTCCTAACACTTAAGCAAAAAATAAATTCAGATTTCAACATTTTTTGTATATATTTTGGAGTTTGAAATCTTTAAGTGGCCGTCATTTTGAAACAAGATGGCGGATCAGGCTGGCCAACGAACTCAATCCAGATCTTGGTATTCCCAATACATACATACTTAATTAGATCAAAATCGGATTATAAATACGAGTGCTATCGCACAACAAAAATCATACATATTGGGTTGTCCGGAACACTGAAAAAAATGAAGTACTCAAAAATGAGTAAGTCCATGTACTCATTTCGAAATGAGTATTTTTGGATCAAAAATGAACATGTGCATTCTCAAAAATGAGTAAGTTCATGTACTCATATCGAAATGAGTATTTTTGGATAAAAAATGAACATATGTATTCTTAAAAATGAGTAAGTTCATGTACTCATTTCGAAATGAGTATTTTTGGATCAAAAATGAACATATGATCAAACCCAACATACTTGTATATTTCAGAATGTGTAATGACGAAATTTCGGAGCCTAAAAAGCTATTATTTGAAGGAAAAACGAAGAATAAGAGAAATGAAAAGTGGATCTGGTTTTTCTGGATTTTCATCAAAGTGGATCCACCACAATACATTTACTCTTTTTTTTCCCCTCACATTTTACACATCTACTTTTTTTTTCTTGATAGTACTTCAAAATTATGATTTTTTTCCCCACTAATTTTTTAAAAATTTATTTTAACTTTTTTAACGTGAGGCAATATTGTGTTATTTAAAAGTTTCATAACATAATATCTTTGCAAATTATAGCTATGCAAATTGGTATTAAACTAAGCTGATTTAACTTACAAATTTATGAATTACGCTAAAATTTATTATTTTATAAATTATAATTTTACAAAGTTTATAATTTTTCCCTTAAATTTATAAAATTAGTTAATATTTTTTCTTTACTTTTATAAAAAAAAAAGTTTTTAACTTTATAACGTTTATAATTTATTTCTTTAGCTTATATTTTTATAAATTAAACTAATTTAATTTAAATAAAATCAATAAGTCCAGATTTAAACCTACCTATCCCAAGGTCATTAATTTTAAATTTGTCTCTAAAAATAATTTTTTTAAAACTATTTAGTTATCCGAACCGTACGCAAAAGCTCTCAGCATAGCTGAAATATAATAATTTAATTTATTATAAAAAAATTATTTACATAATTTTTTTTTTAAATAAGACATTAAAAAAATATTTTAATAGCATGTAATAAACCCTTCTGATTAAGATAATTGTTGTTTTTATTAGAATTGATAAATAGATAATCAGGCAAATAATTTAAAAAAAGTATATGTTCGAATAAAGAAATTGTTGGTACTGTTGCAAAAAGAAGCAATCAGTATTCTTAATGCAATGTTTTACGCATATAATACATAATAAATTGAAATTTATCTGTTATAAGGCACCAAATCATACAGCAAAATATTGAAAATTATGAAAAGAAAATTTTAAAAACATTGGAACTGAAAAAATCCATCTACAGATGAAACCTCAAGTTTTTGCAAGTTTTGCAAAATAACTAACAACATTTGAGAAGGAGGCGTGACCACTCATGGCGCGTTGGTCTGAGTCATCAGGTTAGTACACAGGACATCACGGGTTCGATTCCTCTCATGGGCCAGGGTTGGTTAATTACTATAAACTCACGCAGGAATGAAAAAAATGAGCAGAAATGTATGTATCCCTTATAAGGTTGTCCTCGCGAAGTAACTTTTTTTTTTATCCTATAAATTTTATATTAACGACATAATTTTTTTTAAATTTGAATACATCCATGGGATCAAAAATGAGTACATAGCAGTTCATATTTGAATACATCCATGGGATCAAAAATGAGTACATGTGTTTCTCAATTTTGAGTACATTTGGATCGGAGCTATTTTGAGTATGTGACGTATCCAAATTGAGTACTTTTTACTCAATTTTGAGTACCCATTTTTTACAGTGAAAAATTCGTGTCGTTTGGGAAAATTAATTCGTACCGGAAAATTCTGCCCGTTAATTATTAGACATTAGCTATCGGAATTGATGTCTAATAAAATTAAATGATCGACTTTTCCGGTACGAATTAATTTTCTCAAACGGCACGAATTTTCCAGAGAACCCAATATAAATCATCATTTGGACGGAAGGTGGATTTGGGGACTGGGAGTCATGATCGGTTAAAATATACCGACAATTTCAGGAATTCCTTTCCTCCGAATGACTTGCAATAGGCTCTTTAGGCGCGTTCGTAATTATATAAATAAGTAGCACTTATAATCATCGTCTGGTCCGTCCGTCTGTCCGCATATAACAGCGCAAAAACTACCCAGCTGAATGGTTTGAAATTTAATATATATATATAATCGTTGCAAAATTTTGTCGATTCATTTCAAATTTTGTAAAAATTGAAACAAAACTTTAAAAAAGTTTTCTTCATTCTATTAAATCCTATCATACATAATTATTCAATGATATCCCATGATAGGTAATGATTCTAGGTTGCCTTGTGATTACGTCATTTGGGTCATATTATTTCCGTATTACTGAATTTAAAAACCGAATTTGTATACTAAAATTGTTTAATTATAGCAATCCTATAATCTATCGACAGTTTTTTGGATAGATGTTTCTGGAGAAATAGATATTAAATGGAAAAAGAGTCTAAATATAGATTTCAAGTTATGAAATTTTCAAAGCTAGGCTTAAGTTTCCCATTCTAATTTTCAGTAAATCTCAACAAAAGATAAAATGTTGCTAACTTAAAATGTACTTATTTTATTACGGTAATTTATCGCATCATAATAATAGACGATATAATTCATTTCACTGAAACTAGCTGTCCTACGAACGCACCTCATTTGTCACGTTTGACGTAGAATTTCCAACTTGTTTACTTTTTATAATGAAAGCTGCCTAAAAGGGTAAAAAATATATACATTATGTGGATCACGCGCACTCTGTTTTTGATAGATAAAAAAAAAAAAAAAGAAAGAAAGTGGCAGTTATTGCCGCCTTGGCTTGTGAATACCACGATAACGGTTAAAATGTCAGAGTAATTATCATATATATTATTTCTGTTGTCAACATCCCTTTTTCTAAGTATTAGAAAAACGCAAAACAATGAATGGGGTATCATTCGAAAGGTTTATGGACAGTCTTCTGACATAGTACACTCACATTTCGTTAACACATGTTTTTTGATTAAAAATTTTAATTAAAAATTAAATCAGCATTGTTTTTATAGATGAAATGAAAGATTTTTCTCAAATCAGTGTTGCAACAAAAATAAAATACCTCATTATATCGTGTTCAACAATGATTATAAAAAAATATATATACACTGCTCAAAACAATTAAAGGATATTGCAGTTTTAGGTGGATTTTGTATCTGGGAAACTTTTTAGCTGATTGATACATGGTCAACAGACATAGTAGGTTATATGAGAATAAATTACACATGTTTGGCAGAAAAAAATGCATTTTATTGCGCATTTGTGTACAAAAGGAAAAAAACACAATTTGTGCATATGAGAAAAAAAGAATAAGAAAAGGTGTTTTCTTCAAAGAAAATCATTTTCAGTAGGGGGTATGGTTTCCACGGGCGGCCAGCAACGTTGAACACCTTTGAGGCATGGACTCAATGAGGCTATTAATGACGAGTTGGGGTATTCTGCCCCACTCTTCCAGAAGAGCTCTTTCCAGTTCTTGGAGAGTTTGTGGGGGTTGTTGGCGGCCAGAAACTCGTCTTCCTAGAGCGTCCCAAACGTGCTCTATTGGATTCATGTCTGGAGAACACGCTGGCCATTCCATTCGAACGATTCCTTCCTCGAAAAGGAAATCCTCCACCAGGTTTGCACGATGTGGCCTGCAGTTATCGTCCATTAAAATGAAGTTATCTCCGATTGCTGCAGCGTAAGGGACTACAATAGGTCTGAGGATCTCATCCCTATATCGGCGACCAGTCAGAGCTCCAACTCGAATGATGTAGAGGTCAGTGCGCCCGTCAATGGAGATGCCACCATACACCAACACTCCTCCACCGCCAAATCTGACACTTTCGTGCACGAACGCAGGATTATTCCTACTGCCACGGTCCCTCCAGATGAAAATACGCCTATTATCCGGATGCACAGAAAAACGGGACTCGTCAGAAAACAGAATATTGCTCCATTCATTTCTCCTCCAGTTGACATGCTCGGTTGCCCACTCCCTGCGGTGGCGACGATGCCTTGATGTTAATCTAACACATACCATCGGTCGGCGAGCATACAGACCTACAGCATGGAGCCGGTTTTGGACAGTCTGAGTTGAAATCGTGGTGCCTGTAGCCGAGCGAAGGTGTTGTTGGAGAAGAGTAGCGTTCATGTTTCGGTGTCTCCGAGCTGTTAACGCTAAATACCGATCTTCATTGGGCGTTGTTGCCCGTCTACGACCTTGCCCTGGTCTTCGGCCTGCACATCCACTCTCCAAAAAACGGTTCCAGATCCTGGAAATGACACTTTGTGACACTCCAATGGCTTGCGCTACTTCGGCTTGAGTTTGGCCCCCTTCTAACCTAGCAACAATTCTCCAAGCTTCTGAATCTGTCAAATGACTTCGCTGAGACATCGTACTCATCGAAACAAAGCAATCACTGAATGCCGATCATCCTTGTATTCATTCTCTTTTATCCAGTTGAAAGTCAAATTTCATTCGCTGCCGCTGAAGCGACGTTTTTGACGTCGAACTCAAAATTTGCATACTCCACAGTTTGAAAACCAGAAAAATTTGCATTTGTGATTCTCTTCTTCTATTTTCGGCAAAAAAAATTTCGTTTATATCTTTATTTTATATAAAACTTCAAATATCCTTTAATTGTTTTGAGCAGTGTATATAGCACAAAAAAGATAAAGTGGGACGTCTCCGCACAGGCTTATTTTATATTTATGATTAAAAAGCAAAATTCAAATTCAAATGTTTTGAAGAAAACGACAGCATTTTTCCTGAAGCGAATGACGTCACCCTCTAATACAGTTAAAATACGATTGTTAATATATACATATATATATATATATATATATATATATATATATATATATATATATATATATATATATATATATATATATTTCCTCGTGCGTGCCTTTTGCTATCTTAGACGTGTTTTTACCGTAACTTTGATGGAATAAATGAGATAATATTCTGGCTTGACTAGTGTTGTTTGCAGATATTTTTAATCTTTAACTTTTTTTAGAAGTTTAAATCTGTATTAAACTAGTCGTTGGGGGCCACCGAAATACTTAGCCATCATGGATATGCATAATATAAAATATGAAAATAAAACATGTGTAAACTATTCATGAAATGCATTGCAATTCGAATAAAATCGTGGCTTGATGACGTCATACACTTTAAATGCTCTATTACTGAATTGTTTACTACGTCGGATTAAGCGTCTCATTTTTTATTAAAATATATCTTTGAATTGAAATTTGAATGAAATACAGGGTCACGAAAAATCGAAGAGTGTGGAAAATATAATTATAAATATCTCGGCAACTCATTATCCGATCGACTTCATTCTTTATGCAAAATATATGTTTTTTATTGTCTTTTATATTCATTCCTTTAAATAATCAATTTCGAAAATTTTTTATACCTTTTATCAGAACGACTATTTTGAGAGTCCGAAAAAAATAGTTCCGGATAATCGAGGTTACTGAAATTCAATAAGCTTCTTCCTATTATTACATACTAAGTACATACCAAATTTCAAGTCTCTATCTCAAGTTGTTCGGGAGATAGAGCGTTTACAGACACACACACAGACACACACACAGACGGACGGCATTTTTTTTTTTTCTAAAAATATGTTTTTCGGAGTCTCCAGTATCTGAAACGTGTAAATCCGTCAATTTTTTTTTTCGATTTTCAAAACGATTACAAGACCTTATAGCTATACTACGTATGATAGTTCAGTAAAAATTATTAGACTGCAGTGCAAAATCCTCGCACGGGTCCACTGGTGATTTACAAATAATATTTATTTTGAAAATATTACGTCGACCAAAGAATTAGAAATAAATTAAAACAAACTTACAAACGTCGATTTAAATTCTTTAAAGCATTTTCAATTTTCAAAGTTTCTTATTTTGAAAATTTCATTTTTTTATTTCCGTTCAGGTCTACACGGGGATAGAATTGTGCCAGGCAGGTCCTTTAGTGAATAAATGAATTATTTATAATAAAATTTATAAACTCAGCGGCTTTTTTTATACTGAAACCTGAGCGGGCAAATTGTTTTCTACCGTGAACTATACATATTTATGAGCTAATTAGCTAAATCATTCATCAATCTTCATACTATTATCGCAAATAAAATCTTCATATACTAGTATTATCACAACGTCATAAAATAATTGATTGTTATTTAAATTTGAAACCGCCATAAAGTCTATACTTTTCTTTAAAGAAAAAAAAAATGTCATCTTCATAAAATCATGATCACAATGATTTGTTTATATTTAATTAAATTTTGTCATGTTAACTATTTTATTTAGCTTGTGTACACTCAGAAAAAGGAATTGATTAAAACTACAAAACATTTTTGTTGAGCACATTTTGGTTGTTTTAGCAAAATTGGAGTAAAATTGAACCATTTTACTTCAATTAACAAAACATTCTTGCTGACGATACAAAAATTATTTTTGGAATTGCAAAAAAAAAGTGGTTTGCAACAAAAAAAATTTTTTTGTTGATTCAAACAAAATTTCCACTGACCTATATTTAAACAAAATTTTTGTTTAAATATGGGTCAATAAAAATTTTGTTTGAATCAACAAAAAAAATTTTTTTTTGCAATTCCAAAAAAAAAAAAAAAAAAATTTTGTATCGTCAGCAAAAATGTTGTGTTAATTGAAGTAAAATGGTTCAGTTTTACTCCAATTTTGCTAAAACAACAAAATTTACTCAAAAAATATGTTTTGTAGTTTTAAAAATCATGCTTCACGTACAGATTATGAAGCTTTTTCCAACATTCTTAAGAAATAGTTATGTAAGCTTTCATCTAGGTCCGTTTCAATCCTGGCAATGCCTTTTACTCACTTATCACAAACTCCTATAATAGTAATCTCTGTCTAAGACGGATTCCGTGTAAGTTGGAAATCTGTCTAACGCGGAATGATTATCAAGTCCAGTACACCAATTTTCAATGCTGTAAATTCTGTCAGAGGCGGAATACCATCTAAAACGGAAACTTTTCTCGGTCCCAATCAATTTCGCTTTAGGCAAAGTTTAGTATACTTATTTTAAAGTAAGGATCGTCCAAGTGGTTTATATCGACTACTGCCAAGAAGGTAAAACTTGCTAAGACGGAATCGTAAGAAACTGAAGAAAAATTCTGCGTTTTTCTGTTTAAATCTGGATTACGTTATATATACAGGTTCCATTTTCGCAACTTTTACTGTATCATTTTCCTAGAAGAAAAAAAATAGATTTTTCTTTTGATATTTTGCGATTAATGGGGTATAGATCTTCCTTACGTCTTTATTTTTATTAAAAAAGTTATGGAGATTAACTTTGAGGCAATATATAACGACTACAAATAATGGAAACCTAACTAGAGGATTTAAACTATCTACATTGTCAAAAAAAAAAAAAAAATGCAAACATTTCTTAATATAGAAAAGTATAATATAGTCACGCGGAAAAATATACAAAAAAAAAATCCCTGACGGCTCGGCCTAGGCACAGGTAGATTTTGAAGACGCAGACCGTAGGGCGCCTGTTTGTTGGGAATTGCGGAAGAAATGACCTTTTTGCCAGGATGCGGTAGTCGGAACCGCCCACTTATAAACCTAACTTGTTTGTAAGCGGAGCCGGTAGGGATGTTTTTTTGTTTTTAATTTTTTTTTTGCTATAAGGGTTGGTCCTATAAAAAACTTGTCAATATAAAAGTTTTAGATAATATTAAGAGGATTTATAATAAATTCAAGCGGATTTGATGTCTTTTGAATTGACGAAGTTATGCATTTTTTCTTCAAAAACCCCTCTTTTTCCCCCCTTGGGGCCATTTTTAATGATATGAAAAATCTGTCATCCATAAATTTTCGACCCTTTTTTCCAGAAGTAATAATAAGTTTAAACGGATTCGATACCTATCATAATTAAGAAATTATGGGTTTTTTTCTGTTTTCACCAAAAACACCCCCCCCCCCTCTTGGTTAGATTTTGCCCATTAACGAACTTGACCGAGCTTTTATGCCCCTTGATTTTATGTATTAGTTTGGAAGAGATTTGTGCAGAAGTATTGCAGTTATCGTGTCCATAAAAAAGTGACATAGGTATAGATATAAAGTTTTGAACTGGGGGGTGGTTTTGGGTTCTGGGAGTCATAATCGGCGTAGATCTGCAAACATTTTTCAAAAATTCCAACTTAAGTGAGAATGTAATAGGTAGTATTTCTTACGAAATCTACCTAATATTTCTTACGAAATCGACCTCATAACCTCTTCCGGGTTACCCACGAATCCGAAAAGCGTTCTTTAACTGTAAAACACCCAGAAACTAATGTACTTTCGAGATTAAAAGAAGCATTTATAAAAACAAACTTCCTTTTGCTGCTACTGATTTTCGGAAACGACTCCGAGTAGTTTTTAGAACGTATTAATCAGTTTTATTAACCTAGCTTTCTAACATATAGGTTTTCCGAATGTTATCAGTTCTCCAGTAAACATTTTCATGTTCAACAAACATGTTTAGAGACAAACATGATAAATTAAGAGCATAAATATTAAAATTGAAATTAATGCTATTTTCATACTCTTGCATGTATAAGTTCAATTACGCAATCAAAAATGCTTAATTTAAAATGGATAGTATACTAAATACCGATATTCCGGTTTGAAAAAACTAGTTAACACACTATAAAAACTACTCCGAAACATTTTCGAAAATCAGTGGCAGCAAAAGAAATTTTGTTTCTTGATAAAGATGCTTCATTAAACTTTGAAAATATGTTGATTTGCAAGGCTGCTAAAGGTAAAAAGTGCTTTTCGGAATCATGGATAACACGGAAGAGGTTATTGTATATACTGTAAAAATAAAAATAAAAAATTATATGCTAAGTAAAAAAAAATAATAATAATAATTTTTTTGCAATTTATTTTTTTTTATGGTTATATGTATACAATATTATTTTGTTCAACTGACACATTTGTGAGGTATTTTAAGTGAAAAATTAATGAATGGGTGAAATGATTTATTTATACTACCTATTTTTTTTATATACCGCTAACCAGGCCCCTACCTGCCGGGCATGAGTGCCTAGCTTGACGAGTTAGTACCTGGACGTGGGGCGATATTCGCCATCCACCTGTCAAGAGCCTTGTTGCTCTAGTGCTCTGCCACAGTTTTCTTTGTCGGTTGATGGTTTCTATTTAACATTGTTGAATTGGCAGATTTTTAAAAAAAGCAAAAATTAAAAAAAGATAAAGGAATCGGTCTCGTAATTTAGAACCTTGATCAGGTGACGAGACCTTCACCTGACTAGGCACCCCCAGAGGTATAGTTCACAGGGAACTTGGAGGACTTTGCACCCACGGCGGATTTTACATGCACCAGGCGCCCAGTATTTGAAATTCCATTATTTAATTTTTCACGTACGTTTTCAAATTACGAACGTTATTTTTTATTTTTACTTGCAGCATCATTTAACTTACCAAAATTGTGACTCGAGTTACTCCATCGTTACAGATATGGAAATAAACATCCAAGTAAAAAAAAAAAAAAAAACGAGCGTAATTTGAAAAAAGTACGCGAAAAATTAAATGGTTTCGTTTCAAATAATAACTTTATAGACCGTGCAATTGTAGAATATTCTTATGTGTTTTGATAATGGTTCCGATGGAACCGAAACATTTCAACAGTCTAATAAAACTTATTTTGCTGTTTATAATGTTTTTATTTTACGCCATTTAGCTATTAAAAGAAGTAGGGTGAGACCCCCAGTTATTGATACCTAACCAGTAACTGACACTTCTTGATCAAAAATCTAACTCAAATAAGTATTTTGTTGTAAAATTCTGCAAAGTAACGCCATCTAGTGGTAAATGAGACACTTATTTTTATTTTGGAGTCAATTTATTCACCACTAGAGAGCCAAGAACATATTCGATGAGGAAGAAACTTTTGAGAATACAAAAAGTGCCATTTTGAAACAACCATCTTATTTCTAAAATTAAGGAAGTGATTTTCTAATCTATTTGTAATGCGACCAACCTAAACTTTTTTCTTAAAGTTATACTAGTAGAAATTAGTTTAAAGATGCATATGGTATATTAGGGCCTGGATTTATGGTTTATAGTTATTTAATTTAGCTTTATGGGGAATGCCAGTTATTGGTTCCTAGAATTTCATTTTACCAGTCTCTGACAGAGATGTTAGTTATTGGTTATATTAAAGAAAGTTGAAATCTATTATTTGAACTGTTTAAAAATGCATAATAATAAATTAAATTTATCTAGTAGTAAACACCATTAAAATTTAAGTTGTTTTACCAGTGTCTGACGCCAGACGCTAGTTACTGGTTCATAAATGTCAGTTATTGGATATCTGTATTACTAATAATGCGGTACTAAATATTACTCCTATATACTCTTACTGTATGCTCTGTATTACTAATAATGCAATACAGCTTACTAAATCCCACTTTTTATAATAAATATTAATGTACTTTTTTATATTAAAGAATACAGTTTTTTTAAAAATAATTTTAATCTTTTAAAATAAAGTGTCAGTCACCGGTTCACATTGTGTCAGTTATTGGTGTTTCAAAATAAGAATGGTGTCAGTTACCGGAGTTTTTGAACATATGTATGAATAAAATTAATTTTTAATAATAAAATGTATAATTTTTCAAAATTTTGCCATCAATATATATTTTTTAAATATATCTCTACTATCCTTTTAAAAACAAAGGTAAGTATAAAATAGATTTAATTTTTTGTAATAGTGATTTGAACAAGAAAGAATCCTTAAAGCGTCAGTTCACACTATATGCTTATTTACAGCTTTCAACAAAGCAATTATGTAAGGCGGAGATGATCTTGACATGCTCTTTTCGTCAAACAAATATTTTTGAAAGACGCAAACGAATAAGGAAAACATAATGCTTAATTGATATATAACAGTAAAGGAAATGTGTCAATATATATATATATATATATATATATATATATATATATATATATATATATATATATATAACAAAACAGTTAAGCTTCAAGATTTCCCTGTTTGTCTGTTTATAATGGCAGAACAAAACTGCTTCTTATTTTTACATTTTGACCTCATTCTATCACATTTAACTTAATATTAAGAAAAAGTAACACTGTTATTAAAGTAAAAACAGTGTATTTTAACAACAATTTACCGTTAATTTTGGTGCAATTATAATAAATATATTTAACAGTTATTTCATGTTTTCAACTCGCAATTTCAAGGTTGTATGTAGAGGAATTTTATTACACTCAGTGACGTTAGATGTTGAAATTCTACATAACTTGAATGGAAGTTACAGATGAACTATTGCAGAATCGTATAGTAATAACGCTCTTTGAATGATTGTGTTTAGTGCTCAGGGACTTTAAGAAAAAAAATATAGCATGGCATCTGATATTTTATATTCTTTCATCACTTCAGGTAAGTTAACTTTATTATTAACTAGTCGTCACTCGTCAAGATTTGAAAAGTAAACAATTTGAAAGTTCCATTACAAATGTTTTAAATTTTTAATTAGTTGCTTTTAAATTAATTATTAAAAACTTTATGAATTATTATATAGTGTAAAGGATTTTTATACATATAAGTGTTGTCAGTCCAACCTAGTCAACTAATGAATTGGAAAAATTTTAAGCTTTTAATTGATACCCTAATAAACTTGCTTTTAAGCAGGAGTTTAGCTTAAAATATTAATTGAATGAGTAGGGAATTTATTTTGACTTGCTACAATCTGAATTATTTTTTTAAATATCAATATTTAGTATTTTCTAATTTTTTTAAACTAAGCGACCTATAAAATTTTTCCTTAATTTTATTTTTATTAGCCTGACAATAAAATCCGGAACTTAAAATTTGCTGTTTGCAGCTAACGATTTGGAATGTATATATTTTTTTATTACTTAAAATTTATTTTACATTTTATACATTTTTTTATATTAAATCATGGATATCAAGGGGATTTCTTTTATAGTTCTTATGAATTTTTTTCCTTCTTTCTTTTTTCTCTTCTTTTCTCTTTTTACGGAGAATAAGCACATATACTTTTCTTAGTATATAAACACATCTTTTTGATAATGGTCATACAAAATATAGATAAAAGTTTAGATCAATTTACTTAATCGATAACTACATGAAAAATCTTTTAATTTAAATCTTTTTAATATAAAATTAGTAATTAAAAAAATATTGTCAATATATTATTTTACATTTTCATACATTATTTAATTATATTAAATCACAGATATCAAGGTAATTTCCTTTAGAGTTCCTGGATGAATATTTTTCCTACTTTCTGTTTTCTCTCTCCTTCTATTCTTCCTTTTTCACGAAAAATAATCACATACTTTTCTTAATATACATATGATATCTTAGTATTAATATAAATATATGTATGACATCTTGATAATGCTCATACCAAATATAGCAAAAATATTAGATCAATTCAATTTATTTAATCGATAATTACATGCATAATCTTTTAATTTAAATATTTTTAATATAAAATTTGTAATATTTAAAAATATTGTTGGGTGTTAAATTTTACTTAATTAAAAATCATTCCAATTAAAAAAAAACAATATATATACATTCTCTCGGAGTAAAATATGACATTATTGAACCGAATTATCTTATCGCAATAAAATAACAGAAATCAATCTGTCCGGATCTGATCGGAGTGGGTATCGAACCGACGATCTCACAGCCCTACCTTAAACTCGGCATCTTAGACAGCTCAAAAAGAAGGAAAATCATTTATCCAGAATCTCTAAAGCAAATTATACCTTGATCCATGATTTCATAAATAAATAACGTATGAAAATGTAAAATAATATTCAAGTAATTAAAAATTATGTATTATAAATCGTTGACTGTAAACAGCAAATTTTATGCTCAGGGTTTTAGAGTTAGACTGATAAAAATATATTAATGAAAAAGTTTAAAGGTCGCGTAATTTAAAAAATTCAGAAAATACTAAATATTGAATATATTTTTTAAATATTGGGACTCTGGAAAATAAAATTTAACACCCGACAATATATTTTTTAAATTACTAATTTTATATTAAAAATATTTAAATTAAAAGATTTTTCATGTAGAACCGGTAGTTTCTTAGAAAGATTTTACTTTAAAATTTTTCTTGCAAATTTTGCAGAAATCACCTTCTTAGTTAAATTTTTGCGGAAATGTTGTAGAAACTTACCATGAAATTTTCTTTAAAAAAATATTGGTATTCATTTGGTGAACCATTTGGGAACCCAGTATTCCATAATTATAAACTTTTGTATGCATCAAAGCCACCAAAAATATGTAATGCCACAGAGAATTTGTTTTTGTTCCACTGTGTTATTAATATAGCCCCGTTTCATAGCAATATTATCGTCTTCAATAAAAATATTGATGGCAGGGTGCCCCACAACATATTTCTGGCACACGTATTAGTGTGCCATGGCGGTTAATGTATTAAATAATATTTTATAACTAGTATTTTTTTTTCAATGTGCACGCAAACATATTTAAAAGGATATAAAAATTTAAAAGTAATATTTTAAATAATATCCTATGAAAAAACTTAGAAAGATTTAGCATCAAGAATTTGAATTTTGTAAATAGCATGTTATTTTGGTACATTTTTAAAAATTTGTACCTCGTATAATCAATATTAAATTTTCAAAGTACATTGGTCTTCAATCTTTCCATATTTAATTACTTTAACTATGTCTAAAATAATAAAGAGTAGTGTAACAGTAATCGGATTAATTTTTAGAAAATTAAAACTGTTACCGGAAACTTGAAAGAGTTTTTTTGTATAATTGATATTTAATAATTTGCATTTATTTTCTCTAATTTATTTAAATGTTATGTTAATGTTATTTATTTAAATGTTTTTATAGTAGTTTTCTTTACAGTATTTTAAACTACAGAATGGACATAATCAAAGTGACAGTACTCAGCTTGCTCTGTAACGCGATCTAAATGCGATAATGGAACCAATTTTTTTATTATGATCAAACAAGACGAGGAACGAAGGAGTCCGCGAAAAAATGTACTTCCAAAAAACACCGCTAGGTGGAAATGTGACGCTGTGTAATAGAAAAGAAAGTTTAAAAAATGCAGAATCAATGCTGAAATAAAATTAACTTTTATTTAGCACATTTAACGATTAAAATCAATCTCAATATGGCAACAATGGCTCAATAAAGCAAAATATAGCTCTACATTTCCATCTAACGGTGACTTTTGGAACTGTTTTTTTTTTCGCGGAATCCTTCGTCCCCCGTCTTGTTTAATCATAATACAAAATTTGGCTCCATTATCGCATTTAAATCACGATCTACAGCGCACACTGAGTACTGTCAGTTTAATTATAGTCATCCTGTAGTTTAAAATACTGAAAAAGAAAACTACTATAAAAATGGTAACATTTAAATAAATTAGAGAAAAAATAGAAATTATTAAATATGAATTATATATCTATCTACTATATATATAAAACACAAACGGAAATTTCGTTCCGTTCCTTTATAACTCGAGTTCTGCTGAATGAAATTTGATGGAACTTGCACTGTTGGATAGATAATTTTTCAGGGAAGGTTTTAGTATATAACATATAGCTCTACGTAGATTAGTTATAGAATTATGAGAAAAAGTTCTGTTATTTTGGACGATAAGGTTACCATAGGTCATTTGTTTGGAGACCATTATCGTTGGCGAAAGAATTGAAACGGTTATATTAGAAAATAACACATAGA
This sequence comes from Maratus michaelseni, assembly GCA_963931845.1. NCBI lineage: Eukaryota > Metazoa > Arthropoda > Arachnida > Araneae > Salticidae > Maratus > Maratus michaelseni. The sequence goes on along the minus strand of OZ007597.1, from coordinate 89,718,716 downwards.
AAAATAAAAGAAAAATTCTGTTATTAATTTCATTTAAAATCCCCCCCCCCCCCCCGCAAAAAAATGTTTTAATGAGGGATAATATTATAAAGCGAAACTATTTAATTAAACCCCAAAGGAATGTTTGTAATGGTTAAAAATATTTAAAATGCATGAGATTAGAATTAAGTCAATATTTGGCGATTTATCGTTTGCGTCAGGTTAGAAAAAATGCATCTGATAATTTGATTAGATAACATATGAGTGACATTTTTTTTTTTTGCATTTTTTTCTTTCTGTTATTTTTTTTTATATATAACTCCCCTATCATGTGACTTACAGGAGAAACTAGCAGATATAATTGTAAAAATGACTGCATTTATGTGTTACATGTTCTTAATTTACAATAATTTATTTAATTTGCAGCCAAATAATGTGATTTTAAGCCAAAAATGCATAAGTGTGACATCAGCTTGAGCGATATAAGCAGTAATAGTGTTTTTCCGTGTATACAAGATGGAGTAAATTTTTATATTCAAATGCAAATTTTAATAATTTTTAAAATAGCAGCCTCTATTATAAATATGGGATCAAATATTTAAATTTTAGTGAATGTCTGCCACTCACACACATATTGTAACATAATTAAATTTTAGACATTTAAAAATTAACTACGGAAACATGCCGGTTTGTTTTCATACGATTTTTATAGCCTCGAACGCAGATCAGTGAATATTGTCTATTCTTTTATTTTTTTATTTTTTTAATATATCGCCAATTTCACTTATAGAAATATTCACTGCGTCAAAAGTTAGGAACTAAAGAATATTCTTAAGGAGATGTGTGCAATTATGCGTTATTACTATCACAAAAGGCGATATTTTGCAATAAAAATTGCTTGCTGAAATAAATTTTCTATGCTCTTTTTGATTCGTCATTTCTTTTTAGTTTTTTCTGCATATTTTCCCTTCTTTCAGGAAGGTTTTAAAAAGATACTGGACTAATCGTCCGTATTCCGCTCCCCTGCTATTTGCATTTTTACTATATTGTTGGATGTTTTGTTTGTATTTGAAGGTTATTCTGGACGACGATTCAGATTACAGAAGATTGGACGACTTTTGAAATTAGCGATTGTTAAATTTATATATTTTTTTTCATTATGAAGCAAAGTTTTACCAAAAAAGCAATGCTTCTAATGTACAGAAAAACATTTTAATGTCAATGTTGGCGAATGGAATAAATAATATTTGTCGATTTATCATTTCAGCCTGGATAAGAAAAACGAGTACCTGAAATTCTGATTAGATAATTTTTCGATCATTAGAAAGCCTTTTCGACTTACATACAGACCTAGAAGCTAAACATAGTGACAAATGAATTTAAATCTGCGTGTTATTATACTCTTTAGAGAAATGCAAAGAAAATCTTCGGTTTAAGTATTCATCAAAAAGATTAAGACTAAACATTTTGCATAACTAACTTTATCATTGTCAGTTTTACTTAAGGTATGGAATTTTGTCAATGAAAGACCTATAATTGAATTAACAGCAATTTGACATTATTTAATGGAACATAGTATAGCGCGTAAATAACTTCGTTTTGTAACTAACCCTGGTACATTAGTCACCACATCGTTTCAAGCAATTCTAATGTTTGACGTCAAACTTGAATATCGACAAGATTATGGAAAATTAGGAAGATTTTAATGGATGTAAACTAGAGGTTTTTTTCAGGTTAATTGTTACAGGAATACAACTGGTCTAAAAAAAAGGAAAGACAGTGAAAATGGCGTCATTTAAATTTTATTCAAACTATTCAGCTTTAAAAATGCACTTTTTATGTTTCACCATCTTGTTTTAAATATGAAAGTTAAACACCGTTCGTTATGTGCAAACAATTTATTACATTTTTGAATGTATTTACTCAGCTGGAATCGAAAGATGAAAAACCGTAGTAGACTTGCCAGAAGAGGACGTATATTACGAAATATAACGTAACATAGAGTGAGTTTGCACTTATGTTATCAGAACCTCACATAGAGACGAGAAAAAGGGATGGGGTTCAAGAACTTACAGACGAAAATGAATCACCCGAACATTACTTAAGTTCAATGGTCAATCTATGCAATCATTGTAATGCTCTCTTTTTTAGTAGTATGTTGACTAGAGAACATTTTAGTTCCTGTTATCATAATCTCATAATGACGTCATTTCGCTACCAAACTCTACTATAAATATTCAACTAAATGAGTTTCTTCTTATTATCCCAAATTTTGTCAAATGTAGAATATAATATAACGCAATGTCGATCGCATCGTTTACAGCAATATTGAAGGAAAAACCAGGTGAACGTCCCTATTGCTTTAAAATACATGCTCAAATCCATTGATATAATTCGTTTGATTCAAAGTTCATTTGAAAATTTTGACTAGGGTAGCATCCGTAGGTGAAGATCCCTATTCCTTTAAAATACAAAGCCGTTTCGTTTGATTTAAGATACATTTAAAAAAATGGCCCAGCGCAGCGGGCGCAGCATGCTAGTATATATATATAAACTTTTTCAAATTTCCGGTAACAGTTGTATTTTTTAAAAATTTCCAAAAAAATAATCCTATTACAGTTAGACCACCCTTTGTTATTTTAGATATAGTTAAAATAATTGAATATGGAAAATTTGAAGACCATATAATGCATAGTGTTTAAGAAAAGTCCAAGATAATAAAATGTAGCCCATTGAAAAAAATAACTACAAAAAACGAAAAGATAATTAGTTAAAATTACCATTTGTTTATAAACGGTGTGATTTTATGACATCGTGTGGTCTTTATGCAAGAATAATTTAAAAAAGAATAGGATTAATGAATCACTTTCACTAAAATTTATAAGTCAAATTTTGGGTCAATAAATATGTGTTTTATGCTATTTTAAGCATTACATATAAATGGAAGTGCACTGTAAACAAATGACAAGTGTTTTTTAATGTAGGAAAATATTGTTGGGAATCACGTGGATGGTTGATATGAGGCGCCAGTTCGGCCCATGCTCCAGCCCTCTGTGACGCATGAAAAAATAAGTTCTGTTGTACTGAGATAAGAAGCGGAACTGCCGCTCTCTCTGAATTAATCTAGAAATGTTAATTATATTAATGTTTAATTTATGTTCTCTATGTGTTTTGTGAGTGTCAATAATAAAAACTAGAAAAGCCAAGAAATATCTCGAATTCTTTGCAATGTTACTCAAGTAATACGAACTTGTTTGATAGTACATAAATACTGGAATGTGTTTATATTCTTTCTCTTTGTCATCAAATATAATATATCCACAACCGAAAATATACAAGAACCTCTTTCCAGTTACCTTCGATTCCGAAAAACGTTCTGTGTCTTTAGGATCATTATAAATTTATTTATTTTCGAGATTTAAAGAAACATTTATAAAAACAAAGTTCCCTTTGCTGCTACTGATTTTCGGAAACGTTTTTATAGTGTATATTAACCAATTTTCTCTACCTGAAATAGAAGTTTTTCGGATGCTACTAATTCTCAAGTAAAAAATTACATTTTTTTTTCAAACATATTTTACAGACAACCATGATCAAGTAGCAGCAGTAACAATAATATTAAAATTAATATATTTTCTTACTCTTTTAAATATAAATTAAGTTACTCAGATAAAAATGTTTAATTAAAAAAAAACGATATTTCGTTTTGATAAAACTGATTAATATACTATAAAAACTATTCGGAAACGTTCCCGAAAATCAACAAAATCAACTTTGTTTTTATAAAAGCTTCTTTAAATCTCAATAATATATATATTATTTAATTTTTTTTCTTTTTTTTAATTGCTTAATAGGCGCATAGCCAACATAGTGAAAAAGTACCCAAGCCGGGATTCGAACCCGGGTCATCAGATTAGTGCACTGACGTTCTACCAACTGAACCACTTGGGAACGATACTCAGCCTGGAACTTTTTCACCATAACATGTTGGCAGGGCTACAAACGCAGCACAAGATGGAATTATTTCCGTGAGTCGCCAACCCTGGGGCAAACACGAAATCAAAGAAAATCCAGCATCGACAATTGAATAAATTCATATTTAATACTTGGAAATTTTTCCAGAGAAAATTTCTCACGCCTTGCATTCATAATATTAATTTTTTTTAAATTGCTTCATAGGCGCATATAGCCAACATAGTGAAAAATTACCCAAGCCGGGATTCGAACCCGGGTCATGAGATTAGCGCACTGACGTTCTACCAACTGAACCACTTGGGAACGATACTCAGCCTGGAACTGGATGCTGGATTTTCTTTGATTTCGTGTTTGCCCCAGGCTTGGCGGCTCACGGAAATAATTCCATCTTGTGCTGCGTTTCTAGCCCTGCCAACATGTTATGGTTAAAAAGTATCAGGCTGAGTATCGTTCCCAAGTGGTTCCATTATAGGATAGCTGGTTTGACGAAGTTAAGGATTCTGAATTTTTGCCGATGATACAGACTTTGAGTTCGAAGTTGTATTCATTTCTGGAGTATAAGAGAAGTAAACAGGATAAGATAAGTGGTCCAATTGCATTAACGGCTAAACGTGTTTTGGATCATATTGTGATGAAAGCCATTGATGTCTTCAAAAATATTGTGCAGATGGAAACAAAGATTGAAGCTTACGGCGAATACAATAAGAGATTAGAGGATATAGCGGGAAGAATAAGTAGACAATCGGTGAGCTTTGCTGATGAACTGCAGAGGCCTATAGTAACTGAATCAAAAAGTAAAAGAGATGATCACGCGATTATTATTACAATGAATAAGGAGGACAAGGATGTGGATTTGATCAAGAGTGAAATTAAGACTCTTTGCCGATCAGACGTTAGTATTCCTATTCCTGGAGATGTAATTGTCACAAAGAATAAACAGGTTATATTAAAGATGGGAAATAGAAGGGATACAGAGAAAATGAGAGAAAAGGTGATTCAGGCTGAGTCAATAAAGAATAAAATCAAGATTTCGGTTCCACAGAGAAAAAGAGAGAGAGTACTTATATTGAGTGTAGATTCGGCAGTGGATGAAGAAATGGTAAAGGGCTCAGTACAGAAGCTACTGGATGATTCTGTCAGTAATGAAAATATGACTAGGGAAATCTCCAGGAAATTGAGGGATCCTGACTTAGATGGTGCGGCAAAAGAGGCATTGGAAACTTTATATGATGAAATTCGTCCTGACTTCACCATAGTTAAGAGGATAAAGACAAGAAATGAGAAATTTAACTGGTTACTTGATGTCGATGCGAATAGTAAACAATGGTTACTTGACAGAAAGAAAATATGTATAGACTTCGAGAGACACAGGGTGGTGGAATTTGTTTCCATCACTCTGTGCTTCCGTTGTCAAGAATTTGGCCATTATGCTAGTGGTTGTAAGGGAACTCAACATTGTGTCAAGTGTGCTGGTGAACATGACATAAAAGACTGTAAAGAAACACATGTTAAATGTTACAATTGCTATTTTGAATCGGCATCGGGTGCGTGTGATCACAGGGCAGATAGTCCTGATTGTCAGGTTTATCAGCAGGTGAGATTAAAGGCTATTCCTAAACGGAGCTAAGGGCTCCGTAGGTAATTTGGACATCTTTTTGGGTCTTAAGTTTTTGCAAGTTAATTTGAATCATTGTCGAGCTGCCAATGATGCATTGGGCATCTATGTATTGGAGAAAGGAATTGATGTGGTTTTGGTCCAGGATCCTTATGTCTTTAATAAAGTTACTTTGGGTGTTCCATCACACTGGCCTTCCTTTTATTCTTTTAATTATAATGCTGCTATTTATATAACTAACAAGGATTATACTTGTATACGGTACCTTACTCTGAATAATAGTGTGTTTATCTCTTTAAACATGAGTGATAGAATTATATATATTGGTTCACAATATTCAGCCCCGTCGGGAAACTTGGAAGAAGACATGGCGGATTGGTCTGGTTTATTTCCAGATTTTGATAATATAGTAATAGGTGGAGACTTTAATGTTCCATTACGATCACTTGGTTATTCACGTGAAAATGACAGAACAGAAACTCTATTAGATTACATTATGCAGAATAATTTGTGTATTTTGAATGACTTAGAGGCACCACATTCTTTTAATCAAGGTGATTTACATGGACGTCCTGACTTAACGTTGAGTGGTTATGAAATTTGTAACTATGTTGACAGTTGGAAAGTTGATGCTGACACGTTTTCCTACAGTGATCACCGATATATAACATTTGTTTTAAACTGTGCTCCAGTAATTATGGATAAGAAAAGATATAAAACTAAAAATAAATCATTTGTTAAATTTAACAATATAATTGAGGGAATTAAGAGGAATTGGTTGAGCTCTTTGCTGAATGTAAATGACGTGACAGCACTAGATGATGGGATGGAACAATTTCAGGTTTTGATTACTGATGTAATGGACAAATGTTTTACAAAAGGTGCATTATCTTACAAACCTACTATTACATGGTACACTAAAGATCTGAAAATATACAGGAATAGAGTAAGTGCTTTGTATAAAAGAAGTACTAAAAATTTGGATAATCAGAGCTATAGAAATGTTTATATTGAAGAAAGGAATAAATATAAAAAGATGGTAAAGAATGCTAAAAAAACAGCATGGCTTGACTATTGTAAGAGAACAAATGAAAATTATGGTAATTTATATAGATTTATATCAAACAAGAAATTGAAACATACAGATTTAATTTTTACGTATTTGGAAAATTCGGCTCCTTTTTCTTCGTATGAAGTTGCCTCAGAATTAATGAGTGAACATTTTAATATAAATGATACTCCGAATAACATCTTTTCGTACTCTTCAGATAAATCTTTTTCTGCCGATGGGGATTGTTCATCTGTGACTACGAGGGAATTAAAATTTGTGGTTGCCCAGCAAGGACTTTCGAAGGCTCCGGGCTCAGATAAAATAGATGCCTTGGTGGTTAGAAACTTATGCAAGAAGTTTCCTGAAATTATAAAAGCGATCCTAAACAAGTGCTTGATCTTTGGACATTTTCCGCGAATTTGGAAATCGGGAATTGTAATCTTCTTCCGAAAAAGGAATAAAGACCCTAGTTCTGTTAGGGGATATGCTAGGGGATAATGCTCTGTTATCGATATTGGGTAAACTTTTAGAAAGAGTAATTAAAACAAGAGTTATGATAAAGCTGGAAAAAGATAATTACCTTGACGTTGATCAACATGGATTCCGTGAAGGAAGGAGCACATTGTCTGCTATGTCTTATTTTAGAGGCATGGTTAGAAACGTTTTATCTAACTTCAAATATTGTGCAGTTGCGTCACTGGATATCCAGGGTGCATTTGATAGTACAGATTCGTTTATTCTGGCGGAGATCATTGATTCTACTCCAATTCCAAGCTATTTAAAATCAATCCTAAAAAATTACCTTTCTGAAAGAAAAATAGGTTTTCAATATTCAGATGGCATCAGATGGTTTCTGTTACACAAGGGTTGTCCGCAGGGCTCTTGCATTGACCCACTGTTGTGGTTGTTAATTGCGGACGCTTTAATTAAATTTTATAAGGCTGAATATGCACTCATCGTCTCCTACGCAGATGATTTCCTTATAGTAAACGGTTCTGATACAAGAAGAGAATTGGAGACAGTTATGAACAAATCTTTGAACAGGTTTGTGATTGGATGTCAAAACTTTCACTTAAATCTTAGTATTGATAAATCAATAGCAATGTTATTTGGTTCAAATCTTATGGAAAATAGACATCCGATTTTAAAATTAAACAACATCACAATTGATATTGTTGATTCATTCAGATACCTGGGCTTCAATCTTGATAGTAAATTCACATGGCTTGTTCATTTGGACACTGTGAGATCAAATCTAAGAAACTTTGTACTTAATATAGCAAAGACAGGTTATAGAGATAAAGGTATTCGTCATGAGATTTTGAAGACTTGGTATTTGACCGTAATGGAAAAGCAAATTGCATATGGTCACGAAATTTGGTATGATGATTTGAAAAACCATGCGCTGCGTAAGCTCAGCTCCTGTCAAAGAGTGGGTTTGAGGACAATTATAAAGTCTTATAGGAATGTCTCAACGGAGGCACTGTGTGTTTTAGCGGGAGTCCCTCCAATTGGTATCAAACTGAAGTATGATGCATTGCAATACAATGTTTTAAAAGGGAAGTCTGCAATACAAATGTGGGGGAAAGAGCTTCGCGGCAAAGATTTTATGACTAACATTAAGCAGTATGAATATCCAAATTATAATATGATAAAGAATTTAGTTTTTATGAACCCATTGCGCGACAGTCCACCTTTTTCAGTTAACCCAATTATTTTTACAGACGGTTCTAAAATGGCCAACGGTACCTCTGCAGCTTTTACTGTATACCACCAAGGAAATTATATATTTGATTATAAAGTCAGTTTATCAAAATGGAACTCAATTTATCAGGCTGAATTGGAGGCAATTAAGCAGGCAATAAAGTGGTTTGTACAATTAAATTTTAAATCAGTGAAAATATTTTCAGACAGTCAATCTTCGGTCCTAGTTCTCCAGCAGATTTTTCCTGCAAATATCATAGTTAGAGATATATTTGATCTATTATATCAAAATCCAGATAAGGTGGTGAACATTGGCTGGATTAAGGCACACATCGGTATATCGGGAAATGAGAGAGCAGATGAATTAGCCAAAAGTGTGATCATTAATGGTCAGGCGGATATACACATAGAATTGCCGGTACCTGTCTCGGCCATAAAGTTGTATTGTAGGAGAGAAGTGTTAAAGACCTGGCAGTTGGAATGGCAATCTTCTACAGTTGGTCGAGACACGTACAACATAATTAAGGAGGTAAAAACAGATTATTTGTGCAGCTCACAGGTGGCACAATACTTTTTCACTGGACATGGCAGTTTTCCTCACTTTCTATATAAGATTGGAAAGAGAGAAAACGATCTTTGTGAATGCGGCAGTAGAGGAGACGTGGTACATTATATATATGGCAGGTGTAATTTAATGATGCATCATTTCAAATTCAATTCAGGCGTGACTCTTAGACAGAATTTATTCAAAACTTTGAATAATCCCGCTAATTATAAAAAACTGGCTGACACTTACAATATTTTAAATGATCTTTATTCTTTTATCAGATATCGCTTTTAAATTGATAATTTTCTTTTACTGCTCAAGAAAACTTCACATTTATTTATTGACGTACATATATTGGAGTTAAATTGGTATGACTACTTATGAACTTTTTCAAAATAGACTATAAACTGTTATAGACTATGAACTGTTATGAACTTTTTCAAATTAGACTATGAACTTTTATAGACTATGAACTGTTATGAACTTTTTCAATATAGTCTGTCTTATATAATGATGAGCACAGTTGCAGTAGACACCTATTATTTCCATAATATTTAGACTTGTGTAACCATACTGGTCTTAAAATTTTGTTTCATTTATTGTTTTGTTTGTAGTTAATTTTTATTTAGTTTTTAGCATAAGGAGGTTGTGTGTTACCTTGCATTTTTTTATGTTAGGATTAGTTTATATATTTTAGTTTAGTAGTATGAATCAACTGGATTCATTGGCGATGTCGCCATTTTTGCTTTTGAGTTTGATTATTGTTTTAATTAACGCTCGTTGACTTAGTCTGCTCCTGTGGCTGGGTGGATTTGGATGGTAGTTGGATTTTCCGCCTGGTGGTACGCCCATCAGCCTTACGGCTGGGCTCCAGGTTGGGTACCCCCAAGTGGTTCAGTTGGTAGAACGTCAGTGCGCTAATCTGATAACCCGGGTTCGAATCCCGGCTTGGGTACTTTTTCACTATGTTGGCTATGCGCCTATTAAGCAATTAAAAAAAAAATAATAATTTAATATTATGAATGTAAGGCGTGAGAAATTTTCTCTGGAAAAATTTCCAAGTATTAAATATGAATATATATATTTTTCAGCGTCTCTAAGGGGTCTTGCACCTTTTAAACTCGTCGAAAATCAACAAAAACTTTCAAAGTTTGAATTAGTCTATCTTCAAAAACCTTTTATGATAAGCATGAAATTTTGACTATTTATTAAACAGAATATAATTGTATAATCGAATTAATTATAATAACTGTATGTTTGCATCATATTTTTCCATATCTATTACTATACTACCATTAGAAACTGACTGGTATTTTACAGAATTTCTGCATTCTTGAAATTAAAATTCCTCTTTTTCTTACTCCGTCAGTCATTGCGCGCATGGTATCTTGAGAACATATGTATGAATTGTTATGAAAATTCATATAGATAATAAGCACATATGTATTTTTAAAATGATCTGCTCTTAGGCCAAAATTATTTCACTAACTATGTAAAAAAAAATATATATTATTGTAAACAAATTCAAAATTTTGTATTTTTTAATGAATAAAAATAGTCATAACGAAAAATCTTATCACTGTAAATACTTCAAGGTAGATAATTTTAAACACACACATATGCTTATTATCTAAATCAAATTTCATAACAATCCATGCATACGTTCTTAAGATATCATGCGCGCAATGAAATTACGGAGTAAAAAAAAAAGAGCTATTTTAATTTCAACAATGCGCAAATTCAGTAAAATACTACTAAATTTCTAACAGTATTAAACTACAACGCACAATCTGATACACTAATTCAAAGTTTTATTGTTTTTCTCGATTTTCGTCGCGTTTAGGTTGGTTGGTTGGTTGCATAGAGTTTAATGACACAAGGTCCCATTGGGGACAAGCTGCGCCAAAGAAAAAATATATTAAAAGAAAAACCACAAAATTTAATGCGAACAAAAGCAAAAAGGAAACAGAGCTTAATGAGAAAAAAATCTGGATGGGGCCACCCATCCAGTACTAGTCAGACAGTGTATAAAACAAAGATAAAGAATTCTTAAAGTAAGGTATAAAAAACTACATTAAGAAATATCATCTGGATGGGGTTACCCCATCCAGATGTCCAGTTAAATAAGTATAAACTAACTTTGTTATATATAAAACATGAAGGGCATATAAAAACTAGATCTCAAAATAAAAGCCAGTATGTTTTAGAAAATGAAAGAGTGCCCCATGAGGTGTTTCCCCAATGAGGTTTGTCAAGATTGGTGATGATGAATTAAAATAAATTCTGTACAAGTGCCGGAGGCCCGGACAGTCAGTTAAAAGATGAAAAATAGTCCAGCAATCAAAATGACAGTGTGGACACATGGGTGTGTCCTCCCGAAGTAAAAGATGTTTATGAGTGATCCTTGAATGTCCAATTCTCAGACGAGTCAGAAGAACATCTGTTTTTCTTGGATAACTCGGAGGCCAGGTCATAATTGTGGGTTTGATATGGTGCAGCTTATTATTGTATTCTGAATCCCAACTTTTTTGCCATTTATTATGAATAAAGTGTTTTATAAATAGTTTAATGTCTGAGAATGGAATTTTATGGTGTAATGGATTAAGTTTTGCCGCCTCATCTGCTTTTTCATTTCCAGGAATACCCATGTGTCGAGGTACCCAGCAAAATAAAATATTATGACCACGTCTAGTCAATTTATAATAAAAATCCAGGATGGCTGAGACATAGGATACTTTTTAAAAGATTTAATTGCGTCAATTGAACTATTTGAGTCAGTATATATGATAAAAGATGTTTTATGATGATGAGAAATGTGTAACATGGCTCTCTCTATCGCAATCAGCTCTGCCTTAAAGACTGACATTGAAGTGTGAAGCCGATAACTGAAACTTAGTGTTATCAATAAAAACCCCGCAACCGACAGTATCCCCACTCTTGGAACCATCTGTATAAATGTCAGTATAGTTATTTTATTTTGCACGATGTGCAGCAAATAATTGTTGGAAAACAGTAGCAGCCAAGTTGTTTTTGTCATAACCTTTAAAAGGATGGAGAGAGGTAATTTTAGGAGGATTCCAAGGAGGGAGCACATGCAAAGGACATGGACTCACCTCAATATTATTCAAAGGACAATTATTGATGATGTCACTCATTCTGACTCCAAAAGATGGGATGCATGAAGGTCGATGCCGATAAAGAATATCATTGTCAGTATTTAAAAGATAGGTATGAAGAGGATGACCAGGATGAGAGAGGACACGGTAATATAATTCTAATGAGAGTTTTTTACGAGTATGGTGTAATGATGGTTCATTACAGTCAACATATAGACTTAAAATTGGAGACGTACGAAATGCACCAGAGCAGACACGGAGTGCGCTGTGTCGTCGCGTTTAAAAGGTACAAGACCCCTAAATAATAACCTCTAAGTACCCAAGATAAATAACGCATTTCGGAATCGTGGAGACACGGAAGAAGTTATTTTATATTTTCGTACGTGGTTATATTATTTTTTTTTTAGATAAAGAAACTTTTCTTTTTCTTACAGTGTGTACTTGCACTAGATATTTTTCCGTTTTATCCTGTTATGAAGTTATAAATATAAGTCCTGTTATAACTATTTTGCCGTTCATGTTACATATGTGATTTTGAAATAAATACATTTGAAAAAATGTAATTATTAAAGAGACTTAAGAAATAGTTTTACGAAAACTAACGTGTTCAATTTAAGAAATTAATATTTGGTTTTGTGAAAACAATTTCGTAATTTTAGACATTGAGATTTACCTAATTACATTATACCGGGTGCCCCATAAATTCGCTAAAATTAAAAAAAAAATATATATATTAAAAAGGTACAAATGATGCTAAAAAATTGTCGTTTGCACGAATGGTATTAGAGAAAGATCCGATTTTTTTTTAAACAAAAAATGTTGAGGTTCAGAAAATTTCCGATAGATGGCGCTGGCATGCCATAATATGAAGCAGATGTATGCAAATTAGACTTATAATAAAAGTCCCGTTTCTTTGGAAGCGTCTGACAAACTTCAGCATCTCAGCACATGAAACGGGTCCATTTGTCGTCTTGAGTAATTTTGCCGTGCAGAAAATCCGCAATGCGCCGGTCGCTAATTCCCCGTTATTGTAAAAGAGCTTAAGGCTGCTCGTCAGTAAATTTCCCGATTCCGCTCGCTAATGTTAATCTTATGGGCTTAGGATGCATTCGTATTTTTAAAATATCTCCTCAAGAAATTAAATTTTTTAACTTCTGTTTTCTGCTTGTTTGTTCACTTCTTAAAAAATCTCTCTTTTTTTTCTTAGTTATCAAAATATTTCTAAAATATATGCTTAACTTATAATTTTATGAGTTAAAATCTTAGCGAAACTGAATAAGATTTTAACACTTCACATAAAATTAAGTAATATATTTTAGGAATAATTTGACAACTAAGAAAAAAAGAGACATTCTTTAAGAACAGAATAAAGAAAACAGAAGTTAAAAATATTAATTTCCTGAGGAGATATTTAAAAAATACAAAAGCATCCTACGTCCATAGGATTAACATTAGCGAGGGGAATCGGGAAGTTTACTGACGAGCAGCCTTAACCAACAACACTTGATATGTTAAAGATAGCATACTGCTGGCATCGAATGAAGAAACTATGTGCATTGTGGTCTTTTGTTGATAGCTTGATTTGCATAGATCTGCTACGTATTTTGCAGGCCAGCGCCATCTATCGGTAATTTCTTAACTCAAACTTTTGTATTATTAAAAAAAAAATCAGATCTCCCTCTATACCCATTCGTGCAAACCGCAAATTATTAACATCATTTGTTCCTTTTTAATGATTTTTTAAAGTTTTAACGAATTTATGGATCACCCGATATTCTCATCCTTTACAACTCTGTTATTTCTCATTCAATTTCTTCTTTTATGTAACATACTGCAGAAGAATATTCTGTAAAATATTCAAGCTCATATCGATGTTTTTGATATTTTCTTGTAATTTCAGATTTAGACAGAAATCTGGTTATTCAGAGCAAGTATATAGCATGCAGCATTACACTATCTTACATTATGTTTACCAAGGTGATTGGGCCCAATATCATGAAGAACAGAAAACCCATGGACCTTCAACTTACGATGTTATTTTATAATTTAATATTGGTAGCATGTAATGTGTACCTTTCTGTTCAAGTAAGTATTTCTTAACTAATAAAGTTCTGTTTAAATGCTTAAAAAGTTTAATGAGAAATCAGTTTTAAATTCCGTAAGAGTGTCCCTGTAAATAAACACAATGCACACCACACTTTAAAGAGAGCAATTTATAGTGTGCACCTCAGTAATGCATATAATTTTCATTATATTTGAAATAGTGAAATATCGCTAAATTACACTGAATACGATTTCCCCCATAGAACAATGTGTAACAGAATTCTTTTGTTTGACCCTGTAAATGAATAATGAATGCTTTGCACCCCATATTCTAGAAAAAGCATGTTTTATTGCTCTTTATAATTATATATCAATTCCATCAAGTTTTAAATGGAGTAACATAATCAAAATGCACTTGAAACGATTATTTCCCATTGACTGTAATGTAACGGAATACTTTTGACTGTCCCTGTACAAAAAAACTATAAGTGCTACACACTTCAGTTGAAATAGAGAACATACAATAACATACAAAAATTTAAGGGCGATCCGGATCCAAGCATATTTACGCGAGTTAGAGCACGGCCAGACGGCAGACGGCCAGACAAACCGAAGTCATAAACACTTTTCAACTAGGTTGGAAAGTGTTAAAAAACAGGTAATAAAAACTCTATTAAATACGTAATTATTATTTTATTTGAGTCACCCTGGTTATCTGCCAAACTGATCTCAATCCTATTATAAAGTAAATGAGTGGGTTTGAAATGATTATTAGCAAGCAGTGTGATGAAGGTAAAATAATATACTATATGTCGGATTCCACTTCTCCGTCCACACAACTTCGAAATAAATCCGGTCTTTTGATATGCTGCCACCACCGATATGAATACGTGATATCGGGCACGATACTTGATGTATATTCAAGAAAACTTAACTCTATCTATTACACTTAAACAAACACTTTATTAACAATATTTACACTTAAACTCGGAGGTAAAGTATCCGGTTTAATATTAAATCAAAATAATTATAGAAACGCTTTACGTGTACCGTTATACTACGTTCATTTATTCCACACTGAGATTTCTATTCATCTCACACCCGCTCTCAGCGCTCATTCCCCGAGCAACCTTCACACTTCGCTGCTCCGTCCGAACTCAACACCGGTCTCAGAGCTCCAACTCTGAACGACCTTACACCTTCGCTTCCCACGTTAGAACTAACTTTCTCTCTCTCGTAAACTTCAGAACACCCTCCTTTATACGGGGTTTCTCCTCTGTTTCCAAGGGTCCTTGACCACCCTTCCTCCCTCTTGACGGATCTGTCTTCCTAAATAAAAGAGTGCAATAGCTTTCTTATCTCTGAAAGACCACATTGCAATGGAAATACTTCTTTCATTCTGTCCAAGTCGCCAGCCTTCGGATTAAGATTTTCTAAAGGACGCCTTTAACGGTACACAATACATACATATACAATACATACAATATGCTAATCCCTTAAGAATAGCTTTCAACTCTTGCCCCTGTGAGAGAAACCTGACACTATAATTACGTACTTAAACTTTAATGTAGTTTATTTAGCTGAGGATTATTATGTTAAGCTGAGTAATATTACAAATTGGATGTTAATGACAAAAAAAAGTTATCTTAGGGAATTGTGTGGTCCAGGAAAGCTCAGTTGGTAGGTCATTGGCACGGTAAGCCAGAGGTCCTGGGTTCAACTCCTTGTCTAGATACATTTGTATTCAATTGGAAATTTCTAAATCGTATGAATTTCCATATCAATCAGTATGATTGAGATAAAATCATAAAAACAGCAAATAGCTTGTTACACAAAGAATGGTTAAATCTTTAAAGGGTAGATTATTTAAAATTGATTTACATATGACGATTCAAGAAATATTTTACTAAGAAACATAAATAAAAATGAAAAAAAAAATAATAATGTAATTTATTTATTTATCTATCTGTCTAAATATATTTTTATATGTATATTTTTATTTATCTATTAGTTACTTATCTAAAACTGCATATATTATAATTTTACTGAATGCAGCATTTTGTATGTTTTTTTTAGGTCATTGTGCTGGCTGTGGAATTGTGGCCGCAGCGCTGCAGCATTCAAAATAGTCCAATTTACACAGAAACACATGTAATATTTTATATCATGTATATTTTACAATGCACTGATTCTGATTCTTAAAAAAAAATATTTTTTTCTCCAGATTTCAGACTATGTACTGAGAGACCGGATTTTTTAAAATTTCGTTCTTACATAAGAAAGGAGAACTTCCATACAAAGGAGTTAGAACATAGTATTATTTATATATGAAATTAATATGTTCCCCCTAAAAAAAAAAAAAAAAAAAAAAAAAAAAATCCAATAAATGTTTTTAGAAATCTATCAGCACATTAGTTACCTAAAATTATAGCCTACAGCCAGAAAAGCTTAATAAGTAATTTAACTTAAATAAGTAATAACCGAGTGTAAATACACCATAAAATAGAAATAAATTGGACGTACGTTTCGGATCGAAAAGTATGCCAGTTCTTCATCAAATAGCATTCAGTGATAAATACAGGAAGTGATGCAGGAGAGGAAGTCTGTTTCCTTGCTATATTTTCCCGTCGTTGTAAATAATATTTTTGTTAAAAAACCCCTTTCACAACTCAGTCAAGTCATCAAAAAAGCCTTTAAAGTTCAGCGCAATATGCAAAAAGAACTGTCTTTCCGTGTCAGCGCATCTGCCTTTATAAATCAGCGAACGCACCAACAAACATCTCGCAACATCGTTACTAAACTCGCAGCAGCTGGCGAACGCCTGCATACGAAGAATTTCTCTCGCTGTATCTTCTTCCATCGGCGCGCGAAGTAGTGGTAATACCGGATATTTTTCGACCAAGCTTCCTTCACTCGGAATGGCAACGCATGTGAATGACTAGTGTTTTTTTCAACGAGCAGTGTGTTGGATGGTATAAAGTCTCAAGCGAAAGAAGGGTGGTTTTTCCATTCATTCGAGAATTTTCTCGTGTGAGGAGCCACCCTAGTGAGTTTCTGTGTTTGTGAAAAGTGAAAGTTTTGTTCCAGTATTATATATTAGTGCAGTGCGAAGTCTATCTACTAGTTTAAAAATGTGTAAACAAGTTATAAAGTGCTTCTTAATGCATGTTTGAAAAAGTGACAGCGTTCATCAAAAAGATTGCAATCGTATGTGCATGAATCAACAAAAATAAAGAAAAAATGTGCCTACAGGTGAAACAAATATTTTTACTGCATTTAAATGAATATATATGTTAAATAATTGACAATAATTTCTGATGGATGCTGATAGATTAAAATAGTTAAAAATTAATAGTAATATGGAGCACCCACATGTAAAAATTGTAATATTATATGATAACACATTATTTGAATGCATTCTTATTATGATTAATATTAAATTGTGTAATAATTAACATGTCTTATATTCAAATAAATAATCGAGAATAATCTCTAAAGTATTATTATTTTTTGTTTAATTAGCATGAAGTGTTTTATAATATGTACTTTTAGTTTTCAGCTATTTCAGGTTGTTGCTCGGGATGCTAAGGTGGATTGTTATTGTGGCCAACATTTATTGGTACGGAATCACTATTTCGATCATGGTTTAGGAATTTAACTTGTGTTCCCTTTTGAACATTTAATCGTGTCCCCCTTTAGTTTATTTTTATTTTGCACCATGAAGCCTTTTTCCATCAGCCAAATTTATGATCATTTATCATCATTTTTTATCATTTGGTGCCGCGTGCAAAAGTAAAATTTAATAGGTTGAGAATCTGGTCTCCACAATAGCTTCCTGAGTATATTTTTACAAAAATATACACACCATTTATTATATTTTTATCTGTGATTTTTTTAAATGCATGATTTATATATCTTAAGCTATTTATGATTTTATATATGTATTGTAATATTGATATTGTGTAATTGCATGTTAGGAATGTGTAAATTTTAAGTTCCCCTTCCCCCCTCCTCTCCCTTAAAAGTCTATATTTTGACATTTATTTCTGTTATTTACTATGGCTCGTAAAGGGATCATAGATTTAAGTTTGGCTTCATCCATTCCCACTTTTAGCGGAACTTCTGATGAAAATGTTGAATATTTTGTCGGACAGGTTAGAGATGTAGCAGTATTAGAAAATTGGCCCGTAAATAAAAGAATTTTAATTCTAAAATTAAATTGTAGAGATGCTGCCCAAAAATTTCTAATTGACTCCCCGCAGGTAGCTAACATTCAAAATTTTGATGAATTGGCTGAATTATTAATTAAAAAATTCAAAAGATGTCAACCATTTGATGAGATACAATCAAAATTTAATAACATCAGGCAAAAACCAAATCAGTCAATTCAGAGCTTAATTGATGAAATAAACTCTTATGCAGTAAAATATTTATCAAAGATAGATATACAAACTAGGGATTCAAATGAATTCATTGATTCCATCAAATTGAACAAAATTTTGGATGCTGTTAGGCCTGAAATTAAGGTCGAAATCCTTAAATTAGGTCCAAAAAATTACTTAGAGGCATGTAAACATGCAATTAATGTAGAAAAGGCTCTTGAGGCTCAAGAAGTCATTATTAACAACAATGTGTGTCAAAACTTTGAACTAAATTCAATAATGCAAAGCCAGTTAGAGGGTAACAAACAAATTCAACAGTTAAAGGAAGAATTGGAAAGAGTAAAATCTGAAAATAATGCTAGCAATTCTTTTCGACAAAGTCAAAATGAAAGAGTCCAATGTCATATATGTGGAAAAAGTCATGTGACAACAAAATGTTGGTATTTTCCACAGGGTAGAAATTCCCGCAGCAATAATTTCAATCATAACCCCAACCATATTCCTATTTCTAGAGGTAACAGCAGTGGAAGGAATTTTGGCAATTATAGAAATAACCGTAGAAATCACCCATATAGGCGTAGAAATCATTTAAACTTATAGATGGTTCTTGTAGTAAAAATAGATCCCATTTTACAAGGACCAATAATTATAAAATTGTTAGGGATGAAAATCTATTGGAATCTGTAAATAATTCAGAATCAATTGAAAATTCAAAATCTAGTAACAATTCAGATTCAAATTCTAGTGAGGAAAATTTAGAAGTAAATGATAATTTAAAATCTGTAGAAGAAAATTCAAATTTAAATGAAAACTTAAACTCTGTAAATGAAATGCAAAATTTTGATAATGTAACAATTCAAAATAATTGTGAAGATCTTGAAAATCTCCATGTAATGTCGTGTAATTTTGATAATAATACAAATCACCTTCCTATTATTAAGCTTAAATTTGGTAATTTAGAGGTACCCGCTCTTCTCGATACCGGTGCAAATCTCTCGCTGGTGCAACCAGGCATCTTAGCAGAAATTAAGCAACAAGCGAAAGTTGAGCATATTTCTAGAGCAGTCAAAATTAAGACCCTTAATAATACCACTATCCCATATTTGTCAGCAGTCAATATAAAGTTCAAAATGAAAACTCGTTGGTTTCATAACATATTTTTTGTCACTCAGAGTAACTGGAATTGTAACTACCAAATAATTTTAGGGTATGACTTCATTCAGAGAAACAAAATTCTAATTGACACATTCAATAAAAGACTTTCCATCAACAAAACCCATTTTGAATTTGAAGAAACTTCTCCGCAGATTAAAGAAAATACTGTAATTAAGGATAATGATAAACCTCAAATTAATGTAATTGCTAAAGCTATAAATAACATTAAAATTAAACCTAATTCATTTGAGATAATTAAATTGGAATTTCCACAGGGTATTCATAATTCTAAAAGAGTCATGTTAACCCCATTAAAAGTCTCGCAGAAGTGCCATATTGAAAATTCTTTGCATACTGTTGAGGACAACAAATATATTTTGACAATTGTTGAGAATAAAACTAATGTTGCATCATATATACGAAAAGGTCAAAAACTAGGAAATGTAGAAATGTTTGAAGATGACGAGGAAATCCAACCCACTGAGGACCAAATTTTTCAAATCAATAGTTTAAATTTAGAAGAGATTAGTAATTTGAGACAGGCAGAACTTTCAGAATCTGATTTTAATCTTAAACATTTAGATGAAAAAGAGAGAAAGGAGATTTTGGAATTATTAATGAACAACTTTAAAGTATTTTCTAAAAGTTATAAAACTCTTGGTTCAACTGATGCAGTCAAACCCGAATTTAAATTAATGCACAATTTCCCAATTCAAACTAAACCATACCCTATTCCAAAAATTGCCAAACAGTTTGCACAAGAAGAGATTAAAAAATTGTTAGATGCTGGTTTAATTGAACATTCTTCCTCCAGTTATAATTTCCCTGTTATATTTGTCAAAAAGAAAACAATTCCAGGCACCTCTCCTGAAGAAATCAAATTTCGCATGGTAGTGGATTATAGACTGTTAAATAGCATCACTGAATCTTACACTATATGTTTGCCAAAAATTTCAGAAATTCTGCACAGTATTGCTGGCAAAAGGTATTATTGTGTGCTTGATTTGAAGTCGGCATTTTTTCAGATAAGATTGCAGGAAAAAGATAGGGAAAAATTAGCATTTTGCTGCGAGATTGGTAACTACCAGCCAAAAGTCCTACCTTTTGGAAGTCGCAACTCAACTTCATATTTTCATACACTAATTTCTAAATGTTTATCTAGCTTAAAAGGACCAAATTTACAATTCTTTCTTGATGACATTATTGTCGCTGCAGACAGCATATCTGAAATTAAAGCCTGGTTACAGAAGGTATTCGATAAGCTCATCCAATTCAACTTAACTTTAGACCCTGCAAAGCTTCAGATTTGTCAGAAAGAAATAACTTATTTAGGATTTAATGTCAGTGCTGATGGTTTTTCTCCTTCAGAGGATAATGTAAACAAAGTTTCAAAATTTCCCATACCCAAAAATGTAAAGCAAGTTCAACAGTATATTGGTTGTTTAAATTATTTTAGGCACATGGTTTATAAATATGCTGAAATTGCTAAGCCAATTATTAATTTAACCCGTAAAAATGTTCCATTTGTCTGGACTTCAGAGTGTCAGGAAGCTTTTGATATTTTACAAGATCAAATTCTAAATAAACCCCTTCTTAAAAACATTAATTCTGATCTTCCATTGTATTTAGTAACTGATGCTTCTAAAGTTGCATTTTGTGGAATTTTAATGCAAAAATACAATGAGAAATTTTATCCTGTTGAATTTTTTTCAAAACAATTCAATCCAGCTCAGTCTAGATATCCTTCCATCCAAAGAGAATTGTACGCAATATTTGCATCTGTCAAGCATTTTCGTGAAGAATTATATGGAAAAAAATTTACCATATATACCGATGCAAAATCATTAACATATCACATGGAACTGGACAATCAGAGTGAGATTGTAGCTAGGTGGCTTCTGTATCTGGATCAATTTCATTATGAGATAGATCACATTCCTGGTGTTATTAACCCTGCTGATTATTTATCTAGAGCATATAAAGATAAAACCTTAAATGTAAATAATATAAGTATTTTTCAAAGTAATTCAAATTTAGATCATAATAATATTGTAAATAATCAACAAAATGATGAATTTATTAGGGAAATTATTCAAAAATTAAATGATAATGATGAGGAAACTGCAAATAACTATTATATTGATTCAGAAACTAAAATTGTAATGGTAAAAATTTTCCCCAAGAAGCCGTTAAAGAAAAAAAAGTATCTCAGTAGAATTTTAATTCCAAAATCTTTAATTAAGGATTGTTTGGAAGTTGCTCATGCTCCTCATTTTGGCACTCAAAAAACCTACAATTTTGTTCGCAAAATCTATTCTTGGAAAGGAATGTTTAAGGACACTAAAAATTTTTGTAGCAATTGTGAAAGATGTTTAAAAGTTAAACCTAAACCTAAAAATACTGTCACTAAAATGATTCCAAAAGCTGATTTAGCTCCAGGTGAGATAATAGCTTTAGATATTGTAGGCAAACTTCCTAGATCTCATGACAACAAATTTTTTATTTTAACAATAGTTGATCATTATTCCAGGTATCTTGAGGCTATCCCATTAAGCAATACCACTTCTAAAACTATAATTAATCAACTTAATATATATTTTTCCAAATTCGGGATCGCTAGGACTGTTTTGACTGATAATGGACCATATTTCCGTTCAGATGAATTTGAAGATTATCTTAAGACTATGGATATTAAGCATAGAAAGAGTTCAATCTATTATCCGCAGAGTAATGGTTTAATCGAGAAAATTCATCTTTCTATGAAAAACAGCATAGCAGCACTTTCTGATCAAGTATTCGAGTGGTCAGATAGACTATTATTTTTTAAACTTCATTATAATTCCTCTAAGCATGCAGTAACTCAATTTTCACCGGCTGAACTATTCTTGGGCAGAGAACTCAATATACCTCTAAATATTTTTGAAAAACCAAAAGTTGCTGAAGAATATAGTAAATATCTAACAAAATTACAAAGTCATTTTCAGGAAACTAGAAAATTAGTTAAGGAAAATGAAACTAGTTATTTTAATTATCACCAACAATATGTGAAGGGCAGAAGTAAACCTTCCTTAAATACTGGTGATGAAGTTTTTCTTGTAGATTTTAAACATCATACTGCATTACAACCTAGATATAATGGACCACATGTAATTGACAAAAAATTGAGAAATGATAATTATTTGATAAAAATTAATGAAGATGGTCATGAATATGTAAAAAAAGTTCATGTCAGTAAAATTTTTCCAAAAGTACCATTAAATGATAATATTTGTAACAAAACTGAGGTAAATAAGAATTGAGTAGTGATTCTAATATTTTGGTGAAATATGTGTATGTTCGGAAACTTCAAAGTATATATATACTATGCTCAAGTCAAAATTCTATTTTTAAAATTTTTTTTTCTATTTCTTCTCTCTCAATGTTTGTTTTCAATATACTGGTAGAATTGATCACTTTGCTAGTGAATAACATTTATTGAAATATTTTTTTTAAACTTTACCTTTTTAATTTTGTATTTGAGTCAAAAAGGAAAATATGTGAATGATTTCCTCATATGTATTTTCATAATTGTTTAGAATATCTGTGAAATCTTTTTTAAGTTACAAAGTAAATTTCAATATTCATTGAACTTAATTCAGAAAATTGAATAATATATGGTACAATAAAAAGTAGTTTGAAAATGTTGAATGTGACAACTCAAAAAATATTGCAGAAAGTTAAAGCAATCTAGGTATTTCTGTAGTTTATATTTATTGGTGTGTGTGTATTTTTGTAAATATTTTCATATTCATGCTGGTTAAATATAATTATTGAATTTTTGTATCATATAATGTGTGGTGTATACAATTGTAATGATTACAGTAGCATTGTGTATAAAATTTTTTATTTTTTTCACGAACATTTCTTTAAGTCTGTATGCAGCTGTAAAAATTTCAGTGACTTTTTCGCAAAATTCTCACGAACATTTCTTCATCATTTCTTCATCTGTGTGCATTTCTGAAACTTTCAGTGACTTTTTGCAAAATTTTTTCACGAACATTTCTTCATCTGTATGCATTTGTGAAACTTTGACTTTTTCGCATACTCCAGGACATTTCACATCAATTTTCAACAATTATCAACTATTCTTCAGAACAGTGTTCGCCTTTTTTTTTGCTGTTGGTGGGGGGAGATGTTAAAAAACCCCTTTCACAACTCAGTCAAGTCATCAAAAAAGCCTTTAAAGTTCAGCGCAATATGCAAAAAGAACTGTCTTTCCGTGTCAGCGCATCTGCCTTTATAAATCAGCGAACGCACCAACAAACATCTCGCAACATCGTTACTAAACTCGCAGCAGCTGGCGAACGCCTGCATACGAAGAATTTCTCTCGCTGTATCTTCTTCCATCGGCGCGCGAAGTAGTGGTAATACCGGATATTTTTCGACCAAGCTTCCTTCACTCGGAATGGCAACGCATGTGAATGACTAGTGTTTTTTTCAACGAGCAGTGTGTTGGATGGTATAAAGTCTCAAGCGAAAGAAGGGTGGTTTTTCCATTCATTCGAGAATTTTCTCGTGTGAGGAGCCACCCTAGTGAGTTTCTGTGTTTGTGAAAAGTGAAAGTTTTGTTCCAGTATTATATATTAGTGCAGTGCGAAGTCTATCTACTAGTTTAAAAATGTGTAAACAAGTTATAAAGTGCTTCTTAATGCATGTTTGAAAAAGTGACAGCGTTCATCAAAAAGATTGCAATCGTATGTGCATGAATCAACAAAAATAAAGAAAAAATGTGCCTACAGGTGAAACAAATATTTTTACTGCATTTAAATGAATATATATGTTAAATAATTGACAATAATTTCTGATGGATGCTGATAGATTAAAATAGTTAAAAATTAATAGTAATATGGAGCACCCACATGTAAAAATTGTAATATTATATGATAACACATTATTTGAATGCATTCTTATTATGATTAATATTAAATTGTGTAATAATTAACATGTCTTATATTCAAATAAATAATCGAGAATAATCTCTAAAGTATTATTATTTTTTGTTTAATTAGCATGAAGTGTTTTATAATATGTACTTTTAGTTTTCAGCTATTTCAGGTTGTTGCTCGGGATGCTAAGGTGGATTGTTATTGTGGCCAACATTTATTGGTACGGAATCACTATTTCGATCATGGTTTAGGAATTTAACTTGTGTTCCCTTTTGAACATTTAATCGTGTCCCCCTTTAGTTTATTTTTATTTTGCACCATGAAGCCTTTTTCCATCAGCCAAATTTATGATCATTTATCATCATTTTTTATCAATTTTCTTTTGCTTGATTGTTTGAAGTTTAAGTATACATAGTTAAGATACGTTCTTGTGATATATATATATTTTTTTATACTTGAACACTTGAATTTTCATCCTGCAATTTGTCCTGCTGAAATTTTCCCATACTTTAACGCTTGAATTTTTAACATACAATAGTTAAGATTCGTATCTCTCAGAAATACTCTCAGAAACACTCAGAAAATTGTTGACTTCTTATACTTTAATGCTTGAATTTCCAACCTACAATAGTTAAAATGTGTATTGATTCTTTTCTTTTTGTATCGATTCATCAGCATCATCATCCCAAAACATGGTTGAAGGCTATAAGCCTGTTTCGACCTCAATCCATCTCTTTCGCGGCCTTCCTCTGTCTCTTTTCCCCCTTGGTTTATAATTAAAGGCTGCTTTTGGTATGCGATCGGAATCCATCCTTTCCATGTGGTCCCTCCATTTCCTTCTGTAAATTCCTATTTTATTTAATATGGGCATAACCCCAAGCTCTCTTCCGATGTAGTCATTCTTTATTTTGCTCATTATTGAGCATCCCTTCACACTCCTCAAAAATTTCATCTCTGAGGATTGTATTTGTCTTTCATAATATTTTGTGAGTGTCCATGCCTCATTCCCGTATAGTAAAGTTGGTATTGCTATTGTTTTAAAAAATTTTATTCTTGTGTATTTTTTTGTATTTCGAAGAGTATCACAGATGTATTGAAGTTTATAAAGCTTATTCTGTATATCGTTGTCATAGTCATAAGATATATTGCATCCTAAATAATTAAAATGTGACATCTGCTCTATATGTTTATTTTCTAAAATAATTTTTGTTCTTATAGGATCTTTGCCCCTAAATGCCATTACCTTTGTCTTATTCTTTGAAATCCTTAAATTATAATCTTTTCCAATTTTCTTTAAAGTAAAAATTGCACGTTGTAAATTGTCTTCATTATCCTGAAATAAACAAAGATCATCTGCAAATAATATATTGTTAAACATGATGTTTCCGAGATATATTCCAGTTTTGATTTTATTTTTCCAAATTCTTATAACATAATCAATATATATATTAAATAGATGTGGTGATAAACTACATCCTTGTCGTACACCTTGATTAATGATTATTTTCTCTGAAACTTTAAAACTCAGATCCAAAACAATGAGAGTTTCTTTATAGAGGCTTTCATTGTTTTGGATCTGGGTTTTAAAGTTTCCGAGAAAATAATCATTAATCAAGGTGTACGACAAGGATGTAGTTTATCACCACATCTATTCAATATATATATTGATAAATAGATTCTTTGCTTGAATTTTCAACCTGCAACAGTTAATATTTGCAAATAATATATTGTTAAACATGATGTTTCCGAGATATATTCCAGTTTTGATTTTATTTTTTCCAAATTCTTATAACATAATCATATATATTAAATAGATGTGGTGATAAACTATATCCTTGTCGTACACCTTGATTAATGATTATTTTCTCTGAAACTTTAAAACCCAGATCCAAAACAATGAGGGTTTCTTTATAGAGGCTTTCATTGTTTTGGAACTAGGTTTTAAAGTTTCCGAGAAAATAATCATTAATCAAGGTGTACGACAAGGATGTAGTTTATCACCACATCTATTTAATATATATATATTGATAAATAGATTCTTTGCTTGAATTTTCAACCTACAACAGTTAATATTTGTTCTAATAATATTTTCTTACATATTATTGTTTTTATTTTCAATCTACAATAGTTAGGTCTGTTCTAATTATATATGTATATATTTTATATACAGGGTGCCCCAAAAACATTGACTTTGGCTTTTATTCCTTAAATATTGATCATAGACATATATTATAAGTGACAAAGTTACGTAAAAAAAGGTACAGAATTTTATGAAATCGATTAAAATTTTCAGGGGATTAAATTTGAAGAAATACAAAATTTAAATTTTTATACGGCTTCCATACAATACAATTTCCAATGAGTAAAATGTGCCCCATACAGTCAGGTAAGGACATGTACAAAATTTCAGCATTTTATCATAAAAGTCACAGAGATAGGTTTAAACAAAGTGGGTATGAGGTGTTAATCATAAATTAAAATGTAAATGTTTACAGCAAGAGTGCAGATGACAGTTTTGTACGAATAAATAGCACAATTATTATTTATTTATGCAATCATTGTTTTCTTTCATAATTTGTGTACGATCTCTGAAACGCGATCATCTGATATGATTTTTCCCCTTTGCGAACTCATATCCAGAGATCATAATAATAATAATAATAATAATAAAATAAATTATGCCATAAACCAAAATATATTATTTCATCAGCAAAGCACTGTTTCTATTTTACACACGTGAAAAATAAAAAGCTGCTATTGGCAAGGGAAAAGAAATGCTACTGGTGACATTTGCCCCCAGCTAACATAAAAGTACCGAAAAAAGATTTTGAATTTTAGGTGAGTCTATGAGGTTATACTAAATTTTCACCAATGTTTCTGCTATATCGGGGAAATTGTCTGCAATGCTTCACAGTCTAGATATTCTTGAGAACGTGTTATATTAGAGCATTCAATAAATACAATAAAATATATTACAGATTATTTAAAAATTGACTGGATATTGATGCACTTAAAAATAGTTTTCTTAATCTGAAACATTTAATTTACTGTTTTTCTTTTCAGAAATTTCACAAAATAGCTTCGGTTGGTTTGCTTGTCAAATTTCTTGAACTTTTCGATACGGTAAGAATCTATCTATATGTAAAAGTCCAACTTTGCGTGCATGTTCTTTTATACATTTTCACAATTTTTGCCAATTTGTACAAAACTTAATATGCATTCGTTTTAGAACCTGGCTACAAATTCTGGTCACTTTACAAATTTCCCAGACAATCCCTTACCCCTTTTCAACTCTATAATATACCTTTATACGAATCTATTTTTTTTTAAATTTTCAAATGCACATTTTTTCTTGCTGCCACACCTTACAAAGGAACGGTGCAATATTAAAATAAAATCTTAACAGTGTATGGACAATATTTAAATACGTGGCTTTTTGGATTTGTTTATTTAATTTATTAAATTATGGTAGACATATAACACGTGTGCTTTGTTTTTATAAGCTAAACAAAAATCAGATTTATATTCACTGTGACGTCACGAAAATATTGTCCATTAATTAACTATTTATAATATACATACATGTATACATACATTTTTTTTTAGGAAAAAGTGATGTTAGATTTAGCATAGAACGTACGGTTTCATTCTACAGAGTTAGCCTGTTTTTGACAACAAAATAATTTTTTGATCAGACTTTTTTGCGCAAGATTTTTTTCAATTTTTTTTTTTTTAATTTCAGGATTTATAAATTACTTTTACGCCTTCTTATTTAAGCGATCTGATTTCAATCTTTATAGAAAATATCATAAATTTTCTCCTCTTTTCCAAAAACTTAATGGAAGTAAATATTTATGATTAAAATAATGATCGCGACATTAACGATTTATTGACGCCAGTCGCACAGAGCTCCGCTATAGTCTAGTCACTGCCGTATTAACAGTTCACGAGCGCGAACGTACAAGCCCTTGTTACTGTGACTGCAATGTTAACAGTTTAACGGCGCGAAGCGAACAGTATATTATTTTAGTGAGGGTATCCGTTATAGTTTTAACGATATATGGGACGCGGATCACACATGGCCTGTACATAGTGGTCACACTTCTAATGATTTATGGACATGAAGTGCACAGTGTCCTGTTAGTGTGATCACAGTATTTCTTACAAAATTCCATTTTTTTTTTACTTTACCGGGAAAGCCTTCAAGGTTTGTACGGGAAACTCTGGGAGGGTTCTTCTTAACCATTACAAAACGGCTTGTCGCTACCTCTCATAGGTTCCGATATCCGGAAGCTTTGCTAAAGCAAAATCACATCGGTGAACCTCTCGGCATTTTTGCGGGTATCCGTTTCACTCAACGCCGTCGGTGGGGATCTGAGCGAACAGGCGTCTTGTTGTTGTTTGGAATGTCAGGGGTAGTGATGCGCGTGGGACGGTGCTCCTCCTTGTCTGGCAGTATGTACATGTGGGGTGTCCTTGAGTAAACCAAACCCTCCTGGCGCATCTGCATAAAGGCTCCGCGAGCCTGGGACCGGAAGTTGGTACGCGAAGTTTTATAAGTATTTATATTCTACAGCAGCCTTTTCATGTTTTAATAAATAGTGAAATTTGTGATGATGGCTGTTTTGTTTAAATTTTATGCATCAAAAGACCAATATAATAAGGTTATCTTGGGACATTATACATACTTGCATTATTACTGAATCGTGGTATATCAAAGTTAGCCTCTAATTTCAATTAAAAACTCTACGTTATAGTAAAAGAAATTGCACTATATTTCCCTGAATTACACAGTAATATGACACAAGTGGGTTAGTACAGGATTATTTTGTGTATGTTTTACTTTTTCCTTTACGTATAATAAAAAAACATAAAAATTACGATCGTGTTATGAGACCTTATTATCGAAAAAAGTAAAATTAGTTTAAAAAATGTTAAACTGCATTAAAATTTGCTAAATAATGTACGTTGTAGATCTTGCATAATATATTTAAGCTGCATCTAAAATCAGCCTTTAAAATATTAGTTAAAATTCTCTATTCCCGAAAAAAAAAATTACTTACCATTAAATAATTTTACTAAATTAACTTTACTTTTATCAACATCGCCTTCCAGAACATTTTCGCTACGATGAATTGACGTCACGACGAATTGTTCCGCGATGAATTGTGCGCGACGAATTGACGCGACACTCTCTATCTGTCTGTCACAGATTTCGTACTCGAAAACTGTATAAGTTAAAGAGACTTATTTTGCATACTGCGACGAAATTAACGCCGCGACGAATTGTTCCGCGATGAATTGTGCGCGACGAATTGACGCGACACCCTCTATCTGTCTGTCACAGAGTTCGTATCGAAAACTGTATAAGTTAGAGACTTATTTTGCATACTGCGACGAAATTGACGCCGCGACGAATTGTGCGCGAGGAATTATGCGCGAGAATTGATGCAGAACCCAGACAGAGGAGTGAGACGAATAGGGTTTCGTCAGATGATCGAAACTCTAAAAATGTACTTTGGAATGAAATTTGTTTGAAAACTGTAACTCAATTTAATGACTTTTTTATGACATTTGAAATAATTTTCAAGCATTTTCAAATTAATTTCAGCAATCAATATTTGTTTGTTACAAACTTTTAGGTCATTTTTGTTCTGAGGAAAAAATTCCAACAAGTCTCGTTTTTACATGTATTTCATCACTCCGCTGTGTTTACTTTGTACTGGATCTGCCTGAAATATAGACTAGTAGGTAAGAAGTATCTTCGATAATTGAACTTATAATTTATCTTTTCTATCTTACAAGATTAAAAATTATGTAGAATAGGCCGAAATTATCACTTTTATAATTCACAAAACAAGATATTTGACTTTACAGATGATACATACAAATCAAAACCAAGACTTCCTTATCATAGATCAGACTTGCCAATCCGGAGAAAGTCTATGGGAGAAAATATCCGCGGTAATTGCCAACTTATTAATTGACTTTCTCCGGAAAGTATCGCCGCCTGGTGGATACTACCGATACTAGTTCATAAGCAAATGCATATAGGACAAATGGAGCTGTGAAAAAATTTCCTGTTATTTCGTGTCGTAAATACTCCTACTACTGACGATTGATGGCGCTAACTGACGATTGATGACACTAGTAGCAGGACAAGTATAGCGGTCAAAGGAAACTTGCTGATTGTGAGGCCTGATACTATGATAAAGAGGCCTTGATCAAAACAATGACAAACATTCTCAGGCTGTTTACATACTTATGGAAGAGAGTTCTTGTAACCTTTTAATTGCGGCATTTGTTATCTGTAGAGTTATAGTGCTGCCATCTACTGTCATAACATTAAACACCAAACTTTCTAGATTATTAAAAATGAATACATGTAGTCAGCAACATGTAGTTAGACAATATGCAGTCATTTTTAGATATTTTCGCGCCTTATAAACGCTCCCCTCCCAGTATGTTATTCTCAATAAAAGAAAAACAAGAACGAAAAATTATGTATCAAGCGTAGATTATGAAACACTTTCCAACACATTCAGAATATTGTAGCAACAAAATTTCGCAGTTTACTAAGTAAACTATTTAGAAAACGCTTAACACATTTGAAAACCCAATTTCAGCATTTACTACCAAAAGCCACACAAACTATCCAAATTCTTTTGTGCAGCCCTGTATATGATCTCTAGATTTGTATGCATACTACACAGTATGCTGAAATTTACTTCAGTAAGAAAATACATAGCACAATTCAAAATGCACCTTCAGTAACCGGAAATGTACGTGAGATCTTTTGAGCAGCCCGGTATATGATCTATAGAATTTATATCCACCAATTACTATGCAAAAAATTAGTTACATTTAAAAACGCGTACCACAACTGAAAACGAGCTACCACCAGTTATTGTTCATAGACAGTACTGTAACTAAATTATTTTGAGTGTCTCTGTAAATGAACGATGCATTCTATGCGCACCATATTCTACTGTAAGCGCCTTGTAGTAATATGTATCAATTTGAATATGTTTAAAATAGTGAACATCTTTAAAATATGCCGCAAAAGATTTTTCTCCATAGACCGTAATGTAAATGAATTCTTTTGAGTGTCCCTGTAAAATAACCATAAATTCTACACACTTCATTTTCAATACCAAACATGCCATAGTAAATCCCAATAACATATAACAATTTCAAGACAATCCGAGTATATTTACACGAGTTAAAACACGGACAGACAGGCAGACGCCAGACAGACAGACAAATCGAATTCATAAAACTTTTCAACTATGTTGGAACTATGTCTCTATGTCTCTAACTATGTCATCTATGTCTCTAACTTTTTATTATCAGAGGCGCACTTCATTTTTATTATTATCTAGGTGGGCGGACATTCCTCCTCGCATACACAAATGCACAGATGCATTTTTCTTATACAAAGAATCGTATAATCGTAGATGCTGGACAGTTACAAATATCTACCCTATATATATAAAATCCTAATGAAACGAATTTGTGAAACGATTTTATAAAACGAATTTCTACCCTATATATATAAAATCCTAATGAAACGAATTTGTGAAACGATTTTATAAAACGAATTTATGAAACGATTTTATGAAACGACTGATTAAACGACTGATTATGTTTCAGGGCTATTTTTAATAAAATATTAAACGCTTGATGGTGAAATTAATACCAATCGTCCATAAAAATCCGCAGATGTCAAAACTGGTAATAGAATTTTGAAATTGGAATTAGTTTTCGAGATATTAATTCTTTTCTAATTTTAATGACATTTCTCTAATGATGGCAACTAATTACTCAGTTTTTTTGTGAGAAAAAAAGGGGAAAAATTGAAAAGGATCCCGACAGGGATTATTGATTCTTAATTCGTCATTTTTAAATTGAAATTAAATTTATCTTTTATTTCAATCGATAATGAAGCCAAGATTGTGATTAAATTATGTTTTTCAGGAAAATTTGAAAAAAAAAAAATTACATTTCTATCGTCAGGATTCAATCGTCAGTCAGCATTTAATTTAATTTATAAACTGAAAATATTTTGAATGAATATAAAATATATAATAATAATAATAACGCCAAATAACGTCATTTATGTCAACGCAAAAGAAAGGAAAAAAAAATATTTATACAATTTGTTTAGCGTAAAATGTCATTTATCCTATTTTATATACTATAATAAGAAGTAATTTGTATAGAAAAAACAATAATAATATACGTATAATTAAAATACGCATGTAAACAAAAAAATCGTCGAAATTGTTTCAATGGCTGTTTATGACATTTGGCACCAAATCTCACTTTCTGATGCCCGAATTGCGCCAAGATTTTTAAAAAAGCGTCAAGACCCCTATAATAGAAAAGCACCAAAAGTTCATTGGGTTTGTTTTCATAACTTTTGGCAACAAATCTATGTATATTAACGAATCTATCCCTTTTTGAAGCTCGAATTACGCCAAACCTAAAATCAAAGGATCCTATACTGGAAAAGTAACCGATTTTCTTATGGACAATATTCAAGTGACATAACATGGTGTAAAATTATCGCGGATAGCAAATTTGTTTAAATATCTCATCAATTGATGCCGAATTAATGCAGGCATGCATGCACAAAATATTTAATTAATTCTGTATGATAAATAATTATTAGAAAATTCGTATATACATATTAATTAAAATAAATAATTTACATATTTAAAATAACATGAAAATATGCATGATGGTGCACTAAAATAGAGAGTAAATTAAAACCTGTTACTGAAAATGTCTATAACATAGTACTTTTCAATGCCGTGGTTCTTAATGTTATTCACAAGCAGATGGAATTTTTATCATCCTTAAACGTAAAGGAAAAATAGAATACAGATCGTTGTTTATAAAAGTCCGAGAGGTAGCCACAATTTAAACCTAACCATTTTTTACAAGCTGGTTTTCAAGTTGTAATTGATTTTACTTATCAATCCCGAAAACAGTCGTCAGTTGTCGCAACAGCTGTATATGAGGCCCTGCTAATCAAAAAATGCCCCATTAAAACGTTAAAAACATGGCAACCCAATTACAGAATTACCAATATTTTTAAAACAAAGCACGCTGTCATGTTTCAAGAGGCCTCGAATTCTGAGCGGGGGTTGGCGAGCGTAGCTCGCAGGGGGTAGGCCCCCTAGTATATTTATAAAATATTCTTATCACAGAGTAATGCTAGAACTATTAGAAAAAAAATGCTGATTTTTCTGTGCATGTGAGGATTTAAACATTTTGTTCACGGTAGGTTTTAGTTAAAAAAAATAAAAACTGTAAAAATTGAGAACAATCTATGTATTTCCGTCAAAACCAGTGTTTGCAATCCATGAATGTAGAAAATGTAATCTATAAGGTAAAGCTAGGATAGTCTGCGCACAATTCAAAAGAATACCAGTAAAGAATCTAAATATTATTTTTTTTCTAAACTATCCATGAATAATTTTTACTTCATTTGTTTTTTATGCATTTCCATTGCTATTTTGTTGTTATGTTGTAATTTAATAGAACAGTTGTAATAAAACCAAGAAAGTGCTTTTGCGCAATCTGTCCTTACAGGGTTGGTGGGATTGCGCACATGGGTAGGAGAGATTGTTACTAATAATAACTACAATTAAATTGTTAACAATAAGAATTACACTTAAATGACATTGTTTTTGTGAAGAAATATTATTGTATTAGGAGTGAATATTTCAACCTAATGATTAAAGAATCAGAAAAAGGAAATAATTTTAAAAACGATTAAAAATTTTTAATTAAAAGGAAACAAAAAATAAAGAATCAGAAAAAGCAAGTCCAGATAAGATTACAAAATAACATTATGTTACTTCATAACACGTTTAACTTAAAATTAGCCCATTTTCATTTTTCATTTTTTTATGCAAATTTACCAATAAGCTGCGTAATCTCTCCTAAGTAGCAGATGCGCAAATTCTCCAATTTTGGTAGGGGAGATTGCGCGGACTTTTATTTGAACATGGCCGCTACTAAAACGAATCGTTGATGTTCACATTGTAGTCTAGATTAGGAGCTTATGAGAAATCGTTTAAGTTTAAAATATTTTGTACTACTGACTGTATAGAAATTCTGATGAATATCTATGAAAATTGACGCACTTACTTTGGGAAAACAAAACAAAATAGCAATGATTTATCTTAGACGCTCGAAACAATCAACGTGCACTTTCAAGTAGACACTCCACTACTGCTGTTGTACAACTACCTGAAGTCGCTGAGCGTTCACTCTTCTCCTTCCCCCCCGAAACTCTATGTGCGCAATCTCTCCGACCGCGCCATCTCTGCTGGCTTTACCTTACATAAAAAATTTTCGACGGATGAAAAAGAGTCGGTAGGCACAGCTGTGTCAACGGGCCGGTTGGCGAAACCTGGTGTATGAAATCCAGTGGTGGGATTTTGTTTTAAATGCTAAAAAAATTGATTCTTTCAGCATTATAAATAAAACTTAATTACAACTATGAATGGAACCCTTGAGAGTATTAATCATTTTTCAATGTTTTGAAAATTCATTAAATCTATAGAATTATATTATCTTAAACATTGCATATATTGCAGTGAAACCTGGAGCTTAGTGAACGGAATATTACGTTCCACACGCTTAGAGGGTTAAATAATTTAACAACCGGTTCTCTGCTCTTATTACTTTTTTTCAAGTATATGTTAACAAGAAAGGAAAATAGTACATCACACGTAGATTATAAAACGTTTTCTAGCATTAGAAGAAATATGTTATATAATCGCTAACTCGCTGACTGTCAAGCATTCCTATTTATACTTTTCCTTTGGCGATAAATGCTTGTAACTTCTTTAAAGTGCATTTAGAACGTTCTAGATCAGGGGTTCACAAACTATGGTACGCGTACCAGTACTGGTCCCCGAGCTCTGACTACTGGTACGCGAAAGTGCGATGCTGGCACGTAAAAAGAAATACCAGCATAATATTATAAAATCAAAAACGGCATGAATTTATCACTTTGGAAAATTTTGAATGAAAATTGTATGAAGACTGTGAGAAGAAAATGAAGATTGTAAATGCTTTTTTTTGCTGTTGTGGTTGCTAGAAATGTTTGTTAAAGCAAAGTGTCTGAAATCCGCAAACGTTGCTTATGATACAACCAGTTTTCGAGAATTCAACACATGTAACTATTACATTTATACGGGAAAAAATTTAAAAGTTGTGAATAAAGACCTAATTTAAAAATTAATCAATAAAACAGTTTTAATTAGCAGAAAAACAGTTTTAAGCATGTTTTTTGAATTGTATTATCTGAAGGTAAAGTCTGAAACCGTGAAAGTGGGAGGAGCTTGTTCAAATAGGAAGAGTTACAACATTTTTTTTTTTTTTTTTTTTTTTTTTTTTTCGTTATTTTAGTGTTGAAGATTTATTTGAAAAATATTTCATTGTTTATTTATGTCTGTCAATTGAAATTATCTCTTCTTCTGTATCAAATGTGTAAGCTTCTTTTTATTTCATGGAAATCGGTTTTCAATACAGTAAAGTTATTTAAAATGGTATTTTGAAATCGAACAAAATATGGGAAGTTCCACTTTCACAGTTTTTCTTATATTGGCATTACGTTTGATACCCTGGTGGTACGCGGAAGTATAAACATCGATTTAGTGGTACGTAGGTCTAAAAGTTTGGGCACCCCTGTTTTAGATAGTTCGTGTCCTGTAAATTGTAAAGGCTTGATTTCTGGATTTTTTAAAATATGGGGCTGTTCATAAATGATGTCACACTTTTTTTCAATATTTTTGATCCCCCTCCCCCCTTAGTCACAAAGTGTCACACTTCACCATACCCCCTCCCCTCCCCCCCTTGTCACATGTCAGGCTATATTACATAGACATATACTTGGAGTTCAGAAACAAAGCACTACGTTATAGATCATGTTTCAAATTTTATTTTTCAACTTTAACTATAAGTTTTAATGGCATTTGTGAGCATAACAATAAAAATTATTCGTGTATTTATTTTGTATAAAACTAGGGGGCTCTGCCCCCTGCTCGCTACGCTCAGCCACCCCCGTTCTGATTTCACAGCCTCTTAAAACCTGGTAATGTATCCTGTTTTAAAAAGATGATGATGATGATGATGATGATATCACGAACGGCGAATATCTTCTGTAATCAGGTTATAATGCTTTTTCATTTAACTGGTTAAAATCCTTTTTCATTTAATTCATCTTTTTTATTTTTAATATTCATGTGTAAACACAATTTTTATGACGTAATTTTCTTTATTTCCTGCTTTCAACACGTGATCATTTAATTATTATTTTAAACTTTCATTATTGTTTTTAATAGTCTCGCGCAAATACATTTTTTATTTGAGATAAAACATAATCCTTTGCGCTTATTTAGAAATTGGCAACAATATAAAACAAGTGGGTAAGTGTCATCGAAGATCGCTCAAAGGGTTTCGTTTAATATTCCTTTCAAAACACTTTATCCTTCTTTAATAAATTCAAACAAATTTCATTTAACAACAAAAAAAAAGTCATGTTTTTTATAAAGTAAAAATTTACCGGTCTATTTTTTCTTTTTTTCGAATATCTAAACCATTCCGATAGCGGTCTAAGCCCGCTATTATATTCTCCCACTGTAATATCTGTCATGCGGACTAAATGCGATATTTAAAAAAAATAATTTCAAAATTAAACATGTTGTACACCTTCAAAATGTTAAAATATGCGAATATTTCCATAATCGGATTTTTATCATGATTCAATATGTTTATCAAACTCATATATTTACTATTCTCTATTACTCATATTGATACACGCTTTGTATTATTCTGAAACATTTGAAAAATCCTTTAAACTTCCGATATGACGTCAGATTTTCTTTTTAATTCTCTAATGACGTGATATTAATCTGTTTTGTGCACATACACATACTCATACTCCTTTTATTATTGAGAAATGTTTCCGTTTTATGTTTTATTACCACTATGAAGTCAATCAATTTTATTTCATATTAATCTTTTTTTCAATTGGTGAAACTTTTTATTTCATTTTTCACGTGGAAATCGTCTGATAGAAAAATAATTATTGTAGAAAGATTTTCATCGTTGATTTTTAATTTTTGGCATCGTCTATAACGAAAAATGTTTCAATTTAATAGGAAAAGGCTGTTAGAATTTTGGTTTTTTATCTCTATTTATTAAAATAATACGAATTTTTCAAATTTTAATATTTTCAGCTCTTCACAGCTGATATTCTGATTTATATACAAAGTTTCAACTCTGTAAGTTACATAGTTTTCGAGAATGGCTCTGTGACAGACAGACAACGCAGCGGGAGCAATAGGGTTGCGTGAGATGAACGAAACCCTAAAAATGACTTTTTCAATAAAAGATTTTTCACTCGATTTTTAAGGATTTTTTGAGTTTTTATTGTCCGACCGTGATAATTTTTGAATTTCTGAAAGCTTGTTATATTTCGAGTCTGGTGGTATGATTTTCGAATCCGTAGGATGGCTAGAAAAAAGTAATAGCTCCTCAGAAAAGTCCGTAGTAAAAAAGCTATGAGAATAACCCGGAATATCTACGCAGAATTTGATTCGTCCATTTCTAAATCGTTTTTGGCTCAGTTCCAGATTACTTTTTTTTTAATATAGAAGGATAAGATTAAGGTTTACGACAAAAACATAATTAATATACAATGAAGTAATACAATTAGTAATAAAATATTTATATTTTTTTTTTTAAAGAAAGGAATATAAGTGAAAACAAATCACGTGAAAGCTGTTTTAGTCCGATTAAAAAATACACTCAAATTCTGGTAATTTCAAAATAACTTCAAAATTTAATCTGCTGATTTTAATGATTTTATTTTAACCAAAATGTGTGATGTCACACTTCTTCTTACCCCCTCCAACTCCCTTGTCACAAACTGTCACAATTTCATGAACCCCCCCTCTCCCCCCTCCCCCCTCCAAGCGTGACATAATTTATGGACGGCCCTATGTGTTTGGCACAAAGTTTTGTCAATAAAGTCGCTAATTTTTGCATTCGGCACGCAACAAACATTCTTTTTACGTTTAAAGCGCCCCCGTATAAGAAATAGAGCAACCAAATTTAAATAAAATTGATTTTTTAAATGTTTTTTTTAAATAAATTTTCAGAATTAGCTTCTATACATTATCGACAAGACATTATTTATAAAAATATTATCATACTTCATTAATTGCATAAAAGGTGTTAAATAAAACCCATAAAAACTGTAATTTTTTTTATATAAAAAATGTTTACATGTTTCGGCTTCACTGAAATCTTTTTAAAAACAAATGAGAATTTTGCACGATCTGTAATCGAATGATTTCTCATATGACAACTATACTTCAAATTAAAATTATTGAATATAGATTCAACAAACATTCTTTTTACGTTTAAAGCGCCCCCGTAAAAGAAATAGAGAAACCAAATTTAAATAAAATTGATTTTTTAAATGTTTTTTTAAATAAATTTTCAGAATAAGCTTCTGTTTTGGTCAAGTTTATGTTTTGATAAAAAATTTCACATGATAGGTTTTTATTAGACTGGTTGCGCGTCAGGCGGAAAATTGCATAACTAAAACTTTAAAATGGATTTTGTTATATTTTCTCATATGGGAACCATACTCCAAATTAAAATTAGGTAATACAGTTTCAACACAATTTTCTTTTGCGTTTATAGCGTCCACTAACCGGAAATAGGGCAACTAAATTTAAATAAAATCGATTTTTATGTTTTTTAATAAATTTTCTTAATAAATTTCTGCTGCGTTAATTTTATGTTTTGATAAAACAATTTGCATGATAGGTTTTTTACGCTGGTTTGTATGCAATTTTACCCCAGGGAAAATTGCATGCTAAAATTTTAAAATGGAATTTTGCATGTTTTTTCATGTGGCAACCATACTCTAAGTTAAAATTAGATAGGGTAATTTAAACTCAATATTCTTTAACACCCAAAACGCCTCCTACCGAGAAACATATTGACCAAATTTAAATTAAAGTGTTTTATTTTATGGTTCACTGTATGACGGTCGTATACTCAAGATAAAAATAGGTAGTACAGATTCAGCACAATTTTCCTTTGCGTTTGTAGCGACCACAGGCGGGAAATAAGCTATTTACATTTAAATAAAATTGATTTTTTATGTTTTACCGTATGAAGACATTTAAAGTGATTACTTTGAATTTAAACTCATTTTATAATGCAAATATATATATATATACATATATATATACTTATGGAAATGAATAGAAATTAGCTATTCAGTACTGATACTAAACTATCAACTAAGTTGTTACATAAAACATACAAACGCAAAGTATATATGCAATTAATCTGTCTGCCAGCCTGGCCAGTCATACACACTTTAAATTTCTCAAGACACTCTTAAACCAAGAAATTTTAATTGGTTATTATGGTGAATTGCAATGGGTTTCCACCAAAGGATGAATTAGGAACAAATTAACAACGGGCAAATCGTCTGACAGTTCAGGTGCTGACGGACGAAGGTCGCAGTAAATAGTTAATTAATTATGGTAAATTTATAGTTTAAACCTTTTACCCGCCAACGTTCCACAAATGGAATATCAGCCTTGTGATACTGTAACTGTTTATGTATTTGTTTAATCTGTTTGAAATTTTAAATGTGTCTTTTCAAAGACATGCCCTAAACATATTTTAAAGTATCTATATATATATTTGTCTTACGTGGCGCGAAAAAAGGGCTGAATTTGTAACTTATGATTTGGCAACAACTGTAGTTTCCAGAGCTCAGACCAATGAACAGACTAGATTGTGTTAGATCAGCTCCGCCTCCGTCCAATATGGCGGTCAGTTTGAGAGAAGTGAAACCATAGAATGAAACTCAAACTTGCAATTATTAAAAATAAAATAACATGTACGTAATCCAAAGCGTCTGAGATGATTCCTCATTTTAATTATGAGCAATATCGTTAATTTCAAATGAATTCTCAACTCTGATTTAGAATTCATTTACGAATTTCAATCACTCAAAAGACGGAGAAAAAAAAATCAACTGTCTAGATATCACCTGCCGCCATCTGTTGGTGTATTGATGAAATAAAACAAACTATCTTCCTATAACGTAGTTTTTTTTCTATTGAATTTAAGTCGTGCTGTACAAAAAATCCTTTTTTCATAGTATTTAAATGATTTATATGCCCATTGGTAGCGCCAAATAAATGCATTTTCAGTTGTGTTTTCAATGGAGAATTACTTTTTTACATTAAAATAAATTGTCAATTTCATATGTTCAAATGTTTTATGGTAGAACGTATTCCGGCTAGAATTGTTGAAAAAAAGGGACGAGCGAGCGAAGCGAGCTGTGACCGCGAAGCGGTCTCAATGTGAATTGCTTCGCAATTCACGGGGGGTTGGCGAGCGTTAGCGAGAAGGGGGCTGAGCCCCCTAGTTGTGTAATATTAGTTTTTGGTTCCAAACTTGGTGCTTGTTGAAATGTAGAAAAAAACCCGTATGCATTAGGCCGTGTCTTTTACGCTATCTATGCCTTTAGAATACAAATGTGCGTGCTCTGATGATGATTATTGTATTATCTCATGTTGCTTTTGGTTTATGCTGCTTTGAATATGCTTCACATGTGGAACATTTGCAATTCAGAGTACAAACTTTTTGATTATTTTTATGCAGTTACAATTATTGCTGAAAGATGCCTGTTAAAAGGTGTATTACAGTTGAAGATGACTTAGCTTTATTTTTTTATGATTCAGATGCTGAAGGGGAACCTGAAATTGATATTTTACTACCCCTAAACGATAGAAAAGAAGCATCTGATATTGAAGGAATTTATGAAAGTCAATTGGAAACCAGAGATCCAGGCGATGTATATAGTGAATTAGATGTGCACTCTAAAAACGACATTTTCAAAACTGAGCAAAAAATACTCAGATCTGAGTATGTCGCGTAGTCAAAATGGCTCCGAATCAAAATTACTCAAGTTTAAAACTTGTATATACTCATTTCTGAAAACATGCACACGCTCAAGAATAAAACATCATGTGCTTATATTTGAGTATGTCCATGTTTCAAACAACAGTAAACAACAGCTAGAAAAAAAGCGCTAGTGCTGCCATCTCTGGTTCTATTTACGAGTATGGGAGGAAAAACTAAATTTACGCTTTTTTCAAAGGCAGCATCGAGCCCGAGTCCTACTAGTTACGGTCCATTGCCTTATCTACTTCGCCATCCAGATCACATGAGAAGGTTATTTTAAATGCAAGTCATCGAATGATTCAAATGTCATGTTGATATTTTTATAGGATTAGTTAATTTGTTGCTGAGAAAATTGAAAATTTTTAACGGAATTTCGGATAGGTTTGGTCAATTAGAGATGGTGGTTAAGATTGTAATACTTTATTATTTATGTGGGGAAGGGGAGATATGAATTATACGAATTTTCAATTCGATTGCTGTCAGTATATTTCTTAAATGAAAAAGCGCTCCCTGGATATTGAAATTTAACTGACTAAATTTTCTTTTTGACACATTTCAACCCATTAACGCCACAATTATTTTTCTCTTGAAAATGGAAATATTGCATTTCATTCAAATGAGTATGAACTGACTTCTATGTGCTCATTTTTGAGTATTGCCATGTTTCTAAAATGAGTTTGAACTAATTCTAATCATTTTTGAGAACATCCATGTTTTAAAAATGAGTATGAACTGACCTCTATGTGAACTGTTTTGAGTGTGTCCATGTTTCAATATTCTGAGTATTTCTTCTTGGGTCGTCATATTTGAAACAAAAAGGAAAACATCGATTTGAAAGTGTCATTTTTCTTAGTGTGTATTTCCACAAGTAGAACATACCTATATTTCCACTTATATTTTACATAATAGTCCAAAATTTTGCCAACAACTTTACAATTAATTTAAATTACCAACATAAAAATTTCAAATGTATCTGACAAGTACATCATTGTGGGTATAAAAGGTACACTTTGTGTGGTTATCAATACGAAAAAGCTAAAAACAACGTTGAAGCACACAAATTATAAAACTTTAAAACTCATACGGCCGTTTCAAGGATACATCGATCCCCTTCCTCAGTGTAAGGTGGGGGAAAAAATGTTAAAAGGGTTCAAAAGACCCACGCTCGGCTATAGCCCCGAGTACTGGCTGTAATCTGACCAAAATGGCAAAGCAAGTGTAACCAGAAGAGCAGAAGTGACGCAGCTGACAGGAAATCACCTGTTAAGAACTTGGTAAATCTTTAATAGAAGAATAAGAACTTGATAAATCTACAATAGCGAAGCATTGTTGGAATTTTGACCATAGATTTAAGTTTTCCAGAGCCAAAATTATTCAAAATTGCAATTCAATATTTGATCTTGATTTTTACGAAGCACATTATATTTATAAATATACAGATTTATTGGTGAACGACATATCTAGCACCCCTTTTCTTTCTCCCGTTTGGAGAGAGCCTGCGCGGTGATACCTGTTTTCGGTGATTTCCTGTCAGCTGCGTCATCTTCTTGCGTTTTTCATATCTTCTGGTTACACTTGCTTTGCCATTTTGGTCAGATTACAGCCAGTACTCGGGGCTATAGCCGAGCGTGGGTCTTTTGAACCCTTTTAACACCCCCCCCCCACTTTACACTGATGAAGGGGATCGATGTATCCTTGAAACGGCCGTATGAGTTTTAAAGTTTTATAATTTGTGTGCTTCAACGTTGTTTTTAGCTTTTTCGTACTGTAATCTGTTGCTTAATATTGTAAATTATAATATTCTACATCTCATTTGTTTATAATGTCACTTGGTGGTAGTATACGTCGAAGGTTTTGCGTTTGCCCCAGACGTTTATGACCCCAATGAACATAGCTAATTTACAAAAAACGTAATAGTAATATCATTAAAGTAATGCCATATTGTTACTCAGAATATCTCAAATGTTACTAAGACATTGGCGAAAAAACTTTTTGTTATATATCTTGATTGGAGCATTTGATCAAATTTTATAATCAAATTGTGTCAAATTTTATAATTGAAATATCTCAGAAATTCAGAAATGTGGCTTAGCACTCTCTTGCCCCGACTCCTTCAGTTCTAACCTAGTTTTTAGACAAATGTGTGCACTCAGAAATATTCAGTGATTTAATATTTAAAAAAATAAACGTTAAAAAAGACAAAATATGCATCTAATCAACATTATTTTCTTATTAGGTTACTACGTAGTACTGACAGGCGCAATCAACCTTACTATTCATGTAGCATTGTACTTGTACTATGCTTTGAGTGCATTAGGTCCTAGCGTCAGAAAATACTTGTGGTGGAAACAGTATCTCACTACATTACAAATTGTAAGTATAATACTGCTTTCTCATCAATAACACTTTTTCTTTATTTGTTAATTTGGATTTTCACCTGGTTGTCAAATGATATTTTAAAAATTTCCAAGTGACTGTTAACATTTTTAATCTGCCTGTCTTATAAAGTGAATACTTTAATAATATACTAACATTGAGTTGTTTGGAGTGTTTAGAACATTTTAGGTACCTTTCATTACAAAAAGCTACCTATTGCAGCCATTCGGAAGAAAGCAATTCCAAAAAATGTTGGTATATTTTCATCGATCATGACCCCCAGACCCCAAAACCACCTTCCGTTCAAATATTGATATATATATATATATACAGGGTGATCAGAAAATGAGTATACATTTGAAAAATTAATAATTCATGGAACAATGTAGGTAGAGAGGTAAAAATCGACACACATACTTGGAATGACATGGGGTTTTATTGTAACCAGACAAAAAAAGGTTGAAAAAATGGCCGACAGATGGCGCTGTACAGCAAAAGAGCCTGAGAATCGTGTATAAAAGCAGGTGTTTA
The DNA here is from genome assembly GCA_963931845.1 of Maratus michaelseni. Taxonomy (NCBI): domain Eukaryota; kingdom Metazoa; phylum Arthropoda; class Arachnida; order Araneae; family Salticidae; genus Maratus; species Maratus michaelseni. The sequence continues at coordinate 89,674,289 of OZ007597.1, read as the reverse complement.
TCAGTCAGGCTAGGGATGATGTGATTCTGTAACATATCGGAGTACCTCTCACCCGTCATGCTACCAGTTACAAAACCAGTATCACGCATTTCCTGGGGGAAAAAAGGCCTGATAACGGTAGAAGTGGTAAATCCACACCAAACCGTGACTTTCTCATCGTGCAATGGAGTTTGCATGAAAGTTCTAGGATTTTCGGTAGCCCAAATTCTGCAGTTGTGGGTGTTGACAGACCCTCGGAGTGTGAAATGGGTTTCGTCGTTCCACACCACGTTAGACAACCAACAACGTTAGACGTCGCTGCCATTTCTTGTATTTTATACGGATAGCATCGGTATGCCTTAGTGCTAACCAAACAGTAGTGTGTCGAACGCCAGTGAGACGTGCGACTTCACGAGCACTCACTTCCCCATGCGTAGACGAACCCGTTACAATCTCCATTTCTTCCTGAACAGTCTGAGCAACATTAGCGCTTGTGCTTGGTCGTCCACTACGGGGTCCATCGTCTAAACAACCCGTGGCTTCGAAATCATTCTCTTCACAGCTGCAATTGTCATAGGACCTTTACCCGTTCGAATATCCTTCCTATGATCGTAAAGCCGCAGTAGCAGATTCCCCATTTTGATGGTAGAGCTTCACTAACATTGCCTTTTCTGGTAACGTCAACATGCTGCGATTGCTGGTGCATCTGATTATTTCTCTCATTACAGCTCCTTTTATACACGATTCTCAGGCAGCGTCACTGACGTTTTGCTGTACAGCACCATCTGTCGGCCATTTTTTCAACTTTTTTTTTGTCTGGTTACAATAAAACCCCACGTTATTTCAAGCATGTGTTTCAATTTTTACCTCTCTATCTACATTATTCCGTGAATTATTAATTTTTCAAATGTATACTCATTTTCTGATCACCCTGTATATATATATCTTACATTTGTCATGCTGTAACTCTCTTATTTATGAACCTATTTGGATATGACTGAGTATGTGTTGTATAGGACATACCAAGGTCTCGATCAAGTTCGTTGGCCAGCTTCATCTGCCATCTTGTTTCAAAATGGTGGCCAAACAAAAAAATTAAAAATTTTTTAAATAAAAAAAAAGTATAAAAAATTACAAATTGAAAAAAAAATTGTTTGTTAAATGTTAGAACGTGATATAAGAATTCTGGAACATTTTTTGTTTTGGCTGTATCTTAAAAAATAGCTGAGATATGGCAGTTTGAAATTTTAGGGTGGCTGAGATTTTGAAACAATCTGATATTTGTTATGCTGTAACTCTCGTATTTATGAACCGATATGAATGGGACTGATCATGGGTACAGAACATACCAAGGTCTCAACCGAGTTCGTTGGCAGCTTCATGCGCCATCTTGTATCAAAATGGCGGCCAGTTAATTAAAAAAAAATTAAAATAAAGGATAAAAAATTATAACTTGAAAAAGTTGTTTCCTTTAAGTGTTTGATCGTGATAAAAGGATTACGGAACATTTTTTGTTTTGGCTTTGTCTCAAAAAATGGCTGAGATACGGCAGTTTGAAATTCTAGTATGGCTGACATTTTGAAACAATCTGATTTTTGTTATGCTGTAATTCGCATTCAAATTCAGTATTAACGAAAACCGGGATTGAATCTTCTATAATCGGGTTCCAAGCATTTTAGCTTCGGGTGTTTGAGTAAAATGAGTTGAATTTTTAAAAACATGGACTATGAAAGCTACTTTTTCCTCCCGGCTCAGGCCGGAAGGACTTTTTTTGATGTGGTGGGGATGGAGGATAAAATTTTGAGCAAACTTCAGACTACCATAATATAACAGCTATTTTCCATAGAAAACTGTATAATAGCTTGTCTATTAAATTTAATCATCAGAAGACCATGTGTAATGTTCATAAAGAAACAATTTCTGACAGTTTTTACTGACTTTTACTGACTAAATCCCTCTATCTCATTAAGGTATACTTCCAAGAGAACCACTTTTGATAAAGCTCGCACCTAGCATTGAGAGCTTTTGCATTTCATAGCCCTATAGACCAAAGTTAGAGAACATATAAAATTTGCTTGCGAAGAAAATAGTATTTATTGATTCAGAAAATGCAATTTTTGAGACCACTTCTCGGGCGAGCAACATAGAAGTTTTTATTGAAAAAAAGTACTTTAGAATACAAATTAGTTAATAATAAGGATAAAATATTGAAAAAAGTTTAAAAATTCCTTCAAGAATCTACGAATTTCATTTTGAAATAATACAACATTATAATTACATTTTTGGCGATGCGAAATTGGCTTTATTCGTTACCTTAGATTTTTTTCGGCAACCCTGGCCGAATTTTACAGTCGTCTGCTATATGTGAGTAAGGGGTTTGGATTCGTAGCACCATATTTAGCGACCTTACTCGCTTTTGGCGTGAAATTAGCAATTAAACAATCATTACTTTAAAATCAAATGTATACAAAAATATACAGGGTGATTATAATCAAAGTTGCAATTTCAGAAGGCTGTAAAAAAATAACCACTGGTCAGAATGACCTGATATTTCATCTGAGTATGCATGAAGCCATGGGGATTTGTTTTGCGAAAGAAAAAAGTTCTAAAGTTGATCGATAGATGGCGGTGTACTCGTCATAAGATGCTAATTAAAACACGTGACATGCTGTTGTGGCACTCTTTATTCAAAGCCTATCCGCCACTACTTGTTAAACCCTTTAATGTCCTAAATTTCTTCAATGTAATTGCCGCACAGTCACCGTGTTTGTAAAAAAGCTTTACAAGCAGAGCCCGATCCTTCAATGATAGATTCATGACTACCTTCTCAGACGCAGAATAACAGGGACTGCATGTTCCCGCCCTTTTATCACAAATGTGCGGTGCGCATGTCACGTCTTTTAATTAGCATCTTATGACGAGTACAGCGCCCTCTATCGATCAACTTTTAAACTTTTTTTCTTTTGCAAAACAAATTCCCATTGCGTTACGTATCTCAGATGAAATATCACGTCATTCTGACCATTTTTTTTTTTTTACAGCCTTTTGAAAATGCAACTTTAATTATAATCACCCTGTATATAATGCGATTTTTGCAGACAAATTTTATCGGTTCTCTAACTTTGGCCTATAGGCTGTAAAATGCAGCAAGTCTCAATGCTAAGTGCGAGTTTCACCAAAAGAGGTTCCCTTGTTAGTGTCAGAATCAATAATAAGGGCAGGATTTTTTTCTGATGTTCATGTTTGATTCACAGAAAAATCTTTGCTAAGCTATTTCACAAGCGAGGGTAGTTTTTGATTTTGCCCATACGGCATTCTTTATACTCTTCAATAGTATTTTATTTGTCAATTTCTAAATCATCTAGGACAGCGGTTCCCAACATTTTTGTGTCTCTTGTACCCCTTGCTTAGACTTTTCATTTATGCGTACCCCTTCTCATATAAAATGGTGATTAAATACTTTTATTTTCGTTCGTTAGTAAGGATCTCATGCTAATTACCAATGTTAGATTCAGTTCTCTTTTAGAAATATAGTTTTCCACCATTTATCTATTTTGAACCAAAACACGGTATAAATATAAAGTCACTCAAAACAATAAATATTAGCTAAAGATTTGAAATTAAGCACTCTCAAAGAATTTAATGAAGTTACACCCGTTGTTACATGTTAACGAGTTTATGCTAATGCTATCCAGTCGAACCTAAAAGGATAACTTGCTTTCAAATGAATTCCCGATACGGTTAATGTTTTATATAGATATTTCAAGAATTATCAGAAAGAAAAGAACATTAAAAGAAACTGGAGAGGGCACATGCAAAATATTATTAGGAGTGGGTGGATATAATTAAAACAAATGATCAACATATTAATGATTTTTGGCATTTTCAATCATTTATGGAAATATCCTATTATACTTTTACACAAGTCTCTTTTTGTTAACTGAAAGCTTACGGTTTTTTTTAAATCTCTTTTCATTTTAACTTATTTTTGCGTTTTCCGCCTTTACCAATGTAATTTTCACGTACCCCTAACAAGACCAGTACACGTACCCCCAGGAGTACGCGTACCCCTGGTTGGGAACCGCTGAACACAGGTAGATCAGTAGCACACAGGTAGATTCCATTCAGGTAGTTCAGGTAGTTCCCACCAGTACACCCCTAACAAGACAGTACACGTACCCCCAGGAGTACGCGTACTACTGGTTGGGAACCGCTGAACACAGGTAGATCAGTAGCACATAGGTAGATTCCATTACCAGTTCAACAAATTTGTTGACGTGCAAATGCTTAACCGTGAGAAAACGCAAAAAAAAAATATTTATATTACCAGTCTACGAAAACGTCGCAAAATCATAGGAATCAAGAATTCTGGGCGTCAAATTTGGCGTTTTGGAATTTTAACGTCAAGATAAAAAATGAGGTCGCAAAATACGAGTAATGATTATTAATTTTCAACTCTAATTATAATATCCCCTTGAACCATAAATAAAGCCATAAAATAACCCTTTTATTGTTTGAAATCGAGCTTTAATACAAAAAGCTTCAGAAAGAGAAGTAACTTCAGAACTTGAATCATTAACGTGTATCTAACTGTTATACAGGCCTCGGAGCTTTAAAAAAAATCTTGATGAAATTCTGGTGATATTCTAAGAAAATGAGATTTAATGTCGAATGCTATAAACAGCTATATGAAAGCAAGTGGATAAGAGTGATCACACAGAAAAAAGTTTTGTTGAATCAACAAAAATTTGTTTGCCCCAACGAAACTTTTTGTTTAAATATGGGTCAATGGAAATTTCGTTTGAATCAACAAAAAAAATATTGTTGATTTTTTTTGCAATTCCAAAAAAAAAAAAAATTGTATCGTCAGCAAAAAAATGTTTTGTTAATTCAAGTAAAATGGTTCAATTTTACTTGAATTAACAAAATTATTTTTGTTACATAGATATATGCTATGTGTTTTTTTAACAATCTATTTTCTTTGTTCAACAAACTATATTTTGTTTGTTTAATCAATAAAATATGTTATATTACGAACTTGTTTTGTTTATACTACAAAAACATTTGTTAAATGAACCAATCTACATATGCAATTTTAACTATTTTTTAATTCATTTTCAACAGTGAATTACATTTGTAAACATTGAACAATAACAAGTGAATTTTATCTGGCCTTTTTTTCAAGCGCAAACCGAGAGAATGAAAATTGCCCATGCCAGGAGTCGATCCCGGGTCCTCAGAACAGCAGCCTGACGCTTTACCACTGCGCTACCAGGAACGATACCTGAGTTCGGCATTTCTCACTCTTATATATGTCGGAACGGCTGCAGTCGCAGCACAAGATGGAATGTCATAAGAAGCACGCAAATTTCAGCGGCAAACATGAGACGACAGTACAAAGCACAGCATACGGCAACACATAGTTAATTTTTTATTCATTTTCAGCAGTGAATTACGCCTGTAAAAAGCAGGATAAAAATTTCCTTGTTATTATTCAAAGATTACAGGCGTATTTGACTGCTGAAAATGAGATAGAGCTATTGCAGAAATCACGAAAACTGCAACATAGCAGCGCCACCTGTTGCGCGATTTAAAGTAAAAAGTAATCAGCAACAATTTATATCAGAAAGTAACTGAATAAAATGTTTTATTAAATTCCGTGCATTAGTTCTTGAGATAAAAACAGCTAAATCGCGTTCAGGACAAACGGAAATCGAAAATTTTCATGAATCCAATTCTTTCTTCTTGCAAAGATAGAAGACGGTAATAAATGGGACAGGGGGATTTTTAAAACTACCTTTGTCCGTCCCAGTGAAAAAAAGTTTTAATTACCCCAAAATTATGTTAATCATGTAATTATATAGCTATATAAGTCAAATAAATCAAGTTACGTAAGAGAGATATGGCTACTACACAAGAATTTAAATTTTTCAAAAATAACAAAATTTTGCTGGAATTACAAAAATATTGTAAAATTAAAAGAAACAAATTTTGTTAGTTCAAGTAAAATTGGTGAAATTTTGTTAAAATTTTGTACGAGTGTTAACAATATTTTTTTGTCCAAGCAACAAAACCAATTTTTTTACTTGAACTAAAATTTTGACTAAAACAACCAAAATGTACTCAACAAAACAGGTTTTGTTGTTTTAATCAATTCCTTTTTCTGGGTGATCGAAGATCGCACAAAGGGTTTCGTTTAATATTCCTTTCAAAACACTTTATTATTTCTTTAATAAATCCAAATAAATTTCATTAAAAAAAAAAGTCCTTTTTTTTTTATAAAGTAAAAATTTACCGGTCTCTTTTTCTCGTTTTTTCGAATATCTGAACCGGCCTGATAGCGGGCTAAGTGGACTAAATACGATATTAAAAAAAAAATCAATTTTTAAATTAAACATGTTATATAGAGACCTTCAAAATGTTAAAATATGACAATATTTCCATAATCGGGTTTTTCTCATGATTCAACACGTTCCTCAAACTCATATGTCGTTATAATCACTTGCTGATCTACTTGCTTTCTCTATTACTCATATTGATACTCTCTTTGTATTATTCTCTCAAACATTTGAAAAAGTCCGTTAAACTTCCAAATGATGTCAGAATAATTTTCTTTTTAATTCTCTAATGACGTCATATTATGCTGCTTTCTGTACTTACACATATTCATACTCCTTGTATTATTGAGAAATGCTTGAAAATTTTCGTTTTATTACCAATATGACGTCCTATTAATTTTTTTTCAATTGGTGAAACTTTTTATTTCATTTTCATTTTTCACGTGGAAATCTTTCAATAGAAAATTAATTATTGTAGAAAGAATTTTATTATGGATTTTTAATTTTTGGCAACTGCTATAACGAAAAATGTTTAAATTTAATAGGAAAAGGCTGTTAGATTTTTGGTTTTTTATCTCTCTATATTAAAATAATACGATTTTTTCAAAATTTTACGATTTTCAGCTTTATAGTATGTATTCAGCTGTAAGTACACAAAATTTCAAATCTGTAAGTCATACAGTTTCTGAGAACCGGCTCTGTGACGGACAGACACAGAAGCGGGACGATTAGGGTTTCGTGAGATGAACGAAACCCTAATAAAAATGATGAATTATTATGCTAGCTTATGTATTTAAACAATTACATCTGATTACTCGTATTGCGTAAATTACTTATGTTTGTATATAATAACAGATAAACGACTTCTGTCTATTAAATACATTGTATAAATATCGGGAAAATACTTGTGTGTATGGAACAGTGAATAGGTTGCCAAAAAGTATTTGTAAAAGTGTCCCTTCTCTTGAAAAGTACCGGATTAATTTTGATATGTACTTTCTTCCATCTTCATTAATCTAAAGATTTTATGGACATTTTCTTAATTGTCATTAGCAGATTGTTTATATACGTTATAGTAACTTATTCGTGGAAAATTTCGTAATCGAGTTCATATCACTGTATATTAGCAAGCATGTTTTGCTGAGAAAATACGCACGGACTTACATATATTATCCGGAATGGCACTTTAACTACCCAAAGGTATGCAGACGAGATATTCAGATCTCATGTCATACCTTACACTGCCGCCATTGTCGATTCTGTTATTTTAATGCATGTTCAATAAGTTAATTTTTAGGTAGCTTTCATTACAAAAGGCTACCTATTGCAGCCGTTCGGAGAAAAGCAATTCCGAAAAATTTTGGTATATTTTCATCGATCATGACCCCCAGACCCCCAAACCACCTTCCGTTTAAATGTTGATTTATATATATATATATATATATATATATATATATATATATCTGACATATGTCATGCTGTAACTCTCTTATTTATGAACCGATTTGGATGTGACTGAGTATGTGTATAGGACGTACCAAGGTCTCGACCGAGTTCGTTGGTCAGCTTCATCCGCCATCTTGTTTCAAAATGGTGGTCATTTAAAAATTTAAAAATTTTTAGAAATTCAAAAAGTACAAAAAAATTATAAATTGAAAAAATTGTTTTAGTTAAGTGTTAGAACATGATACAAGGATTCTGGAACATTTTTAGTCTTGGCTTTATCTTAAAAAATGGCACAGGTATGGCAGTTTGAAATTCTAGGATGGCTGACATTTTGAAAGAATCTGATTTTTATTATGCTGTAATTCTCATGCTGAAATTCGCATTCAAATTCAGTATTAACGAAAACCGGGATTGAATTTTCTACAATCGGGTTTCAAGCATTTTAGCTTCGGGTGTTTGAGTAAAATGAGTTGAATTTTTAAAAACAGGAACTATGAAAGCTACCTTTTGCTCCTGGTACAGGCCGGAAGGACTTTTTCTTTTCTGTTTTTCTCTAGCGTAAGCTAAAGTTATCGTCTGGCAATCCAAAATCTATTTTTAGCCGGCATTCTCGAGATCAGATCTTGTTGTTTGTTTGCACATTGTGTACCTGATTTCGAGGCTATGGATTGTTCTAGAAAGGCACTTTCGAGCTACTGAAGTAAAATCACCTCAATATTAGTTCACCGGAATTGTTAATAAGTCCATCTTAAAGCAATTATGATTGGAGAACGGAAGTCAGGTGACTTGATTGTCACTTTGCGCTAGAGTAACTTAAATGCGCACGCGCAGCAAAATCGGAGAGGCAGACAGAGGAGGGAGTGTTGTTTTTCGGAGGTTGGAGAGTTCGAAGTTTATTCGAAGCTTTTTGAGACGTCCAGTTTCCACGATGACTGTCATGTTCAAACCCAATGATACTTATACCGTACCTAATAAGATTTTGGTACATGTAATAACATCTTTTCTTCGGCAATATCATCGTATTAATTCTAAGACATGTAATTCATCATGTAAAGAAGATTTGAAACTCCGACTGCCACATAGGGATGATTAAGTAACAATTTTAATCCGATTTGCTAGAGCATTTCTCCTGCTTGGTTGTTCCTGATTATGTAATAAAGCTTTGAAACATAAAATTCGACTGCTTAGTTCTGGAGTACACACATTGTCTTAGTGATATAACCATCCGGCCTATGCCTGTGCGTCAATATATGGAAACCTAACAGACTTCGCCAATTGCCTCTTAAGCTCCAATGTGTCCCTTTATCACATGTATATACTCATTTCTGAAAACATGCACAGACTCAAGAATAAAACATCATGTGCGTCATGTGTATCACAATCATATGTGAGTATGTCCATGTTTCAAAAATGAGTATTACCTGATTTCTAAGTACTCATTTTTGAGTATGTCCATGTTTCAAAAATGTGTTTGAACTGACCCTAATCATTTTTGAGTATGTCTATGTTTAAAAAATGATTATGAACTGATCTCTATGTGTTCAGTTTTTAGTATGTACATGTTTCAATATTCTGAGTATTTCTGGTATTTCAGAATTGAAAGCATTGGGTCGTCATATTCGAAACAAAAAGTTTCATAACAAAATGAAAACATCGATTACTCAGATCGATTTACTCAGATTTGAAAGTGTCATTTTTCTCAGTGCAGTTTTTCGATAATGTTGGAAAGTGTTTAATAATCTATGCCGTGATGCATGATTTTTCTTCCTTGTTTATTACAGATGCAGTTTTTTGTGATCATGACGTATATGACTTACAGCTTCATGACCGGCTGTGACAAATTTGAGAGCTTCGATTTAGTTTGCTTCTTAAGCCTCGTTACTGTTACTGCTTTGTTCCTCAATTTCTACATCAGGACTTACAACACAGCAAAGAAATCTTCTTAGCTAGTTCCTTTTTTGTTTGTTTACTTTTAGTTGTGAACTACAGAATGCAGAAAACACTGACGGTTTTTTATTTATATTCAATAGCGTGTAAGCCGCGGCAAATATTGAAGTTATTCTTGCAGAACATTAATGAGTGAAGTCAAAAATTTCTTTAGTACACTGTAAAAAAAACTGCTGTAGTTTTACAGCAAAAAATGCTGGCAATATGGGTGCCAGCATATTTGCTGTAAATTTACAGCAATTTTGTTTTCTATCGGTAAACAGCAAATTTGTAATTCTACAGTATTTTTTGCAGTTAATTTTACAGTAATTTTGTTGTTAGATTTTACAGTAAATTTGTAAATTTTAGAGCATTTTTTGCTGTTAATTTTACTACACTCTTAACAGCATAGCTGTAAAATTTTTAGATTTTTATTTTATTTTTTGTAGATATATATTTGTATTCCCCCCCCCCCCCGTGTACCCGTGTATTGTTTATATTTATTGTGAATTTTTCTAATGATACTGAGACATATTCAAAAGACTAAGGACACTAAGTGTTATCTTTATGCTTACTTATATCATTGTTGTAATAACATTCTTATATAATCAATTCTATCCTAATAATATTATAAATCTCATTGTGTGCAAATGTTAGGCTGAAGCCAGCGTCAAAATGGAGCATTTAATGATCCTGTATTTTTGCATATAGATTGATTATAACCGTGAAATGAACATAGACTAGTTTTTGTTTATTTTATTCAAATATTTTTCTTAATAATTCAAAATTTCGTTATTTTCATAGAGAATAAATGGACATTTTTTCGTATAATATTTTAAAATGGTTAAATTTACTTTACCGTTGCTGGTACTTTATCGTTGCCAAAACTAATTTAAAACTAATTAATTTTATAATTTTGCCAGTTAATTTTAATAATAATTTATACTCAAAAATTTAGTTTCAATTGAAAAATTTTCACGTGAAAAATAAAAATAAAATAAAAAAATTAAAGAATTAAAAAGAATATTAAATAATATTATTAGAAATAAAACGTACTTTTCTTAGTTTTTGATAATAATACAAGGTTTCAATATGCGTAACCATAGGAAACAGGCAAATATGACGTCATACATCGCAAAAATAGAGGAAAGGCTTTGATTGGTGAAATAAAATGATCTTGGGTTTTTTCTTCACTTTTTTTTCTTTTGTATGGTAAAATACTTAGCGTTTTACCGTCTGCGCATGGCTGATATAACTATACCGTAATTTTTATTTAAATTTTAAAAAAGTAAAAAGCAGTTTCAAAAGAAAATGGTTAGCAAATGTCAATAATATGCTCCGCAAAATTATCTATGTCGAAAATGATGTCATGGATAGCGAGAAATAGCTATTTTCATTCTTAAAACTAAAAGAAATAACTCGATTACCTAAAAAAAATGACGAATGTTAATAGTTCCATTTTTGTTGATAAAACGTAAGATTTAATATTATTTCGTTAAAGTAACATAATTTCCCATATGCCAGTATTGAAATTAATTGCCTGGAAAAGAAAATTAACAAGAATTATGTCATTAAAAAGGGATTTCTCTGGGGAAAAAGAGACGTCATATTTGAGTTAAAACGGGAATTTTCCAATATGTTTTAAAATGAGTGTAAATCAATTCTTTACATTAATAATACAAGGATCAGTAAGTATAAAAAGTAGATAAATTTCACGCCATATTTATAACGAAATTTTTTTTAATCTATACTGATTATTAAGCATGAGTATCCGTTATATACAGATGAGAGTTTTCTGCTAAAAATCACATCATAATTTTAAGAAAAGGAAAATGAATACGGATCTATTATATTAAAATGTGACCGTGTGTTTGTATTTCGCAACAACTCCTAGACTATCGAACGCAACGCTACTTAATACCGGTTATCATTGATCCGAGGATGTCACACAAACTCTCAGAATTTAAAAAAATTAAATTAAATACCAAGGTTTTTTTTTTTTTTTTTTTTTTTTTTTTTTTGTAAATTTTAACGAAGTTTCTGTAAAAACGGAAAGTAAATTACTCCATATTTGTGTATAAAAAAGGCGAAATAAAACAGATCAGTATATTTTTTACACCATTTTCTCATTAAAACTGAAAAACAGAATTTATTTTCACTTTGAATAGATGGTGAAAACAAAATCTTGATTTCAGTAAATTATCTGAAAAATTAAAACATATTTTCACATATTCAAACTTCATGAATCAATTTATTCTGGAGAACAAAAATTGCCTGTCAACATACTGTCATTTAGAAAACAAGATTTGTTTCAGCTATGCATTAAAACAAGGAGGCAGAATTGAATTTAAAGAAAAAAGCATGTACTATTTCCAATTAATGTTTTTTTGAAAGATGGCTGTTAAGATATTTCACAAAGGCGTTAAAAGTAAAATTGTTTATCAGGTAAATTGACATTTGTTTTTACCCAATTCGTCTATTTCCACGATTTTATTTGGCCCTCCTTTTTGTATTGGTTGCAATTTTATTTTCGCGATTCTTTGGCACAAAATTTCACTTTTTTAAGACTGAGTTATGTCAAGGTCCCTATAACAAAAAAATACCGTATTGTCTCCTATGAAATGTGATAAATAGTTAGTTAATTATTAACGTTTTTAATTATCGGGAGTAAAATATTTTGCTTAATTAATGTATTTATTCTTCTTTTAATGTTACGTGAACGAAGTCACGGGTAACAGCTAGTTATACATATGTAAGATACAAATTTAGCACCATAAAGCAAAATAATAAATAAAATACACCAACTAAGTAATAAATTGAAAATTTCAAAGTATTATAACTCATTGTAAAGAGTGTTTTATATGCCAAATTCAAGTAGAATACTGTACAATATACATCGAGAACATTCTGGATGCGAATTATTTTTTATTTTTAGATAATGGACAAAAACCAAATGCGAGCTGCTGCTATTTAACGCTGCGATAACAATAAACAAACTCTTGGAATAGTTTATGAATTAATAAAATAGTGTATCCAGATTGCTCATAATAAATAAATTGAAAATTGCATATAACATTTTTAAAATAAATGCACGTAAAAAATAAGCGATAAAATCTGAATATCACCGGCCGAAAACCAGCTTTAATTGTAATAAGACTGCTATTGAATATTTAGTCAACTACAATAATACACTACAATAATACACTAAATCAATAGCACTATTAAAATAAGCACAGAAAATGAACCTAAACTTTTGGAGAAAAAATAAGTACATGATTTAGTTTATAGCTATATTGAAATACAATCGGATAAAATGAAGTTTTGAAAAATATATAAAAACGAAATAAAGTATAGCTAAAGAATATAGGGATCTTCGTTTTATTTTTCTTTTAATCTGATACTAAGTAAATAATAATAAAGTCATGAGAAAATGCTAAATAAATTACTTAAAATTAGATAAAATGCTAAAATAATGTTTTGTTACAGTTGAAGCCAAAATATTTAATCTTTATACAACGTTTGACGTGAACGTTTACATACACGTGGTCAATTTGTATCTTACATTATATGAGAACTGATTATTTTATGGTTATTAAATCAATGACACAAATAAACCTAAAAATAAAACTTACCCTTAATTTTTAAAATATTTATCCAGTCTTTATGCTCTAGTTTGTGTAATCCAAAAACGACATTGTGAATTGCTATAATAAGCACATATGAAGACTTACGCTAACATCGAACTACACTAATGCTAATAATACCCTGCTCTGGTCCCAACTTCACACACACCTGTGCGTATCTCATTAGGAATGCGGTTCGGGTGCTTTCGTTGGTCTTAAAAATACAGCGATTTGCTGTAAATCGGCATTGAACTTACAAAAATGCTGTTTTTTAATGCTAGTGAAGCAATTCACAGCCAAATCAGCAGTATTTTTTCCCGTTTTTTTTTACAGTGTACTCTTCCTTTATTCAGTTCTGAATGTCACCGATACTTGGCGCTGCACTGTCTCCAAAGTCAGAATACTCTCAAAATGCGCTCTTTACCCTTCGTTCTATTTAGCTGTTGAAATAATAATCTAAAAAAATGTTTTCCATTTTCAAATTACAGTTTGAGACGATCACTGTCTATTGGTGACATTTGGCTACACTTAAAAGAAGAAAGCGTAATGAAGAATTTTCGATATCACACATTAATATTCTGCAAGTATAACTTCAATCGCTGTCACAATTTACTGGTAATTAAATTAAAAAAAGAGTCAATCCATTCCAGGAAACCCTATGTGTGTATACTGTAATATATAAGTTTGATTTGTATTTTGTATTATACAGGGTGTATTAAAAATCCTTGACACGTTTTAAAAATTTATTTAAAAAAATATGCAAGATAGAAACTAGAAATTCACTTATGTGTTACTTTAGATATTGGAGTCTCTTTCTGTGTCAAAAAAATCAATAGATGGCGCTAGTTGTTCCGTGATAGCAAAATTTACAAGATTTACCAAGATTTTTCTCGTAGCCCGCAGAAATCAGTACGCACTACTGCGAGGCAGTTATCAATTCCAATTCCAACAGTGCATCGCGTGCTTCATAAGAAAGTTCTCTTCATGCGTATAAAGTGCAGGAACTGCAAAATTTACAAAGGAATGACAAACCTCGTCATTTTGACTTCCCTGTGCAAATGCTCAATTATCTGGAAGAAGATAGCGATTTTTTTTTAAAAAAAACATTATTTTCACAGATGAAGCAAAAGTGAACAATGTTGAAGAACTGAAAAAACGCATAATTGCTGCAATTTCATGTGTCACGCAATCGATATTGGAACGCACATGGGCCGAGATAGGCTATCGACTAGATATTCTCCGTGTCACGAAAGATGCACATATTGAAATTTATGTCTATATTAAAAAAAAAAACTCTAATATCTCAGGTAACACATACGTGAATTTCTAGTTTCTATTTTGTATATATTTCGTGTTATAAATTTATAAAATGTGTCAAGGTTTCTTGATACATCCTGTATATCTGTCTGATTTACATAACCAGGGGTTGATGCAGGTTTTTATTCTTGGGGCCCATTTTGTGAAAAGTAAAGGTTATTTTTGTGAAATGTATTATATTTTTGTGAAAAGTAACATTTTGCAACAAAAGTTGAAATCCAGTTAATCAAATTCGAACCAAGCATTTTTTAAACAAACGCTTTTTTTAATCCTTTTTGCTGAAATTTTCCTCTCTCGTGAACTTGTTTTTTTTACAAATTACACATTTTAAAACATCACAAAATAATAAATAAATAATAAATAGTAAGTTTTTATGGAATAGAATTTTGTGAAGGGTTCCATTTTATCAAAGTGATTTTTGTGAAGGGGTCCATTTTATTAAATAGATTTTTGTGAAGGGTCCCTAAATAGGCCCCAAATTTTTCCTGGATCGACCCCTGATAACTGTTTTAAACTAATAAATTAACTTCGGGTGACTGTGAATGGGATTTATGTGGGTATCCACTTTATTATGTAAACAGGTTGCCCACTCAAGTCCTGTCCATTTCCATTAATTTCCGAATGAAGACCGTTATAGTCAGAAACGTGTCATTTAGCTATAATAAAATGACTATGCACTATTCAATGAAACCGCTTACAGTTCCCGCTTACAGTTTGCGCCAAACTAAGGAGTTAGCGTTCCTATTTCAAAAACGCACAGGATATGGAAAAAAAGCAGAGTTGGGCAAATTTGTATTTGCAATTATCTGCAATTTAATTACAATTTAATTGTATGTAATTAATTATAGTTACGATTACATGACGTACAAAATTCTTGCACAGCGGAACCATCCCCAATCCATTATTTGACAAAATTTATGTGCTTGAATGTTTGTAACTATGATCAATTACATAGAATTAAATCGTAATTACATAGAATTAAATTATAATTACATAGAATTAAATTGTAATTACATTGCAGATAATTGCACTTACAAATTTTCCCAACTCTTTTACGATGTCAATCCCAAAGTTATAGAGCGTATTCGATTTAGTATGAAATGAAGTTTTATTTGTAAAATTCGCTTTATAACAAGCCCTGAAATGTAGATTATTTATATCCTATCATCCTTTGAAATATGCCACTAATTGCATGCACAAGTATGGCATTATAAAGCAGATGCAAGTTTAATAATAAAGCTAACACATGTAAGTAAGGTACAGTTTATTTCAATAATAAAATCAATTGGGATAAATGCATCATGCATTTGCATGTGTTCCGATGATGCCGACTTAACTAGACTTTCTTATTAAAATAAACTGGGCATTGCTTACATGTGTTAGCTTTATTAGTAAACGTGCATCTGCTTTATAATGCCACACTTCTGCATGCAGATAGTGGCGTATTTAAACCAATAATAGGATCATATGTATTACTTTTTTTGTCAACATCCTTTTTACTCAACTAATGTGTAGCGTACAATGATGAATTTGGCATCATTAAATAGGATTATTTTGCTCACATCTGACATTGCAAACTGAATTTTCGTTAAAAGGCATTGTTTTGTTTGAAATTTCACTTAGATTAAAAATTATATATATTATTTCTGTTGTCAATATCACTTTTTCTGTGTTTTTGAACCGGCTTCCGGCTAACTTTGATTCTTTTTTACTGTAACTTTGATGAAATAAATGAGATGATATACTGGTTTGACTAATGTTGTTTACAGACATTTTTATCTTTAATTTTTTTTAAAAGTTTAAACCTGCATCTAAAAAATATTAGATATTGCTAAAAAAATATTAGATTGAAGTGCGAAGATCTCGCACGGGTTCACTGATATACAGGGATTTGATATACAGGGATCACTGATTACAAATGAATATCCCAACTTTGAAGGGCTATATCGTCTGAACAATAAACGGTAGTGTTTCATTTCATACATCAAAGTGAGTGAGAAGTTATGAAGTTTCATAAATGTAAAGGTTCGTTTTTTTGGCGAGAGATGGAGAGAGGTTTTTTGGGAAAGAGTTGTTTCCTATGCTCGAAGAAGAAATGGGGAACTTCTTCTTTCAACAGGATGTGCGATTTTTTTCTCTTTGGGAATACATAAAAGATAAAGTGTTTTTTCCGTCTCTACCAGCTGACACTACTGGACTAAAAATGAGGATAACTGCAGCTATTGCAGCTGTAACACCCGATATGTTGAAAACCGTGTGGGACGAATTATCCTGCAGAATGGATGTCGTCCGTGTTTCTGCTCGTCACATTGAACATTTATAAATTTTTACTATTAGTAATTTCACAATCTTCTTATTTATTTCTTTTTCACAAATGCGTGTATCTTCTATACTTTTGTTAATAAAGCCCTTCAAAGTTGGGATATTCATTTATAATCACCCTGTACTTTATTTTCGATATCAACGTCTAACTTTTCTATCACATACAAAACGCACAACGATGAATGATGTATCATACCAGAGAAGCTTTTAAACAGTTTTTTGACATAGTACACTCAAATTTCGTTAAAACACGTTGCTTGATAAAATACCGCTGTTAATTAATGAAAAAAGATATCAGCAAAAAATTTCAAAGAATGCGCTGCGAAAGCTTTGCACGAATCCCCTGGTATAAATAATTTACATTTCAGGTATTGTAATAAAGTTATTTTTACATGTGAGACATAATTTAAAACTTAATTTCGGACGTTCAGCAACTTTTCCAATTGATTTTTCTTTCGTATCTCGTACAGGGTTCGAGATAAGAACGCTAGATCTGCATTATTCGGCTAAGTAACCTCATCGTATAGTTGATAGCCACTATATTATACCTGGACATTACGTTCATGCCTATAGCTGGCGCAAGTCTGAAATGAATGGGGGGGGGGGGTTGGACGGGACTTAGGTGAATGCCCTGTATAATAACAGTTCATCCACTTTAAATATAGCCACACAATCACATGCCAGAACATAGGAATTTATAGCATAGTCTCGAAAATCCCAGGTAATGAGAGTTGAGACCATTGTGTTGCCAGATTGGGGATTTTTTTTTATTAAAAATATTTACCCTTTCTTCCGACTGGTAATCGTTGCTTTATTTAATCGCGGAATGCCTGAGATTAAATAAAGCCATGTAAGGCATCATTTCAAACTAAATCACTGACGAACTCGAAATTTCTAATTTTCTTCTTTCTCGTATCTCGTTCCGTTTTCAAGATAAGAACGCTAGCTCCACAATTTGCCGCTAAGTGGACTCATCTCGTAGTACATAGCTACTTTACTATATCTAGACGCCACGTTCATGCCTATAGCTGACGCAGTTCTCAAGTGATTGAGGTAGACATAATTTTCGTATACATCTTAATTACGGTCTTCTAATGCCATTCTACTTTAAATATAACCACACAATCACATACCAGAATATCACAATTTACAGTAGAGTCTCGGAAATCCGCGGTAATTGGTATTAAAACTAGTGTTGCTAGATTGGGGATTTTTTTAATCTATTTTTTCTAACTGGTAATCTTTTTTACTAAACTTTTTTATTCCACTTTTTCCTGTATCTCGTACCGTTTTCATGGTAGGAACGGTAACTTCGCACTTTGAGGCTAAGTGACCTCATCGTATAGCTTATAGCCACTTTAATACACCTAGACAACACGTTCATGCCTATAGTTGTCGCCGTTCTGAAGTGAATGGAGGATGGGCAGCACTTTACTGGATAATCTGTATAACAATGGTTGTTTAATGCAATTCCACTTTAAATATAACCACACAATCAAATGCCAGAATATCGTAATTTACAGTAGACTCTCGAAAGTCCTAGGTATGCGGGGTTAAGATTATTGTGTTTCCAGATTGGGAATTTTTTTAATTCAAAATATCTACCACTTTTTCCGACTGCTTTATTTAGCACTAAATATACCAACAATCGGTCATTTGACCGGTACCAAATGAAAATATTTTGATTCGAACCAGAAATTTCTACATAAAATAAATAAAACATAAATCCCACAGAAATAAGTTAACTAGAAAAGTTAAATAGTTTTAAACAAAAATTCTGGTGGAAATATTTTTATAAAACTTGAGTAAAATTCCCGGTATATTTCGTGTTAATCGCGGAATGTCTAAGAGTAAATAAATCACAGATTTTTATTCTGAGATAGTGGTAGGTATTTTGAACGAAAAAATTCCCGAAACATGACAACACTGAGACCACTTCAGATTACTGGAAATTTGAATTATCTAGAAAAATAGAAACGTAATATTATAATTTTACACAGTTAATGATAATCTAGCATCACATAATTAAGCTTCATATTGGTGTTCTATATAACTTAAAAGTCATATTATTCAATTAATTCTATTAGTTAATTCTGAAACCATTTAACTCGGGCGTACCTCCAATTAAATGGAAACTCGGACTTTTCAGATATAAAATTTCGAGACTCTATTATATTTGTCTATTAACGACCATATGTTTGAAAATTGCTTTTAAAAATTGAAATTTATTTACTCTATCAAATGAAACTGCATTTTGACTGATGGATACGCATATGTTTCAAATAATTTTTATTTTACATATTTTAAGTTGCATAAACATGTAAAAATTTTAAATAGACATTTTTCGTTGTTTTGAAGCTAGACACATCTCTGAAAGAAAATTTCTTATGCAGTAAATCTCGTATTCTTATACCATCTTTAATATATCAGGTGAATATGATCACTGTCATCGACTACCACTGTAAATATAACCATAGAATCACAACAGAGCATAATTGTCTTACTTTTCATAACAAAATCAAACTTGGTTAGAAGATTTAGAAAAAAAAAACATATATATACATAATTATTTAATCATTTTCATTTGTTTATAGAATAAGTTGGGTACCGGCTAATCGTATATATTATTTCTCCTGTCAACATCCTTTTTCTAAGAAAATACGAAACGAAGAACGACGAATGAGATACCATATGAAAGGATTTTGAACAGGCTTCTGACATAGCACAAATACATTTTCCTAAAACATGCTTTTTGTTTAAAATTTGCTGATAATTAAAAATTAAATCGACATTGTTTTTATAAAGGAAATTAGACTTTTTCCTGAAATTAATGTTGCCACAAAAATAAAATACCGCTATATATCGTGTTCAGCAATAATAAAAAAAAAAAGTAAAATAAAGATTGCTGCACGGGTTTATTTTATATTTATGATTAAAGCTCAAAATTTAAATTCAAATGCTCAATTTATTTTTCTTTGTCCCATGTTTTTTTCCCCCGAAACAGATGATGTTATCTTCTAATGCAGTTAAAATACGATTGATATATATATATTTTTTGCCTTAGCTATCAGCGATCAGTTTTTACTGTAACTTTGATGGGATAAATGAGGCGATATTCTGGCGACTAATGTTGTTGGCAGATATTTTTAGTCCTTATTTTTATATATATAAAATTAAACTTGCATTAAAAAAATATTAAAATGCAGTGCGAAATCTTCATACGGGTCCACTGGTAATCACTTATTATCATAATGAACAGAGGAAAGCTTTTTTTCAACTAAGGTAAATGATATTCAATAGTTGAATTCATATTCAATAGGTCCGACATTTTTGGCTCTTTTGAATAAATTTCAACTATGATACTCCAACTATTGAATATGAATCATTTATTGATTATTGTTTATCAAAATTAATGGGATATGTCTACTTTTTATGTAACTTTGCCTGTGTTGGATTTTTTGTTATTAGAGATCGATTATAATGTTACAATATTAATGTATCTATGAAATTTTTATATTGATTCATAAGCAATTTACTATTGTATTCTAAAAGCTTCTACGTCGTAAATGTCTTATTGTACTAATTGTAATTGTAATTGTATTGTATTGTTAATTGTATTGTATTTTGTGTCTGTTTTAATAAAATTCATCCCGATCATTGAGGCCTCGCGTCTTATAAACCTTCGAGGTAGGCTTTCCGATATAGGTGCTCTGTGCTCTACACATCTCTGTCTGTTTTGTATTATTGAAGTTTTACAATCATAACGATTTTTTAAGAAATTACTATTCTTGAATCAGAATTGTATTTCACGTATCTTAAACTTTTCTGGATTTTCATGTTTTAGTATAGAAATTTAGACCTTCTTATGAATGATGCCAGAATTGTTTAATATTTTTTTTTTGTTTGAAGCATGGCAATTGTAAAAATAAAATTATAAATAATTTATACATGTGACATATTAATAAATATGACATGTCTATTTTTCTCATGTATTTGTTATCTTATTTGTTGACTTGGAATGCATTTTATGGCAGAAGATTAGCTATTAATTAACCGGCCAAGAACCATATGTTTGAAAAATGTTCTTTTGTCTGAAAAATTGACATCTGTTTACTCAGGGAAATAAAACTTCAAAAGAAGAGATATGAATGCAGATGTTTTAAACTAATTTTTATTCTGCCCATTTTAAGTTAAATTGATTTTTAAAATCTTAAGTCAACATCGTTTATTAATATTGAATGCATGCACTTTCGACATAACGGTTGAAAAAAAATATATAGGAATTAGAGATGATACGGGATTAGCCAGAGCCTGGATCCAAAATGAGCCCGGGCTCGGGTTTTACACCAGTCTTCGTGCTAGAGCTCAAATTAAAAATGTATTTCTTAAAAAAAAATTAATAATAATAATAATAAAACTTTCTACTAGAGAAACAAGAATGTAGTTCAAGTTTCTTAAAGTTTTTCCCAATTATTTAAAAAACAGTTTGAAAGGGACCTGAATTATTATTGATGGGATATAAGGAGAAATCTTCTATGTGATTTTGAAGCTTTGGCACGCTCAGAATTAGTAACATAAAGAAGCCGTGGAATATCCATTGTCTATCCTCTCTTTCTGTTTCAAATCCTTTTTCAGAATTACAGGAAAATAGAATTCACGTCTTTTTGTCATATTTTTACAATGATATTTTAAAAGAATAAGAATTGTGAATTTTGCAGATTTTTACCAGTGGTTAGAATAAATAGCAAATGTGCTATTTTAAACAGATTTTCAGGGAGATGAATGTCACAAAACGTTGTCACAATGGAGTATTTAAGATTAATACATATTTCTATGTAAGAAGAGCTTTTGAAATGAGAAACGATTTACTACTGCGTACTTTCGGTATCGGGCTCAGGTGAGCTCGAATTTCAAATCGTCGGGCTCGGGTTCCGATAAAAGAACCCTAACTCATCTCTAATGCATACGGGTGAGCCAAAGGTGGCCAGTGTTTCCTAAGGTAGCCCACCCCTCAAAAGTAGAATTAATTTAATTTTTAATCACAAAATGATGCTACTGCATTGTCAATCATGTATCTGCAGTCAAGGCTTAATTTAAAGAGATCAGCTTGATCCTCCGACATTTTATGCAGTGATTTCACTTTTGAGGAGTAGTCGTTCTAATTTCCAGTTAAGAAGATATTTTAATTTACACGTGTTTAAATTCCCAGAACTTTGAGTTATAATACGTTCTCTGAAAGCTTATTTCTTTACATTTAACCACATTTGCTTTAATTCTAAAAAAAATTATCAGGTTAATACTTTTACGTCGTGCAAATGACGGCTATACACATGTTCCCAAGGTGGCCACCTTAGAAAACAAATGTGGAAATCAGTGTAGTAAGGGTGATTTTCAAAATTTCTACATAAATATCTGAAAAAAACTTATTAACATTTATTGTTAACACCAGAGTTCACTCAAAAGAAGTCCGTAACTCCCAGAAGAAAATCCCTGAACTACCGTGCACAAAAAGTCTTTTCGTATCATAAGATAAGAAGATTAAGAAGAAAAACTCGAAATATATCAAAAGAAAAAAAGAATCATCAGAACATAACCTTACGGTACAATGTTACAAGGTGTGGCTACGAAAAGTGTAAAAAACAAACGGGCATTTAACATGTGTGTCCATGTGTCTTAAAGTCTGTGGTGAAGAACACCTTGAGTCGGCCCCTTATCTCGAGGCAACTTTGTGTCAAATTTTATTAAAATAACTTTATTTACAATAACACAAAACACCAAAAAGACATTTACAAAACAATATTAACACAGGAGAGAGGGGTCTTCTAGACGTGGCGTCCTTTAGAGTCCTGAGGGATCCAGCCAACATGTTCCTGGTAAATGTCCCGGCTGTAAGAGATAGTTTCACTTACTATTATTTTACGCATTAACCGGGCATAACTCCTTGAGCATATCTTCTTAATAGCATTGTTATTTGCTGGATCCCAAGAACCTAAGGCTCCCATGACAATGGCTTCGACAGATGCATTTACACCATTCACCGATAACTCTCTAGCGAGCTGGGCATACTTGTTCACTTTTAATTTTCTTGCTTCGTCGAACGCTTGAAGGCCATTGTCAAAGGGGCAAATGACGTCAAGTATCAGAATTTCATTTTTATTTCGGATCACCAGGTCAGGTCTTTTGTCTTCAGTACCAACCACACGATTCTCTCCCACGATGGCCCACTTTTTAGCTGCAGCACTCTTGATCCTATGAACAATAGCATTATGACGCTTCTTATATAGCGTACTGTGGACCATACAGTGGTCGAGTACGTCAGGTAACGTTTCAATATACTGACACTTCCGGCACTTCTTGTTCACCGGGCCAGGATTCTTACGACTTGGTTTATTGTACCCGTTCAGTCCAAAAAGTCCAAGGCGGGCGCGGTGAATAAACCGCCAATCTTTAAATCTTGTACAGCTCCCGTCAGTGTAAAAGTGGGTGCTCTCCTTGGCCGCGGCGTAACAAGGGTTAGTCTTTCCTTGGTGTGGGTGGAGCTCTCACAGCGAGGTGGTACGCTTCTTCCTTTGGTTATTTCTGATTTTGTGGAAGACCGTATTCCTTTTTGTAATAACTTCATCCCCAGCCAATATTTCGACTTCCTCATTTTCCGAAATAGACCATTTCACTTTTAGGTGGTCCGTGGCCATTCTGGCATGTGTCCACTGTGTTTTATATCTGTTGCGGTTACCCTCTGATGGCTCCTTATTTAGAAAAGATTGGGGATTTTCTGCTCTGGTGGATCGGTGCCTATAATTAGCATAATCCCTCAGCTCAGCCCAAGCCATATCATGAATAATAGGGTCTTTAGATCTTAACAACTTGTACCCCCCGTCAATGATGGCAATATCCGAATCTTCCGCAGCCAACGGAATAGCAAAGAGGCCATCTTCTCTAGAACCATAAAGGTATTCGTTGGTTGCGTTCGGGGGAGACCTAGGGTCCTCTTCAACATAGGTCTAATCGTATCGTCGATTTCTGTCCAGTCGTCTTTCTTCAGCTGACCCGTCCGCATCATAAATAGCAACGATGGATAGAAGAATGTCTTCAAACAGTCAATTCGTTGCCACGAATTTTTTGCTCACTCCTGTATCAAAGGCCGCCAGAGGACCATTTTTTAACCCACTTTCCAAATAAAAAATTGTTTTTCAGACTTCAAGATATGTTCTTTCATTTGAAAAAAACCCCATTATTACTGTATAACTGCGCTAAAAAAAAATTGGAGAAAAGTGAAGAAATTTTCGGTAATTTTTTTTTAAAGTTATAACATGCCTTAATGGTTTGATCAGCTTGGTTAAGAGGCTACTTCACTCAGGCGGGGAAATAATTTACGATATCTCATTCGCATTTCAATACAGTGGAACTTCCCTTTAACGAAGTCCCTATTTAACAAAGATTTCTACTTAACGAAATTTTTTGCAGAATTTTGACTTTGAACACTATTAGCATGTAAATTAATCTCCATATTACGAAAAATATATTCTATATAACGAAGTTTGTTCCACTTTTGTACGTGTGTTGAATTCAAATTAAGAGGTTGCTGTTGCGATGGATATGCGAATTTATTTCAACGGATTGTATGAAAATGAATACATTTAAATAATTTCCATTCTGCTTGATGCTGAATAAAACAACTTTTTTTTCACACTAAGAAAAATACTTGTTATCATTATTATTCCACACCGAGACTCCAGCGCTAACAGTTGGAGGAAGTCAAAATGCCCTTTTTACATTCAGTGATCTAGAAGATGCAGTGACGTAATGGCGTTAGATGCAATGAAGCAAAAAAAAACAATTAGAGTCAGATCATTCTGATCTTTCATTGCTTTTGCTGATAGACAATTCCTTTGTACATGCGCAAGAATGTGCTTCAAAATGTAAATCGAAGAACATCAAAGTTATTTTTGTTCTTGACAATACAACTTCTAAACTTCGGCCATTAGTCTAAGGAATAATAAAAAATCTTGAAGTACATTATAGAAAAAGACAAAAAGACAATGTAGTGAAAACATTCGTTTGAGAACATGTCTATTAGAGCTGATAAAAGCTTGGCGATGTGATGTGATTTGATCCATCGTACAGAACTGTTTTGTAAAAGACGGTTTCATAATTGAAGCTGAATAAAAAGCTTCTGAATCCAATACCTGTTTGGAATATCTGCAGGAAAAATTTCATGAATTTAAGTTGATTTCTATTTAACGAATTTTCTTCATAACGAAGTTTTTAAGTGTAACGATGAGACTTCGTTAAATGGAAGTTTCACTATATATATGCACACCTCAAAAGTAGGTGTGCGTATCACCTGTGTGTGCATAATATATATGCACATACATACACGCATACTCATTTGTGTATAGGATTTTTTTTTCAACTGTGCATGAAAGAGTGCAAAAACAATGTCTGAATATCAGTGTATTTTTCATAAATAGTTACTACAAGGTGAAGAAGAAAATTGGTGTATCAAAAAATATAATTTTTTTCTATTCAGATATTTAAATAATCGCAATATATTCGATGTTTTATTATGATAAAGGTCTTTAGTTATATGTTTAAAGTGCTGATTGATATATATATATATATATTATTTTTCTTGTGTAAAACAATGAATCGAAACACTTAAAGGACAAATATGTCTCATGGCACGCAAATAAATGATTTTTGAACAGATTGACAGTTTTTAAAGTGAAACAATCATTTAACGAACAAAATGCTAGGATACACTGTTACAAATTTTGCTCTAAATTGAACCATCTTTTGGTGCTGCAGTAGCTGCAACCGTAAGAGAGTGAAATCTCGTACCAACATTTGGAGCTATTGTTTAACCAGAGCTCTAAATGTTGGAACGGGATTTCACCATCATATGGTTGTAGTTATTGCAGCCCAAAAATTGGTTCAACTAAAGAATATTTTTTCTTAACAGTGTATTAGTACCTGGTTGAATGGTCTGCATATCCCACTTTTGCGATGGTTTGGAATAGGCTAGCGCCAGATATAAAAAACCCTCTTGTTTTTGTGGAAACAGATGTTAAAATCAATCAAAAATATTATAAAGAACATATCATTGAACTATAAAGCCACTGGTCCAAATGCACTCCAATAATAACAATAATAATAAAAAAATGTTTTTTCAGCAATAAGTTTGCACTAGCCTATTTTATTCGTTAAATGATTGTTCAAATGTAAACAGTCGTTTACGAAACATTTATATTTGTGCCATGAGACAATTTTGTACTTCAAGATTTTCGATTCATTTCGACCTAACAAACGAAAAAAAATAATGAGCAATTGAAACTCATAACTAAGACCTACATCATAACATAAGATCAATATAATTTAAATATCTAAAGAGAAAAATGTGCTTTTTTTATGCATCATAACATTTTCACACCCTGTAATAATTTCTTGTTAGTGAACAAGGTAAGAAAATAGCAATTTTTCAAAATAACGTTTATTGATATACACTAAAAAGAATTTCGATTTTCGATTTTCGATTCATTTCGACCTAACAAACGAAAAAAAATAATGAGCAGTTGAAACTCATAACTAAGACCTACATCATAACATAAGATCAATATAATTTAAATAGCTAAAGAGAAAAATGTGCTTTTTTTTATGTATCATAATATTTTCACACCCTGTAATAATTTCTTGTTAGTGAACAAGGTAAGAAAATAGCAGTTTTTCAAAATAACGTTTATTGATATACACTAAAAACACCAACGTTTAACACACAATATCATAGTACAATGTACAGACGTACGTTTTGTGAGTAACTTGGACTCACATCCTCAGTGTCAATAAAATAAAATTAAACATTATTGTATCCCCCCAAAGACATGAAATTGAATCCAGAAACCCAAATGAAAACAACAACACACTGAGAATATCATCACGCATGAGCCACCAATCAGATTAAGCCGGAAGTGATTCACTATGACACAGTAACTCAACCTAGAAAGGTGAGATGTAAGGTACGCTTGAAAAATCATTGACCAGGGAATTTCCAAATTTATGAATATAAACTGCCCCAAAGAAGTCTAAATCTAATGGAGTGTTACATTTCTTAATAATGGTGGCTGAATCAAAGTTAAAATTATGTCACTCACTGCAACAGTGACAAGCAATAGAGGATTTTTGTAATTCTTTTTTCTTAATATAATTTCTGTGTTCATTGAGTCTGAAACGGAGTTGTCGTTTAGTCTGTCCTATATAGGACAAACCACATTGACATTGGATATTGTAAATGCCCCAAAAGTTTTGATGGGAAATTTTATCCTTTAACTGTGAAAAATTTAGTTTATTAACTGCCTTAAAAACAACCTTAAAATCATACTGTCTTAAAATATTAGCTATTTTGTAGCTAATGCTATTGTAAAATGGCAAAATAATGAGGTTAGAAAAAGATACTGGAACAACAGAAGAATCAGGATTACTAATACCTTTATTTAGACAACGAAAAATTAAACGGTTGATATAAGACAAACTAAAACCACGATTAATAGCAACTGATCTAATATAATTCAATTCTGTAACAAGGGAATCATTATCAGAACAAATGGAAATTGCTCTATTAATAAAGAAATGAAAAGCCGAGGCTTTCTGAGAAGGGGGGTGAGACGAATTAAAATGAGGGGGGAGTGAAACTGCAAAGGGTTTACGGTATACACAGGTATCAAATGAGGCTGACGAGTAACTAACACATCAAGAAAAGATAATTTATTTTCAACTTCAACTTCATATGTAAATTGGATAACAGGATCTATTGAGTTTAGAATAGTTAAGACATTATCAATGGATGAAAAAGACGGATCCAAGAGTGCAAAAGAATCATCAACATATCTACAATAAAACGGAAAATTAATAAGATTAAACAATTTATCCTCAAAATAATACATATACAAATCTGCTAGGAAATGACTTAAAGGATTACCCATCGCTAAACCATCTGACATAGAATAAAATTGATTTGAAAACTGGAATACATTTTGCGTTAAACAAATACTGAATAACTCAATAATGTAGTTTATCTCATAATCTGTGTAATGGAATTCTTTTAATCGTAAAGTGAGACACTGAAGTGCCCCTTGGACAGGAACATGGGTAAACAGTGAAATAACATCAAAAGGCACCATGCGTAAAGACGGGGAGGGGGGAGGGGGGAGGGAAGTTCCTAATACGGTTTACAAAAGCATCAGAATTATGAATAGTATATAAATTGGAAACTGAAAGAAAAGAAAAACGTTTAATCAAAAATTTAGCAAGTGGGTAAGAAGCAGAACCAATATTTGATACAATAGGACGGAGGGGGACACCAATTTTGTGTACTTTTGGAAGAGCATAAAAATGACTACAGTTAGATATGGAAGGAATTAAAGAATTTTTAGTATTTTCATCAATACAAGAAGTTTTAATGAGTTTTCTAGTTCTCAAAAGATCACTGTTAGATGGATCCCGATGTAATTTAACGTATGGACTAGATTGTAAGAGATCTTGTACTTTAATAAAATAATCTGATTTGTCTTGCAACACTATTTGACCCCTTTATCCGCTTTAGAAATAACAATGTATTCGTTGGACTTTATTGTAAGTAATGCATTACTAAGATCCTTGTTAATATTCGGTGTAAAATTTGCTGCTTTATGCTCAATAGTATTTTTAATCAGAACTTTAATGGAATCATTTTGAGAAACAGATAGTTTGCTAAATTTAAAGCTTCAAATTTAAGTTGGTGTTTTTAGTGTATATTTATCTACACAAAATTTTATTCATAACGTTTATTGATGTGCAGTGCGCCGAAGATGAGCGAAGCTCCTATGCATCCACTCCAATCTGATACTGAAATGAACACGATTTCTCGGCAATGGCTCGATTAATTATAATGCAACTTAACTAAAACATAGATCTCAATAAGGCAGAGGTAATAACGTGGATCAAAGGTCAAATTTCTTATGCAAACCCTATGTGCAATAATCTATCGTAATCGGGCTAGGCATTGCGCGTTGTATGTAGACGACTATTGGCCCTCCCATTGTCCCCCGTCCACCGAGAGAGCAATGAATAAGCTCTATGCCGCCTCGGGCGTCAATGTATTTAACACCTCAACCTTGCTGATCGCCGATTGCCGATTAAATAACGTTTAAATTATTTTTTCGATTTTAAAACTATCTGTTTTAACGTGTTTGTCATACATTTCTCTGCAAAACTACAAGTTTTCACGTTTTTATGTACAATAGGTTTTACAAGATTTACGGCAACATCAGGGTTGATTATTTTTATTTTTTAGAATAGAGAGATTCGATTTGTAAATAAATAAAATTTCCAATTTCTGTCTGAGCCCGCCCGAGCCCGTTTTGAGCCTGGTCTCGAGCTGAGTCCGTTTTCATCTCTAGTACCTACTAAGAGAGGTTTTTCCGAATTTCCTCCCAAAGAAAGTACAAAAAGAGTAAATACAGGGTAACCGAAAATAGACCAGCGATTCTTAAAGCTGAATAAGAAGTAAACGATGACAACTATTAAAGTTATTCTTTCAGGAGATTAATGTATGAACTCAGGAATTTCTTTAATATGTCTCCTAGTTTTAGTACAAAATGTCACGGACAGATATCACTGCTTTGTCTCAAATTGTAGAAATGCTCAAACCAACGTATAAAGTTG
This sequence comes from Maratus michaelseni, assembly GCA_963931845.1. Taxonomy (NCBI): domain Eukaryota; kingdom Metazoa; phylum Arthropoda; class Arachnida; order Araneae; family Salticidae; genus Maratus; species Maratus michaelseni. Next base: position 89,644,642 of record OZ007597.1, on the reverse strand, counting down.
GATCAAATGTCATTCACTTTTGAGACTACATTCCGTTTAGCGGTTGAAAGGTGACAAAAAAAAGAGAATTGTGTTTTGAAATTGTAAGATTATTTTGAGATGTTTTACATTTTGAGAGAGTGAATCGACAATGATTGGTGATATTTGGTACCTAAGCAATGGAAATTCTTAAAATGTTTTTTTGACTTTTCACATTAATATCCTGTAAAATGTTTGAGCGAATGAATCCACATTGATTGGCGACATTTGGTACTAAAAGACGGAAGAATGTTTAAGAAGTTTTAGACTTTACACATTAATATCTGCAAAAATTACATCCAGCACAGTTTGCTTGTGATTCCATTTTAAAAACCGCCAGTCAGTTTAGAATACGATGCTTGTCCATAAAAGTTTCCTCAATTATGACCATATGATTGGTGTTAAAACTCTCAAAAATTTATTACATTTAAAGCCTTCATTGAAAAAAGGGTTTTTTATACTCATGATTCTTTTCGTTCGTTCGAAAGGTCTAATACTTGTGGTAGTCTCGTTTTAATTTCATAAAGATAAAAAAATGACATGTTTGCCACTTTTTTTTTATTATTTATTTTATAGATTTTAAATTTCGTACAAGTTGACCAGTCATCATAAATTTTGAACATGTTTTAAAGTTATAAATTCGTTATGTTATGTAAAAACCCTAAAACACACATACACACACACAAAAATCCTGTCAAAAATTAACAATCATTCTCCGAAAAGTAATGTTTTTTGTAGTAGAATGACCCATAAGCATGTATATATATATATATATATATATGTTATATAAAAATTTTATTTCGCGGTATTCTTATGAATTATTCTGGGTTATGACCTGTTTATTATTTCCTTATTTCTTAGTGGTATTTATTCCTATTTGATGTCCTTTTAAAATTGATAACACGTGTATTAATGATTGTCTTGTTCCAAATCTTGGTTTAAGGCTTTGGGTCCATTCGTGACTTTTGTCAACTATCCAGTCTGTGATGTTCTGAAAGACGCTGGTTTGTCATTTTGAGTGTTTTTAAAAGCTTTTTTTTTTATTCAGCTCGCTTTTAGTAGGCTCACTTTCATGCGCTAGGTTTTTTACTTCAAAATCAATGTGCCGCTGGGTACGGAGATTTTTTCCTGTTGGGGCTCCTCCATCGCACGTCATTCGCTTGGCTTGATTTCGCCCTGTCGCTGATTGGCTCGTGCACGCGTTGCGTTACTTCTGTAACTTTCCGCACATTTAACAAGAGCCGATTACGGGCGTTCGGAGAGCAGATTTTAGTTGTGTTTTGATGTGCTGACCAGGATGTTGTCTGGTGTTTGGGCGACTTGGAATTTTTGGACAGCCACTTAAGATCCATTCAGTGATGTGGTGAATTGTGGTCGGGCCTGGGGGCTTTAAGCTTGTGTCTGTATCTTGTGGGAACTGTTCCAGCGTCTCTCTTGGTCCTGAGTGAACTATTTGTTGGATGACTGGCTGAGTTTTTGTGGAGAGACTTCCCGTTGGGTTCTTTTTTGGCTTCGTTCCGGGCCATGATTTTCGATCTACTGACTGCAATCGTTCACCACCTTTGACCAGCTGCCAGTTTCTCGTGAAATCTTTTCAAAAAGGTTTCCACAATTTTGGCAACTACTGTATATATGACGTGTTTATACACAGTATATACACAGTAGTGGCCAAAATTGTGGAAACCTTTTTGCAAAGATTTATTTTTGAAGTTTGGTGATTCATAACACCACTTTCTCCTTAAATAATACCATGAAATTTTGTACCAGTGAAGATATAACTTTATCAAGAATATAACGTAACAAACTTCCTGAAGGAATATTTACTAGAACTGCAGTTATAAAGAAGAAAATTGATACATATCGAAAAAAATATAATATACAAAAATTATCACAATGTCAGTTAATACTTAACTCTGAGTAACCTTTACTCTTAATTACGGCTTTACAACGTCTTCCCATGGAGTGAACCTAATCTTTTAGTTCTGAAGCTGTTATAATGTGACACCAAGATTGAATGATTGCTTCTATTAATTGGATGTTATTGCTGGGTGTTGTAATAAGTTTCTTTAGTCGGCTCCGTATATTTTCCGTTGGGTTAAGATGAGATCTGGGCAAATCCGGTGCCATTCTAACATTAGAATATGATTATTTGGGAATCACTTTTTGCGCACTTTAGCAGCATGACATGGAGCTAAATCCTGTTGAAATATAAATGCTTCATTATCTTGGACAAGATCACGTTCGGAAAGCTTCAGTTGGGGTCGAAATATTTCGAGTATGTATTTTTGGGCATTCACATTCTCATTAATCACACAAATTCTGCCCGCACCTTTTGATTTCATACAAGCCCATATACTAACACTGACTGGATGCTTTACGGTGTATTTAATGAAATTAGGATGCAAATCTTCTTCGATTCACCTCCATACGTATTTTGTGGCATCACTGCCATAGTGTACATAGTATCCCTAAAAACAGCTCCCAAAATTTTACAAATTAATAATTTATTAACTGTGGTAAAAAAAAAGAAGAAAGAAACGACAGGTTTTTAAAGTAGCTCGTAAATTTTGTAAATAGTATCTTAAAATTTGCCAATAGATAACGCTGAGATTCCTTCACCTTAAAGAAGGCTCAAGATCTCTTAAAAACTTTTAAGTTTAAGGGAACGCAATACCTCTAATTCTGACCAAAAAATAAAAAATATAAATAAAAAAAGACAAAATATCGAATTTTAGATTTTTATTCTAAAATGAATCTTAACGTCTCTAGAACATTGTGCCCAACTTTCTTGACGATCTGTAAAAGAGATACGGTTAATTTTACGTATATCTCTTTATATATCTTTTATTTAATAAATGAAATGTTAATTTCATTAATTGTTAATTGTTAATTTCATTAATTTTCATTAAAATGCCATTTTTTTACTCGTATTTTTCCATATTCCCTATATAATCAAAATGTAAGGCAGCCACAATAATTGTCTGAATTTTTTTAAAATGTATCTTTAGATTATATGATAGGTAACTAAGTATCTTTTTTATATCTTTGAAAATTTTATTTAAAGGAAATCTGAACTTAAATAGATACGATTTTCATAGACATTCATCAAATTATTAATTTTTTACTTCATATAATCTTTGTAGTAAAAATCCAATAATTAGGTTCGTAGAACAAAAAAACCTGGATATAAAATAAATAAAATAATCTAGTTTGAAATACCAAAATTGGAAAAGAAGAAAAATGTTTAAGATGTTAAATTTACAATAAAAAATGAATAAAATATATTAATTTATTAACAATTTAAGTCCTTTTATTATCTCTAATGATTATGCTTCATTGAAACACGATCCAAAAACTTTAATATAGGTGTTAGTTATAGAATATATATATATTTTTGTACCGAGTCCCCTTAAGCAAAAAAGTTTCTTCTCTTAACAACAATATAAAATGAAGAGTAAAAATTGTGTGATCTTTAACACAGCTTTGTACATCAGTTTTTGCAGTCATTAATTTGGGGCAAAGCAATGTTATCTAGTTACTAAAATTTCAACAATTTTTAAATTTACCGTGTATAAAATTTACGATCTGCGTTGCAAAGGCCTCACATATTCCATTGAGACACTTTGTAAATGGATGCATTTCAATTTTTAACTGTCGCCCTAGAAACATAACAAGAAAAACAACAATTCAAGAAGAGCAACAATGCAGAAAGAACCACAATGCAAATGTTCAATATTGCAAAAATAACTGTCCTAAGAAATTTAAATAATTTCATTAAAGTATCAGTTTATAAATTTAAAAAATATCTTTTAAAATATTTAAACTGCTGAAAGAATGTGTTTCAGTAGAAAGGCCTTTCAGTGAAAATAATAAGATATCATCGATTTATATTATGAATCTGAAGAGAAACGTACTTAGGCATAAAAATTCTTGCTTAACTTGCTTAGTTATTAAAATTAATGCATCTTAAAATACTTTTTTCGGATACCTCATTTTGAAAAATCTTCAAGGGATAAATTTGTATAGTCAGCGAATGGGAATAATCTTTGCGATTAACCCATGGAAGCGGTTGCTCGGAGACATTCAAAACTACACTTTTCAAACTGCTGGAAAAAACTAAAATTCTTTTTAAAACAATTTTGATAAAGTTTATTTTTCTCTATAGAAAATTGTTGAAAAATGCATTTGGAGAACTTTATTTTTTCATTTTTACATAGCTTATAAATTTTTAAATTACCGCTAATACGCCTTTAAAATAGATCATTTAATAACGATAGAACCAGTCGGAATTCGACGAAAGAAAATGTTTAAAAAGGAACTGCTAGATTGAATTTATAATAAATTTACAAAAATAAGTGCAATAAAAAGTCAATTTTATATTTGCTAGTCTAACTATTAAAATAATACTATTTTTACCAAAGTTACTAAAATACAATTTCGATTAACTTCAACATTTCAAGAGATCGAAAGGTTCAAGTTGCAGAAAATCTGTAAATTTGATAGCAAATTACCGTTTATATCTACAAAAACTATTTATTCTTCTTACCAATATTCTGATATTTAATTGTTAAATAATACTTTTACAATTAATAATCAGAATTTTTCTCTAAAATAAATAGTTTTCTACTTTCTATCTAATTGAGGTAGCATGTTGTTTGTAAACTTGGCCATTGTCATAACGTTCTGAACTTTTCGACCAGACGGTCTGGGATTACATATTTCGGAGATTTTGTTGTGACATTAAAAATTGAACTGCCTGAAACAAACTTAAATTTTTAAGGATTTTTGCAGACGCCTTCCTTTTCAAAAGCGCGTAGTGGAGATTTTTATTGTAATCTCATCGTTGTCACTGTAATAATAAATAAATAAATGAATAAAAAATATATGTTACAACATGAAAAATACTGTTGCACTTTTAAATATCTGTTGTGATTTTTAGGTAGGTGAATTCTATTTCAAATTTTTTTATAGATCATTAGCATAATAAAGCCCATGCAGTTTTCATTATGATTTCACCTGGGTTCGGTCGAAATATATTGATGATTTCCCACATAAATAAGAGAACGAAGCTTCGAAAAACAGGAGAAAGTTTATTAATATTTTCTAATAGATGGCACTTAAATAAAATATTGCCCACCATTCTCTCATATCGATGAATACTTTTCCCGGTAAAACTTAGCCGTCATGTCATGCCTTTAAATTTTGTACATACGATGTTAATTTCATAAAACAGTTCGAAATATTCAAATGAATCTCTCCCGGCAGCGACAGATTTTTTTTAGGAAGAACAATGTCATGGAAATCTGTTCTCCACAACTCATGTTTCACGTTAAATATCCAAGAGCGCAAGGTTATCTAGGATGATACAGGTCCAGATAACAGCGAAATTAAGAGCGGCAAAAAATGAAGTACTTAGGTTATTGCGAGAAACGGCGTGAATTTTAGCTTTGGAATAAAAAAAAAAGAAAAGAAAATGGTACAAACGATAACTTTAAATAGAATAAATTTGGCTTTTTAAGAACTGAGGAATAAAAAAGGTTTTTGAAGAAAAATAATTACGGGAAACTTTTTTTAGAATATTTTGAAGGGAAAATAAATATTAAATAAACATTTTTAATAGAAAGGAATTTAAATAAATGACATAAATGGAATATTGTTTAAGTTAGGAAATAATTTAATAAACTAGCGTTGTAGGATGAATTTAGAAAGGGAAAATCTTTTATGGAATAATTTAATGAAGTGCGGAATTTTTAATTTTTGTAATATATATATCCGTTAAAGAACGGAAAAAGTATACTGACGAGAATGCTAATCCCTGTTTTCCGTTTTCTCACAAAACATCTGTTTTGGCATTCCTCAGTTTTCCCCCTGGAAATTTTCGTTTTAGAAGATGGAAAATTTCCGTTATTCAAGGCGGGAAATATCCATTTTTAAAAATAACTATCCGCAATGTAAAAAAATATCTTAATAATAATTATATGTAATGACACATATTTACACGAAGCAGATATTTGTAATGTATATTATCTCGCACTTTTCTCATCGTCTTGCCTTCCTCAGGATTAGAACCTGGGTATACTCCTCATTAGCGCATCAATTCTATGTCCTATACACTAGCCGGCCGCATCAAACGATTTGCTTACAAGCCAAAACAATAATTACAAAAAATGAATTGGAATTTTTTCGCTTTTTCTCAATCCAAAAAGAGTATATTTCCGTTTTTTACATTCAACATGTAATGGTACAAAGGAAATTTCCCTTTTATTCCGAAGAAATTTACGACTGTCGCTCAAAATAGAAATTTCCTTAAATGACAGAAATTTCACATAAATCTCACTCGTATATATTAGAGATGAGTTCGGGCTCTAATGCGGATCCCGAGTCTGACGATTTGAAATCCAAGTCCGAAAGATTTTGTGTCATCAGAGCCCTAGCCCGATACCGAAATTAGCAGTAGAAAATTGTTAATAACATTTTAAAATTGTTTCAAGATTAATTTTATCATTTAAGAATCTCTTCTTACTTACAAATAAGTATTCACCCTAAATACTCTCTCATGACAACGATTCGTGATTTCCATGTTCTTGGAAATCTGTACCACTGGCAAAAATCTACAACAGACACAATTATTATTCTTTTAAAATATCATTGTACAACTATTATATGAAAAACACATAAGTTCTGTTTTCATGTAATTCTGGAAAAGGAATTCAAACAGAAAACGAGGATAGACAAGGGATATCCCATGGCTTCTTTATGTTACTAACACGACCATGCAAGGGCGTCAGAATCAGATAGAATTATTTCTCCTTATATTCCGTCAATAATACTTTATTTCCCTTTCAAACTGATGTTTAAAGGATTATAAAAGACTACTTAGACTACATCCTTGTTTCTCAAATAGTAAGTTTTCCCGCTTTTTTTCAATTTGTGATTAAATAGAATTTTTATTTTGAGCCAGAGTCCACCCGAGCTCGAAGACTGGTATAAAACTCGATTCCGAGCAAGAAATGGATATATATACGAAAATTTTTTTACAGTGTAAAGCAGTGTCGATGTCAACAGAGGGACGAATAGAGTTTGTGTGGAAGTTTAGTGAAATGCCACTGCCTCAAAATTTGCTACCAATCATCATCAGATATAGAAGTGCTTACTTTAATCTGAATAAAACTGGTTCTGATTTTTGAAGTTCTAATGTAGATATTGCTGGAAGGGATAAGAGTATGTGTTCGTAACATCACAATGACTTTCAATTTTGACATTTTGGTCCATGATTTTAGTATGTCTGAAATAGAAATCGCCTACCTTTTTTACTAACAAGGGCACATTTGAATCTCATAATCATCTTCATGGGCATCCCCCTCCTCACATACATACATTTATATACGTGCGTTGTGTATGAGTTGCACATTGCATAAATATGCAGGGTGTCAGAAAAGTTTTTTCCTCTTTGATTAGAAAATTTATTCATATTCCCTATATATAGAAGGTCGTTCGCACTTTATGGAAACGATTTCAACAATTAATTTCTGAACATATATGATATATTCTTTACGACAATTTTACTCTACAGTATAGCCTTGACTCTTGATTATAACTCTGGATTGAAATTTTCATCATAGTCGATTTTTCTCTTTAGTACAATCATATCAATTTTCTCCCACACCTCTTGGAAAACTTTCCAAAGTCTTCCAATGTGTTGTGGACAGAGCTTTATAAAGTTTGCTTTAACAAACACATAGGTAGTGGTATATAAAAATTTATTGTAACACTGAATGAAACATGGCTTTATTTAAGTGAGTGTATCAAAAAAAGAGCAAATTTTATCAATTAAAAAAAAAAAGGGTTTGTAAATGTAAAGAAAAGTTTCCAAAAAGATTAATGATTGCTGCTGGATGTTGTTTATAAAATTAAATTATAGGTAAACAATTTAATAAAGCATTTAGAAGTAAAAGTAGTAAAGCTTTATTATCAGTAAAATGTTTTAGAACCTATTTTTGAAGAAGAAATTCCAGCTTTATATGAAAAAGACATTAGAGCTTCATATGAACAAAGTCAGCCCACCTACTTTTCCATAACTCAACTGATGTATATTTAGCGAAGAAATAATCACATACGGAAATAAATTGTGTCCCAATTGAAGAAATACACGTAAATTCACCCGACGAATCCCCATCCTCCTCCTCAATGAACTTTTTCTGAATTTGACTTGTTTAAATGAATTCACGAACGTTCAAAAGACTTTGGAAAGTTTTCCAAGAGGTACGGGAGAAAATCGATATGATTCTACTAAGAGAAAAATCGACTATGATGGAAATTTTGATCCAGAGTTATAATCAAGAGTCAGGACTATACAGTAGAGTAAAATTGTTGCAAAGAATATAACATATATGTTCAAAAAATAATTGGGAAAATCATTTCTATAAAGTGCGAACGACCTTCTGTATAAGATAGACATGTGAAATTGGGACCAAATTGATGGAAAACTAACCAAGGTGTTCTGTTGCCGGTTTCCGTAATGTGGTTGTAGTGCAGCAGTGTCAGTGTCAGTGTCCTTGAAACCGGAAATGTTCACAGATCAGGAAAAATCCAAATGTGTCCCCTGGTATTACGAGAAGTGAGACAAGTCGTTAGTGTTCATTTCCAAGAAATCAGTACGGCTTCACGTGAATCACAGATACTGAAAGAGTTTTCGTGATACCAGAGGACACACTGTTATTTTTCCTGATTTGTGAACATTTCTGGTTTCCTGCGCACTGACTCTGCTATACTACAGCCACGTTACGGAAATCTACAACAAAAAAACTTGGTTAGTTTTCCAACATTTTGACACCAATTTTGCATGTCTATACTATATACAGCGGATATGAATAAATGTTGTAAAGACGTTTAGGACATCCTATATATATATATATATATAGGGTTATTCACTACCGCATGTACAAACTTTGAGGCGTAGTACAGCTTACTAAAACAAATAATAATAATGAAAATATTTCAACGATATTTTTAACAGACATACTTTACTTTCGTTGGAGTGTGATGACGCCCAAAAATTACTGGATATGTCTACGATCTGCGCCCAAACAACACAGAGATAGACACTTCGTAATTTGGAATAAAGTTGATGGTTTATATGGATCACTAGCCTAATTAGCAGTGAATTTTCCATGATATCTATTACATTTCATTCAAAGTAAAGTAAGTCTGTTGAATATATCGGTAAAATGTTTTTATTGGCGTTAAAATTGTGAACGGAAACTTGGGTTCGATTTTCAGTGAGACACCCCATATTTATGACTAAATAAAGGGATTGCGACCCCAGCTTTCCTATACAACAGTTTTTGTTTTAGTAAGTTGTACCACCACTCACAGTTTGCAGACAAGGTAGCGAATCACCCTGTAATGCTGGATGGATATAAATGTACAACTATGAAAAATATCCTTACAAAAAATGTAACAAAGCTTCTTCATAATCATAAAATGTATAAATATCAAACCTATTGTCATAAATGCCGTATTTTTTGGTGAAAGTGAGGGTTCAACATTTTATTTACATCAGTTTTATTTTAATAAAAACTGTACAAACTTCTACATACCACCGAGAACAGTATTTACTATTCATGCTCAAAATTTCTATTTATAGATATAAATTTACAGAGGCTTTAAGCGCGCAAGAAAGAAGATTGGTGTGGTAGACGACACTGGTCAATAACATCAGAATAAAATGCCCTATTCTCGTCAACCTGTTACATAATTCAAATTAATAAAGTAATGTTTATTCAAACCTAAACAGTAAAATAGACTCTACTAACTTTTGTCTGTCTCCTTAGAATGTTGAACTTGGAATATTTTGAATGCATGAGATGTAAATATACAGAGTGTCAGAAAAGTGTTTTCCTGATTACAAAATTTATTAATATCCACTATATGCCAACATGTTGGAAAACTAACCAAGTTTCTTTGTTTAAGGTTTTTGTAACGTGGCTGTAGCGTAGCAGTGGTAGTGTTCAACAAAACCAGAAATGTTCTCAAATCAGGAAAAAGCTTAGTGTGTCCTCTATTATCACGAGAAGTGAGATAGTCTTTTGTGCCAAGTCCCAAGAAAGCAGTGAGTACGGCCTCACGTGAATTACAGATGTCAAAAGTATTTTGTGATACCAGAGGAAACACTGTGCTATTTCCTGATTTGTGAACATTTCTGGTTTCCTGGACAACGACACTATACTACCCTACAGTCACGTTACGGAAACATGCAACAAAAAAACTTGGTTAGTTTTCAAAAAGTTTGGTACCATTTTCACATGTTTATGAGGTAAAGAGTTTTCGGCACCTTGTATGTAGTTGCTGGATGGATATAGATATATAAATATGAAAAATATCCTCGCGAAAATGTAACAAAATTTCCTTCATAATCATCAAAGATATAAATAACCAATCCAAATTCACAAATGCCGTACTTTTTTGCAAAAGTGAGAATTTCATCATTTTATTCACAGTAATTTTATACAAAAAAAAAACAACTAAACAAACTTATACTACCAAAAACACTACTCACTAACCATGTATAAATTTGTATTTATAGATATAAATTTACAGAGGCTTTATGGGTGCAAGAAAAGAGATCGGTGTAGTAGACGACCATGGTCAACAACATTTGAAGAAAATGTCATATTCTCCTCAACCTGTTCCATAATTAAAATTAATAAAGTTTATTCAATTTAATAAGGTAATGCTTATTCAAGTTTATAAAGTAAAATAGACTCTTCTGACTTTTCTCTGTCTACGTAGAATGTTAAACTTACAATATTTTGAATGCATGGGGTGTAAATGTACAGGGAAAAGTCTTTACCTGATTACAAAATTTATTCATATCCGGTATATGCTAAATGGTTGGGAAACTAACCACGTCTTTTCTTGCAGGTTTCCGTAACGTGACTGTAGTGTAGCAGTGTTAGTATCCAGAAAACTGAAATTGTCCACAGATCAGGAAACGAACAGTGTGTTTTCTGGTATCACGAGACCTTTTTGGCATCTGTAATTCACGTAAAAGCCAGTTTGCACTAATTTCTTGGAACTTTGCAGAAAATAAGTCTATGCCATTTCTATCACCCTTTCAGTTGGGGTTGATGGTCGGCCAGTTCTCGGTACACGGTCCGGTTTCTTGAACGCTCACACTTTTACACTACATCCACATTACAGAAACCTGTAACAAAATAACGTGGTTAGTTTCCCAACATTTTGGCACCAGTTTCACATGACTATCTTATATATAGCGAATATGAATACATTTTGCAATCAGGGAGGGAAAGACTTTTCGGACACGCTTAGGGGGGCTACGGTGGTAATCAGGAAAACTTCCACCAATAATTTTAAAAAGTTATTTTTGTCTTAGTAACCCTAGAATAAAAGAAAAATCACAGTCAAAACAAAACTTTTAAAAGTTAGTGGTACATTGCCTCCTTCTCACTCGTGAAGTCGGCACCTATGGCACCATGTATTATTTGGACCGAAATAATACATTATTTTTAACAACAAGGACAGGCGTTTTATTCTCGTAATCAGGCGCTTCTTCTAGGATACCCAAGGCTGAAAAGCAAGAACCAAAATCCAACCCTATTCGCAATTATTAGATTCAACTCAATTCAAATCTGGACACACAGCATAAATAAATCGGTCAAGTGCGAGTATAACTCGCGCTCAAAGGGTTCCGTACATTAAATTTATTAATTACTATTTTTTAATTAATAAACTCCTACTACCCCAATTTTTTCATAATTTTAGTTTCCGTAAATTCGGAAATAGGAGAAGGGGACATATTTTTCAACTATACTTTTGACGATATGTCTGAAAATATAATACCTAAAATGAAAACAAATATATTTTTGATTTCAATGTTACGAGATCTTTCGAATGATGCCACACACGACACACTCAAAAAAGTTTTTTTTTTCACGTAGCTTAATTAATATCTCGTCTAATTACCCACAGTTTTTTTCGAAAATCATTATCAAATCTCCTTGGATGATTCTGCGTTGATAAATACCTCGAGCTCCCGTCAACTCTCCCGATGACCGCCGGAAAATTAAAGTTTGTGTGTAACGGAAAATTGCGTTCTTCTTAAAAAATATGATAACTAGGAAAACCCCTATAGTTTTCCTGCAAGGTTTAAATAAACTCCTACCACCCCTAATTTTTTCACAATTTTAGTTTCAGTAGATTAGGAAATAGAGTAGGGGAGGAACATATTTTTGCAGTGCATTTTCACGATATCCCTGAAAATATAATACCTAAAATTAAAACAAATATATTTTTGAGCTCGGTATTATGAGATCTTCTACACGATACCCCACACGATAGACAAAAATAAACTTTTTTTTTTCAAGTAACTTAATTAACGTCCTAAACGTTTCCTAAACATATTGGTGAATAGCTAATAATCTGAAAATATGTGGGTAAAAAGGCTTTATAACGTTCCCAAGTTTGAACTTTCTACATCCCATAATTTACGAGAAAAAGTGCTATGAGAGACGGACAGACAGACACAGATATATTTTTATCTTATAATGGTTCCGTTTTTACTTTTTAAGTACAGAACCCTTAAAATGAGCCAACTCAAATTCGGGTAAACTTTAATTACCCGATACGATACAGGGCTTTGGTTTAAATTAGGGGTGCACAACCTTTTTAAGCGAAGGGACACTTACAAAAATGACTGGGTTGTCGAGGGCCACCATCAGTAGAATTTTGTTTCGAGGAGGTGTGACGGGCGGGGGGGGGGATCTAAGTCTACAATCAGATTAAAGAAAAACATCAATTTAGGAAAGGTAGTTTTAGCCTTGACTTTACTTGAAGGAGTAAATTTAGCTTTAAAGATTGCCAGTGCCGAAAAAAAATTCTGCTTTCATGAATGAAGATGGAGAGGAGGAGAAACATGTATTATTCTAAATTGTACTTCTTCACATATTCAGTCATAAAAGTGGATGTAGGGGTGCACAACCTTTATAAGAGGAGGGCCAGTCACAAAAATGACTGGATTGTCGAGAGCCAACATCCGTAGGGTGGACAAAATTTTGTTTCGGGGAAGGAGGGGCAAGATCGGCTTAAAAGTTCATAAAAATGTTAATTTTAAAAGGAGGGTTAGCTCCCTATACTCAACCACATCCTTAGTCAGCATAACCCAATTCAATTGCCAATTCAATTGGCAAGGATGGAAAAAACTTGCATTTTTTTCCATGCGCGATTGACAATATTCGTAGTTTTTTTCCTAGTGACGGACGAAATTCGCAATTTTTTCGCAACTGATCGGCAAAATTCCTGCTTTTTACGCACCCGATCGGCAAAATTCGCGATTTTTACGCAGACGATCGGCGAAATTTAGAATTTACATGCACCCGATCGGTAAAATTCGCGATTTTTACGCAGGCGATTGGCAAAATTTACGATTTATACGCACCCAATCGGCAAAATTTGCGATTTTTACGCACCCGATGGGCGAAATTTGCGATTATAACACGTCCGGTCGGTGAAATTTGACAAAATTCGCAATTTCTACGCACCCGATCGGCGAAATTCGCGATTTTTTCGCGTCCGATCACCGAAATTGATCCGCGGGCCACCAGTAATCCGATCGCGGGCACATTTTTGGCCCGCGGGCCATAGGTTGTGCACCCCTAGTTTAAATGAATAGAAATTAATACATATGGTATTATCTTCTATTCCGTTGGAAACATATCTCACCGCTCTCAATAAAATGTCAGAAATTGGACTACTGTCAATGATTCCTTTTCTTTTCTTGTTTGCGAAAGGATTTCAAATATTATCTTATTCTTTGGTTTAAAATTCGGAGGAATGCTTCTTTATCAGCTTTGATTTTACCCAACCTCTACGGAAATAAAAAATGCAATTGACAAGTGCTTTTATTGAAATAAATTTTAGCTCACAATATCTGATTTTAATTCGATAGTCTCTAAACGACTGGATTTTTTAAGTATAAAATTTTCAATGTCTATTGATTTTAAAATCAAAGTTTCCGGTTAGTTAAGATAGATACAACAGGATGGTCAGTTCCGAAAAATAAAAGTATCGTTGTGGACAGATCTTCAATAAAACGAATTATACTTATGGACAAGTTAGATTTACATTGGTTCTCAGAAGTAATTTACCGGGTACACAAAATTGATTGTTATAGACAGATATCAATTTGTTTAATCTACTTGTTGAGTCCAATGTAATTTAATTTATCCAACGAAATCAGTAATAATTTTCAAATAAAAATTTATTGATTTGACAAATACTAGACTTTCTTTTGAAAAATCTGGGCCTGAACTCAACTCACAGCAAAGTAAGAAAAAAAAATCTAATGTAAAACTGCCAGATCAATCAATTTAACATGTTTAGTAAGAAATAGTTAAATTGTAATGTATCTGAGAGGATAAAACCACCTATAAAATTGAAATCTGTTTTTTCATTGGCACATTTCAGTTTGTCGCCGAAGTTCCGTATTTTATGGTTAATGTGATCTTTTGATTAATCTTTCGTCATAAGGTTTACAGACAAATGGTGTATTTGAGCAAATGTAATTTGGCGCAAACATGTTTAAAATCCTTAATGATATTTGCATTGATTGTAATGGTCATTATAACAATGATGACAACGCTTGGGTTGGCGCAGCTTGTCCCCAATGGGACCTTGCGCCATAAAACCCTATACAACCAACCGACAACGTTTGGAATTCTACCCAAATACGGAAAATTAATGTAGAAAAAAAGAAAGAAAATGCTTTTTAATTTGCTCTTGGAAATCACTTTTAATTGTGGAAACTTATCTGTGACATGTTCTTTCCCATTACTGTAGCAAAAAAAAAAAAAAATGTTTTTTTAAAGATAGATTAAAAAAAAATTCATCCTTGAAAATTATTTAAAAAGCCATAAAAAATCAGTAGACTGAACTACAGTTTTCTAAGAAATTTTATTCTGAAGTACATTTCCCTCCCCCCCCCCCCTATCTGATGATTTGAATGATTGAAATTATGCAATTTTTAGAAGTGACGTAAGAGCAATAAAATCGTTGCCACAATCGCTTTACAGTTCTAAAAATAGCTACTGGTTTTTGGCAATTATCCAAAAGTAAACTACAACTTTTTGGAGAGAAAACAAAAGTCCGTAGTGAAAGAAATCGGATTTTGTCGCTAAAAAAAAAGGAGGAAAAGTAGTTAACAGGACTGTCAGTAAAGGTCAAAGTTATCGGTTCAAAAACGTTCCAAGTTATCGGTTCAAAAACGTTCCAAGTTATCGGTTGTATATTATGCTCTTTTTAGAAGCGGTTATTTGTCAAAAGGTATAAACGGTGCTTCACTGAATTTAGTTTTAAGTACACACATTTACGGGGTGGAGCTATTGAAATTCGATGGAATGAAAAAGTTAAAAAATGTTCTTTTTAATCATTGTTCGTTTCAAATTCATACTTTCTGAAACGCAGTCAATGTTTTCAACTAATCAATTTTTATGTAAAAATGTAGAAATTATTTTACAACCTATAATAATAAAATAAAGAAGTATGTGTGATGGCTAGAAAAATGTACCGCGCGTAAAGGTATAAAAATTTGGATGCGGATAGTCCTAGAGCGTCCAAGGCAGGTTCTGATGCCCCTGAGACTCAGATATTTCATTTTTTGTTAATTAACCGAGATATTAATTAAAACATAACTAATATCGTAAAATCGCTCGAAAACTCCCAGCACGGTAGCCGGAATACCGTTTCGGCAAATGCGAAGCGCTGACGATTCGAAAGTACAAAAGCGCCCCGTTCCCCCCCCCCCCCTCATCTTTATAAATGTGCGTAGGCCGAACTGTTCGAAATGCGGACAAAGTAAAACATATTCTTAATTTTTTTACTTTTTACTTTCGGACGCCGCAAACAGCATATAAAAATACGAATTTTAACCCTTATAATATTTATTTGAAAATTTTTTGATTTCGCAGTGTTTCCTCCCAGAGATACAGAAAAAATGAAAAAATACCCTCTAAATCCGAATACTTTCTTCTCTACAACGATGCAATTTCTTCTCAAAAATACGAATATTAATCCCAAAAAAATTTGCGACTTGAATTCCCTGTGCGCCTCCCGGAGTTACTCTTTTTTTCTGCGCTAAAAGTAACTAAAAGTCGGTATTTTAACAAATATTTTTACACGTTCTCCGTACAAAAAGTATAAAAATCTCGAAAACCTCGGACGATTAGAAGTATTAAAATAATAATAATAATAAAACCTGCAAAATTTTCTCTGAGAACGTGAATACGTGGGTGTTTTTTGCTCATGTTTTTTACAAATAAATATACATATTTTTGTACGAAAATTAAACGCAGGCTTCCGAAACATTATATTTATAACTCATAAAAATTTAAAAGAGTTCAGACGATAAGAAAGTGTTTTCTTTTTAATGTTAAATGATCCGACTCGAACAAAAAAAAGTGAGAAGAAAATATAGACTCTTTAAAACTAAATATCGATATTTCTTTCACGAATTTTTTACATAGTCTTTAAACCCGTTATATTTATAACTTATACAAATTTCAAAGAGTTTGGACAATAAGAACTGCTTTTTTACACTATTAAATGAAGTAATGTAAAAAAAAAAACAAAAAAAAAAAAAAAAACATTTTTACAAGCGTCTTTACCACTGAATAGCAATGTTTTTTCACGACATTTTTATACAGGTTTCAAAATTATTATATTTATGAGACATAAAAATCTCAAAGAGTTTGGAAAATTATGTTCGATAAAATTCGATTAGTGGGTCATTTTGGGTCACCGTGGGTCAGGATAAAGCTAATTGTATCTAAAAAACGGTTCAAACGATTTTGACAAAATTTTGTACCTTATCACTTTTGGGCACGAGAAGACTATTCGGTTGGGTTACATGTTCGAGAATTTTCGATTAGTGGGTCATTTGTGGGTTAACGCGGGTCCAGTTAATTTTATCTAAAAAAAACAGTTCTAACGATTTTCATTAAATTTTGTATCCTACGAGTTTTGGACAAGAGAAAATCATTGCGCTAGGTCACATGTTCTAGAAAATTCGATTAGTGGGTCATGTTGGTCATGGATCATTATGGGTCAAGCTATTTTTATTTTAAAAACGGCTCAGACGATGTGAACTAAATTTTGTATTCTACGGTGTTTGGACACGATAAATTCAATGTGCTAGCCCGCCCCCCCCCCCCCCCCAAAAAAAAAGTGACTTCTCAAGAACAACCTAGATATATTTCTGTTTTTTCTTTTTCGTATTTCTGACTGAGTTTTGTGTAAATCCCCAAAGCTGAATATTTTGCAATGTTCTGCAACAAACCTTCAGCTGATCAAAAATGTTCTGCAGGAATAAAAAAAATAAAACACAGGGAGATTTCCTTGTATATGTAGGAGTGCGATTTCATCTTGTATAGAAATGCTAAAGACATTTCGTAAAACGTTAACACGCACACAAACCAAAGAAATGACGAATTTCATGATTTTACTCCGATCGAATGACGAATTTCGCGAGGTTTTTTCTCGTAATCAATAGACGATTTTTTCAATATTTTTGAGATTTTTCTCTCTGGTAACTGGCAAATTTCACAATTTTTTTTCTCAGAACCGATCATCGAACTCTGCAATCGTTTCCCATGACTGATTGGAGAATTGCGAGATATTTTCCAACACTTCACTGATGAATTTCGCTTTTTTTTAAGCTGACAACAGATTGTTAAATTTCGCAATATTTTCTTTATTGATCGACAAATGTTGCGAATTTTCTTGTGACAGAATGGAAAAAATTGTGGATTTTTACACGACTGATTGACGAATTTTGTGATTTTTTTTTCTAACAATCCACTGATGAATTTAGTTTTTTAACCTGCGACTGATAGGCGAAATTCGTATTATTTTCTTTTTACCAATTGGAAAATTTTGTCGCTTTATCTCGCAACTAATCGACAAAAATAGAGGGATTTCACAAAACTGATCAACTAATTTAGTGTTTTTTTTTAGCCGTGACCAATAGCCAAATTTTGCGATATTTTCTTTCTGCCGATTAGAAAATTTTGCATCTTTTTCTTGTGACCGATTGGAAAAAATTGTGTGGGTTTTTTTTTCACTACTGATTGACGAGTTTCATATTTTTCTCGACGATCCACTGACAAATTACATGGTTTTTACCCACAACCGATTGACAAATTTTTTCGCTTTTTCTTGGCAAAAAACATGAAATTTCAATCAAAAATCACCCGGTTGATAGACGAATTTCACATTTTTTGACCCGCGACTGATGGTGAATTTTGCAATATTTTCTTTCTACAGAATGGCCATTTGGCAAAAGTTGCAGGGTTTTTACTCGACTGACCGGCGAATTTCAGATTTATTTATTTATTTTTTTTAACCGCGCCAGCTGAAGAATTTCACGATTTCTTCCCGTGATCGACTGACAAATTGCGTGAGCTTTTCCTGTGACCAATTGATGAA
Organism: Maratus michaelseni; assembly: GCA_963931845.1. NCBI lineage: Eukaryota > Metazoa > Arthropoda > Arachnida > Araneae > Salticidae > Maratus > Maratus michaelseni. The sequence goes on along the minus strand of OZ007597.1, from coordinate 89,626,126 downwards.
TTTCACAATCTTCTTCAATGAACGATTGAAGTTTTTCCGGTGATTGACAGACTAATTTAGTGCTTTTTCCAACGAATGAATAGTGAATTTTGTTGAAAATGAGAATTTGAAATGTTCTGCAGAGAAGCTCATTGTTCTGCGACGTACGTCACACTCTTAAGCATATTCTGCTTTGGGGGTGTAAATAACAAAACCTTGCCACGATGAGAATCGAACCCGCAATCTTCCGTAGTATACTAAACTGGAGCACCCGACCACTACGCCATGACTCGATATTCCTTTGTCTTAAGCGTTGCTACTTATTTTAGTCGTTTTTTATGATGCAAAAACTAAAATTAATTAATTAAATTTAATTAATGAATTAATATTTGAAAAAAACTGTATTACCATCAAGCGTCATCCACTACAAGTTTAAACAAATTTATCTGAACTTGAGTGGATGAATAAAAAGCATTTTATTAACGATTGAAAATTTGAACAAGATATATAAATATATATAAGGAGAGTGTGAACTAATAGTAGGAATTGAAAAATTAAGTTAAACAAATTTGAAAGAATTCTGAAAAATATCAAACTACAAATTATAAGTCACACAGAAAACATTCGATCCTTCAATAACATCATTAACAGTGTCGCCGAAAGAAAAAAAAATCAACTGTTGAAATTTGGCGATTTAAATCTTTTGTTTTATCGTCAAGGAAACAGTTTGTCATTCGAGATTTGGCGCGATGGCGATCGGCAGCAAGACTCTGGGCGTAATATGTGTGTATCCTATGCTTCAATTTGTTTCTATGTCAAAACAAACCAGTTTAAGTTTCATCTGTAACAATGACTTTTAAGCTGCAGAAATATAGAAATTTATGTGTATAACGTTTAATGTTCTCATTAATCTCCAGATATTCAATTGCAGATTAAATTGAAGGTTGACTCTGAAATCACATCTGTAAATTACGAAATGATTTAAAATCAGAAATGTGAATGTGAGAAACTTGTGCCATTAGTTGTAGTAAGCTTTAGTATCCTATGTAAAATGGGATTTAATGCAGACGAATATCAAATGCAGTTTAACAGACCACGTATTCGTTTTACAATTATCCCATAGACACAATTAAAAATCAGTCATCACAATATGCCGATCATAATTTCCTTACATGTTTTGATAAATATGGTGTAGAAAATCAGTGGCTTAGATAATTTTAAATTTTCTCAAATGCAAGGGCAAATGGAATATAATTCTGTATTGCTTATACTAAAGATAATAGTTTTCAATAGATTTAAATCAGATGCAAATAAATTAATTAAATTTGAAATTAAAATGAGGTGCATTTGAAGTACACTTTAAACGTTCATTACATTGTGAACCCTTCGGGCCCGTCAGCTAGAAAAGTAGTCATGACAACAAAATTAACAACAATTTATTTAAAGCAATAAGTAAAGGTGTGGCAGTGGATCGGGCGTGTGAAACTTAACAATGATAAAAAAAAATTAGCTTTAAACACTAAAATATTGAAAGGGAGGAGGAAGATTTCCCAAAAAAAGTTACTAAATTCTAATTAAAAACTACATGGGTACCGCTGATTGTTCGCCGGAACCTAAGAAAAGATCACTTCAATTCCTTATAAAAATGTCACTATAAGCACTGTAAATGTCACTTAAAAATACTGCAATATCCTTATGAAAGGAAACCCCGTGGGTTTCTATACTCTTTTATTTGAAATGCCAAATTACAACTCCTTACCGAAAGAATTCACAGTTGAAGATTCTACTCCAAGAACAATTCACCGGAAAAACTTCACTGCACGTAGAAGGCTCAACGATGCTCGAATCTAGTTTTGATTATTACCCAGGGCGAGATTAAAAAAAATCCACTGGATCTAACACTTATCGCCGTATATATAGCAGCTAGACGACCACTGATACCTTATTATTATATCACTGCACAAAATAACTGTAAAAATAAAATTCCAGGATATTCAGACACAGTTTGCGAAATGTAAAGAAATGACAGAATAGGCATATATTTCTCGAAAAAAAATTACTAAATTCTAACTCTAAACTAAATGGGTACCGCTGATTGTTCGCTGGAACCTAAGAATATATCCTTATAAAAATGTCACTATAAGCACTGTAAATGTCACTTGAAAATACTGCAATATCATTATGAAATTGAACCCCGTGGGTTCCTATACTCTGTTATTTGAAATACCAAATTACAACTCCTTACCATGCGGACGAATGCACAGTCAAAGATTCTACCCCAAGAACACTCGGAAAAGATTCTCACCGGAAAACTTCACTACTACTTAGCACGTGAAAAGCTAGAATCTAGTCTTGATTATTAATCAGGCTGAGATGCGAAAAAAATCCAACTGGATCTAACACCTACCGCCGTATATATAACAGCTAGACGACAACGGACACCTGATTATCATATCATGGCACAAAATAACCTTAAAAATAAGATTCCAGGCGATTCACACATTTTGCGAAATGTAAAGAAATGACAAAATAGGTAGCTCATTCACGTGCAAATGATACAATTTAGAACGCAAAGCTCAAAACTCACTCGACCGTACACTACCTTCATAAGAGATGCATTTAAGCTACAACGTATCTTAAAGACGCGAATGAAAGACTAAGAAGCATATAAATTTGATTTAGATGAATGCCTTTTCAGAAAATAAGAAAGAAACACTAAACTTTCTTAATTTGCATTCACCAAAATTCGAATAAAAATATAAGCTTGTATAAAATTTTCAAAATTTTAGCAATTTAACATCACGAAAAAAATATTTTTTCACCAAAAACGATTAAAATTTTGGTTTCCTTTATAAGAGTCAGCTATACAATATATATATCCTGAAAATTTTATGAAAAAATATTAAAAAGTTATTTAACTACACTGTAAAAAAAATAAAAGTGTTTATTGATCTACGAAAATATAATATAATCACGAACGAAAATATACAATAACCTCTTCCGAGATACCCACGATTCAGAAAAGCGTTCTTTGTCTTTCGAAACCTCACAAACCAATATATTTTCGATATTGAAAGAAGCATTTGTAAAAACAAAGTTTTTTTTGCTGCCACTGATTTTCGAAAACGTGTCCGAGTACGTTTTTTTAGTGTATTAATCCCTTAAGCACCACCACGTACCTGCGTACGTCATGAATTCTTTTATTTGAAATACCAGGACGTATTTGCGCACGTCGTCATTTTTATTCCAGACTACAATGTTCTAAGAATCTGTTTTTTTTTTGCGTAGCTAATTGCTATTGTGATTGGTTTTGTACGGGCTTTATCGCAAAGGTTGTTTTAACACCCAATAGATGGCGTTACGTGTCCAAAAAAACTCATTAGTTGTTCCGCTGCTTTCTTTCTTTCTTCGTTGTTCATTTGTTTATACGTTGGTTATTCCGTTCAGCTGTCATTCGTAAATTGTAATTTTTGTGTTTGTTTCTAACTCTGACAGATAGTGATTTTATAGACTAATTATGCCAGACGTGGACAATGATTAGGTCCCTAATTTTGATGATGACATAGACGATAGTGATGATAAATTTGAATCAAGTGATGAAGATTGAAACTTCAAACCTTATTTTTGTTTGTATAATATTAATAAACTTTTATTTCATCTCCTTACATTACATGCAATTAAACTAGTCGTTGGAGGCCACCGTAATATTTATCCATCATGGATACGCATAATATAAAATATGAAAATAAAACATGTGTAAACTATTTATAAAATGCATTGCAATTCGAATAAAATTGTGGCTTGATGACGTCATAAACTTTAAATCGAGGCTAACGAAAAAGAAAGGCTACCGCGGTGCTTTACGCATATCTTTTTTTACAGACCGCGGGATTCACGTGATGCTCGAATGCACCAATGCAGGTGTACGAAAAGAGTAACGTCATTCTAGAGATCTGTAAAAAAAGATAAGTGGAATGCACCGCGGTAGTCTGTCTTTTTCGTTAGCCTCGCTTTAAAGGCTCTATTACTGAATTGCGTAAAAGAGACATCCTTATAACCAGGGCTGCGGAGTCGGAGTCGGACCCATTTTAGGGCAAAAAGAGTCGGAGTCGGAGTCGCTAAAAACAAGCCGACTCCGACTCCGACTCCAGCTTATTGTTAGACAGTTTGAAATGAAATTAAACCAACTACAGTGAAACTTCCATTTAACGAAGTCTCATCGTTACACTTAAAAACTTCGTTATGAAGAAAATTCGTTAAATAGAAATCAACTTAAATTCGTGAAATTTGTTCTTCAGATATGACAAACATGTATTGGATTCTGAAGCATTTGATTCAGTTTTAATTATGAAGCCGTCTTTTACAAAACAGTTGTATACGGTCGATGAGATCACGTCACATTTCCAAACTTTGCCTCAAGCTTTCATCAGCTCTGATACACAGGTTCTCAAACTAATGTTTTCACTGACTACATTGTCTTTTTTGATAATATACTTCAAGATTTGTTATTATTTCTTAGACTAATGGCTGAAGTTTAGAAATTGCATTGGAAGGAACAAAAATAACTTTGATGTTCTTCGATTTGCATTTTGAAGCACATTCTTGTAGATGTATAAAGCAATTGTCTATCAGCAATGGGAGGTCAGAATGGTAACTGTCTGACTGTAATTTATATTTTTTGTTCAATGCATCTGACGTCACTGCTTTTGCTACCATTGCGTCACTGCATCTTCTATATCATTCAATGTAAAAAGGGGATTTTGACTTCCCCCAACTGTCAGCGCTGGGGTCTCGGTGTGGGAGAGTAATGATAACAAGTGTATTTATTAGTATGAAGTACAATTGTTTTATTTAGCACCAAACAGAATGGAATTTATTTAAATGTGTTTATTTTCATACAATCTGCTGAAATAAATTCGCATATCCATCGCAACATCAACGTCTTAGTTTGAATTCTGTACACGTACAAAAGTGGAATAAACTTCGTTATATAGAATATATTTTTCGTAATATGGAGATTAATTTACATGCTAAAGGTGTTCAAAGTCAAAGTTCTGCAGAAAAATTCGTTAAGTAGAAAACTTCGTTAAATAGGGACTTCGTTAAAGGGAAGTTCCACTGTGTATGCAATTTTAAATTTATAAACTATTTCTTTCGGACTATTTGTACCAGGCAATTAAACTCGAGCTACCCAGGTTAAAGATGCCCAATATAGAGTATAGATGAAAATTGTTTTTACTTGAAAACTCTAGTAGATATTTTACATTTAGTATGTAGTCATTTCCCTTAGATTTTGCAGGTCTGCGGAACTCGTTGTAATGTAAATTGTAAATCTAAATGCCTGCGATTTTTGAGACCTGAAATAATGTTGAAAAAGAAACCCTTTTTTTCGTGTGTGCAGGATACAAAATAACGTGATTCCCCCCCCCCCCCTCTCCGATTTCGCGGTTGCTAAAATTGTAAAATTTTCATTGCTAAAATTGTAAAATTAATAAGTCGGATAAATGTAAAATTTTCACTTTTACTTTTGAATCTGTGGAAGTTGTTTGTTTTCCAAACCTATGAAATAACTCCAAAATTGTAACATTTTTTCTTTTCAGAGTCTGCGGGAATCGAAATAGTAAAATTTTACTCTTTTCCCCTTCTTCTTTCGATTTCGATTTTTTTGTCTATAGGTCCCGAAATTGTAAAATTAATAATGCGGAAAATGTGAAATTTTCTGATTTTTTTTTTTTATTGTTTGTTTGTTTGAAGCCATGGACACCGAATTAATTCCGAAATAGTAAAATGTTCTCTGTTATTTTGTGGGTTTGTGATATCCGATATAAAGCCAAAATTGTATATTTTTGGTCTACTGTTTTTTTTTTAAAATTCAGATTGCTTGATTTATACCACTTTTTAAAAACAGTCATATTATCCTATTTAATGACAAATTAAATAAAACGAATGTTACTATTTCAAAACAAGTGGTAGCAATCAAGCAATCCAAAAAAAAAAAAAAAAAAAAAAAAGAATTCACCCGACCGGCAACACTAGTACATTAGTCATCGCGGAGTCGGAGTCGGAGTCGGTCTCTGTAAAATTCCAGGAGTCAGAGTCGGAGTCGGAGTCGGTCATTTTTATCACCGACTCCGCAGCCCTGCTTATAACTCCAACATTTATAATCATATTAACTAACGGTTTACTGCGTTGGATTAAGCGTCTCATTTTCAATTAAAATATGTAGTTGAATTGAAATTTTAATGAAATACAGAGTCATGAAAAATCGATGAGTGTGGAAAATGTAATTACAAATAACTCGGCAACTAATAATCCGACAGACTTCATTTTTTATGCAAAATTTTTTCTTTTTATTATTTTTTTATAATCACTCCTTAAAATAAACAATTTCGAAATTTTTTATATACTTTTTATCAGAACGAATATTTCGAGAGTCCGAAAAAAATAGGTCGGAATAATCGAGGTTACTGAAATTCTTTAAGCTTCTTCCCAATTATACATACTAAGTACTCACCAAATTTCAAGTCTCTATCTCAATTTGTTCGGGATATAGAGCGTTTACAGACACACACACACAGACAGACGGACGGCAATTTTTTTTCTTCTAAAATATGTTTTTCAGAATCTCCATAGCCTGAAACGTGTAAATTCGTCAATTTTTTTTTCAAAACGATTATAAGACTTACCCTATACTACGTATGATGGGTAAGTAATAATTCACATGTAATTAAGAATGATGACATAAACTACTTTTGAGGAAATTTATGATATCTGCTATTAAGCATACTATCACTAAATTGAATATGGTGATTAAGGAGTTAATCATTGTAAAGCCAGAATATCAGTTTTTAGGCTACTACCTATTCTGAAATAAACATTTTCAGCTGAGGGACTGAATTTATACATGCGTAAGTAACAAAATAATATTAATTTGATTGTTAATGTTAATGATGTTAATTTATCACGTTTGTCTGTAAAATATGTTTCTGAAACATGAAAATGTTTACCTGAGAATAGATAGCATTCAAACATTCTATGTTTCAGGTTGAGAGATCTGAATAAACTATATAAACTAATCGGAAATATTTCCAAAAACCACCGCAAGCAAAAGAAAGTTATAGCAAAAATATATTAGTTTCTCACGTTTCAAAAGATAATGAACGCTTTTCTGAATCGAGGGTAATTCAGAAGTGATTATTGTATATTTTCGTTCGTGGTTATATTATACTTTTCCTATATTAAGAAATATTTGTATTTTTTTTTTACAGTGTAACTTGAGCGCAACGCAAAAATCATATTTTCAGAAAAAAAAAATACTTTTAAAGTTCACTCTTTAAAAATATTGCTTGAGTAAATATAGAAATTTTTTCATGTGGTTTGTTTTAATGTGTTCAGAAAGAATTACTTTTCAATACACATTTTTTTTAAATCAAAAATTGAATTTTCTGAAGATTTAAGAATCCCAAGTCCTCTTAAGTAAAGCACTGAAACAAGATTCTTTGAAATTTCGTTCAGCATTTGTTCAAAACATTAAAAATAAAATCTCAAATTGATCTATCAGGAATAAAATTTTCATTTTAACCCACTCTGTAGAAACTACACATTAAGGATAAAAAAAGGGCCTAATTAAAATATCTCAAGCACTTCTCAATTTTCCATCATTAAATAAAACAACAATAATTTTTTCTTGCAGTTTTTTTTTAAAGTGTGTAGAAATAATTACTTTTTAATATATATATATTTCTTTCGAAAATTGAATTTGTTGAGGATTTAAAGATCTTAGGTTCCCTTTAGAGTAAAACGGAAGGAAAATTCTATGAAAAATTTTTCCGCATTTGTTCAAAACATTAAAAGAAAAATCTCAAATTGATCTATCAGGAATAAAATTTTCCTTTTAACCCACTCTGTACAAACCACACATTTTAGCAGTAAAAGGATAAAAAAGGGGCCTAATTAAAATATCTCAAGCACTTCTCAATTTTCCATCGTTAAATAAAACAACAACAATTTTTTCTTGCAGTTTTTTTTAAAGTGTTTAGAAATAATTACTTTTTAATATATATATTTCTTTCGAAAATTGAATTTGTTGAAGATTTAAAAATCTTAGTTCCCTTTAGAGTAAAACGGAAGGAAAATTCTTCGAAAAAATTTTCCGGATTTGTTCAAAACTTTAAAAGTAAAATCTCAAATTGATCTATCAGGAATAAAATTTTCATTTTAACCCACTCTGTACAAACCACACATTTTAGCAGTAAAAGGATAAAAAAGGGGCCTAATTAAAATATCTCAAGCACTTCTCAATTTTCCATCATTAAATAAAACAACAACAATTTTTTCTTGCAGTTTTTTTAAGTGTTTAGAAATAATTACTTTTTAATATATATATTTCTTTCGAAAATTGAATTTGTTGAAGATTTAAAGATCTTAGGTTCCCTTCAGAGTAAAACGAAAGGAAAATTCTTCGAAAAATTTTTCCGCATTTGTTCAAAACATTAAAAGTAAAATCTCAAATTGATCTATCAGGAATAAAATTTTCATTTTAACCCACTCTGTACAAACCACACATTTTAGCAGTAAAAGGATAAAAAAGGGGCCTAATTAAAATATCTCAAGCACTTCTCAATTTTCCATCATTAAATAAAACAACAACAATTTTTTCTTGAAGTTTTTTTAAAAGTGTTTAGAAATAATTACTTTTTAATATATATATTTCTTTCGAAAATTGAATTTGTTGAAGATTTAAAGATCTTAGGTTCACTTTAGAGTAAAACGAAAGGAAAATTCTTTGAAAAATTTTTCCGCATTTGTTCAAAACATTAAAAGTAAAATCTCAAATTGATCTATCAGGAATAAAATTTTCATTTTAACCCACTCTGTACAAACCACACATTTTAGCAGTAAAAGGATTAGCAGTAAAAGGATAAAAAAAGAGGCCTAATTAAAATATCTCAAGCACTTCTCAATTTTCTATCATTAAATACTGCAAAACAACAATTTTTTCTTGCAGTTTTTTTAAAGTGTTTAGAAATAATTACTTTTTAATATACATATCTCTTTCGAAAATTGAATTTGTTGAAGATTTAAAGATCTTAGGTTCCCTTTAAAGTAAAACGGAAGGAAAATTCTTTGAAAATTTTTTCCGCATTTGTTCAAAACATTAAAAGAAAAATCTCAAATTGATCTATCAGGAATAAAATTTTCATTTTAACCCACTCTGTACAAACCACACATTTTAGCAGTAAAAGGATTAGCAGTAAAAGGATAAAAAAAGAGGCCTAATTAAAATATCTCAAGCACTTCTCAATTTTCTATCATTAAATACTGCAAAACAACAATTTTTTCTTGCAGTTTTTTTAAAGTGTTTAGAAATAATTACTTTTTAATATACATATCTCTTTCGAAAATTGAATTTGTTGAAGATTTAAAGATCTTAGGTTCCCTTTAAAGTAAAACGGAAGGAAAATTCTTTGAAAATTTTTTCCGCATTTGTTCAAAACATTAAAAGAAAAATCTCAAATTGATCTATCAGGAATAAAATTTTCCTTTTAACCCACTCTGTACAAACTACACATTTTAGCAGTAAAATGATAAAAAAGGGGCCTAATTAAAATATCTCAAGCACTTCTCAATTTTCCATCATTAAATAAAACAACAACAATTTTTTCTTGCAGTTTTTTTTTAAAGTGTTTAGAAATAATTACTTTTTAATATATATATTTCTTTCGAAAATTGAATTTGTTGAAGATTTAAAGATCTTAGGTTCCCTTTAAAGTAAAACGGAAGGAAAATTCTTTGAAAATTTTTTCCGCATTTGTTCAAAACATTAAAAGAAAAATCTCAAATTGATCTATCAGGAATAAAATTTTCCTTTTAACCCACTCTGTACAAACTACACATTTTAGCAGTAAAATGATAAAAAAGGGGCCTAATTAAAATATCTCAAGCACTTCTCAATTTTCCATCATTAAATAAAACAACAACAATTTTTTCTTGCAGTTTTTTTTTAAAGTGTTTAGAAATAATTACTTTTTAATATATATATTTCTTTCGAAAATTGAATTTGTTGAAGATTTAAAGATCTTAGGTTCCCTTTAGAGTAAAACGGAAGGAAAATTCTTTGAAAATTTTTTTCCGCATTTGTTCAAAACATTAAAAGTAAAATCTCAAATTGATCTATCAGGAATAAAATTTTCATTTTAACCCACTCTGTACAAACCACACATTTTAACAGTAAAAGGATAAAAAAAAAGGGCCTAATTAAAATATCTCAAGCACTTCTCAATTTTCCATCATTAAATAAAACAACAACAATTTTTTCTTGCAGTTTTTTTTAAAGTGTTTAGAAATAATTACTTTTTAATATATATATTTCTTTCGAAAATTGAATTTGTTGAAGATTTAAAGATCTTAGGTTCCCTTTAGAGTAAAACGGAAGGAAAATTCTTTGAAAATTTTTTCCGCATTTGTTCAAAACATTAAAAGTAAAATCTCAAATTGATCTATCAGGAATAAAATTTTCATTTTAACCCACTCTGTACAAACCACACATTTTAACAGTAAAAGGATAAAAAAAAGGGGCCTAATTAAAATATCTCAAGCACTTCTCAATTTTCTATCATTAAATATTACAAAACAACAATTTTTTCTTGCCGTTTTTTTTAAGGTGTTTAGAAATAATTACTTTTTAATATACATATCTCTTTCGAAAATTGAATTTGTTGAAGATTTAAAGATCTTAGGTTCCCTTTAGAGTAAAACGGAAGGAAAATTCTTCGAAATTTTTTCCGCATTTGTTTAAAACATTAAAAGTAAAATCTCAAAATGACCTATCCGGAATAAAATTTCCATTTTTCTCCACGCTGTACAAACCACGCATTTTAGCAGAAAAAATGGGAAAAAAGTGACTAGTTAAAATATCTCAAGCAATTCTCAATTTTCTATCATTAAATAGTACTTAAAAAAAAAATTCTTGCGTTTTATTTTAAAATGTTCAGAAATAATTACTTTTTAATACACATATTTTTTTTGGTCAAAAACTGAATTTTTTGAAGATTTAAAAAATTGAAGTTCCTTTTAGAGAAAAAATGAACCAAAAATTTTCGAAATTTATTTAAAGCATTAAAAGTAAAATCTCAAAATGACCTATCCAGAATAAAATTTTCATTTTAACTCACTCTACACAAACCACGCATTTTAACAGAAAAAGGGGAAAAAGTGACTAGTTAAAATATCTCAAGCACTTCTCAATTTTCTATCATTAAATAGTACAACAACAATTTTTTCGTGCGGTTTGTTTTAAAGTGTTAAGAAATAATTACTTTTTAATATACATTTTTTCCCCTCAAAAATTGAATTTTTTGAAGATTTAAGAACCCCATGTCCCCTTAAGAGAAAAAACTCAAGCAAAAGTCTTTGAAATTTATTTCAGTATTTGTTTAAAACATTAAAAGTAAAATCTCAAAATTATCGATCAGGAATAAACTTTTCATTGTCACTTACGCTGTACAAAAAAATACATTTTAGCAGTAAAACGAAAATAAAAAAATGCCTAGTTAAAATATCTCACGATCTTTTCAATTTTCTATCATTAAATACTACTTCAACAATTTTTTTTCTTGCGGTTAATTTTAAAGTTTTCAGAAATAATTACATTTTAATACACATATTTTTTTTGGTCAAAAATTGAATTTTTTGAAGATTTAAAAATTCCAAGTCTCTTTTAGAGAAAAAATTAACCAAAATTTTTTGAAATTTATTTAAAGCATTAAAAGTAAAATCTCAAAATGATCTATAGGAATAAACTTTTTATTTTCACCCACGCTGTACAAACCACTTATTTTAGCAGTAAAAAGGGAAAAAAAGCGACTAGTTAAAATATCTAAAGGACTTCTCAGTTTTCTGTTATTAAATATTACAACAACAATTTTTCCATGCTTTTTGTTTTAAAGTGATAAGAAATAATTACTTTTTAATATACATTTTTTCCTCAAAATTTGAATTTTTTGAAGATTTAAGAATCCCATGTCCCTTTAAGAGAAAAACTGAAGCAAAATTCTTTGAAATTTACTGCAGCATTTGTTTAAAACATTAAAAGTAAAATCTCAAAATGATCAATCAGGAATAAAATTTTCATTTTAATCGCGTATTTTTGCAATTAAAAGATAAAACAAAGTGCCTAGTTAAAATATCTCACGCACTTGTCAATTTTCTATCATTAAGTACTACTACAAATTTTTTTTTTCTTGCGGTTTGTTAAAAGTGTTTAGAAATAATTACTTTTTAATATACATATTTTTTTTTTCAAAAATTGAATTTTTTGAAGATATAAAGATCCCAAGTTTTCTTTAGACAAAAACGGAAAGAAAATTCTTGAAAAATTTTCTCCGTATTTGTTTCAGACAATAAAAGTAAAATCTCAAAATGATCGATCAGGAAAAAACTTTTCATTGTCACCTACGCTGTGCAAAAAATTTATTTTAGCATTAAAAAGAAAAAAAAATTGCCTCACGCACTTATCAATTTTCTATAATTAAATACTACTTCAACAATTTTTTTTTTTTTTTTGCGGTTTATTTTAAAGTTTTCAGAAATAATTACATTTTAATACACATATTTTTTTTGGTCAAAAATTAAATTTTTTGAAGATTTAAAAATTCCAAGCCCCTTTTAGAGAAAAAATTAACCAAACTTCTCAATTTTCTATCATTAAATACTACTTAAAAAAAAAAAAAAAATCCTTGCGGTTTGTTTTAAAGTGTTCAGAAACAATTACTTTTTAATATACAAATTTTTTTGGTCAAAAAATTGAATTTTTTGAATATTTAAGAATTCCATGTCCCCTTTAGAGAAAAAATGAACCAAAAATTTTCGAAATTTGTTTAAAGCATTAAAAGTAAAATCTCAAAATGATCTATCAGGAATAAACTTTTCATTTTCTCCCACGCTTTACAAACCACGCATTTTAGCAGTAAAAAGGAAAAAAAAAGGTCTCTAGTTAAAATATCTTACGCTCTTCTCAATTTTCTATCATTAAATACAACTTCAACATTTTATTTTTGCGGTTTGTTTTAACGTGTTCAGAAATAATTACTTTTTAACATACATAATTTTTTTTTGGACATAAATTGAATTTTTTGAAGATTTAAAAATTTCAAGTCTCCTTTAGAGAAAAAATGAACCAAAATTTTTCGAAATTTGTTTAAAGCATTAAAAGTAAAATTTCAAAATGATCTTTCAGGAATGAACTTTTCATTTTCACCCACGCTTTACAAACCACGCATTTTAGCAGTAAAAAAAGGGGGGGGGGGGAGTCCCTAGTTAAAATATCTCACGCACTTCTCAATTTTCTATCATTAAATACTTACTTCCACAATATCTCCTAAAAAATAAAATTAAATTGCGGCGCGGACAGAAAAGCGAGGGCGTACGAAATGACTTTTGGAGGCGTGTTTGGAGATTTTCCATTGGCCGAAAAAGAGAAGTTACGTCACTGATCCTGTCAAAACTCCAGTTAAAATGGGAGTCAGATTCTTTGCCTATGTGCAGACTTGAAGATCCGATAGTTCCAGGCTTAGGTGCTCTGTAAGGAAAGTGATGATCATGCATAAGTTCACGCTGGCTGCTACCGCTTGTTGCATTTTAATAACAGTTGTATCTGGACATTACAGGTTAGTGCAATGTATATTTTCTTTAAAAATTTAGCGTTGGATTTTTAAATGTTAAATAGTTGTAGTTTTGTGAATTGTTTAAGAAAAAGTTTATTTGCTTTTTGTACGTCCTTTTCATCGGCGCAAACTTTTCACACATGCTTATTTAAAAATTATCTTACCCATGTATATTTTAACGCACAATAGGTAAAAAATATAAAAATGTAATAATCCTCATAATTTCCCCCATTTTTGCAACAATGAAAGTAATCTAATTGTCATCATAGAAAAATATATATTAAAAACTTTTTAAATTAAACATAAAATATGAAACTAGAAATATTTTTAAAAATAGCTAGTGGTGGTTGATCTACTAAGGAAGGACTCTTAGTTAAAAAAAATATATATATGTTAAAATAGTTTAGCAGATGACGAAAAAAAATCGGCTTGTGTTTTAAATAATTTTTATTCGGGAGTATAAGGCGTACCTAAACTTTAAGGCTTCATTTTTCTATTTTTAGGTATATTTGTCGTATAACGCGCATCTCCTATTTTGCCAAAAAAAAAAAAAAAAAGATTATTGCAAAATATAATAATACATTACTTTTTATGTAATATGACAGTGAAAGTTATTATAAATAGCATGTTTATTAAATTAGAAATCCTCGTTTTTTTTTAATCATCTTTTATTTATTTATTTTTTTCAATTTTTAATTTATTTTCTTTTCGTAACCGGTGTACAATACGCTTCTGTGAATTTTGGTCAATTTTCATGTACCAAAAGTGCGCACTATACGTCGGAATCTACGCAGGGCTCTTAAATAGTCCGGTTTTAGAATACTGGTATTTTCTTAGAAAAATTTTATTTTATATTTTTCTTGCAAATTTTGCAGAAACCACCTTCAGAGGTAAATGTTTGTAGAAATGTTGTAGAAACCTACCATGAAATTTTCTGTTAAAAAATATTGGTATTCAGTTGGCGGACCATTTGGGAGCCCTGTATACGGTACATAGAGACAGGCTCTAATTCTAAACTTTTTAATAGAAAAATATGAGAAAACGATGGAAATTATGACATTTTGACACATTTTCTTATTTTTTTTATTCGGATAGAAAGATAAAGAGTTGTATGTTTGTGACTTGTTTAGGAAAAGATTGATTTGCTTTTGTCGTTTGTATAGTTTTTTGTAAAACATAAAACGAATGATACTTTCTCTTTGTTTAATAAGGAGTTTAAAACATAAATTACAGTAGTAATTTTCAAAGCTATTATTTTACTGAGATATATTTATAACGATTGTTGCATTTTAATACACCAGTTGTATCGGGACATTATACAATGAATTTTTTCTACATAAATTTTGCATTGGATTTTTGTTCGGTTAAAAAGATAAATAATTGTATTTTTGTGAATTGTTTAGGAAAAACTTTATTTGTTTTTGTCTTTTGTTTAGTTTTTTAGAACGTAAGACAAATAATATTTTCTTTTTGTTTAATAAGAAGCTTAAAAAAATATATTACTAGCAGTAACTTTCGAAGCTATTATTTTACTGAGCAACATTTATAACGCTTGTTGCATATTAATAACAGTTGTATCGGAACATTGCAAGTTAGTGCAATGCTTTTTTTCTTTTTTCTTTATGAATATTGCGTTGGGTTTTTGTTAGGTTGAAAAGATAGAGTTGAGAATTTTTTTTTTGCGATTAGTTAAGAAAAAGTTTATTTATTTTCGTTGTTTGTATAATTTTTTGTAAAATATAGAAGGAATGATATTTTTTCTTTGTTTAATATAGAGTTTAAAAAATAAAATACTAATAGTTACTTTCTAAGCTAATACTAAGCAAGTTTATGTTTCTTTGGTTATGTTTCTATCTGCTTTTTTTTTTTTTTTTTTTTTTTTTTTTTTTTTCAATTTTACAGTTACAGATATTTGCATGAATTCTTTATGAATAATGTTAATTGTTTTCATAGTTTTCTTTGTTTTCATTGTTTGTATCATTTAAAAAAACAAATTACAAATAATATTTCCTCTTTGTCTTACGTATCGTCTAAGAAATACATTTTTACAAAAACGTTCGACGATACTTTTTTCTGTAACCATTAAAAATGAATTTTCCATTTGCTTTTTGTTCAGTTTTAAAAATTAAAAAAATGGCTTCAAAACTGTATTTTAAAATCAGATGTATCTGGAAATTACAGATCTGTGTTACTTACTACATTTTATTTCCCATATGACATTTTCTCTTGCGCTTTATCCAATTTTAAAAATAAAGTATTATATTTGCATAAACTGTCTAAGAAAAGTGTAATTGTTTTCATTGTTTATTCATAGATTTTTACAAAAAAAAAAAAAATAATAATATTTTTACTTTGTTAAATATGGTATTTAAAAATTAAAATAAATAGAAATTGGAAATATGTTTTGAAAAGTAAATTTTCTCGTAATTTTTCTTGTATTATTCTTCTATGGAAAATATATGTATGTATTTTTTTCGATACACATTTCGGTTGTGCGGTTTTTTTTTTCAGTTTAAAGATAAATAATTATTTTTGAAAGATATGTTTAGAAATGAAATGTTTGTTTTCATATTTTGTTAAAAAATTTTCGTAAAAAAGAAAAGAACACGTAATTCTGTCAAATATGGTGCTTAAAAATAAAAGTACTTAGAAAACGAAAATCTGTATTCCACAGTATTTTTTCTGGTTATTTCTTTATATTATTATGTATACGAAATACATATGCATATATTTTTTCAATGCAGATTTCAATTGTTCGTTTATTTCAGTTACAGATAAATTATCGCATTTACATACTTTGTTTAGAAGCGAAATGTGTGTTTTTGTTGTCTGTACCCGATTTTTCGTAAAAAAGAAATAAAACACATAATACTTTATCTGTTAAATATTATGATTAAAAACAAAACAAAACAAAAATAAATAAATAAACATGGAAAATATGTTTTCAACAGGAACATTTATCGTCATTTCTTTGTATTATTTTACTGTTAATTGTATGCGTATATATTTTTTCAATGCCGATTTCAGTTGTGCGTTATGATTTTTAGAAGCGAAATGTTTGTTTTCGTTGTTTCTACACACTTTTTCGCAAAAATACATAAAACATATAATACTTTCTGTGTTAAATATGGTATTAAAAATAAAATAAATAAAACATTTAAAAAAATTGCAACAGTAAATTGGTTATTTTTAGTTTTTTTTTTTTTAAAGCGAAAATTTGTTTTTTGTTAAGGAATTTTTTATTTAGCTTTTTGTTCAGTTTTAAAGATAAACAGTTGTATTTGCATTCATTGCTTAGGAAATTTTTTTTTCGATGCTTGTATAGTTTTACGTGAAAAATAAAACAATTGATATTTATTCTTTATTTAATATATTATATAAAAATAAATTTCAATACTAATGACATTATTTCTTTGCAACACTGTTTTCCTTATGAATATTGGCTTTGATTTTTGTTCATTGTTAGAGATAGAAAGTTCTATTTACATGAGCCGATTAGAAAAGACTTTATTTGATTTTGTTGTATTATGTAGTTTTTGATAAAAAACAAAACACCTTTTTTTTTGTTACTAATATGGGATTTAGGATATAAATATTTCTATAGTAACTTTTAGTGTTATTTCGTTGTGAAATATTTTTTTTCTCGTGTGAATTTTGTTCATTTTTCAGTATAAAGAGTTATATCTGAATGAATTGTTTAGGAAAAAATTGCTTTAGTTTAATTTTTACTTAAACAATAAAACAAATAATATATGCTTTTCATGAAGTTAAAAAAGTTTTTAATAGTAATTTTCATCGTTAATTCCTTGGAATATATGTATTTTTTCATTTATGATTTTTTTTTTTTTTTTTTTTTTTTGTGTGTGTGTGAGGGTTTAAAGATAAAAAGTCAGATTTGCATGACTTTTTGGGGAAAAAAATTAATTATTTTTATTATTTTATAATTTTTCGTAAAAAAACCCTCAACGACTGTTCGAGTTTTAACTCGCTTATTTTTAGGGTATCTAAAAATGTATAAACGGAAGAATTATAATATCACACAAAGGTCTGTCTGTTCTTCTGTCACTCACAGCCGTTTTTCTGGAAAGCGTGGAAAGTTCAAACTTGGCAGAGTTATAAAGGTTATTTAACCCACATATTTGTAGATTATTAGACATTCACAAATATTTTTTGGAAAAATTTAGGGGGCTAATTAAGTTGCTTGAAAATTTTTTTTAATATAGCATGGGATATCGATCGAAAGATCTCGTCACACCGAAGAAAAAAAAATATTTGTTTTAATTTTAACGTATTATATTTTTTAGAGATATCGTCAAAAATGTACTGCAAACATTATGTTCCCCCTACCCTATTTCCGAATGTACTGAAACTAAAATCATGAAAAATTTAGGGGTAGTAGGAATTTATTTAAACCTTGCAAGAAAACTCTGTCTATTATCTGGATCACGCAGTTTTTGAGAAAATAGCATTTTTCCTTTACACACAAACTTTACTTTGCGGGCGCTAAACGGGGAGGTTGAGGGGCGCTAAAGGTATCTATCGACGCAGAATCATCCAAGGATATTTGATAAATATTTTTGAAAAAAAAATTGTCGGTAATTAGCTGAGACATTAATTAAGTTACTTAAAAAAAACTTTCTTTTCATATATCGTGTTGGATATCGTTCGAAAAATCTTGTAACATCGAACTCAAAAATATATTTGTTTTAATTGTAGGTATTATATTTTAGAGATAGCGTCAAAAGTATACTTGAAAAATGTGTCCCCTTTTCCTATTCCCGAATCTACTGAAACTAAAATTAGGAAAAAAATAGGGGCAGTAGGAGCTTGTTAATAAATAATAATTAATAAATTTAATGTACGGAACCAATTTAGCGTGAGATATATTTGCACTTGACAGACTCATTTACTTTATGGACTTTCGTAAAAATTATAAAAAAATTAGGGGTAGTAGGAAGTTTATAAAACATTGCAGGCAAACTATAGTGAGTACTCTAGGTCACATAGTTTTTGAGAAAATCGCATTTTTTCGTTATACACAAATTTTAACTAGTTAGGCGCTCCGTCGAAGAGTTGAGGGGCGCTCGAGCTACCTGTCGACGAGGAAGCATCCAAGGATTGTTGATAATGATATTTGAAAAAAATTGTTGGCAATTAGTCGAGCTATTATTAACCTTTAAAGATGCGAACGGTTTGTACATACATAAAGACACGGCCGGCGCACTCTATATGCCATCTGCTTTTAAAGCCAAAATAACAATTTTTATTGATATATTTGTGAAATACAATGTCCAGTAAAAGTATAACAGCAATAAACACCAAATTATGAACAAAAGACTAATTTAATTAGAATTAATCACTTAATTACTTTGGGATTCGCAACTGGTTTTTATTGAGGGGCGCACTCAATACGCCACCCGTGTCTTTAAATGTTAATTAAAAACCTATCTAAAAAAAAACGCGTCACAGACCAAGGCAGCGTTGCAACTTTGCAGCTTATTTTCGAAGCGCACTTGGCAGAATTCCAAGTTTAAACTTTGTACAAGGTCTTTGTTTTAGGCAAGGTGAATCATAGTGATAAATAGGCAAAGTCTTTCATTCCAATTGAATTCAATTGTTGAAGACTATGATTGAAAAATAATTCCAAGCTAGTAGTTTTGAGACAACAATCGCTTATAGCTCAATATATTTTGTGGAAAAATTTAGGGGGCTAGTTAAGTTACTTGAATACACACACACACACACACACACACACACACACACACACACACACACATACACACATACACACACACACACACACACACACACACACACACACACATATATATATATATATATATATATATATATTACAAAATTTATTATTTTCCGCCATAATTAACTTTTATTCTATGTAATTTTTCCTTTTTAGAATATTCCATATATAATTCCGATTAATTAAATTAAAATCTCATCTTAAATTAAACAACCAATCTCCATATGTAAAGGTATAATCCACTTAATAACATTTATTCCAAAGTACTTAAATCTAAAAATGGCGCTAACTACTTAAATTTATTCTTTAAAGAAAACCCTTTTATTTTTAATCCACTATTAAATTTCATTACTATTCCTGTGTATATCAAACCACTATAAATTCTTTATTTAAATGGTAAAATGTCATATCTCTTAAATTATTCCTCTCTAAAAAGCCCTATTTCTTTTTTAAAAATTTCTTTCATTAAATATTAAATGTCTATTACAATATTTCAAAATGCTCTCATACGTTTTTTTCCCCTGTCAATGATTCATTTTTTTTTTCTTTATCGCTTGTGAAATTCGAAGCCATTTTTAACTACAATCTTGAAACTGATGTTTTGTTTTGTTTATACTTCAATCATCTGAGAGCGAGGCTATAGAAGTTTCTGTAACATTTTTCGCGCCAGGAAGTTTGTTTTCTTCAAAATTAATGCACCGGACATATTAATTAAATCCCTTTAAAACGATTATGATTGGAACAAGACGGTCATGTGACTTGTTTTGTAATCTTGCGCAAGCTCGGTAAAAATCACATGTGCGCTCTGATTCCAACAGAGAATTTGACAACTATCGGTAGTTTAAGGAAAGAGTGAACAGTTTATTTGGCGTCTAATACTGCCATATGTCCTTTTTAATTCAGTGATGTGAAGTTCTACAATTTTTTGATGGGTGCTTAGGGCCAAATTTTTACAACCGACTCATCTAAATAAAATCTTGAGTTCTCAAAGAGGAGAATTATGGAGTGTATCAATTCTTCGATATAATTTTAATTCATCGAGCATTTCTCCGAGAGTGATATTTTAAAAATGTAAATAAAGTTGGATTTTCAACTCAGTTTTGCGTGGACTAAGAATTATTACCACACGGTCAATCTTGTGCTATTCAAAATGGGAAACCCTATCGAAGTTGGTGAATGTTTATCAATACCTAATTACGACTGCCGACGCATTGATCGAACCGGAGAGTTGAAATCTTCACACACACACACACACACACACACACACACACACACACACACATATATATATATATATATATATATATATATATTGTGGGATTTTGTTCGAAAAGAACCGAAGTCAAAATTATATTTGTTTTAATTTTAACGTATTATATTTTTAGAGATATCGTTGAAAATGTACTGCAAAAATATCTTTCCCCTACCCTATTTCCGAATCTACTGAAACTAAAATCATGAAAATATTAGGGGTAGTACGAGTTATATCATTTATAATGAAATAATTTCATTTATAACGGAAAAACTTTTCGATTAAAAACCACTTGAATAAACATCCCTCCAAGAATCATGCTTTTATGTTTAAAAATGAGTGAAAACATATGAAGCCCTCTACATCTATACGGCTATTATCGCACATGTTAAGAGGTAACAAAAAAGCCGATATAAACGTAGTCATTTAATAGTTCTTTCTTAAAGGGCTGGGGTAATAGATAATTTTGGGTCCTAAATTAACTTTAAAGGTAAACAGAAGGTACACATTGTACGAAAAGTCTTACCTATAAAAAATTTATCCATATTCATTTATTAATGATTACAAAATTTATTCATATCCGCTATATATAAAATAGAAATCTGAAACTGGTGCCAGAACGTTGTAAAACGAACCAAGTTTAATGGACAATAGGAAACACAAAATCTGATACCGGATTTATGTAGACATTGTTCTTTACAAAACTCCATAAAAAATCTAATAGGGTTATGTCTGGAGAACATGCACATTTTATGAACATTTCCGGTTTCCTGGAGAATGACACTGATACATTTCAACCACGTTAGGGAAACCTGCAACAAAAAAACGAGATTAGTTTTCCAACATTTTGGCATCAGTTTCACATGTCCATCTTATATTTAGCGGATATGACTAAATTTTGTAATCAGGGGAAGACTTTTCGGACACCCTGTACATTAGTCTCATTAGACGCTCTTATAAGTGGAGAAAAGATGTAGGCTTAAGAACATTTTGAGGATCTAATTTTTTATTCAGAAGTAAAACTCCTTTAGTCTCGTTGAAGGACTCTGTAAGCGCGAGATCCCGGTGGCTTTTTCAGAAAGCCTCACGTTTTCAGCACCTTGGCGAGAGTACAACGGTTGGCGTGGTTCTGAATCCAACGCTACGTACAGAATATGTAACCCTTTTTTTTGTTACGTCATACGTATAGCAAAGAGCAACCGCATTCTAATGTTGCTGTGAAAGTCAAAGTATATATAGATTTTTTTCCCCCCGAAATGTTATTACGTGAAAAATATAGTATCAGGAAATGTTTTTTTACCGTGGTTATATGCTTTTAATTTCAGATTCAGATTCAGATTCAACCAAGCAGGGAGGCCTGCCATATGGCTTTAGCCTCTGCAAGACCTGCTTGGCAAGTTTATTAAAAAAAATACATATTTGATAAAGCAGCCCAGCCTAATTTGCAGAAAAGTCATACTCAAAAAGTCATACTCAAAAGCCATACTCAGCAGAAAAGTCACAATTAAAGAGAGTTTAAAAGTTATTTGAGAATACGTATATATAATTCAAGCATAACTTTTTTTCTTCAGTTAAGTCATATTCTTTTACACACACACTCAGGGGTTATTTCGACCGTCGCCATTTTACATTCAAGTTCAGATCAAAAACAAAAACATTTACAACGATTGACGATAGAGCTGTTTCAGGGGCGTAGCGAACGGGGGGGCTGGGGGGGGCAGCTGCCCCCCCAATGTTTGGTAAAAATGATTCAGTCGGCTTATCAGCAGATTTAATTAGTGTTTCTGTAGTATGTCAGTAGCCCGATTAAAAAAAACAATTCTGAAAATTCTGGTTGGCAGGACTTTAAGTCTTCAGAATGCATTTCACTACAACCTTACAATCATATGGCAAAAGCTAGTCGGTCTATCAATAGATAAGTTATGAGTAAAAAAAGTAATGTTTTCAATAGATCTATCTGGTCAGCCGGTATGAAAGTCACGTGTTCTGTCACATTTTCGAATCACATAAATAGCTAGTCGGCCTACCCACTGAAAAAAATTATCATGTATAAATCTTGTCTGCAGAGCCCGAAATGTTGGACATATACTATACCTTACCCACACATGGAAAAGCTAAGTCGGCCGTCGATACATAGGGCAATAGGGGAAAAAATGAATCTGATCTATTGATTTGAAAATATCAGAAATTTGTCCTACAGTAACACTCGCAACTTACATAGATAAAAACTGTCAATATATAAACTAGGCCGACCGAATGCGAAAGTCGCTTAAGAAAATTCAAGAAATTTTATACTTGATACCTAGTAAGTAGGTTCTAGCAACGATATGATGTTTACGCCCTTTGGAACTGTTTTAGGAACGTTTGGAAAATAAAAACGAAGAATTTTTAAAACTATTTAGAAAAAGAAAATGAATAAATTAAAAAAATATCCGTGCATTTAACATTTAATACCTAAAAAACTTCTTACTTTTTTTTTTTTTTTTTTTTTTTTGATAAAACTAAAACTAAATTTATATGCTTGTGCCAACATAACATAATTACATAATTTTCACTGATTTTTCACTTGTTATTATAAAAATTAGAATTGGAGCTTTTATTAATTACTTAATATTTATTGTATACCCTGATTATCGTAATTTCCGGCGTATAATCCGTGGATCAAACAGTTATGTTTCGACCCAGAAATTTTATTTTATATAATGGAACATACTAGGTCGCTGTAAATATTTTACTTCAATTATTAAATAAAGTTTCTGGGTCTAAACATAATTGTTTGATCGCGGATTATACGCCGGAAATTACGGTACATGTTAGCGATTACTTTTTTTAAAAACTAAATCATACGTAAGAGGAATTATTTTTTTAATCAAGAATTCAGAAAGTAGAAGATTACAGGAAAAATTAAATTATTAAAAGTAGTTTTATGGTAAAAAAAACTTGAAGCGATTGCGGAACATTAACACGTTTGCACTTAAAACAATATAAATAGTTCAGCGTTTCAGGCCCCTAACTACCGCCGGGGCACTGCCCCGGGATCCCAAACTGATGGTTAAAAAATTATTGTATTTTAATATCTAATCTAACTTCCTATAAAATACCCAGCACCTAGCTAAATGTTAATAATAAAAACTAGTCGGATGTGCCAATCCCAAAACTTTCTTCTACCTCAGTCATGTTAATACTTCAAAATTCGCTATCACATCGCAAATAAAATCAATATTTTTCGTCATTCTGTTGTACGTCAGCTGCTTGCGAATCGTCGGGTTACCGGGATGCGATCAACTGATGTATACTAAACTACGAAAAGTCCTTCTGGCCTGAACTGACAGGAACAGATAGCCTCCCTATTCCTTGGTTTTACGATTTTAGCTATTTTTACTGGAAAACACGAAGGTAAAATGCGTGGAACCTAATTAAAGAAGATTCAATCCCAGTTCTCGTCAACATTGAATTTGAATGAGAAATCGCCAAATTAGTCCTCTACAGCCAAGTTGGCTTCATTTAGGGCAACCTATTTTGGTCGCCAAATTTGGCGATATTCCGCCAACTGTCGCCAATTTTTGCGAGAATTTGACGTTGGCGAATATAAATATATAGTGATAAGCATATAATAGGATTAATCGTTACAACAATGAAAGGAAATTTGCCTAAACTGTGTTAACTAAAACTCATAAATTAAACCCGTTTATGGATGAATTCTTCTGTCTTAGGTAAAATGTAGAGGTGATAGAGGCAAAACAAAAATTGCTCCGGATTCTTCGGATCAAGGCCGAACATTTAACGAAAAAAACTTTTAGGATTTCTAATTTTTTTGAATTTCCACATCTTTTTGAATTTGAAATTGTTAAAGGGCTATCACAGCGCCCCCTTTCGTCGAAATATCCCCAAATTCTGACAGAACCTGCTTGCCATAGCCAAAAACATAAAAAAAAATTGTGGTTCAATTTGAAGCATAACTTTATACACTTTTAGATGGTACAATAGTGAAAATTGTACAAAAATATCGATCACAGCGCCCCCTTTCGTCGAAATATCCCCAAATTCTAATAGAACTTGCTTGCCATAGCCAAAAACATAGAAAAAAAATGTGGTTCAATTTGAAGCATAACTTCATACACTTTTCGATGATACAATGAGGACGGACAGACAGACATTTTGTAAAAACATGTTTTTCGGAACCTCTGACCCCTAAAACGTGTAAATCCGTCGAAAACCGGAAGTCGAAAAAAATTTCGATTACAATACTTTCTTTTATTATAGATAGAAGAAAGTAAAAATCCATCAAAGTGCTAGAGTAAATGTTTTTGCGTGTCCGTTCAAATACTCCATACGCTTCGCATGCAAAAGCATCTCTAGATAAAGGTGAAAATAAGCACTCGCCAGTCTCCACTCGTCGATTAAACTTGAAAAACTGGCGATTAAAAATATGGAAAGCACCGGCCGAATGCAGGATTTTCCTATATCCGCCTGATCGACGAAATTCTTGATTTTTAAGCAGCCGTTCTACGAAATTCATGATTTTTTACTTCATGATTTGTACACGCCCGATCGACGAAGTTCATGATTTTTACGTGCCCAATTGACTATATTCGTGATTTTTACGCTCCTAAATGACGAAATTCATGAATTTTATGTGCCCGGTCGACATAATTCATGATTTGTGTGCTTCCGTTCGACGATATTCATGATTTTTACGCACCCGATCAACGATATTCATGATTTTTACGTGCCCGTTCAACGAATTTCATAATTTTTACGCACACGATCGAGAAAATTCATAATTTTTACGCACACGATCGAGAAAATTCATAATTTTTACGCGTGCGATCGATGAAATTTGTGATTTTTACGTGCCCGTTCGACGAAACTCATGATTTTTATGCACCCGATCAACGAAATTCATGATTTTTACTCCATGATTTGTATACGCCCGATCGACGAAATTCATCATTTTTACGCGCCCGATCGACTAAATTCATGATTTTTACGCTACCAAATGACGAAATTCATGAATTTTAAATGCCCGGTCGACGTAATTCATGATTTGTATGCGCCCAATCAATGAAATTCAGGATTGTTACGCACCCGTTCGACGATATTCATGATTTTTCCGTGCTCTGTCGATGAATTTCATGATTTTTACCCACGCGATCGACGAAATTCATAATTTTTACGCGTGCGATCGATGAAATTCCTGATTTTTACGCGCGTGATCGATGAAATTCATGATTTTTACGTGCGTGATCGATGAAATTCATGGTTTTTATGTGTCCCTTTGACGAAATTTACAATTTTTTCCGAAACTAATTGGTGAAATACACAATTCCTGAATTTCTGGAGATTTTGGCCCACCGTTCTCAGGTTGTGCATGTGTAATGAATATCATGTTGTGGGTTATTACTTAGTGAATAAACATACCTATTTTATTATTATCAGATCTTAATTCTAGACAAATAATTTAAAAAAGAAAGGTACATATGTAGTTAGCTACACAAGTACCAAAGCATAGTGGGACATATGTAGTTAGCCACATAAGCCTGCCACTTTGCTGTTAACTTATTTTTAAATTTAAAATAGATTGGAAATTAATATCACAAGTTTATTCGAAACAATATAAATTAAAATATTTTTATTTAGTACATATATTGTTTCTTTACTGTAAAGTCATTAATTTTTTTTTAATTAAATATTCAGTGACATGAATGTACTTACTGGCTACTAAAGAAATTGTCACTAGCCAGTAACTGGCTACTAAAGAAAATCAACCTACCGGCCAGTGGCTACTAAGAAAAATTCCTTATTTTCACCTTTATCTCTAGAGCAGACAGCAGAATGTCGAGTCGAATGTGTCATGTCGCGCCAAGTACCTGCAGAATGATGAGTCAATTCCGTGTGATTTTCAGGCTAGGACGTGCAGTGAGCTAGTGCTATTCATGATATGCCATTCGTTTACTAACTGCTCATCAATATCGGACTATCAGAGCAGTTGAGAGTCGCATAGTAGTGATAGTACGATAGTTTATTACTTAACCCCTTCGTGACGAGCGTCTTTTACGGAATGTTTAATCACCGGTTTTTCAAAGCAGAAATTTTCGCCTAATTGAATCGCAGAAATGCTGTCATTAAATAAGGCAAAGCTTACAATAAAAATTAACTGGTGGGAATAATCAAGGATTCTGAGCATCTTATGCGTCACGTATACTTGTCGCTCATCCCCAAGGGGTTAATCTTACTTTGCTTGTGTTGAGATAATAGTTTATATTATGAAACGAATTCGGCACCAGCCAAGTGGAAATAAAAAAAGACAGATTCTAAAAAGAAGAAACTGGGAGGCTGCAAAAAGTTCGAAGAAGTTAACATGTCTGGAAAGTGGAAACCACTCGACAGGGAATGGCGATAAGAAAGGTATGAATGGTTTGCTTTTTTCAGTGTGATGTGTAATTCATGTAAAAAGAGTACAGTCAAACTTGAATAATTCGAACGTGTATAATTCGAAATCGTGGATAATTCAAATGTTTCTGTCGGTCCCTTGACATTCCTATAAAACACAATCAGTGGTGGATTAAGCACTCAAGAGGCCCCAGGCGCAATTAAATTTTGAGGCCCCTCCAAATATTTTCAGTACCCCTATAGTGTGCATTTTTTAGTTTTACAATTAGAATTACTGAAAGTGTATGTTGTTAATTCCATATGATATTATCTCTAATTGGAATATAAAGTTCAAATTAATTTCTATCGCATGCTAATAAAATATTGAAAGTACTTCCCATTCATTACATTATCATAATTTTTAGAACTAAGAGATCACATTTTTATTTAGCTTTTATTTTGAAAATAACTACGTTCTATTTACTAAACTATCACTGCATTCTATCATTCTAAACAAACGTGTTTCTCACAAATATAACTGTAGGATTTTTTCTTATCAATACATATTCTTTTTTTTTCCAGTAAAGTTCTTGGTAAATCTTTTAAATAATTACTGAGTTATATCAAAGAAACATTTTAGTAATACAAAATCATATATTTTATTTTTAACTATCAATTATAATTAATCAGTTAAAATTAATTGTAAAAACTATTAATTAAGAAATAATGCGACAGATTGACTATTTTACATTAGTCGGATTTGAAACATTTTTGAGTCGGCCAATCTTGCCTTTTGCCCCCCCCAAAAATTTTCTTTCGCTACGGCCCTGAGCTGTTTGCGCTTTCTCTCTTTCGCCAATTCGCCAAGCTAGTGTTGAAAACATGAGGCTTTCTGAAAAAGCGTCCCGGTGCATTTCATTTGCTGCAACCGCGCTCCCCCCTTATCCTTTATGTCCACCCCTAAAATTAAAAATGTACAGATAGATATAACCTAAAAGAAAATGTTTGTACACTACATATATTATTTTCTCTTATTTCAATCGGAATTTTGGAATTCCGCTTGCATATTATTTTCTACAATTAAGATGTGCCTAAAAAGTGCAGAAAATATTTGCAGATTAAAAATAAATTCAAAATAGTTTGCTGTCTTTTATGCTTTAAAACTTGGTGTCTACTCTAAATTAATGATCAAATACGCCATTGCAATAATGTGATAGGAATTTAGGTAGAAAATGCTTTACGAATACGTTTAAAGATGCAGATTCCTTGCGTAGCTAGAATTATTTTGAAAATGATTAAACAAATACATTTAATACTATGTACTACATTCTTATCTTTACGGGAAAATTAATGACTTAAATATAATTTACTAGCAAAATCCGCGGCTTTGCACGCTTAGTTGTTGAAATATGCAAAGTGGCATTTGTTTACCTATACATTAAGGGAAATTATACTGCTACGGGTAATTTAAATATCACTATAATATGGGATTGGAACAGTAAATAATACCCCTGTAAATTAATATCCTCAACAATACAAGATAACAGGCTCAAGGGTTCAATTAATAGATACGCGATATCATATAGAAAAAAAAATATAACATTAGGAGGGTGGAGAAATATCACAAGATAATTGAGGGGGTCGGGGCAAGAAAGCGCCAAACCACATTTTTGGTGAAATAAATCTAATACTGTAATCTGTTGCTTATTATTGTAAATTATAATGTCCTACATATAATTTGTTTCTAATGTCACTTGGTGGCAGTATATGTCCCAGGTTTCATTTTTGTCCCAGATGTTTATGCCCCCAATGAACATAGCTAATTTACAAAAAAACGTAATAGTAATATCATTAAAGTAATGCCATTTTGTTATTCAGAATATCTCAAATGTTACTAAGACATTGGGAAAAAAACTGTATGGTAAAGCTAGGAGAGTCTGCGCACAATTCAAAATAATAACAATAAAAAATCTAAATATTAAATTTTTGCTAAACTATCCATGAAATTATTTTTACTTCATTTGTTTTTTATGCATTTCCATTGCTATTTTGTTGTTATGTTGTAATTTAATAGAACAGTTGTAATAAAATCAAGAAAGTTATTTTGCGCAATCTGTCCTTACAGGGTTGGTGTGATTGCGCACATTGGTAAGAGAGATTGTTACTAATAATAACTACAATTAAATTGTTAACAATAATAATTACACTTAAACGACATTAGTGTAAGGTTTTTGTGAACATATATTATTGTATTAGGAGTGAATATTTCAACCTAACGATTAAAGAATCAGAAAAAGGAAATAATTTAAAAAACGATAAAAAAAATTTAATTAAAGGAAAAAAAATTAAGAATCAGAAAAAGAAAGTCCAGATAAGATTACAAAATAACATTAAGTTACTTGATAACACGTTTAACTTAAAATTAGTCCATTTTAATTTTTCATTTTTTATGCAAATTTACCAATAAGCTGCGTAATCTGTCCTAGCATGGAAACTAATGGGAACAATGCACCATATCTCCTAAGTAGCAGATGCGCAAACTCTCCAATTTCGGTAGGAGAGATTGCGCGGCCTTTTATATAAACATGGCCGCTACTAAAACGAACCGTTGATGTTCACATTGTTAGTCTAGATTAGTAGCTTATGAGAAATCGTTTAAGTTTAAAATATTTTGTACTACTGACATTGTATAGAAATTCTGATGAATAGCTATGAAAATTCAAGCACTTACTTTGGGAAAACAAAACAAAATAGCAATGCTTTATCTTAGACGATCAAAACAATCAGTGTGCACTTTCAAGTAGACACTCCACTACTGCTGTTGTACAACTACCTGGAGTTGCTGGGCGCTCACTCTACTCCTTCCCCTGAACCCCTATGTGCGCAATCTCTCCAACCGCGCGATATCTCCTGGCTTTACCTTATGTTATATATCTTGATTTGCGTATTTGATAAAATTTTCAAACTGAAATATCTCAGAGGTTCAAAAATGTTGCTTAGCACTCTCTTGCCACGACACCTTCAATTATTAAGCATTCTTCTCGTGAAAGGTAAATTAGATGAAGAGGTGAAAAGAGCGTCTCGTGAAAGGTGAAGAAGAAAACGAAAGAAATGATCTGATCTATAGTTTTTATCTCAACATAAAGGTTGGAAATCCGTTATATGCCACATAAAAGATATGAGCCAGAATTCTAGGTGAATTCCAGTATTTATGTTTACGAATGTGTTATATTAGTGATGTGTATGAATTGTCGTGATCTACCCATCATATTATTTGTTCGAGTAAGTAATAAATGTTGTATAAAATCGAAAACTGAAGAGGTATATTCATCTTTAGTTATAAGCCAAATAAATCTTTAAGTAACTGTACGATAAAATCCTTCTCTAATTCCGTCACATTTTGAGGAAACTTCAATCCTGTACTGTATTAGGTAAAAATGAGATTTCAATGAATGAGAAAATCTTCATTTCAACCCAAGTCTAGCCACCCCCTCCAAACTACAGGTACATTACTAGTCTACTTGGAAACTCTATTTATAATCTGTCGTACAGTGAAAGAATTTTTTAAATCGGTTCAGTAGTCTCAGAATCTACCTATTTTATTCAAATCCGTTCAGTGGTTGTCGAGAAAATCGCGGATGCACATACGCGCGCGCGCAAACACACACACACACACACACACACACACACACACACACACACACACACATTTTTAATAACCGATAACAGAGGCTTCCTTATTTTGAAGTCACTTAGAAATACAAATACTGTATACCGGCAATAGGGCTGCCAGTCCAATTTCTGTTTTTTTTTTTTCCGAAAAATTATTTACGATGAAAGCGATGTGTCAAACTTTAGCGAATAAAAATTTGAGAATATTCTTAACAGGTAACACTACTAAAATTAATTAAGTTGCCATTTTCCCCTAAATAAACAAATTCAGTAAAAAATATAAAAATCGCACTGGCAATCCGATATACAGTACAATTTCCGTATTTCTACAGATTTTTTTTTTCAGTGTATCACAAAACTTTTACAAAATTTTGTAGATATTTTTTAATTATATTGATAGTTCAAATTCACAAAGATACAACTAAATGTAAATATATTGCTTGAAGGTGCGTAAAAACATACATAAAAACATTTAAAAGCACATTAAAGTCCTTTTAAAAATCAAAACGTTTCCAACGGGAAAATTTCAACGGGACTGATTTTTTTCAAGGAAAAAAAATCAGTGTTTTTCACTGATGATGACCGAGTAAGTTCGGTTGAAAATGTTTTGATTTTTAAAAGGACTTTAATGTGCTTTTAAATGTTTTTATGTATGTTTTTACGCACCTTCAAGCAATATATTTACATTTATTTGTATTTTTGTGATTTTTATTTATTAAACAAGATGAATTTGCACTGAAATTTTAACTTTTTATTGAATATTGATAGTATTTATCCGAATTTAAATATAGTAATATTAGAGCAGTATTATAAAATTTTTCCTATTATCGAATTAAAAATTTATTTACTTCTGGATTTAATCTTATCATATAAAATAAATAATACACTACACTTACGCCAAAGATTTCCCCCTAATATATAATAAATAAACTGTATGTGTTAAATATGGGTTGGGGACATTTTAGATCTATTGGATTA
This sequence comes from Maratus michaelseni, assembly GCA_963931845.1. Classification (NCBI taxonomy): domain Eukaryota; kingdom Metazoa; phylum Arthropoda; class Arachnida; order Araneae; family Salticidae; genus Maratus; species Maratus michaelseni. Next base: position 89,594,451 of record OZ007597.1, on the reverse strand, counting down.
CATCAATCCTAAACATCGACGCATATGACAAGGGAGATTAAGTAGGTAGAAGATGGTAAACCAGAGGGCATGTAATATAAACGGTGTTAGATTAATGTGATCGTGTATAAGATATAAAATGGATAGGCTTGCTATGTAATAATAATACAATTAGATACGAGAAAAGCAAAATACAACATCATTTTGACAAGAATAATGCTATTATTACTAATTACATTTTTTGACAACCCTTTCGGTACAAAACATTAAAACATAGAAAGTAATTGTCAATATGGATATTTGTGTAACATGATGAAATATATTGCTTTTTATGTTAATATCAAGTACAGAATTAGTAAGAAATTAGTTAACAAGGAACCGTGAATTGCATTCTAATGGATAAATCAAAGCTATAGATAATATAAATGATAAGCTTGTCATTTAGTTATATAAAAAAATAATTAAGAATATATATATCTGAGAGGCGGGGCTGTAGCACTCAAATAAATTTTCAATACATTTTAATACCCAGTATGCTTTTATATCAATGTTTAATATACTACAATCAGGGCTGTAGTGGAGTGTATATACAGTGGTTTACGCCGTATATTTATGGATATTTTAACGACATTCTGTATACCCTGTAAAGTATAGCATATACTCTCAAGCGCATACCGTCTGGGTTTTTTTATGACTACAACACAGGATACAATAAATGCTTATTATGCCCTTTCACCGTCAACAAAATGCTATTCATATTTCCTGATCTGTGCCAGCTCTGAATAAAAAGTTTGTTGCTATGTAATAAAGAAGGATTTATTGAGCATTTATTGTAGCATATTAAACATTTATCTCAAGACATGTAGGACATTCAAATTCAAATGTATAGGATTATTGAAAAGTTATTTGATTGCTGCAGCGCCTGCAGTTTCTATTTCTAAACATATTTTCCTCCAATATTTATGCACTTATATCACCGTTTTATCAGTGTCCCAACACCAGCTGCATAACATTCTTTGAGTTGCTGTCTCAGCCACGTTAGAACTACAAGTTGAACCTTTTCATCATCTTTGAACATCATCTTGCAACTTCTTCAGCATCCACCATACAGCTTCGACTTAGCTCCAAGCGATTTTCATCTGTTTAGTCCCCTAAAGAACCATCTTGGAAGCAAGATGATGTTCACAGATGATGAAAAGGTTCAACTTGAAGTCCTAATGTGGCTGAGACAGCAACCCAAAGAATGTTATGCAGCTGGTGTTGGGGCACTGATAAAACGGTGATATATGTGCATAAATATTGGTGGAGAATATGTTGAGAAATAAAAATAGTTTTGAAGTGAATATCATTCTAAATTATTATTTAATTATCTTTTGTGACTTACTTAATGACTTTCCCTCGTATATAGTTTTTAGTCCATGCCAGAGTTTGATATGACATATTGTCAGATATGAGAGATCGATGTATTTTGGAATATAGTATTTTGATTAGCTTTGATTATAAATATACTCTGTATTATTTTATTAAGAAGATTTGGTCTCTTAATTACACATGAGACTCAATGGGAATCTGAAATTTTTCTATGCTTTTTATCTTAGAACACCAATGTCAACGCGCAATCTTTAATGGATTGTAAGAAATTACCACATAGCCACAACACACAAAGCGACGATATTAAACAAAAATTGTGAAAAGATGATGAAATGGTTTACGATTTATCTCAAGAATAACGATATATAATCTCAGCTTCGATCCTTCTAACGTAAATATCTACAATATTAAATGTTGCGGATTTTATTTTATTTTATTTATTTATTTATTTATTTTTATTATTTTTTTTTATAATGGGGAGATGGGGGATGAATGGGAAATTTTCACAAAAATGTTTATTTTAAATATTTTATTTAAGTTATTATCAATATTATATATCACACTTCATACATTAAGTGTTTGACTACATCTTATGCACAATATTTATTCAAGATTATTATTATACAGAAATATATTATGAAATTAAAAAACAAATCCTCTATGTCCCAATCATCCCCACAGCAGGGATGAATGGGACACAAATATTTTCCTCCCTTTATTCAATGTTAAGGACTAAAAGCTGAAAAAAATGCTTTCTGGGTAAAAGCTGAGAGATTATAAATTGTAATATGATCTCCAGAATTATTTGTTAGCCAATCATATTGGACTCATCTCAGCTTTGTCTTAAAAGGCCCATAAACGGAAGCATTCAATGGCTGAAGACCATAACTACAATGAAGATGAAATGTTACAAGAATAATTAACATAAATTATTAATTTATCAAACTATATAATATTATTTAGCTAATAAATATATTTTTCAGCATGCTCTAGGGATGAATGAGATAATCCCATTCATCCCATTTGAAATGTCCCAATCATTCCCATGATGCATATATTCAGTTGTCCGCCATTCTGTCTCAAAAATTATTTTGTTACAATGGTTAATATTCATTCATTTTAATTACCAATATTGAGCCTTGAAATAAAAAACTACAACATATCTTAATTGTTTATATTGCATAAGATATTTAAGTAACTTCAAATGTAAAAAAAATTACTTTTAAGCAAAGTTTTCAGGAAATGACAATTTGAAGGAAACTGAAAACAGCCATGTGATCTTGCTTTTGGTTCTGCAACACACTATGGTAGTGAAATCTATGAGGATAGGAAGCAACTAAAAGAAAAAAATTATTGCCTGAAATATTGAGAACGTCCCATCCATCCCGTGTCCCATTCATCCCCAATATCCCCTACCTATTTTTTATAGATTCAGACTATTTCCTACAAAACGCTAAAAAAAAATCTGTATATGTACGGTGATTTTATGTAAAATTTCTGTCTTTTAAAGGAAACTTTCTATTTTGATTGGAAATCGTGAATTTTCCCTGAATAAACGAAAAATTTTCTTTTAATATTAAAAACGGAAATGTTTCTTCCATGACAGACAAACGGAAATGTTAATTTTCAGTTGAAAGAAAACGGAAAAATTCCAGTTGAATTTATGTAAGTGATTTGTTGGCCTATAACCATAAATCGTTGGATGTGGTCTGTTCGTGTAGGGAAGAGAGCAATTATCCTTTAATGAGGAGTACTGAGGTTCGAATCTGGAGAATGGCAAGGAGATAAAAGATGGGTGTGATAATATATTCAATACCGACACTTGTTCTGTGTAAATGAGCATCCTTATGTATAATTTACTTTTTTTTTTTTAAATATTGCTCTATTGTCACATTTATATTTAAAAACGGAAATCTCCCGTCTTGAATAGCGTAAAATTTTATCTTGAAAACGAAAGAATACCAAAACGGAAGTTTCGTGATAAAACGGTAACTTTACTGCAATTTTTCTTTTTTTTCACGGAATTTAATTTTTACAGTGTACGCATATTATGATAATTATTCGTCATGAAAGAAAATTTTCATTATTAATCTTACTTATTACTTACCCATCATACGTAGTATAGGGTAAGTCTTGTAATCGTTTTAAAAATCGAAAAAAAATTTTTGACGGATTTACACGTTTCAGACACTTAGAGATTCCGAAAAATATATTTAAAAAAAAAATATCCGTCCGTCTGTGTGTCTGTAAACGATTTATTTCCCGAAAAAATTGAGATAGAGAATTGAAATTTGGTATGTACTTAGTATATAATAATGGGAAGAAGCTTATTGAATTTCAGTAACCTCGATTATACGGAACTATTCTTTTCGGACTCTCGAAATATTCGTTCTGATAATAGGTATATAAAAATTTTCGAAATTGTTTATTTTAAGGAGTGAATATAAAAGACAATAAAAAAACATAAATTTTGCATAAAGAATGAAGTCGGTCGGATAATTAATTGCCGATATATTTGTAATCCTATTTTCCACACTCTTCGATTTTTTATGACCCTGTGTTTCATCCAAATTTCAATTCAAAGATATATTTTAATTAGAAATGAGACGATTAATCCGATGCAATAAACCGTTAGTTAATGTGATTATTATTTTTGGAGTTATAAGGATGTTTCTTTTACGCAATTCAGTAATAGAGCATTTAAAGTTTATAACGCCATCAAGCCACGATTTTATTCGAATTGCAATGCCTTTTATAAATAGTTTACACCTGTTTTATTTTCATATTTTATATTATGCATATCCGTGATGGGTAAGTATTATGGAGGCGCCCAACGACTAGTTTTTTGGAAATAAGCTTACATTTCACAGAATATCCGTTCAATTTATTGAATTATAAATTTAATTTTCAAAACTTTTTTTCTATTACGAAATCAAGTAAAAGCTACGTAGCATCTTCTTTGAACTATTTGTACGAAATGCAGTAAAAAGTGTACATGAACTAAAATTTTCTAAAAACTTCTATTAAATCGATTAAAGTGTTACACTTTACTTTTAATGCAGTGTAGAAAAATAGTTGAAAAGAGTTGTTTGAAGAAATTTCAGCAAGTAGTTCTTTCTCTTTACAATTTAGCCTCTTTAAGGGATAAAAAACTTTTTCAATTTCCATTAAAGTAACAGACAGGTAAAGAACAAAATTAAATTATCTGTATTACCGTGTCAAAGTTTGTTCTTTGTATTCTAAGAATTGGAAACTAAACAAACCAAAATGAAACAACAACAAAAGCGGCCATATTGGCAGATTATTTTATTTACGCGTTAAAGCAACGCCCCCTAGATAAGAAAGCCGTGACACGAGTCACGAAAACGTCATACCAAGCAGGCAAAACAAAGAAAAAAATTCAAACAACTTGCATGTTTCGATTTCATTGGCTCATAGAATTAATAATTATAGTTTATGACTAATAGTTAATAATTACATGAGCCATCGAAATCGAAACATACGAGTTGTTCAAAGTTTTACTTTGTTTTGGCTGTTTGGTATGACGTTTTCGTGACGAGCCTCAATGCCTTCTTATCTAAGGGGTGTTAGTTAAAGTGGTTAAGATTAAAAAAAGTCTTTTAACATTTTCCAAAATAGTTGAAAAGTGTTTTTGAATTCGGTTTGTCTGACCGTCTGTCCGCGCTAACTCGCATAAATATACTCGTATTGCTATGCAAGCGAGTTATGTTATTGAAACTTATTGTGGCAGGCTCCCTGTTCTGCGTCAATTCATCGCGCACAATTCCCCGCGGCGTCAGTTCCTCTCAGCTTCAATTCGTTGCAGCGTCAATTCGTCGTCGCTTCAATTCGTCGTGGCTTCAATTCCTCGCGGCGTCAATTCATCGCAGCGAAATTGCTATGTAAACGAGTTATGTTATTGAAACTTATTGTGGCAGGCTCCCTGTTCTGCGTCAATTCATCGCGCACAATTCCCCTCGGCGTCAGTTCCTCTCAGCTTCAATTCGTTGCAGCGTCAATTCGTCGTCGCTTCAATTCGTCGTGGCTTCAATTCCTCGCGGCGTCAATTCATCGCAGCGTCAATTCATCGCAGCGAAATTTTTTTTGAAGGCGATGATGCTAAAAGTAAAGTTAATTTAATAAAATTATTTAATGTTAATTTATTTAATTTTTTTTGTCAGAAATAGTGAATTTGAACTAACATTTTAAAGGCCGATTTTAGATGCAGATTTAATTATTTATATAGATATATTTCTCCTCTTACTACTTTACACTAAAAATATCCATCATTAAAATATAGAGGATTTTTTTTTTATATATGTGGTTTTTGGAAAGTTCCCAATAAAGAAATACATATTTAATGCACTAGTCAGCCAAGTGATTTCTTATCCTCATCGTCTTCAGAAACATTTTCGCTGCGATGAATTCACGCCACGCCGTATTGACTCTGCGAATGAATTGTGCGCGATAAATTGTTCCGTGATCAATTGTGCGCGACGAATTGACGCTGAGATGATTTGTGCGCGATAAATTGTTCCGTTATCAATTGTTCGCGACAATGGACGCGACACCTATGTTCGGTATTGGAAATGAATTGTGTAGCATTTATAGTTATATATATTAATACATTTTTAAAAGAATGTGCTAGAAAGGATTTATTTTCCCCTTAAGAAATCAAAAGATCTCATGAAATGCAAATGCAACACATCGGGACGTCTAGCAGCTAGTAAAACTAGTAGTATTTATTTGAGGTAAACAGAATACAGAAATAGATTAGTAGTAGATTCTTCTCCACAATAAAACTAGCATTTAATTCCATGATTGGAGAACTTTTACAAAAAGTAACACGACGTTATTTTTTTTTCTTTTTTAGGTGCGTTCGTAATTATATAAATACGTAGCACCTATTGTCGTCGTCTGGTCCGTCCGTCTGTCTGTCCGTCCGCATATAACAAAGTAAAAACTACCCAACCGAATGGTTTGAAATTTTAGATATATTATCTTTGCAGAATTTTGTCGAGTCATTTCAAATTTTATGAAAATCGAATCGAAACTTTAGAAAATATTAACAAAAATATTTATTAAGACATTTGATTATTTTTTTTTAAATCGGTGCTTTTTTGTTATAGGAGCTTCTGAAGTTTAATCGTCAAGCGACCGAGATACTTATTTTATTACAGAAATTAATCTGCAGACGATATAATTCATTTCACAGAATTAAAAATCATCAAGATCTGAATATTTATATAACTAGCTATAGTACGAACGCACCTCATTTGTCACATTTGACGTACAATTTGCAACTTGTTTTTCTTTTTTTGGCGATTTAAAACCCGTCGCTTACTATTGATGATAACAGCAAACGGAAATGTATTAAAAATCATTTTTTATGCATAGATTATAGCCTACTTTAAAGTATTACGCATAAATTATTTTATATTGAAATAAAATTTATCTTTCTTGATTTTTAATACTTTCTACCGTAGTTGAAAAGTGTTTATGAATTCGGTTTGTCTGTCTGTCTGTGATCTCTATCTCGCGTAAATATACAATTCATATACAATTGATTGCCGTACAATTGAATTGATATATGTTATTGAGGTATACTATGGCATATTCGGTACTGGAAATGAAGTGTGTAGCGTTTATAATTCATTTACAAGGACACTCAAAAGAATTCCGTTACATGACAGTCTATGGGGGAAAATCGTCCCCGTGTACTTTAATGATGTTAAACTGTTTAGAACATGTTGAAATTGATATATATCACTAGAGTACACTACAAGAGGCTTACTATAGAATACAGTGTGTATAGCATTCATTTACAGGAACACACAACAGTACTATCTATTAACGATAATTGCTAGAAGTGCGTTTTAAAATGTGGTACGTGTTTTTAAATTAAACTAATATTTCACCTATTACTTGGTGTGTATAAATTCTATAGATAATATACAAGGCTGCACAAAAGAATTCGGATACGTCTTCGACTACAGATGGTAATTGCTGAAATTGGGTGTTCAAATGTGTTATGCGTTTTCCAAATTGTTTATTTAGATATGGGCGGGGATAGTTGAGCTTAAGCCGAAAGGTAGGCCTCCCCGCCTGGTTTGACTTTGACCTTGTTTATTTAGATATCACATTTCACCTAATTAAACTGCGTTTTCAAAATTGTTTACTTAGATATCATATTTCACCAACTTAAAATTAGTTTTCCAAATTGTTTACTTAGATATCATATTTCACCTAATTGAAATGCGTTTTCCAAATTGTTTACTTAGATATGGGCGGGGATAGTTGAGCTTAAGCCGAAAGGTAAGCCTCCCCACCTGGTTTGACTTTGACCTTGTTTACTTAGATATCATATTTCACCTAATTAAAATCCGTTTTCCAAATTGTTTACTTAGATATGGGCGGGGATAGTTGAGCTTAAGCCGAAAGGTAGGCCTCCCCGCCTGGTTTGACTTTGACCTTGTTTATTTAGATATCAAATTTCACCTAATTAAACTGCGTTTTCAAAATTGTTTACTTAGATATCATATTTCACCTAATTAAAATGCGTTTTCTAAATTGTTTACTTAGATATGGGCGGGGATAGTTGAGCTTAAGCCGAAAGGTAAGCCTCCCCACCTGGTTTGACTTTGACCTTGTTTACTTAGATATCATATTTCACCTAATTAAAATCCGTTTTCCAAATTGTTTTCTTAGATATCATATTTCACCTACTTAAAATGCGTTTTCCAAATTGTTTACTTAGATATTATATTTCACCTAATTAAAATGCCTTTTCCAAATTGTTTACTTAGATATCATATTTCACCTAGTTGAGATGCCTTTTCCAAATTGTTTACTTAGATATCATATTTCACCTAATTAAAATGCGTTTTCCATTTTTTTAATTAGATATCATATTTCACCTACTTAAATTGCATTTTCCAAATTGTTTACTTAGATATCATATTTCACCTACTTAAAATGCGTTTTCCAAATTGTTTACTTAGATATCATATTTCACCTAATTAAAATGCGTTTCCAAATTGTTTACTTAGATATCATATTTCACCTAGTTGAAATGCCTTTTCCAAATTGTTTACTCAGATATCGTATTTCACCTACTTAAAATGCGTTTTCCAAATTGTTTACTTAGATATCATATTTCACCTAATTAAATTGTGTTTTCCAAATTGTTTACTTAGATATCATAGTTCACCTAGTTGAAATGCCTTTTCCAAATTTTTTACTTAGATATCATATTTCACTTAATTAAAATGCGTTTTCCAAAATGTTTACTTAGATATCATATTTCAATCATCATATTCGAAATTTTTTAAAAATATTCGCAAGTGTTGGAAAGTTTTACATAATCTATGCTTGACGCATGATTTTTTGCTGTTGTTCTAAATTTTAATTGCGATGTTTTGAGATTTATTGCGTTTCAATAATTTAAATAACACATTCAAATGTAACTTTAATAACACTAGAATACTTTTTTAAATGCATATCTATGAATTATATATGTACGTAATTAAAATGTATCAGAAGACAAGCGACAGTACACTTAAAATATTTAATAACAATTCCTAATTTTAAAGCATACCATCTGAAGCGAATTTTGCCAATTACACCCAATGAACTGAAAGAGGAATTAAAGAGCTGACTACGTGATCAATCGTGCATTTGAACGCACCATTTACCATTGTAACATTTCTGGGGAGAAAAGAATGATTCTGCATTTTCAGTGATAAATGCTATTCATTAGGTGCGTTCGTAATTATATAAATACCTATAGTCGTCGTTTGGTCCGTCCGTCTGTCCGTCCGTCTGTCTGTCTGTCTGTCCGCATATAACAACGCAAAAACTACCCAACCAAATGGTTTGCAATTTAAAATATATTATCTTTGCAGAATTTTGTCGAGACATTTCAATTTTTATTAAAATCGAATCAAAACTTTAGGAGATATTAATAAAAATATTTATTAAGAAATTTGAATTTTTTTTTTTTAAATCGGTGCTTTTTTGTTATAGGAGCTTCCGAAGTTTAATCGTCAAGCGACCGAGATGCTTATTTTATGACAGAAATTAATCTGCAGACGATATAATTCATTTCACAGAATTAAAAATCATCAAGATCTGAATATTTATATAACTAGCTGATACATATATATCTGAATATTTATATAACTAGTTAAGATATTTGTATGAACAGTGTCATAAAATATATACTTAACTAGCTCTTTAACCCGTTCTACGTACGGGATATCATGAATTTAATTCTAAAACGTGCGTACGAACGCACCTAACGTTTGACGTACAATTTCCAACTTGTTTCTTCTTATTATCGTTAAAACGCAGTTTTTCACGTAATATACTTCTATCTACTATATATATCTAAAATGCAAATGGGAATTTTGTTATGGCAGCTTATAACTTGAAATTTGCTGAGTGAATTTTTATGGGATGTGCACTGTTAGTTTTTCAAGGACGATTTTAGTATATAACATGCGGTTCAACGTTGCATTTGCTCTACGTTTCAATACTATTAATGTCGGTAAACGTCTGTGCGTGTGTGTGTGTCTGTGTGTCTGTACCCGCAAAGGCTTTGCGAGTAGGCGACGCACGGAAGGCGCTCGATCACCGAAAAATTCGCAAAAAAGGCGCGGCCCTCAAGTTTGGCCGGGTCGGGAGTCCGACCCGGACCCGGGGAGTTATTAATTGGCAAAAGTGTTTTAATTACCGACCGAAACCGAACTTGCAAAAGAACTGAAAGCCGCAAAAATTTCGCCTCCGAAAAGGGTTGCCGGTCTCTCTGATCGGGGAAGGCAGGGCCGCCGCGGAGCAAATTAAGCCCCAAACCGCAGTAGGGTTTTTTAAACCGACCCGTATCTGCGAAAGTCTACGGCCCAGAAATTCGAAAGCGGTACGTATGCAACCGGGACGGCGTCCCTTTTCATAAATTCGAAAAATCATTTCCGTACGAAAATTAGAACCGAAAAAATCTTTTAAAAATCGATCGATAAAAAACAATTTTTCATTTCTTTCCCGGCTGCTAATGCCAGACCGCAGACAGGTGGCCAGACGATTGTCTGGATCGATTTTCAAGAGGCGAGGAGCATTTTCTTTGACGGAGGTCACGTGGTTTTCAACTGGGTTTTTTCAGAGGGGGTCCAATCTCCGAATCTAAGGGGTGCAGTAATTCCTAACTTTGACAGGACGACGCAAAATTGATTCTGCTTTCAGAATATCTAAAAATTATTCTCATATCTCCATTACGAGCCGATATATTATTTAATTGTATAATTAATCATCATTCGTATTATTAAAGCAAAAGAAAGATTTCCATGACAGTGCCCGCTAGATATTAGGATTTTAAGAAGTAGGCCGCGTCTAAAAACTGCATGACGAGTATTTTTTCTTTTAGAGTGGCAACCGGATATTATGATAAGGAAAAGCGGGCTTCGCCCGTTATCGAATCGGGACGGTTTATGTAATTAAGACATCAGATTTTTTTTTCAGTTTTAAGTTTTTCTACAGCTCACTGTCTTTGAACGAGAACTCCGGTAGTCTAAATAAGTTGTTTGAGGAAAAGCAGTGTCATCGCCCCCCCCCCCCTTTCCGGATTTTTTCTTTTTACTGTGGTCCGTTTCTATAACTAAGAAACTGTGTTACGGATTTCCACCAAACCGATTCCAAACATCATAATTAAAGTAATAAGGAACCTCTATAACATTTTTAAAAGTTTCTGAGTTTATACAGCTCTTTTCGAATAATAATATCAGATTTCATATTTTGATTTCCCAATATCTCGAGTTCTACGAGTCCAATCGGAACGCGGTTTGACTCATTCGACTCGATATCAATAGCGCTTACATATTTTAGTTCCAAGTTTCACCACCAGGGGAGCTCCCGGAAATCGGGTTCTATGGGCCCGATTACGACGGTGTTTGGCTCTTTCGACTGGGCATGGATAGCTTTACAGATTTCGGTCATGTTCGTATAGAACACATTGCGCCCCCTGGTGGTGGAAGGTGTAATTAAAGGATTTTTCAGCCAACTCGGGTTCTATGGGTCACATCACGACGCGGTTTGGCTCAATCGACTCGACATCGATAGAGGATACTAGAGCTTATCGGTTTTAGTTCGTTTTTCACCACCAGGGGGCGTTTTCTTATCTCTGTTCCTATGGCCCGGATCACGACGGGATATAGCTCATTCGACTCAACGTCGATAGAGGATACTACAGCTTATCGATTTTTGTTACGAGTCTCACCACCAGGGGGCGCTTTCCTGGTTTTATAGCACGACTGCTATACGGTGCCGCAGGCAGCGGGGACCCGAGCCGGAGGTTCGTTCAGTTAGAGGTTTATACTATTCTATGTGCAATTTAAGGGATTATCCGGTGCGTGCATAGCATGACCGGTATACGGTGCCGAAGGCAGCGGGGACCGAAATCACCGACTCGTGGACAGCCACCCGTGAGGTATAGGAACAATAAGTACACGAGGGGAAAAATAAACGCTACCCGACACCGATAGCACCCATCCGTTCCAACCCCCACCGCAGGAGGCGCCTGTTTATTAGATTTGAAACAATGAATATAATTACATAACAATAATAAAATATAAAAGGTAAAAAATAACAATTTTTTGCAAATTGAAAGTTAAATATAAAATATTTTCGAAGTACTATAAGTTCATGATGTCCTAAATTTATGGTATTTTAGTTCAGAAAGTCAATGGTCAGTTCAGTCAATTTTTTTTTAAATTCTTTCGTAATGAAAGAGAAATTTTTATTGAGAATATTATCTCTTTTAACTTTTGAGAGTTTGAAGGATTGAAAATGATATTACGAAGGTTATATCTGAGAGTTTCGTTCTTATCAAAAGGGAAGTGATGGATCATAAGAGGGCAGCATCCGAATATGTAGTGAACTGCATCTCCTTCTGCTTTATCGCATGGACATCTAGGTGAGGCTCTTTTTCTTATTTTATGTAAGTATTGTGGGAAACTGCCATGGTTACTCAGATAATACGGCAGTGTTGGCTGTTTGCAGAGATAATTTGGATCGACTTTATTTATAATTTTATAGGTATCTCTGCCCTTATTACATGAGTCCCAAATGGCTTGCCAGTCAGAGATGGTTTTCTTTTTAAAATACAATTTTGCTATTGAAATGGGGAACAACAGATCTTTTCTTGATTGATATTGGTCTTGTAAGATGGCTTGCTTTGCTAGGAGATCAGCTCTTTCGTTGCCAGTACCACCCACATGAGATTTAGTCCATGTTATTATAATGAATTTATCAGGAATTTGAAGTAATTGATTGTAAATGTTTTTGATAATGTAGTTTCTAGGAAAAGCAACTTTTAATACTTCCATAGAAGAGTAACTATCTGTAATAATTAGTAGTTTATTGTAGTCGGAGGTAGAGAACCATAGGCAGCTGGGACCCGGGTCGGAGGTTCGTTCGGTTCGAGGGGGATGCGAGCCGGAGAATACAAAAGTTTCGAGGCACCGATGTAAATTAGGGGCCCGCTAGCGGGCGAAGCCAGCTAGTTTAATAATAACGGAGGAAATTTCTATAATCAGGTGAATCTGTTTATGAAAGATTACCCTTTTGGAAAGATTCTGCTGAATGGATTTCGATGAAATTTGCAGTTTTAGTTAGATAATTTTTCAGAGATTGCATTGTTAAAAAAAAAACGCCTCATTTTACACTAAATTATTCCTCATTTTTCAACAAATAATTTCCGTACTCCTAGAAAACATGCTTTTTCCGTAAATTCTTCCTAAAAGTCTGAAGAAGAGGGAAAATTTCCGTTTATTCCCTGCACGCTTGCATATTGGCTCTATTAATACTGAAGTTCGAATTTATTTTAAAAATGAAAAACTAAAAATTCAATAAATTAAAATTTCGAATTTATTTGAACAACAACAACAAAATAGTGCTTTTGAATTAAAAAAAGTAACAATTAATTTTCCCATTCTTTTAAAATTATTTGCAATTTATTTTTTAAAGTTATAAAAAATATTCGCACTTAAAATATATTCTAAACAAACAGATTAATATATATATATATATAATAGTTAAAATAAGTGAAAAAAAAATCGATTTTACTCAAAAAAGCAACATACAAAACTAATGCTTTCGAATTTAAAAAAAGTAACAAATAATTTTCTTATACCTTTAAAATTATTCGCAATTTATTTTTCCAAGTTATAAAAATACTCTCGCACTGAAAATATATTCTAAACGAATTCATTAAACAATATATAATAATAGTTGAAAAAAATTGAAGAAAATCCGTATCATCGTTTCAAACTCTTACGCTATTAAGCGACAGCTGGTCTTATCGGTTAGAGGTTAGACACTTGATTCAAGGCGCTGACGTCCTTGGTTCGAGCCCAAGGTCAGCTAGAAAATGTTCTTGAAGTACATCAAGTAATAAATACTCGAGTAATAGTACATAGATGGCAGCATAAACTGAGATGTAATTTTTTGAAACCTAGGTAATTCAAATAACGGAAAATTTCTCTTCTGTAACGGAGAAAAACATAAACAAACATTCTTTAAATAATGTAAATATTCCGGAAGCAGTGCAGCCAGTAATATTTCCGTGATTTGAAGGAAGTATTTATGAGTGTGTATTTTAGTATATTGCGTATCGTTCTTTGCCGAATCCTATTGTAAATTATCAGATAAAATAGTTGGTCATTAACAGCCCAAATTTTGTCTGACAACATTGGAAAATTTAAAGGCGAAATGGCAATCGTATCGTTTTTTTTAGCAATGCGAAAAGACATTTCAAGTAAAGATCCACATTGCTTTAAAACACAAGGTCACATTCGCCGATATATTTCTTTGGATTAAAGGTTTGTTTGGAGAAGCTGACCCATATGGCCGGTTTCTCCTAGTAATGTAGAGAAGCCTACAAATTCAATTTATAAACTAAGATGTTTAAAGATAGAATGCTGTAACGTTATGACCTGCGATCACCTTTTCAGGATGTGTTTGAAAAATATACTGGATATCAGGATATTTTTCGACGGAGATTCATATAACAAAGCCGCAGACGGAAGCTAAGATATTTATTTTCCTCTTTCGGGGAACAAAGATGAGACTGATGCCTCTTTAGGGTATTTCAAAATTATTAGTACAAATGTTTAGGGGAGATAGAACACGTTTATAGAAGCACAAATCATCTTGTTGGTCTTATTGAGAGTCTGCTTTTGACCATGGCACAGTAAGCCAGTGCTGCTGGGCCATGAGCCGAGTGCTGCTGTCCCATTTTTTAATGCTACAATTTCCAGTAGTAATCCTTGCCGTATTTAATCGCAGACTTCTGCGATTAAATAAAGCAAAAATCACTATTCGAAAACTGTGGTGTTTAAAAATTTATTTAATTGGCAACACTAACTTATTGTGCCTTGGTTATAATCAGGCCCCAATAATGGTACAAGAAGGTGCTTGATAATGATAACGAATTTATTTTTGTTATAAACTGTAGCAGATGACTGCTAAAATTTATTTTGTGTAATAATGTCAGCAAAGGAAATCTTTAAACTGAAAAATGAAACGCAAATAATAAAAGAACTTTATTCGTGTGACGCCAAGGAATGAGTAAAATACTGTCATTCTTTGAAAAATCTTACACATAATTGAGAATTTCAGCTTTTTTCAGAAAATCGCTCATATAGTTTGACATGATTTGGAGGAATTTCTCTTAAAGCGGTATAGGCCAATCGGTCGAAGACTAATCTAATATCCTCCCTCTTGAGTACAGTTGGTCAATAAATACTTACTTCGCAATTTCTTGGATTGTCCTTGTAATTGTCATCGATATTAGAATTTTTATTAGCTAAATATTATGCATAAAAGAAATCAGATAACTTTCTTGATTTTGTGTAGAAAACCAATTTCTCTTCATAATCAGAAAACATTCTTCAAGTACTTCAACGTAGAGTTGCAAACATACATTGTATAATTTGTATGATGATCTGTGCTTGTACATAGCGGCAAACGTTTACGCTTTTATTGTTATCACTTAAATGCAACAGATATTTTTTTCATTATTTAATCACAGATTTTGGCGCTTAAATATGGAAAATTTTACTAATAAAGTGTAGTGGTAAGAAATAATCGTAAAACTTGTCTATGTGTGTTCTATCTATGCTAAACGTTTGCAATAGTAATTTTGAGATACCGTGTATAAGTATTTGTAGTAAATTTTATACCTGACTATAAATAGCATGTCATATATCGTATGGATTGCCTACCTAATCCCTTTATGAAGGTAGTTTAACTTTAAAAATATTGAGTTTGATGTGTGCACGTGTCGTCCTGATTCTAATGTTTGTGCGTGAACGAGCCATTTATTCTGTCATTTCTTTTATTTTCACAAAGCGCGGTTGAATCTTTAGGAATCTGTTTGTCGCAGTTATTTTAAGCAATAATATGGTAATTAGGTTTTCGTGGTCGACTAGCTAGTATAAATACGATGATAGAAGTTTGATCCAGCAGATTTTGTCGGATTTCGTTCCTTGCGGAACATCAAGACAGTTTCTGAGCTTTCAGCGAGCATAGTGTCGTAACAGTGACGAGTTTAGATTAAGATTCTTCAGCTTGCCTGTGGTAAGGTGTTACGTTAATTACTTTTCAATGGAAACGATTCTCACTGCATTTTACTCGATTACAGAGCCATCTACGATTTTCCGAAGAGAATGTTAAATACAAAAGTTACGTATTTTTTCCCCTAAAATCCGAATCTGGAATAAAAAAGGCGGATAATCATTTAAGATTTCAAAGTTGTCCCCTTCCCGCCCGGGAGACAGAGTTGGGGGGGGGGGCAACTTTGATATGCCTAAATAGATCTTTCAAAAATATTGAACACATATCTTCCGTTTTTTAATCCGATGTATACTTCTCGAGTTATTCGACCGTTTAAGACTTTTCGGACACCCTGTATATTACAGTACTCACTGCACAAAACCAATCGGTAACAGTTACTACTTTACACTATCAAAACACATTTCACGGTTAAATAAATTGATAAAAAAAACAGCCTGTAGCTAGTTAAACTAAAAACTGGCGTATACAGTTTTTTCACCTTCCTCTAAAACTGCAATTTTAGATTTGTACTGTTAAGACCGCCCACCTAAGATATTATCTACTGATATTTTGTATAGCGCTATTTTCAGAATTACGAGTGACAATCAACGTAGCCATCTTCTTTAGAGTTAGTGTTAAAACTTTAAAGAATTTATTAAGGTTACCTTCTTTCCCTTTTATTATTTAAGGGCTTGAACATTAAATTTGAGCGTCATTAAATTAACTGCTCTGTTCCAGTGCCCCAATCCTTTTACTATTGATTTTAATAGATTGTTTTAGTTATTAATGTCTGTCTTATGGCTGCTTATTTAGATGACGGGCTCGAAGGGTCCGCTCCAATCGTAAGTATCGAATTCAACTTTACCCAAAAATTTAGGGACAGACTGGTGAATTAAAATTTTTTTAATTAACCTGTAGTATCTCTGTTATAAAAAATCCCTGACGGCTCGGCCTACAGGCACAGTTAGAATTCGAAGACGAAATCGTGTTCGAAAATGCCGTTGCACAATGGTGATAGTTTCCATTTTGCTCAATTCAAGAACACAAACTACCCTCTCCACTGCAGACACAGCCATTTCTACTGATATTCGCGTGACACGTTAACTATCCCATATGTCACTTCGCACAACAGCGGGGAAAAAAACCTTTATATTATGTGTACTTTAAAGTAGTACGTAAAAGTACACTTTATGACTACACCTACCTTATGGCTTGCACTTGGAGAACGTGCCTTAAACTGTTCCTGTTTTACAGCATCTGGGAGTTGCATACCTACTTATGAATCACCCTGTATTTAAAAAAAACCCTGACGGTTCGACCTACAGGCACAGGTAGATTTAGAAGACGCAGACCGTGGGGCACCTGTTTATTGGGAATTGCTTCAGCAAGTCCATTTTGCCATTATGCAGCAGTTGGGACCTTTCACTTCGAAATATATCTGTTCCTATAAGCGGAGCCAGCAGGGAATTAATTTTTTTTTTTTTTTGGCTGTAAGAGATGGTTTTCTAAAACACTTGTCAGCATAAAAGTTGTAAATAATAGTAAGAAGATTTATAATAAATGTAAGCGGATTTGATATCTTGGAAATTGACGAAGTTATGTTTTTTTTATCTTTAAACACCGATTCCCCCCCCCCCTCTTGAGGCCATTTTTAATTATATCAAAAATCTGTCTTGCGTAAAGTTTTGGCCCTTTTCCTAGAAGTAATAATAACTTTAAACGGATTTGATATGTATCTTAATTAAGAAGTTATGTTTTTTTTTCTGTTTTCACAAAAAGCCCCCCTATTCCGATTTTGCCTATTAACGAATTTGACCGAGATTTTATGCCGCTTGATTTTATGTATCAGTTTGAAAGAGATTTGTGCAGAATTATGGAAGTTATCGTGTCCTCCATAAAAAAGTGATATAGATAGATAGATAGTTATATATATATATATATATATAAAGTTTTGAACTGGGGGTGGTTTTGGGTTCTAGGAGTCATGATCGGTGTAGATCGGTGATAGATTTTACTTATTTTTTTCATTTAATTTAAAATTATAGAGAAAGTCAAGATAGTTGCAAAAATGTGTGCATAGCCTCTGTATGTAGCATGATTATATGAAAACGTTTCATTTTCTATAATTAGCATATCGTAACATAGAAGATTTTTATAATGAATTATTACACGTGCGCAAAGCTGTATGAAAAAAAAAAACATATTATGTTTTAATTTTTCTTTTGAAATACATAGTAACAAAATCTTCAAAGGACTCTAAAATTAATTAAAATTTTAAAATGTCGATAATAAATTTTAAACTTAAAAATATAAAACAGCACGTCATATTTTAAATTTAAGGGAAATAAGCAGTTTCCTACTGTGAAAATTTCACTTGTAACAAAAATATCTCGCTACAGAAACATTTTTAATTTTATATTTTAAAGTTATTAAAACGCATTTAATGTTAATTAATTTTTCGTAGAATTACATGATAACATAGTATCACAAACATTAATTAATTACAAAGAAACGAAAATGTACCGAATTTCATTATTGATTCTGTTTCAAATTTCACCTTTTCATGCAATTTGTTTTAGTAATTACCATTGTTAAATTACTTCAAAGAAAAATATTTGCAGGGAAAAGACAGAAAAAAAGGTTTTATAATTAACAGAATTAAAAAATTATACAACACTTAAACATAAAAATCCAATTATAATTACGAAAATTATAGAACATACAATACGGAAATCAAAATCAAAATATTATATTTTTTGTAATGTATACTTTGATTAGATGGATATTTATTTACGTAAGTGAAATAAGCTGTTATAAATATTAATATATGAGAAAAATAAATTTTTTAGATGAAACATTTCTTTATTAATGAAAATTTGGCTCGACATATCGAATATATTTATGCAGTGCAATCTATATATAAATTTTCCCGGATTTTATTACAAATTGTAAAGAAACACATCGTTCTTCGTGTGTTCATTTATTATATCTTATATATATACGCGTACAAAGTAATGAAATTTTCTTCGACCGAAATAGTTTTTACGGATAAACTTTTTTTTAACAATGCACAGTAGTGCAGAAGAAATAAGAAAGAAAAATCATGCATCAGACATAGATTATGAAATACTTTCCAACACTTTCAAAACACTGTATTTGAACTTCACCGTTTAATAGAGTGAAAGAAGGATTCTAAGAAAACAATCTATAAAACGCATGATATATTTGAAAACCCAATTTCATAAATTACCGTTCATAATCGGAAAGTTAGTTAAATTATTTTGCGCAATCTTCTGTATTATCTATAAATATGTATATATACAGTATGATAAAATTTAGTTAATTTAAAAAACGCATTACACATTTAAAAATTTACCTTCCGCAGCTTCCGTCAGTGGATTAAAATGTTTTCGAATTCTTTTGTACATCCCCGCGTATTATCTACAGATTTTTATACACACCGCATATTAAATTAAAAAATAATTCAGGAAAAGACACATAACACAACTCAGATCGTACTTCTAGCAATTGTCATCCATAGATTTCAATGTATACAGTTCTTTACGTAGCCTGTGTATGAATTTATGCGTACATGAAGCCTTGTGCCAAGAAATTCAGTGCCACCACTTTTTCTGAATAATTTTCTTCGTCTTATTTAATCCCAGAATTTCTTTTATTAAATAAGTTGGAGAATAATATTTTCCGAAAAAGGGATGGCAACATGGACTTTATGGTACGTGGATTCCCCATCCCCGCTATAGATCATCCCGCAAGGCTTTATCATAGGAGTTCTTAAATGATAAACTAAACAATTACTCAGAGAAACTAGTCGTTGGGGGGCCTCCGTAATACTTACCCATCATGGATATGCATAATATAAAATATGAAAATAAAACAGGCGTAAACTATTTATAAAATGCATTGGAATTCGAATAACATCGTGGCTTGATGACGTCATAAAATTTAAATGCTCGATTACTGAATTGTGTAAAAGAAACATCCCCATAACTCCAAAAATGATAATCATTAACCATTCATCATTAATCATTCATCGCAGTAAAACTAACGGTTTACTGGGTCCGATTAAGCGTCTCATTTCCAATTAAAATATATCTTTGAATTGAAATTTGAATGAAATACAATGCCATCAAAAATCGAAGAGTGTGGAAAATTTATTTATTAATATCTCGGCAACTAATTATCCGATCGACTTCATTCTTTATGCAAAATTTGTTTTTTTTTATTGTCTTTTATATTCATTCCTTAAAATAAACAATTTCAAAAATTTTTATACACCCTTTATCAAAACGAATATTTCGAGAGTCCGAAAAAAATAGTTCTGGATAATCGAGGTTACTGAAATTCAATAGGCTTCTTCAATAGGCTTTTTTTACAGACCGCTAGAGTGACGTAATGCTCTTTTCCTACACCTGCATTGGTGCATTCGAGCATCACGTGACTCTGGCCGTCTGTAAAAAAAGATACCGCAAAGCACCGCGGTAGCCTTTCTTTTTCGTTAGCCTCGCTTTAAATGCTCTATTACTGAATTGAGTAAAGGAAACATCCTTATAACTCCAAAAATGATAATCATATTCACTAACGATTTATTGCGTCGGATTAAGCGTCTCATTTCCAATTAAAATATATCTTTGAATTGAAATTTGGATGAAATACAGGGTTATGAAAAATCGAAGAGTGTGGAAAATACGGCAATTAATTATCCGATCGACTTCATTCTTAATGCAACATTTATGTTATTTTATTGTCTTTTATATTCACTCCATTAAATAAACAATTTCGAATATTTTTATATACCTTTTATCAGAACGAATATTTCGAGAGTCCGAAAAAAATAGTTCCGGATAATCGAGGTTACTGAAATTAAATAAGCTTCTTCCCTTTATTACATACTAAGTACATACCAAATTTGAAGTCTCTATCTCAATTTGCTCGGGAGATAGAGCCTTTACAGACACACAGACAGACGGCAATTTTTTTTCTAAAAATGTGTTTTTCGGAATCTCCAGTGTCTGAAACGTGTAAATCCGTAAAAAAAATTTTTTTTTTTGATTTTTAAAACGATTACAAGACTTACCCTATACTACATATGAAGGGTAAGTAAAAAACTTAAAATTTTGTAAATGTATATAATAAACATTTATCATTCGAATGCGATAAATAATTTATAGGTTATCATAATTCAGAATTTTTTCTAATATTAATTATAGAATTACATATTTCAGATCGCAAAATGAAGGAAAATACAAAAATATGATATTTATGATTCGGTTTTTAAGTGATATGTTCAAACAAAAAATTAGCGTGATAAGATTTTTATTATAAGAAATATAAATTAATATAGTATGGAAAAGTAAATTAATATTATAGAATTAAAACTTTGAGTAAATGTAATTTTAAAACTTTTTGTACAAAGGACTTGGATTTTAGTATCTGGCATGAATTTCAGTGTAGATTAAAAATATTTTGTTAAAAGTGCGTGTAAAAGTAGACTTTTGAAATATCATATGTAGGCGGCCTCCAAAGCCCAATTAATGCATATCAGTTAATAGTATTATTTCTTATCGATTGGTATATTTATTTTTTCTTTGTTATAAACGATTACCAAAATAGCATGGGTGCATTTAACTTTAATTACTTTTCTGACGAACCTTGCTATGAAAAATAGAAGCACAATTGTTAATTAATTATAACGAAACGAAAATATATTAAATTTAATTAATCATTTTGTTTGAAATTATATTATTTCCACATTTTTTTGTTTTATTAATTGTTATTAATTAATTAAATATTTAGTCAGAAAAGTTCAAAGTAAGATATTTAATTAACAGAATGAAAACTTCAGTCCAAAAAAATTTATCAATTGAACGTTTTTTTCTATTTTCTAGACTATTTCTTTAAAACACAAAAATTTCGGCTTTGCCCATTTCCCCTCAAAATATAGAAAATTCAGCATTAAAAAGTTCCCCGAAATCCTTCAATTTGAAGTTGCATTTCTTTCAAATCACTGGGGTGTCTAGGCAACTGCGCTGGCTAGTACTTTTTCGTATTAGAAACAGAATTTTTACGCATGTTCTTTTTCCCTCAAAACATGAAAAATTTCCGGACCTAAACGCAAAATTTCCTGATAATTCTCCAGTCAAAAATTTCTTCAACTAAAAGACAAATATCTTCCAATCACAAGGGAGTTCCGGCAACTTGTTGCCTGTAGATTTTATAGTTTTTTGGACGATTTTTTTTATAGTGTTTACAATGTTGACTGTATAGAAATGCAGTTATAATTTCGGAAAATGTAGAACATACAATTCGGCACTTAAATTGTAATATTTTTATGATGTAAATTTTGATTAGATGGATATTTATTTACTCAAGCGAAATAAGGTGTTTTAAATATTAATATATGAGAAAAACATATGTTTAGGATCAAATATTCCTGATTAGTATAACATAGACATGAAATATCGTATATATTTATACAGTGTTATAAAATGCAACCTGCATATGTAAGTTCACTCTTTCTATTATGAATTAATTGCAAATACTGATAAACGCATCGTTGTTTCATGCTTTTATTTATTCCGTGTACTATAAGCATATACATGGTATCTGAAAAAGTGGGCAAAACATTACGGGGTGATAGAACGCAGCTATGCGAACAAATTTCGTCATAAAATGTATGGTCGAAACGCAAGCGGCGAGAAGTTAAAAAGTAGTTTTCCTCTGTCGCAGTTAAAGAATTAACACAAGAATCAGAGGAGTTACTTCAGAAAAAAATGTATTAACAGCAATGTAATTAACGTACATGCTCAAAGAAATCGCTCAATAGATCTTCCGCCAGCTGTAATTCACGCTTCACACCTGCGGGATAGGGACAGACCCACATTTGCAAAGACACTAGACATTTCCCGACTATCCGCGGCAACAACGGCAAACTTGGCGACTAGATCCATATTGGTTTCAATGGGGCACTCGTAGACCCAGTGGCGTAGCCAGGATTTCTTTTCGGAGGGGGTCCAGAATTTCCCCAAATTATCTTTATAGTAAAACCTACCAAGATAAAATCACCGAGAATCGTAAAATATTTCGTTTTAGACGGTTTTTTGTATTAGCAGGTGTAATTGTATGGTATTCTTTTAAATGGGACCAAGGAATACTTCCGTTTAAATCCGCATTCCGTTAGAGGTAGGTGCTGTTCTTCCAAGTATTGCTGTATTTATATAAATGTATCTTTTTATGAGAATAATAAAACCTGTGAAAACGGAATCTGTCTGTCAGAATTCTGCATTAAAAGAAAGCATTACATATGGTCCTGATATGGATTACCACAGAATAAAATCCGCTGAAAACCTGTCTGAAACGGGATTTTTCACAGGAGCGATTACGTCTTAATAAGTTTCATTGTACTTATAAACACACATTATAATACCGTAAAACGTGTAAAAGCGGAACTTTTCGATAACGGAATCCTGTTTTAAACGGAAGAATTTAAGTTATCTCGACGAAACGATCTTATTGAGATAGTGTACCTTAGAGGTACAATAAATTACACTTCTGTAAACGGACACCTGTCTTAAACGGAAAACCTTCATAGTCCCTACGAAAGACATACCTTTAAATTTTACTTGCTAAGACGGACACCTGTCTAAAACGAAATTGTTTATATGTTCTTAGCGATTCCGTCTTAGCAGCTTTTACTGCTTTTGTATCCATTATTCAGTAAACCAGTCCTTCGTTCGGGAGGGGTCCGGACCCCCTAGACCTCCCCCTTGGCTACGCAACTGCGTAGACCGCCGCGGGGAGCGGCCAAACGGCGTGTGCAACCGCTGCTACGACCCGTACACTATACTCTCTTGCGCGAAGCGCAGCCGCTGAGAAGCGGCCAAGAGCCGCATCAAACAACACTACCAAAAAATACCATGGCAATTAGGCTAATAATGAAAAAAATGTTAAAATATTAATGTAAATTTAAAATCTTCATTCGTAGTACTAAGGCCATATAAAGACGACACTACCTAATTCATATTATTGCCAAAAGGTATTAAATAAATGAAGAAAAATAGCATTTTGCATATTTATTATAGCTTTATAGTAACTTTTGGCTTTTCATATGGCCCCACAGGAAAAAGTCAAAACACGAGAGACCCGGCGATCTTGGTGGCCAAGCTATGGGACCACCTCGACCAATCCATCGCCCTGGGAACGTTGTATCTAAAGTATTTCGCACATCCAAGGCAAAGTGCGCAGGGGCACCGTCGTGTTGAAACCACATTCTCGACCTGATGGGGGTTGGAATCGGACGCAGCAGCTCCGGCAACACCTCTCGTAGGAATGTGTCAAACGATTTACAACGCCATCTAGCGGCATAGTATATACACCCTGTAGTTTATATTTTTTTTATTCGAATACTTTTGAATTAAGTAAAGTTTAACACCCAACAATATTTTTACAAATTAAATTTGTATTAAAAATATAATATAAATAAAAAATATTTGTATTAAAATATTTAAATAAAAAATGCCTTTATAATCTATAAATTTAAATAATACTAGAAAAAAAACCCTGTAGTATATAGTTTATGAAACATTAAAATAAAATACAAAGATAGTGAAAATCGTTATTTGGAACGGAGAGGAGAGAGAAATTTGAAACAGACCTTCTGATTGAATCGGTAGTGCTGCCATCTATTGCTTAATACTAAAGGTATCCAAATGCACGTGAAAAAACAAGAAAATGTCTTCTTGGGAGCACTTTTAATACTAAATATCAATATTTTTTCGTGAATTTTTCATTTAAAAATATAAATTTATACAAAATTGGTTTAAAGATACAAAACATAAAGATATAAAATAATACAAATTTGTGGTTTATTTTAAGTGAACGGGTCCCGGCAACGCCGGGAGTGTCAACTAGTTCTAATCCTAAAGTTCATCTTCTCCAGGACAATGCAATAAATACCTTACACAACAGGTGTGACGAAATAAAAATTTGATCACCTCCATTATAGTCCAAAATTATAAACTTTTAGTTAATATTTATTTCGATCGTCTTAAAGAAGCATTAGGAAGAGCAACATTTTCATCAGATAAATATATCAAAGAATTTTTATGCAGTTGTATTCATACGCTTTCTAATTCTTTTTATTATCGCAACAAGAACGAAAAATCATGAATCAGGTCTAGATTATGACATATTTTTAAACACTGACGGAATATTGTTAAGAAATTTCCTTTTTAACATTTTCCAACATATTTGAAAAGTGTTTATGTTTTCGGTTTCTCTGTCCGTCTGTCCGCGATCTAACTCGCGTAAATATACTCGGACTGCCCTGAAATTTTTGTATGTTATTGTCGTTTACTCTAACATGATCCCTATTGAAAATGAAGTGTGTAGCACTTATAGTTTTTTTACAGAGACAGTCAAAATTATTCTTTTACATTACAGTCAACGGGAAAAAAATTATAACAAGTGCATTTTGATGATGCTACGCCATTTCAAATATGATGAAATTGATATACGAAGATTTATATATATGAAGCGCATTAAAACATACCTTTTGTAGAACATGGGGAGCAAAGCATTTATTGTTCTTTTACAGGGTCAAACAAAAGATTCTGTTGTACATTATTCTACGGGGAAAAATCGTTTGCAGTGTAATTTAATGATGTTTCCAATTTCAAACATAATGAAATTTGCATGCATTACTGAGGTGCACTATAAATTGCTCACTTAAAAGTATGATGTGCATTGTGTTTATTGTTCATTTACAGGGACACACAAAATATATCGGTTAGAGTATACGTGCAATAATTACAATTTATGTGTGATAAGTACGTTTTCATCATTGGTTTGCGTTTTTAAGTTTAACTAAATTTTTGCATAGTACGTGGTGTGTATAAATTCAGTTGATACAGGCCTACTCGGGGGAATTCGTAAGTATTACAGAATATGGGAGTGAATTGCTTAGGGTAGTTTTTAATTGTGCTACGCATTTTCCTGCTGAACTATAGTTAGTAGACATATACAAGTTTGTGGAAAATAAATAAATCCATATGCAGGGCTACGCAAAGAACAAGTTACATTGTCGTTTATGGTTGGTAATTGCTGGAAGTTTCTTTAAGTTGCCTTATGCGTGTTTTTCCTGAATTAAATTTTAGCTTAATATGGGATGTGTACAAAAGTTGTTAGATAATATACAGGGTTGTACAAAAGATTTTGAGTGCATTTCCATCGAATGGCGAAAATTGCTAAATGTGATTTTTCTAATTGAACTAAATTTTATCATGCTATGTAGTATGTATCCAAATTGATAGATCATATACAGGGCTGCACAAAATAATTCGACTACATTTTTGAATATTGAAGGAAATTGCTAAAACTGGATTTTTGAATGTCTTACATGTTTCCTACATTGTTTACATACACATCTTCTTTCGCAACGGTGAAGTTTCGTTAGAATTTTCTGTATGCGTTGGAAATTGTTTCATAATCTATGCTTGTAGCATGATTTTTCTTTCTTGTTTTATCATATAATAAAATGGGATATCTAAATAATTAATTTAAAAACACATAATTGAAAAAAAATCAATTTTCAAACGATTGCTGTCCATATCCGGCTCTGTAAGCGATCTGTAGAATGTATACACAATGCACTCAAAATTAGGTAATCATAGTCATTCTTGTAACCTAATTCTTTTGTGTGTCTCTGTAAATGAGCGATAAATGCAATGCGCTACATAAACTATAGAAAACATCTTTTAATTAATATTACTGATCCTTTAAAATTTTTATCATGTTTGAAGTATCATAACATCATTAATATGCACCATGAACAATTTTCCCCCATATACCATAATGTGATGGAATTCTTTAATGCGTCCAGATAAACGAGTTATAAATGCTACTTATTCTACACTCCTGGGAAAGCAGGTTGTAGCCCATATCAGTGATGCATACCAATCTCATTGTGTTTGAAATATCGCACCATCAATAAAATGCACCTCAATCGATTTTTGTCCATAGACCATAATGTAACGGAAGTATTTTTTGTGACCCTTAAAATGAACTGTAAATGCTACAAAATTCCTTTTCATTAACGTACATTTATTGTAAACTTCAATAACATATAAAAATTTCATGACAATTCAAGTATATTTACGAGAGTTAGAGCACGTTCAGCAGGCAGAATTCAGACAGACAGGCAAACCGAATTCATAAACACTTTTCAACTAAGTTGGAAAGTGTTAAAAATGAAATGAAAAAACTCCCAATATGTTGAAGAAATTATGTAGATGTTAAAGAAATCTATCTAGAAAAAATATCATAGGTATAATTTGGGTAAATAATATTTCAAAAATAATCTATTCAGACAATCTCATTTGTATTTAATCCACGCTCGTATAATAAATTAAATTATATCTATTCTTTCAAAATATATTCTTTAAAATTGCAATTTTACTTTTTATCTGTACTGCAAAAGAAAAAAAAAGAAAGCCATATAAAATATATAATTTAAACGGTACTTTTAATTTCACAAAATAAAAATATTACTGTACTCTTAACAAATTCTAAATTATTAAACGAAATTTCGTATTTTAAAATACATATATATTTTTTTTTTACTTAGAAATAATATTATGTATTACCTTCAAAATGTTTTTCAAAAAAAAAAAAAATATTTTTGAACCAATTTTGAAAATACGTTTTTATGTTAACAAGTAAATGTTTACAGATTCACTAGTTAATTTTTTTAAATATCTACGAAAAGAATGTTTGGTTTACTTTTTATAATGAAAAATTTGTTATTGCGAATCAAAAGATGTTGCAAAATATAACAGAAAGGAGAGGAAAAAGGGATACTTTGCATATGTACTTTACAGAGATGAATTTTAATGTTGATTAATTTAGCAACATTCTCTTTCATATGAAAAAAGGTATACTATTTTTAATTTTGTATATTTTTAATGCAATAACTTTGCCTTTTTTTGTATTAAGTTTCAGTGAAAAAGTTTTATTTTGAAAATTACTTTTGAAGGATGAAAATTATTAGAGAATTATCAACGTATTTCTGATTTTTTTAATCTTTGCTACTTTTTTATAAATTAATTTCCTACATAAATATATGAAAAAAGCAAGTTTCACTTAAAAAAAACTTAGGCGTTAAATAATCCTTACAATTTTATGAAATAAATCTTTTATATATTTTTTTTATTTTAAACTTTAGTCGTATTTTTTGTATAGCTAAGAAAAACACTTATTAAAAAATTTGGAATTTATTCTAAAATATTACTTATAGAGGTAAGGAGGGGACTAGGCTTACGTCTCTGTAAGTATATTTTTAAATTTTTAGTAATATTTTGAATATTTATTTTCAACTGGTACTCATAAAATTTTTTTATTTCTAAATTTGCTTAACTAGAGATAATCATTAATCATTTTATTATATATACAGTAATCCCTTAACATTCGCGGGGGTTACGCTCTAGGAAAACCTCCTGAATGTCAAATCCGCGAAAGTTGACTCTATCTCTCTGCACTAAAAAAGGAGTTACGTTCTATAAAAGTTTAATTACAGTGGCACAGCATTTCAAAGAACAAAAGAATATTTGCATTACAATACAATATGCATAACATATAATGTAGAAGGTGAATGTACACACATATTCATAAACATGAAATTTATTTATGAAAGATAATTCACATTAACTGGCTGGAGAAATAATTAGAGATAAAAAACACAGGTTTTTTATATAAAATAATTTCGACTCTCTGTATTCACAAAGAGATGATAGTGTATTAGTGGGTCAGTATTAGAGTTACAAAGCCGAGAAAAAACCCGATTTAAACCTGGGAATAAACTGGTACTGATAAAAAAGTTTTTTCGGAATAAACTTGGTTTTTCGGGAATAAACTAGGTCTTTTGGTAATAAACCGGGTCTATTGGAAATAAACCTGAGGATAAACCTGCTTTTTGCAACTTTACTCAATATGCGATGCAATATTAAAATCGATATTTAAATACAGCTAAATGCTTCAGAAATACTATTATTTTTTTTTTATCTCAGCTCCATCTGTTCGAGAACCTGCACAATTTAAATTAATAGATTGAAGACGCCGTTACATCGTCGCTACCATGTCGAACTATCAAATGTGAAAAAATGTATTTTTCCTTACTTTTAAAAATGGGCCGATTGTCACCACTAAATTTTAGTAGAATTCTTCGCCTAGAAAGAAAACTAATAAAATTTGTGCGAAAAACAGGGTTGCCAGTTTTGTCTTCTTATTTATTCAGCGGTTTTGAATTTACACCGAAAATTTTTAGAGAATTTTTTTTATTTTAAATTATCACAAAATGTCTGTTACTAAACAAAGCAAAAACTTCCGTTCGAAATTTCTGATTTGAATAATTAAAAAAAAAATCGCGAATAATCAAGTCAGATTCTCGCGAAAGTTACGTTTTTCCGCATTTTTATATTCGCAAATAATCAAAACTCGCGAATGTTGAGGGATTACTGTATATATTTCAAGTTAAAACTATCTATATAATGGCAATAAATCAGTGCGATTTTAATCAAAACAAACATAAGAAATAGTGTGTTCTTTGTTACTTCGATTACGATTGGTGTTATATTCACATTGTTTAAAATAAATAAAGAAAATAAAAAAAAGTAGCGAGATCACATTTCATTAAATATTTGTTAATTGTAATATGTGAAAAGAGAACATGTCTATGATGAAATCCTGGCTTAAACAAAAATTGCCATGGTCTCGACTAAAAGAATATATGACAGTTATAAATGACAATATACCTTTTAAGAGACGAAAAACTGTCTAAGATGGATTATTTCCCAGATACCTTGCAATTTTGTTTTAGCAGGTTTTACGATACAACACATAGTAAAATCCATTTTTATAGACAAGGACTGTAATTAAACAATGCAAAAAAGATCACATTTTCTCAAACAATAAAATAAGAATTGTAGGATAGTCTAAAAAATGTATATTCGATTTTTTTTTAAATTTCTGTTACAAAATTTTTTTAATGTTATTAACAATTGGTATTTTGTTAGTTTTCAATAGAACTAATAAAAAGAAGCATTTTTTAACCAAAATATTTTCTCTGTCTCTTACCATTAAAGAGTTATAAAATGAAGTCGAAAAATAGTCCGGGGTAAAATTTACCACTTAAAGCGAATTTAGGCAAATAATAATAATAATAATAATAATAATAATAATAATAATAATAATAATAATAATTGCATCTTACATACCTCCTACAAGCCCCTACATTTACCTAAAGTTCCATAATTTTTTTTTAATTTCCGGTATGGAAAATTCTCCTTGTTAGAAGTTGCTTAACCAATGCTTGCTGCTTTAACTAATTTAAGATTTACCCGCTTCTAAAGTTGCTACAAATTAATGTATTATATACTTCAAAAATAATAAACATTTCAAAATTTTAAATAAACACATTCCGGTTGAGTAGTCTCTGTTGTAAAACTTAGTGAAACACATATAAATATTACTTTATTTAAAAGCTCGAATAAGATTTAAATCTGTTTTAAAATTAAAATTTCGAGTAACTTATAATTGTTTGTATCCCCGTCAAAAGTTTGTATTAAAGAAATATATGTGTTTTAGCTAAAACTATTGGATATTATATTGAACATTCACCATTGAAATTCACATTAAACGTTATAACATAAAAAGCTAGGATTTAGATAGCATAATCAAGAATAAAGCTTTTATATTGAATAGTCTCGTTCCCAGGAATTCAATATATCTTCATAAATATTTTAAAATCAGTTTAGGGAAAAATTATGTAATGGAAGGATTTTGGACAACAAAAACTTATATGAACTTGATACATTATCATACACTGTTAAAAATTTTTCAGCAAACTGTAAAGTCATTTGTTCGTTTTTATAATAAATGGTTACATAACCGTAATTTAACTCTATTCTGATCAGAATATGGACAATAATATGGTCAGAATAGAGTTAAATTACGGTTATGTAAACGTTGTCTATAAAAACGGTCGAATGACTGGACAGTTTGCTGCAAATTTTTAACAGTGTACAGTAAATGAAAATACACTATTTTCCTGGTAATTAAGTTGGGTTTCATTGAATTTTAAATTTGATGATGTGTTATAACTTTCTGTCTAATTTAAAAGAGTAAAATTTATCAAATATAGCAGATAAAACTTGAACCAGAATATTTCAGTACTGCAATTTCTGTCCTGGGGTTTCGATCTTGCCGCCATTTTGCTATTGACACTTAATTCAGTAATGCCATTTTGGTATCTTTTAATTTTTTCATGTGATTGAATATTTATTGACATACGAAAAAGGAGGCGCATTTTTTTAAAAATACTTTAGTTAGTTCATGTTACAGCAGGGAGTCTGTCAAATAGAGTGAATATGAATGCGCAGTCTAGAGAAATAATTTGCCGAACTCTGTGAAAGCAGTATATGCTTTATGACCAGTTTAGTCTTGTAAAATTTTATCAGTTCCTAATCTTTTTATCCGATATGTTACAAACAATCATTATATAAAGTAAGCTTTAATATCAGTGAAAGATTCTTGTTGCATAAATATGTATATTATAAAGGACAAACGTGTCCGTGCGTAACGCTGATGTCATTTTGCGAATGGCAACACTTGACGATGAAATTTCGGTTTTGCGATTTTTGCTGCTGCAATTTTTTTTTCTAAACATCGCACATTTTCAATTTTTACACCGTTACATAGGGAAAAAAATCTACTTTCAAATGCAGTTTGTCTGAAAACTGTATCGCAATTGAATAATTTATTATAGCATTTAAATTAAATTTCAAGAATGATTTAAAAAAAAAAATCTATCTCTCTCGTTTGCAGACGATTCCAAAATATTAATTTGATTACAGTTACTATTAATAATAATTATATAATAATAACTTTAAACAGTATCAAAAGTTCAGAATTTGTGTCCAGCTAATATTCTATAACGAAATTAAAATTCCATTAAGCAATAAATACAATAGTATAAATAAAACACAAATTTAACAGACATGTAATCGAAATAAGCGCTTAAAACCGCTGAAATTATCAAAATTATAAAAAATGCTCCAAATAACGAAATTTGTAGCGATTTCTTCGGCTATTAACTTTTGGCACGAGACCAATACGAAATTACCGCTTTTAATAAATTTCAAAATTTCATTTTAATATATAATTGACATATTTCATATAAAAATGCTTTATTGTGTTGTTATGGGGGAAAACTAAAAAAAAAATCTATTATAGTTTTCAATAATAATAAAATAAAAATGGTTTGTCACATATATTCCCTATCCCCGGAAGCCCGGGTTGGATGCCCTAGTGTCTTTAATGAGGTAAAGATGTGAAAGTATAGTATCATTGAAGTACTGGCAACCTTCAATAAAAAAAAAAAAAAAACATTTTAATTACCACATTATTATAGAAAGAAATGGAAATAGCCATTCGAATGGTAATTATGTCTTATTGCAATGTACTATTTAAAAAAAATTAGGGGGTCGTCTTCCCACTGAATTTGTACAAAGCTGACAGTAGTTTAGGAGTTAAGTTAAAGCTTGGACCCCCTACTATTAAATTCATTTGTAATCGTTTGAAAACAGTATGCTATGAGGGCTGATTTTGTTTAAGCATAACTCAAAAATTACTTGGCAGAATGAGGTGATATTTTAAAATAGCATATTTCAAACTTTTAGAAATTGATTTCTGTTAAATAAATTAATAGGTTATATTTCATATTATTTCCGAAAATAGATTTAAAAAAAACTG
Source organism: Maratus michaelseni (assembly GCA_963931845.1). Classification (NCBI taxonomy): domain Eukaryota; kingdom Metazoa; phylum Arthropoda; class Arachnida; order Araneae; family Salticidae; genus Maratus; species Maratus michaelseni. Next base: position 89,561,676 of record OZ007597.1, on the reverse strand, counting down.
TATTTGGAATAAATTTTCGAAAAAAAAAATGAATTGTAACCTATAAATTTTTTAACCGAAACGCATTTCTAGAAACTTCAAATATGTGAATCCAAAATTACTGTTCATCCCATTTAGTTTTTTAGTTACGCTTAAAAAACTACCCGCATTGCTGTCTCTTTTGCAACGATTACAGACAAATTTAATATTAAGAGTTCCAATCTTTAAACCTACATAATTCCTAAACTACTAGACCGAAATACTTTCCGTTTGATAACCTACGGTAAAGTTTACCGAAAAAGCCAAATTGGATGTCAAAATTGGGTGTTTCTACTGAAAACTTCAGAGTTTGGTACAATTTCGGTATAAAGACAAGCCTATTTTTTTAAATATAAATTGAAGGAAGACATATTTTGTAGTTAACTGACTATTTTGTCTTTTTTTTTCTGGGAAAATTTGGGGATTAAAATATATGAAGTGCTCTCTCCCTCTCTTTTTAGGGTTCCGTACCTAAAAAGTAAAAACGAAACCATTATAAGATCACTCCTGTGTCTGTCTGTCTGTCACAGCCCTTTTTCTCGTAAATTATGGGACGAGGAAAGTTCAAACTCGGGAATGTTTATAAAGCTTTTTTATAAACAGATTTTACAGATTATTAGCCATTCACAAATATGTTTAAGAAAAATTTAGCGGCTAATTAAGGTACTTGAAAAAAAGCAAGTTTTCTTTTTGTACATCTTCTGGGGTATCGAGTGAAAGATCTCGTAATATCGATCTCAAAAATATATTTGTTTCGATTTTAGATATTATATTTTCAGATATATCGTCGAAAATGCACCGCAAAAATATGTCCTCCTCCCCACCCTCTATTTCCGAATCTACTGAAACTAAAATTATGAAAAAATTAAGGGTGGTAGGAGTGTATTTAAACTTTGCAGGAAAACTATAGCGATTTTCCTTGGTATTATAGTTTTTGAGAAAAACGCATTTTTCTGTTACACAAAAAGTTTACTTTTTCGGGCGGTCAGCGGGAGAGTTCACGGGCACTCCAAGTATGTGTCGACGCAGAATTATCCAAGGATATTTGATAATGATTTTCGAAAAAAATTATCGGTAATTAGCCGAGATATTATTTAAGTTACTTGAAAAAAAAAAAAAACTTTCTATCTATATATTGTGTAGGTTATCGTTCGAAAGATCTCGTAACATCGAACTCAAAAATTTATTTGTTTTAATTTTAGGTATTATATTTTCAGAGATATCGTCAAAAGTATACTGGAAAAATATGCCCCCCCCCCTTCTACTTCCCAATCTATTGAAACTAAAATTATGAAAAAATTAGGGGTAGTAGGAGATTATTATTTAATAAATAGTAATAAAAGTCAATAAATTTAATGTACGGAACCCTTTTAGTGCGAGTAATACTCGTGCTTGACCGATTTTTTTTTTTTTTTTTTTTTTTTGTCAGACTGTGCATTTAATCAGTAAAAGCCCTTGTATATGGCAAGGCTTGGGCCTTCTATATATGGAAAAATCACCGCTTTGATTTACGCGCGTGGTAGAAAGCGTGATAACTAGTTAATTTATTTAAAACTTATTATTTTTGCTCTATTTTTTTCAATATATATGGCAACAGAAAATTAAAAAAAAGCTTAGTTAAACTATCTACTCCGGTTTTCTAAGTTATTTTATCAACGTATAATCATAACATGAGTAATATTATACTATTAAATAATAAGAGTAATTAAAACAAGTTGGAAATTGTACGTTAAGCGTGACATTTGAGATGCGTTCGTTTTATGGCTAGTTTTTCAATGTAAAAAAATCATCCATATTATTTTATTGAATATATCGTCTGCTATGAGCGAAATGACCATGCCTTTTTTTTTATTATTACGTATAACACGTTTAAAAATGCGAATTTTTTTTCTACACCAGACAACGCTTCAAAATTCACCATGGAGATCTTACTTGCGAATGATTACATCCATGGTTTAATATTTTTATGACTCACAATGAACGAATCTCCAGTGTTTAATTACACTAATGGATTGAGATATTCGGCTGTTAACATAATTTCTACTAAAGTTATCTCAGAATCTATGCATTTTTGAATGTAACTCACCTCTCAAACAAACAGTTTTCTTTGAATGATCTTTCTAAAAATGTAACTTTTATGCAATTTTATTCGAAAAAATAATTTTGAATAAAAACGGCCGCCTGGCATATGAAAAAAGAAGTGGTTTGCCCGTATTTGTTTTCCTCAGTCACATGACTTGCGCTTTTAATATATAGATTACGTACGATAGGATTTAATAGAATAAATAAAACTTTTATTAATATATTTTTATGTTTTGATTCGATTTTCCTAAAGTTTGAAATGACTCGACAAAATTCTGCAACGATAATATATAGTAAATTTCAAACCATTCGGTTGGGTAGTTTTTGTGCTGTTATATACTGACAGACGGACAGACGGGCGGACCGGGCGACTACTATAGGTGCTACGTATTTATATAATTACGAACGCACCTAAAAACTTGCATTCGAAATAAATTTTCGAAAAAAATATAAATTTTAACCTATAAATTTTTTAACCGAAACTCTAGAAACTTCAAATTGCAGTCTCTTTTGCAACAATTACAAACAAATTTAATATTAGGAGTTCCAAGCTTTAAACCTACATAATTCCTAAACTACTTGACCGAAATACTTTCCGTTTGGTATCTTATGTTAAAGGTTACTGAATAAGCCAAATTTGATGTCAAAATTGAGTGTTTCTACTGAAAACTTCAGAATTTGGTACAATTTCAGTATGAAAACGACATTTAAGCCTATTTTTAAAAACATAAATTGAAGGAAGACATATTTTACAGTTAACTGACTATTTTTTTTTTTTTTTTTTCCCCTGGGACAATTTGGTGATAAAAATGTATGATGTGCTCTCTCTCTCATTTTGTTGTTGTTTTATGTCCCACTGTACATCCAATCAGTAAAAGTCCACAGACTATCTAATTCCAGTATTACCTAATGATACAAATAGTGTGAAACATGATTAAAAAATGGAGGGAATGAAATGTCAGCTGTTGAAAAGAAATGAGTGTAAGTATTGAAAATTTTGACAAAGCTGCACTGTTGATTGATTCGTGAGTTATTCCAACTGACTTTTGAATATCGTTTAATTTAAAAAAAAAATACAATGATTTGACTTTTATAAATAAGTGAGTTGAACTAATTAAGATGTCTTGTAATCATTCGTTGAAAAACCCATTTATCTTTCATAACTAATTTTCTCTGCCATATCGTATTTAGTCAAATAACTTTTTTCTTTAGTATATTTTTTAACTGCGTTCTATTTATAAATTATGAACTTAACTTTGTAACTATAGAACTGGCATCATTTTTCCAAAAATAAATTAAAATACAGTCTTCTCGCTTTTATGTTTATTTTTACCTTTATTTATTCTTACATGTGAAAACATTAAAATGCCCTAAAATCTTTTTAAAACTAAAGTATTGTTCAAATACAATGAGAATATCGATTTTTCTTCAAGTATGTGAGTTACAAAGTATTCAAAATGTAGCTTCCGTTTAAATTTTTATTTTCCAAAAGTGCAACACTTAGAGCTTTTTTGTTTGTTAAACGATTCGAAATAACAGCAATTGTGGTCCGTGTTTTATTTTCATACTGGCGAATAAAATATATATATATATATTACACATGCTTTAAGAGCTTAACACACTGAGAAAAAATGCTGATATTTCTTAATCTACGAAAGTATAATATAACCACGTATGGAAATATATAATAAACTTTTCCGAGTTACCTACAATTCCGAAAAGCGTTTATTATCTTTAGAAACATCAAAAACGAATATATTTTCGAGATTTAAAGAAAGATTTATGAATACAAAGTTTCTGTTGTTGTTGCTGCTATTGATTTTCTGAAACGTTTCCCAGTAATTTTTATAGTGTATTAATCAGTTTTCTCAAAACGGAATATTGGTTTTACGGATGCTATCAATTCTCAAGTAAACATTCTCGTGTTCAGCAAACATGTTTTACATACCAACATAATAAATTCGAAGCATTAACATTAACATCAACATTAAAATTAATATTATTTTGTTTATCTTCCATTTATATACCCGGTGTCCTTAAATGGACTGACTGATTTTAAAATTCAATAACTTCCAAACTGTGACAGATATTTAAAAAATTCTTGCAGGAGAGTAATGTAAGATGTCAGGAGTTTTTTTTACTGCAATTCCTGATTTTATTTCGAATTATCAGCAATAGATGGCGCTGCGAGCAGATTCAAATTTTTCAGATTCAACCAAGCAGGGTGGCCTACCATACGGCTTAAGCTCTACAAGCCCTGCTTGGCAAGTTTATTTAAAAGAAAAAAAAATACAGATGAGGCCAATAGGCCATTAGGCTTTTACTGAGGGAATGGAATTATTTACACTACTGTGTTTCCGCTATTTTTGTGGTCAATGATGAAGGTTATTCTTCTTCATCATCGTCTGAGGGCAGGACATTTCCTAGAAGGTGTGCTGGAGGCATTTGAAAGAGTTGCTGATTGTGTTCTAGGAGATGGACACAGTCTATTATTTTTTGTTGTAGATTTGGTGTATGGAGGACGTGGTGGAACCAAACTGAGGTCCTCAGTAATGCCGGTTTCCTTATGTGATATGCTGACGTTAGCGGGCAGTTGAGTGTGTAGTGGGTGGCATCTCCTCTTTTTCCACATGTGCAGAATGGAGATGGGGCTTTATTGAAGAGAGAGAGATATGATGGGAACGGGCCGTGGTTGGTTATGTACAAGTAGATGTTTCGGTGTGGGACCAGGAAGTCCTCGGTGACTTTTGGACAGAGGCTGTAGGCTTTTCGTCCCCTGTGCTCCGCTGTCCATTGGTCTTGCCATTTAGATGTGTATTTGTGTTTTAGTTGTCCTCTGAGGTAGGATGGAGGTGCTGGGTGGAAGATGTGTTTTATTGATGTGTCCGGTTGTGTGGCTTCCTTGGCGAGTCTGTCAGCGTGTTCGTTGCCCGCAATTCCTGAGTGGCCTTTTACCCAGTTGAAGAGGATCTTTTTTGTTGTGTTTTGCAGTTTCTTTATTATTTGACCTATTAAATAATTTTCTGCATTCATGTCTGTAAGTGCCACTAAGCTGGAAAGGCTGTCTGAATTTATTGTTGCTTTGTCGTGTGTGGATGTTTGCAGCCAGGAAATTGCGTCGGAAATTGCGAGCAGCTCCGCTTGGTAAACGGAGTTTGAGGTGTCCAGGTGTATTTGATGTTCTGTTATTGTGTCTTCTTTGTTGTAGATGCAGAAAGCGTATCCTACACCAGCGTCAGTCTTCGATCCATCCGTGTATACTTGCAAATTTGGCTGCTCCTCTGCATTCTCTGCCCATTCAAAATATGTTTTGTATGGTATAATTTCTGTTGGTATAAATTTCGGTTGATACATATCTGGTTGTATTCCAACCATGGGGATGCCTAGCCTAAGGATTGCTCCTTGGGCTGCTGTTTTCTCTGTTCTTAGTGAGAGTGGCATTGTTCCCGTGAGGACGCAGAGAGCTGAGGTTGCTGTCTTCTTGTATGCACGGGAGATCAAAAGCAGACACTGTGCCTGAATTGCTGAGAGGAGTCGCAGCCCGTGGGATTTTTGTAGTTTGGGGAACCATGTTGCTGCAGCGTAAGTTATTTTCTTTTCTAAGATTGTGTTGTTCCATATTTTTAGTATTGCTTTTGAGATACTGCGTTGTGAGGCTGCAAACACTTCAGGAGGTTTTGGACTGCTGTGTTGATTTCTGATCTCTTGGCATGTAGATGTGGTAGGAAGGAAAGTGTGCTGTCCAGAACTAAGCCGAGATATTTTAGTGTGGGGTTATGTTTGATGGATCTGTTATTAATTTTTAGTGTGGGTGGACGCTTGAGATATTTACGATTCTTTATTTGCAGAACTGTTGATTTTTCGTGTGTTATTTGAATGGAATGACAATCAGCCCAGTTTTGAATCAGTTGGAGAGCTGCGTTGCCTTTGTCTTCTATGATCTTCCTGGTGCGACCTGTTATGATTAGAAGTATATCATCTGCGTACGCCACCACTTTGAATCCCTTTTCTCTGAGGATTATCAGGATCTTATTGATGAATATTCTCCAGAGAAACGGGCCGTAGCACGACCCCTGGGGACAGCCCTTTTTGAACCAGTGAAGGTCTCCAGAGAGCCAGTTGGTGTACGCAGATCTGAGCGATAGGAAGGATCTTGTCGTGTTTATGTATGGTCTGCTCAGTTCTAAGGTTTCGAGCTCCTCCACTGTTGCATCCCAAGGTAGATTGTCGAAGGCATGGTGGAAGTCTAGAGAGATGAGATATGTGTAGTTGTCTTCTTGTTTGCTTAGATCTATGATGGACAGCACTTCTTGGATTGCCGTTTCCGTCGATTTTCCTGGGACGAATCCATGTTGGGACGGTGCTAGTTTTGGTGTGTTGTGTAGTTCATGTAGGATACGCTTTAGTATTAGCTTCTCAAAGATTTTGCCCAGGATTGGCAGCAGGGAAATCGGACGATACGAGTCCGCTTCTGTTGGAGGCTTTCCATTTTTCAAGAAGAAGACTAGTTCCCCCTGCTTCCATGCTGTCGGGAAGTAGTTAAGCTTGAGGAGTGTGTTGTAAATGTCTTGTAGTAGTTGTGGGTGATGTTTGAATATTTGTCTTGTGATGGGATGGTCTATGTTGTCTATTCCTGGGGCCTTGTTTTTGTTGAAGCTGTATATTGCCGTTTTTAACTCGTTTACGGTGAATGGAGGGGCCGTCTTGTCTGGTGTTGGTGTTCTGGTGTCTGTAATCTGTGAATTTCCATATATGTGTTCTGTGAGGTCCTTGTAAAATGATTTCTTGGTGTGTGTGATTGTTGTTGAGTGTGCCAGTGCATATGTTTCTTTCTTGTGAAAGTCCTGGAAGGCAATTTTCTTCATTTTCCCATAGGGATCTGTTGTTGCCTGACAGAATCTCAGCCATGCTTCTCGTTTGGCTTTTTGGATTTGAAGCTTGTATCTGGCTCGCTCCTGTTTGTATTTCTGTTTGTGGGCTTGTGTGGATGTTGGAGAGTTTGTTTGTCTTCGGAGTGCCCGGACGTAGTTTCTTGTTTTTCGGAGCTCCGGAGACCACCAGTTGATCGAGGGTTTGTGTGTGCTACTTTTCTTCTTGAGAGTGTGTTCACTTGTCTCTTGTATGATTTGTATTAATTCATTGTAGTGTGTATCGAAGTTTTCTTTACTTTTTATTTGCTGGAAGTTAATGTTTCTTTCTATTAGTCTTGAGGTTAAGTGTTGATTGAATTTTTTAAACGATATGTTCTTCGTTCTGTATCTTCTTCTCGGGAGAGTTCGGGTTGTTATGTGTAGATATATGGTGATCAAGCGGTGGTCCCCGTAATTCATGTCTTTTTCCACAGTCCACTCTTCTAATCTAGAGAATACGGGGAACGAGAAAAGAGAGACGTCCGGCCATCCTTGTGATCTTTCTGTCTGAAATGTGGGTGGGCTGTGTGGGTCGTTTGCCGAGATTAAGTGGTGTTGGCTCATATGTGTGATGAGATGGTGTCCTCTGTCGTCGTCCGATGGATACCCCCAGAGTTGGCTATGAGCATTGAAGTCTCCCAGGTGTATCAGGTGTTTGCTCATGCCTCTCTTGTTTGTCCAGGCTTGAAGGTCTTCCTTTAGATCTGCTGACGGCGGGGAGTATTGATTGTCGATTGTTATAATTATATCTTGGAGTGTAACGTTAATGAATACTGAATTTTGGTGTTGCTGTGTTCGTATATGTTGTAGGTTGTTGTCCAGTATGATTGTGTGGCAGTTGTTGGATTGCGAGGCATATGAAGGCAGGGATAATGGTAATCCGTGCGGTCTTCTATTGGTGACTGCGCAATCCTGGAGACAGGCTATTGAGTAATCCTCTTCTATTAAGTGATTTATGAGGTCTGCTGTTGCTGATTTTGTTCTTTGAAGGTTTATTTGTGCTATTTTGAATTTTGGTGTTGTTGTTCTATTGCTAGTTGGTGTGGTTGTTGGGTTTGGGGTTGTTACCATCGCGAACTCTCTGCTGTTAGGTTCTGTGCACGATGGCGATTATGGAAGAGGTCCTGAAAGACTTGGCATCCGGCTGAGTTGGCGCTATGGTTATTTGGGTAGGGGTATCCATCTTGATCTTGCGTGTAGGTGCAATTTAAGCATCTGTGTTGTCGCAGGTGGTTTTTCTTCGGACATCTTTCAGATTCATGTTCTGCCATGCAATATGCACAAGCCGTTTTTCTCTTACAGTTGGTAGAGGAGTGCCCGGAGACTTGGCAGTTTTGACAACGAATTATTGGGGAGTATGTCCTTATTTTGCATGTTATGAGGCTGAGCGATAGTCGACCCACTTTGTGGAGTAACAAGGCTTGGTCTTCTGGGAGGTCTATTACTAATTGGTATGTTCTTGAATTTTCTTTTGATATTTCTTTATGTATGTGTAAACGTTGTTCGATGTCTTCGTTTGTCTTTTTGTTGATTTCTTGTAATACTTCGTCATGTGTGATCGACTTCGGGATGCCTAGTATTATCAGCTTTTTCCTTTTTTCTGTTACAAATTCTTGGGATACCAGACGTGATATGTCTTCTGATTGGTGTATTATATCCGACAGGGTGTCGACATTTTCTTCTGTTTCTGATCTCACTATTAATGTTGTTTTATTTCTTGCTATTGTACAATGTATAGGTGGGACGTTCTTGTGTTTTTTAAGGGCTTTGTGTATTTGTTCTCTGATTGAGAACATCGTTAGAGACGTGTTTGATTTTCTAGATAGTAAAATTGCCCCTTTGGAGGATCTCCTGGCTGTTGAAGATGCTGTTAATCTTGTTTGTGGTTGTGATGGTCTGCCTGTTTCTGATTGTTTCAGTTTTTCTGCGTATGAGTCGTGTGTGCTGTTATCTTCTGGTGTTTCTATTGCTGGTGTTTTGTGTTTCTTGATAAGTGCTGAGACTTTTGATTCCAGATCTGCTATTTTTTTAAATATTTTTTCTGTGTTTGTGGTGTTTTGTTTTATTATGGCTTCTTTCAGCATTCTGGTGTTCTGGACGTGTGGGAGTTGGTTCTTTATTTTTATCAGGAGTTGTTGAACTTCTTCTTTGGTCATCCGCTCAATTTCGTCTTCATTCGGGATCTGGCAGTTTTGTTGCTTTTCTTGCTGCTTATGCAGTTGGTTTATTTCTTCTTTTTGTCTTTGATTGTCTTGAGTGAGGAGATCCATCTTGGAGTAGAGATCTGCGAGGGTTTTTTTGTGTTCTGCTGTTAATTTTTCTATGTTGTCCTCTCTTTCTTTTATGGTGGCTTGTTGGTGTTCAATTCTTTCCTCCAGTTGTTTTCTGTCTGCTTGCTGTTTGTTTTCTCTTTCCAGTGTGTTGGTTTGTAGTCATTCTGTGTCTTCTTCCAGGGATTGGATTCTGTGTTCTAGGGATGCCGTGTTGTTTTCTTGTATTTGGTGATGTGTGTTGTGGTTGGACTCTTCTTCTATGTTGTCTGTTTGGACCTCGCCTTCCTTGATTTGTTCTAGTTCTTCTTTGATTTGGTGCATATCTTTGAGATGAGTTACTATTCTTTCTTGCAAGGTGTTAGCCCCTTCAGTGCCTGCTGGTGAGTGTTGTTTGAGGTGTTTGCACATTTGTCTAAAAGATGCTCTGAATGTGGGCTTAGTATCCAGGAAATCTTTCACGTTTTGTCGGTTGGTGTCCCTATGCAGGTAGGCAATGAAGTCTTGATCTACATCTTTGAATATTTCCAGTGTGTTTGTTATTTTTGTTTGTTGGGTTGAATCTTGTGTTTGTGATGCATTTCTTTTGATGTATGCGATGTTTTTTGTTATTTCTACTTGCAGCCACTGTAGGTATTTGTCTGCTCCTTCATTGTTTCTTCCTTTGTGTCTTCTGTAGTGGCCGATTGCTTGTGCGAGGATTTCGTGAACGTTAAGGTTTTTTCTTTTACCTGTTTCTACATCATATAATTGTTGGAGTGGCGGTCCTTTGTCTGATTGATTTGATGGGGTTATCATTTTTATTTGTTGTGAGTTTCTTGTTTTTGTGTGTTGACTGTTGGTCGATTTTGTATATCTCGGGTTCTTGTCTTCGAGTTATGAGTTTGAGCTTTCACTTTGTGATTGATTTATTCTTCTTGGAATATATATATATATTTTTTCTTCTTATATTTCTGAGTTAAGAACTTTATTTACGTTAGCGATAAAGGTTATGTGGGATACTCTCTCCGGCAAAGAGAATTATGAGAATAAAAAAAAAATGAATAGAGATAATGAAGATAATACTAGATAGAGTAAAATGGGTGAATTTTGGGAGAACCATGTGAGACCAGCCCATGAAGAGATAAGTGTCCAGCAAAAAGCGAGTGCAGCTGCACCCGAGGGAGATATACTGTGCAAGGCTGATTGTATAAATTGAAAGGCCATAAAAATGACGCTATTGTGAGGAGATGCGGGAACATGTGCAAAGGAGCGAGGGAGTGTATTTCAGGTTGAAGCCTGGAAAACTATGAAAATTAAATGTGGCGCCCTACGCCCTCGGAGTGGGTGGGATAAGAATTGAATTTGAGATTAGATGTAGAAATTTAACACCTTTATGGAGTCCAGGATTAATGGATGGGAAATTGAATTTCCTTTATGGAGATATGCTACACTTGATGGTTGAGAGAATTTGAGAAAAGTTTAAAATTATTAAAAAAAAATTAAAATTTTGACCAGGGTCCAAAACATGAAAATTTTAAGTGAGTGGCTCCGGAATGGAAAGCCTACTTTGAGATCTAACAAATTTATTATGTACGGTAAAATTGGATGAAAGGGAGTGGAAATGTTTATTCCGTGTTGTTGTTGAAAGAAGATCACTTGAGAAAGATGAATGGGGCGCCCTACGCGCTCAGAATGGGTGAAACAGTTTTGTTCCAGGAATAATGGGTGGGGAATTGAATTCCCTTTATGGAGAAATGCTACTCTTGATAATTGAGAAATTTTGATAAAAGATTAAAAATATTTAAAAAGTTTAATAATGGGAACAGGGGCTTGAAAATGAAAATATTATGGTAGTGTCTCCGGGAATGGAAAGCCTACTATGAGATCTATATGAATTTATAATGATGGGCTAGGATGGATGTGAGGGGGTGGAGATGTTTATTCCAAGTTGTTGTCGGATGAAGATCTAATGAGAAAGATAAATGGGGCGCCCTGCTCCCGTAGAATGTGTGAGACGGTTTTGTTCCAGGAGTAATGGATGGGGAATTGAATTTCCTTTCTGGAGATATGCTACTCTTGATAGTTGAGAGAATTTGAGAAAAAAGTTCAAAATTTTAAGAAAATTTAAAAATGGGATCAGGGTATTGAAAATGAAAATATTTTGATAGTGGCTCCGGGAAAGGAAAACCTACTATGAGATCTATGCAAATTTATAATGATCGGTAAGAATGCATGAGAGGGGGTGGAGATGTTTATTCCGTGTTGTTGTCGGTTGAAGATCTAATGAGAGAAATATATGGGGCGCCCTACGCCCGTAAAATGAGTGGAAGGGGTTTGTTCCAGGAGTAATGGATGGGGAATTGAATTACCTTTATGGAGATATGCTACACTTGATAGTTGGATGAAAGGGAGTGGAGATGTTTATTTCGTGTTGTTGTCGAATGAAGACCACTTGAGAAAGAAGGATGGGGCGCCCTACGCCCTCAGAATGGGTGAAACGGTTATGTTCCAGGAGTAATGGCTGGGGAATTGAATTTCCTTTCTGGAGATATGCAACTCTTGAAAGTTGAGAGAATTTGAGAAAAAAGTTCAAAAAAAAAAAGTTCAAAAAAAAAAATTAAAATTACGCCCACGGATGGGTGAGAAAAGTTTTGTTCAAAGATAAATGGAAGAGGAATTAAAAGTCCTTTACGGAGATATGCAACACTTGTATGAGTGAAAAGAATTCAAAAGAACTTTAAAATTTTATTAAAAAATTAAAATGAAGCCTGGGGCTTAGAAAATGATAAAAGGAATTTAAAACATGGTGTAATAGGTGTAGAATGGAAATACCTTTGAGATGATATCCTACACGGGTATGCTAGAGCAATAATTAGAGATTTAAAAAATTTAAGATAAAGTTTAAAAGTGGTACCAAGGGCCAAAAAATGGAGATAATTTAAAAATAGTAGCGGGAGTGAAAAGCTCTTTTGAAAACCTATAAAATGATGTATTGCACTAGTGGATTGGAGCATATTTAAATTTGCCTCAAAGGGGGCCCCGGGGCCCTCCCTGTTGGTCTGAGCTTGACGTGGGCTCCCACAAAAAATCCTTGCGAATAGGGAAGACAGGGCGATCCGAGCATTTAAAAATTAGAGTTTAATGAAGTTTAAAGATAGACCTGGCCCGGGGACGGGAAGAGGAGGCGCCCTGCGCCCCAGAGTGACTGAATGGGAAAGTTAGTAAGATTGGAAGATGTAGGATGTAATTACCTACGTGACAATATGCGACTCGAGAATGCTCAGGGCAGAAATGATGAGTTTAAAAATTTTAATAAAAGTTTAAAAGAGGGTCCAGGGGCGCAAACATGAAAATTTATGGGAATGGGCAACGGGAATGGAAAGACCACATGAAGACCTATAGAATGAAGTATTGCACTTGTGGATTGGAGCATATAGACATCCAATCGAGACAAAGGCAGAAATCACCTAGCGTTGATGTGAAGGAAGGAGGTTCAATATATGGAGTGGGTCTCATTCGCCAAAAAAATCTTATTCAGAATTGGGCCATAACCTTTTCTGGCGCGAAGTAAGTCTGTTTTTAAAATGATGAAATTATCGACTCACACCAGAATTTACAAAAGAATTTATTAGAAAATAAAAACTTGCTTATTTTCCCGTAGTTTATAAAATGAAAAATTTAATTAAATATTCTTGGTGCCGTTTGTCAGTTTTGAAATTAAAATTAGGTGTCCTTTTTTGTGGACACCGCCCGCTAAAGGGTTAAGAACAAGATCGTATTAGCGAATGCGACCCACTCCAATTATTGAACTTCCTTCCTTTGCATCAATGCTGGGTGATTTTAGCTTTGGCCTGGTTTGTACTCTTATCGTTCGCAGCGCCATCTATTGTCGGTAATTCGAACTAAAATCACGAATCGCAGTAAAAAAAAACTTCTGACATCGTACATTACTCTCCTGGAAGAATTTTTTAAATATCTGTCTCCGTTTGGAAGTTACTGAATTTTAAAATCAGTCAATCCATTTTAGAACAGCCCGGTATTCAATTACGCAGCTGAAAATGTTTAATAGAAAGCCAATAGCATCATAAAAAACAATATTCCGGTTTGAGGAAACCGATTAATACTATAAAATCTACTCGGAAGCGTTTCTAAGGAACACCCCTAATTTAGAGGGCTTTGGTTCGTACGACCGTTCATATGTAGACCGTCCATATGGTGGTCGTATATCAATTTCGATCTTAAATATTCCCCAAAAGAACGATTCATCAAATAATAAGAATGTAACACATAGTCTTTGTGTGATATAATAATTATGTAAGAAATAATGAGATTGATTTGATTTGTAAATTTACAGCTCTATAAATAAAGGAATATTTACGTGTGTGACAAATTATATTTTAATTCCAGACTTGAAAAGTATAGCCTATTTAACGAGTATTTAAGGTAATCAAAAGTATGTGTCGATAATGTATTTTTAAGACAAATGTAATTTATGAAATAAGTAATAAAAATTGTGTACAAATGCAAAATAAATAAAAAAAAACAAATAAATAAAAAATAAACAAAAGCACTTCGCTTGTTTCTACCTGAATATAACTTATGCCTCAGCCAATTGACAAAAACATATTTCAAATAACGTGCACCAACACTTATCTGAATTTCATTTTGTGCTTGTTTGGTGGTACAAATTTTTGTCTCTTAGCTATATATCCAGGAGGAAACCTGGAGGGTGCTTATTATCGTTATGGTACGCTTGAAGAAAGTTTTTTATTCTCACTGTGTTGTAAACAACAAAAACATCATTCGACAAGGATATATTATGTCACTATCGAACACATTCAGAACATTGTAACGAAATGTCACCTTTAATAAGTTGAAAATGATGTCTAAGTAAACAATTCAATAACATATTTGAAAATTCCAATTTCAGCAATCGCCATTTATAATAAAAAAAATATCCGAATTGTTTTGGGCAGCCCTGTGTAGATGATCTATAGATTTGTATATATACTACATAGTATATAAAAATTTAGTTCCGTTTGGAAACGCATAGCACAGGTAAAACTTTTAGTTAGCAATTTTCGTCAACAAGCGGAAATGTACTCAATTTCATTTGTGCAGTCCTTTATATAATCTATAGAATCTATATAAATAATATGCAAAAAATTAGTTAAATTTAAAAATGCATACCCCATTTGAAAACACACTAGGAATTATTCCTGATAGATAGTACTGTAATCTAATTATTTTGTGTGTCCCTGTAAATGAACGATAAATGCTATGCACACACTATTCTTTAGTAAGCATCTTGTAGTGCACCGGAGTGAGGTATACTGGTTTCAAAGTGTTTGAAATAGTGTACAATCATTAAAATACATTGCAAAAGATTTTTTCCTATAGACCATAATATAACGGCATTATTTTGAGTGCATTTATGTAAACGAACTGTAACTGCTATATACTTCATTTTCAATACCGAACACGCCATGGTAAACATCAATAATCTTTTCTAATTACACGGCAGTCCAAGGATATTTATGCGCGTTAGAGCACAGACAGACAGACAGACAGATGACCAGACAAATTGAATTCATAAACACTTTTCAACTATGTTAGAAAGTTTTAAAAATTGCAGAAAATTGTTCTAATGCAGCAGAAACATTTACGAAAAGTCAGTGTACTGTTGTGGGAAAAAAGAATACGCTTCTCCTTGTAACTATGTTGCAATTCATCAATTAAAAATGACATTGATACCAACTAATTTATAATAACATCTATTATTGAATTTTGTATCAGCGTTTGGTGGCTGTTTATATCTATTGTCTGAGTGTTTTCAATTAAATCAAACCTTTTTCTGAACTCCATTTCTGTCAGCAGAAACTGTTTTTATCCTTTTCCGGATAAAGAAAACTTAACCGCTTGCCTGATTATCCCGAGTTAACTCGGGTTCGTATATATTGCAGTTAATTATTATTCCGAGAAACATCGGGCGAAGCAGAATTTGTCAGTACGATTTGTTTTATCACGGTTTTACTCAGCCTGGAGAAAATGAAATATTCAGCTTTTGTTGGTAGTTGCCAAGTTTTGTTGTTTTCGCGGTTCTTTTGGTGGGACTGGCCACGTGTTTTACCTATTATATGTCGGCTATAGTATAGTATATGTCGGCTTGTGGATTAGTAATCAGGGTAACTAGTGATCAGGGAAAAATACAGTAAAAAAAAGTGATAAACACCAGTATATTCTTATAGAAAAATTCATGTTGATTATTCGATCAAATAATCAACATGAATTTTTCTATAAGAATATACTGGTGTTTATCACTTTTTTTTACTGTATTTTTCCCTGACCACTAGCCACCCTGGTTATGAATAAAGAAGGATAGTTGCATTGAAAAAAAATAATGGCGATGATGCAAGATAGCGAAAACGATGATTTTTCGAATAGTGATTATGAAGAGATAGACTTTAAAATAGTGGAAGTGATTCTTCTGTATGTAGCCTTATTGAAGACGAGAGAAAAGAGATAAAAACTCCATTAAAAGAGATTCTAGGGTAAGATAGTAAGAAAAGAGACCAGATACCAGTGTACAGAATGTCAGGTATGACTTTGTGTTGTCCCTTGTTTCAAAAACTATCATACAAAGACTAACATTTAACTTTTTTCATTTGCCCGAGATAACTCGGGATAGTAAACTAATGTTAAAACTAAATGCTTTTACACCTGTAAAAAATTTAAAATTCAACTTAAAACCTACATATTTTGTTTTGTATCGTTTCCTTGTATTTAATAATAAAATAAAAATGTGTGATGATTTTTTGCAATTTTTTTCAAAAAAATTTGTAAAGGAAGCGGTTAAAAAATAAAACTGGAAACTATAGAGACTTTGCTCAAATTGCTCTCGAAAATAAAGTCGTAGTTAGCAATCATTATCTTGAGGAAAAAGAAAGATGTGCGTCATTAGAAAATTTTTGATCTAAATAAATAATAACAATAATAATAATAAAAATAACTTATAAAATTAAACTAGAATCGCGGAATCTAATTTTGCTCCTTGAAAATTTATTTAATGAAACATAGATGAGGAAATTAGGCTCAGTCTTTTCGTGCGTCTGCATAAATGTTTCCTCAAGGGATTGTAAGCCTGGGTGATTGCTGATATTAGCTTCAAATTTACTTTTAGCTTTAAAGTAATTTAGCACAAATTTCGATAGCTAAAAGCAAATTCCAATTAGCATTTCAACTGTTTAGACTGTTAAATTAGAAAAATTTGACATGATAGTATATTTTAATGGATGATGCATCAAGATTACAAGGATACAACCTGATAAATTAATTGTATCTAAATGCACAGACAGAAAATTTTGGAAGAAAATATTATATATTATTAAATATATATATATATATATATATATATATATATACTTTAAATATACATTTATTTTGAATATTATACGTATAAAACATTTTAATAGGTATGTCCAGCCATAAAAAAAGAAAAAAAATGCCTTATATAGCATTTATCCGATTCTTTCAGAGAAAAACGAAATTAGCCGTTCGGTTGGGAATTATATATTTTTCTACACACCTGCCAAACATTTGGAATGTTTTTTAAAACTCAAATAAACATAGTTTTAATCAGAAATTTTATTTAACCCTTTATCTACTGACGGTACTTTTAAGTACCATCAGAGAAAACTTTGTACAAAATTTCTTTAATATGTCTAATAACGATAATAAGGTTTTGTGTTTATACAAAGTACTTTTCTGGATCACATTTAGATAGCACAGCAAAACAGTGAAGGCTAAATATTTTATAAAGTGGTATTTTTCTCAACCTTTTACATAAGTGCAGATCTTCTCTTTTTAAAAATTGTTATATGAAAATTTTGCAACTATAAAAACCTTTCTATTTATTGATAGGATCACAATGCATTTATTTACATTGTTCCGATAAAGAATTGTGATATTTCCTTAACAGCATTTTCTGTTAATTAATCTAATTATTCTTGTAAATATTTCACAGAAAGAGCTATTACTACCGCATTATTAAATCAGTTTTAATGAAAAACCTTATCTAAATTTCATATTATTATAATATAAATTGTCTAATATTACCTTCAGACATCAAGGAAGATAATTATTGAGATTGAACAATTTGTTGATTCATAATTCGGTAGATAAAGGGTTAATGAATGAAATCAAATAACTAGCGCATTGAAATAAGACACATTATTAAATAAGTTTTCTGATTTCATATCTATTTTTTTTAAGTTAAAAAAAAACAAACCAGCAGGTTGACATAACTATATTTGTCTTTAAACATTTATTAAGGAATTGGTTGATATCTCCATAGTGAAATAGTAACCAGACTTGAAATTTTCATCACTAGTACCAAAATGTTCATTCATATTTCGATTCTGTAGCAGTTTTAGATATCAAACGGTAAATCATTCGTTCCACCACCATTTTATCCACCACCTTGTTCCAAAATGGCGTCATTTTAAAGATTTCAAATAAAAAAAATTACAAAAAATTAGAAATTTAAACATATTTTTTCTTAAGTGTTAGGCATTGATACAAGTATTCCAAAGCATTTTTTATTTCGCCGCTATCTTAAAACATGGAAGAGATATAACAGCTTGAAATTCTAGTGGCTGGCTTTTAGAAGAAAAAGATCCGAATAAAAATAAGGGATTCTGCAATAATCGTATTTAATTTAAGAGATATTAGAATACTAATAAGATGTTTTTTTTTTTAGTAAAAGCACTTGTATTATGAATAATATTGTAAAACCGTGTATGTTGATATGAACTTTAGCGTTTGAAACTGTCGATCTACGTTATTTAATCGTATTTAATTTAAGAGTTTTGCAAGCATGGTTTCTCGCAAATTTACTTTGATTGTTGTAACCTTAGTTGCAATTCTCATACACTTAAAATGGCACTGTTATATTATAAAAATGACTATATTTAAAAGAAAAAATATATTAGTATTCATAAAATATTCGCACACATACCTGCTCAGGCACATGTATGTACAGAAACTGCTGTACGTCCACCAGCGTGAAATTCTCGCCAAGCTTGGCGATACTCGGCAAAATATCGCAAAATATGACAGAAAAAAGGTCACCATAAATAATGCCAACTAGGCTATAGGTGACTAATTTGGCGAAAGTCATATTCAAATTCAGTATTGACAAAACTGAGAATCTTCTATAATCGGGTTTCACGCATTTCAGCATCGTGTTTTCGAGCAAAGTTAGCTGAATTCTTAAAACCAAGGAATCGGAAAGCTACCTTTCTCTCTCAGTATATGTCCGGAAGGACTTTTTTCTGTGGTGTTGGTGTTCATCTCAGATATAATTATGTGATTTTCATACATTAAAAAAATTTTTTTTTTAATGAAAAAGGAGCTATGGTTATAAATGTTGTGTCCTCCACATTTAACCCATTTCTGTGAGAGAACTTTACACAATTTTTAATTTTTTAGTATCAGTAATTCCAAGTAGAGATCTGTGCCTAATTTTAATCGCAGAAAATTTGGGATTAAATAAAGCAAAATTTACAGTTCAAATACTTGTAGGAAATTTTTTTGAAATTTACTCACCTTATACGTCACGTATTCTCGATGCTCGCCTTAAAGGGAATAATAATAATAATTAAAAACAAGTGGGTAAGTGTGATCGAACATCGCACAAAGGGTTTCGTTTTAAAACACTTTATCCTTCGTCATGTTTTTTATAAAGTAAAAATTTACCGGTCTATTTTTCTTGTTTTTTCGAAAATCTGAACTGGTCCGATAGCGGGTGAAGCCCGCTATTATACTCTGCCATAATAATATCTGTCATGTGGACTTTCTTTTTTTCAATTGGTGAAACTTTTTAGTTCATTTTCATTTTTCACGTGGAAAACTTTCAATAGAAAATTAATTATTGTACAAAGAATTTTATTGTGGATTTTTAATTGTTGGCAACTGCTATAACGAAAAATGTTTAAATTTAATAGGAAAAGGCTGTTAGATTTTTTATTTTTTATCTCTATATATTAAAATAATACGATTTTTCCAAATTTTATGATTTTGAGCTTCATAATAGGTATATAGCTATAAGTACACAAAATTTCATGACTGTAAGTTACATAGTTTCTGAGAACCGGCTCTGTGACGAACAGACAACGAAGCGGGAATAATAGGGTTTCGTGAGATGAACGAAACCCTACAAAAAGAAAAACGATTATGCATTACAGACAGCTTTCCGCCAACTGAAAAATTACTAGAGTAGATTAGTTAATACAATTGACTAGCATTCATCTAAAGAGATATTATTCTTTCATTTAACTTTCAATGTCATAAATTGTTGAATATCTTAAATAACATGTACCTATTATTGATTCTTCTTCAAAAGATACCCATTTAATATAAGAATTTAACTTTCTGTTTCTAAAATCAATGGGTTTATATTCTTTGGTGAATCGATTTGTGTTTCAATCTATCTTTCAATATTAGAGTCATCCATTTCGTTTGATATTTTTATCTTTCGATGAGATCTCATTCTTACGAAAAGGAAATTCATTTCTTGGCTCTAAGTGCTTGGCTTACTTACAGATCAAAGATAAATATTTAGTTCAAAATGCTTGGTTTACATTTTCCCATTTCTCAGATTTATAAAAAATGGAAAACTTGCAGTTAAGTAAAATGAAAACACTGATTCATATCTTTGATACAAGTAATACGAAAGAAAACTTTCGAATGCTAGTTATAATTGATGCATGAAAAGAAAAGGAAAAAGGATAATATTGCTTTAATTCTCGGAAAGTAGTTTATTATTATACAGGGTCAACGAAAAAGGTTGGACAGGTTCGAAAAAATCATAACTCCAAAAGTAATTGGGTAAACGCAATAATTTTCTTTCCAAAGTACTCGGCAATTATCCAAAATTTGTTAGATGTTTTAAATCCGTGACATTTAGATGATGCGCGGAATCGATGATATGAAAATGCAAATCGTACCACACATTTGCAATTTTCACTTTTCGCTTAGGCTATTCATGTACATAGAGGATCGTTTCCTATTAAATTGACGATGCTGAAGAACTTTCTAATTGACATTTTTTCCCATATTACTTACCCATCACACGTAGTATAGAGTAAGTCTTGTAATCGTTTTGAAAATCGAAAAAAAATTTTTGACGGATTTACACGTTTCAGACACTGGAGATTCCGAAAAAACATATTTTCAGAAAAAAACATTTTGCCGTCCGTCTGCCTGTGTGTCTGTAAACGCTCTTTCTCCCGAACAAATTGAGATAGAGACTTGAAATTTGGTATGCATTTAGTATCTAATAATGGAAATAAGCTTATTGAATTTCAGTAACCTCGATTATCCGGAACTATTTTTTTCGGACTCTCGAAATATTCGTTCTGATAAAAGGTATATAAAATTTTTCGAAATTGTTTATTTTAAGAAGTGAATATAAAAGACAATAAAAAATATAAATTTTGCATAAAGAATGAAGTTAATCGGATAATGAGTTGCCGATATATTTGCAATCCTATTTTCCACACTCTTCGATTTTTCATGACCCTGTATTTCATTCAAATTTCAATTCAAAGATATATTTTAGTTGCAAAAGAGACGCTTAATCCGACGCAGTAAACCGTTAGTTAATAGGATTATCAATTTTGGAGTTATAAGGATGTTCGTTTTACCCAATTCAGTAATAGAGCATTTAAATTTTATGACGTCACCAAGCCACGATTTTATTCGAATTGCAATGCATTTTATAAATAGTTTACACATGTTTTATTTTCATATTTTATATTATGCATATCCATGATGGTTAAGTATTACGGTGGCCCCCAACGACTAGTTTTCAATTGTTTTAGATATAGGAGTGCTTTCCACACCGGAATCACCGAAAAATATTGGACAGCACGAAGGCCGTGCAATTGCTTCTTCGCTTCATCTGAAGGTCACGGCTGAGAAATAGTTAGATCTAAAAAATCTCGGATAATTGTCGAATACTTTTCAAAGGCTATCAATACTGCGTTTCAGTAATTACTTATTGAGTTATGATATTTTGAAATGTGTTCAACCTTTTTCGATGACCCTGCATTTGGTTAAAGGATTATCTATACTAACATAGAAAATTGGAGCGTCTGTCTGTCATTTTCAGAAAAACACATATTTTTAAAGTTCATTCGTCTATTTAGACGACCGACGGATAGTAAAAAATATATTTTTTTTCTGTTGTCTGTCTGTCTATATTTGTCCGGAATAGACTCAGAAATGATTACATGACAAACACTAAACTTAACAGAAGCAGATAGAGAATATTTCTGGCAACAACTTACAATTTATCGCATCTAGATATCTAAAATAATAATTTTTGAAAAACAGGGAAAAACCGGGAGAATCAATCAATCAACAAATATTTCAACTCAAAAACTTGGGAACTAATTGGTCAATTTTAGGGAATCTTATGACGATTGAAAGATTTAATTAAGATTTATTAATGATAAGTCTGGCAAAAATTTTCCGTTCGTCGCATTCCAATATCTAAAATAGTTTTAAGAAGATAGTGAAAAACCGGGAGAATAAATCAATCAACCAATCTTTCAATACTCAAAAACTCGGGAACTAATTGATCAATTTTAATGAAATCTTTCAACTGTTAAAGGTCTAATTAATATTTATTAATGATAATTCTGGCTACAATTTGCAGTTTGTCTCATTCCACTATATAAAACAGTTTTTTGAGAAAACATGGAAAAACCCGGTAGAATCAATCAATGAACCAATCTAACAATGCTCAAAAACTCGGGTACATATTGACCAATTTTAAAGAAATCTTACAGCCATTGAAAGATATAATTAAGATTTATAAATGATAATAATTACATTTTAGCTTAAGACATACATTTTAATTTAAAAACTGGTTTGGTAAGTATTTTCTCTTCAAAACTCGAAAGATCTTATAAAATGTAAATGCAAATGAGCAGGTTTCTACGCAGCTAGCCTACATAATAAAATGGAATTCAAATTCAAAAAGTTCAATAGCAACGCCATAACTTTATTACATGCCGAAATATCTATAAACACAAATTTTCATTACTTTTGAATCCTTAGTTAATGCGATATAAAATATTGAAAAACGAACCAATCGATGTTAAAAAAGTTGAAACATTTTAAGAAACTTACACTACATTCTTGTTTCTCAGATAGCAAGAATTTTCTTTCTTTTTTTTTAATTTGTAGGAAAAAAAAAAACTTTGAGCCCGAGCCCGAAGTCGTATATAATAAATCGAGCACAAGCCCATTTCGGGATGAGACACAAAGAGCTCGAAGCTGCAGGGGTTCGTCAATAGCTTCAGAGCCTTGAGTTAAACCAAATCCGGTTTTTTTAATTTAGCTATTTTCGCTTTTAAATTTGCCCAGTTTCATTTTTTCCCCCCTTCCTGGCTTCAACATGTGTCACGGCGTAAGGGACGTTGCAAGGACCATCACGTGAAACGCCGTGCTCCGCGAATTCTGCGGCGGTCACCCTTTCTACCACCCCCAACCCTCTGTCGGTTTTCGGTGTCTTTAATTTAACTATTTTCGCTTTTAAATTTGTCCGGTTTCAATTTTACAATTTTTTTTCTTTCTTCCTGGTTTCTAACACAAAATGCTCTTTTTGTAATAATTTTGCTGAAGCAACATTAAAAACAAATTCTAGTTGACCAGTTTTGTCTAGGGAAATCGTATAAAAAATTTAAGAAAATGTAACTTTTTAAAAATTTCTGGTAGGTTAATTTCGTTAACATAAACTTGTTTGTTTCCTAACCTTATTTTGACACTTTTGCAATTTATATTGTCTATCTATCTCTGGCATGTAAAAACTTAAGGCATGTTTCACGCTTTTTAAAAACCCCTTCATATGCAAATATGTCTTTAAATAAATATAAAAAAGGAAATTGTGGTTGTCAATAATTCTGCTCCCTCATAATAAAATATTTATGCATCAAGGATAGTGGAATAGATATTAGAATACTAATAAGATTTTTTTTTTTTAGTAAAAGCACTTGTATTACGAATAATATTGTAAAACCGTGTATGTTTATATGAACTTAAGCATTTGAAACTGTCGATCTACGTTATTTAATCGTATTTAATTTAAGAGTTTTGCAAGCATGGTTTCTAGGCAAATTTACTTTGATTGTTGTAACCTTAGTTGCGATTCTCATATACTTAAAATGGCACTAAAAAATATATTGGTATTCATAAAATATTCGCACACACACACGCACGCGCACATGTACGTACGGAAACTGCTGTACGTACACCAGCGTGAAATTCTCGCCAAACTTGGCGATACTCGGAAAAATATCGCAAAATATGACGAAAAAAATGTCACCATAAATAATGCCAACTAGGCTATAGGTGACTAATTTTGCGAAAGTCATATCAAATTCAGTATTGACAAAACTGGGAATTTTCTATAATCGGGTTTCACGCATTTCAGCTTCGTGTTTTTGAGCAAAGTTAGCTGAATTCTTAAAACCAAGGAATCGGAAAGCTTTTATCCTTCCTGGTACATGTCCGGAAGGACTTTTTCTGTGGTGTTAGTGTTCATCCCAGATATAACGTTATTTAAATTGATTTATAGAACCAATGGGGAACTTAAGACGACGATGAGCTTTAAACAATATATTTCATTGCTAATGTTATTTCAATTATAAAATATTTAAAGAAGTGTTGTTCACCATAAATTCAATAAACATTTGCAAAAAAAAAAAAAAAAAGTAAAAAAAAAAAAAAAAAAATAAATAAATAAAAAAAAATAATAAAAAAATAAATAATAAATAAATCATGACCATCCGCCGTGTGGATAAAACGTTAGAGTGGTTTTAGTTGAACGACTTTGTTGATAAACAAAAAAAAAAAAAATGGATGAACAGAAATTTCAAGAATTGTTATTTGATGGGGAAAAAACACCGTTCAAATAAAAGCTTGGCTTGATAAGCGTTATCCGGACACTGCACCAGGTAAATCAGCCATTATTGACTGGTTTGCTGAATTTAAACGTGGTCGTATGGACACCAGTGATGCACCACGCAAAAGAGGTGGTTACTCCGGAAAACAAAAAAGTCCACAAAATCGTTTTGGGGAACCGTAAAGTGAAGTTGCAGGAGAAGCTCAGACTCTGACGATATCCAAGGAACGTGTAGGTTTTATTTTGAATGAACATTTGTCTATGAAAAAGCTGTTGTCAAAGTGGGTGCCGCGCATGTTGACTTTTGACCCAAAACAACAACGAGTCGATGATTCTGAGCACTGTTTGGAGCTTTTTCGTTATAAAATTATGTTATTTATTATTAAATTATTATTATTATTTATTTATTAAATTATTATTATTATTATTTATTTATTAAATTATTATTATTAAATTATTATTATTATTATTAAATTATTATTATTATTATTAAATTATTATAATTTATTATTAAAGTTATGTTATTTATTAAAGTTATAAAAGTTATAAAGTTATGTTAAAAAGTTGTGTTTTCTTTATTAGACCGGGAACTTATCAGCCCATGTGTTATTTACATTTCTTAGACAAGACCTGAATGTACTTATATTTCCTAGATTTTTATAGAATCACACTTCCATTTTTCATTACCTAGTAACTTTAATAATAAAGTCAGTTAATTGTCACCGTCATGTCACGATTGGAATGTTATTTATTTAATTACTCGCACAATGATTCTCAAAGGTTAGTATTGGAAAATTCCAATGTCAAGTCATCCTTTCATTTTGAATAAAATTGTGCATGCGAATTTGTGCATAAGTTTATATTTCATTTCAGGTTATTTACCCGAATCTTTCTTATTTTTAACTAATTTTAAACAGCATTTTTTCATATCGCAAATCCTTCCAAATACATGTTTTCTGGAAGCTGGATATTGTATAATAAACTCTCAAAGACCATTACTGGAAAATTCCAATGTCAAGTCATCCTTTCATTTTGAATAAAGTTGTGCATGCGAATTTGTGCATAAGTTTATATTCCATTTCGAATTATTTACCCAAATCTTTCTTATTTTAAACTAATTTTAAACAGCATTTTTTCATATCGCAAATGTTTCCTGAAAGCTGGATATTTTATAAATATACCAAAAATATAGTGATGCTGTAAAAAAATTCATCATACAAAACAAAAGTCATTTCACGATTTATTATTGAAGCAAACTCTGCCCAGTCATTCAAATGTATTTATAAATACCGGTTATTTTACCATATTATGAATCTTTCTCATTGGTCAATATAAAGATAAAAATACCGTTAATTTAACCAGATTCGTAATAAATTCATGAACGATAATTTTCATTTTATTACTAAGGTGTCCGAAATCTTTGTAAATTAATATCATTGTTAATAATTAATTATTGTATTAAAAATATGTAACAGTGCACATTTCTGACTATTTTAATAACTTACCCAAAATGCTTCAAATTGTGCTATCCTCTTTAAGTAGAGCCACGAATATATATATATATATATATATATATATATATATATATATTATGAAAGTACTAAAATATTACGACACATGCAGAAACGCTTGTTTCTGCTAGACTCGATTTGATTTTTCAAATTATCCAAAGTACTTATTGCAGTATAAGTGTAAATGTTATGAGTGGCTGCCTAAGTTTGATAATTTCTGGAAGTGTGATTTCAGAAATTTTAAGCGTGTTTTAACCTGAATTAAATTTTAGCTTAGTATGTGACGTGTATAAAAATCGGTATGTAATATATAGGACTGTATAAAAGATTTAAATATACAGGATGATTATTAAAAAACTATCCCGATATATGAGCCCATAACTGTCATACCGTTCACAGAAACTGACTGCAATTCTGGCCTAAAGTATTTTGAGGTATGCGCTCAAGAATCACGTGAAAAACAAAAGTTAAATTCTAACAGTTACGGCTACAGTGACGAAATTTCGAAAATTTCAAATGGCAACACCTACTTTTTTATTGGAATGTGATCTTCGTAGTGAAAAACCATAAAAAGCGTTGGAACGGTACCTGTAGCACGAAAATCGCCGGCGCTAGACAGACTAAGAAGAAAAGTGAAAGCAACCAATAAAGGACAGAGAAGCAACAGAAAGTAAAACATTTTATTGTTCAGTGCTATCCACCATCTGCCGCATGTAAAGTGTCGTCGTGTGTAAAATGGAAAATGTATGAAACACAATAAAATGTTTTGTTTTCTGTTGCTTCTCTGTCCTTATTGGTTGTTTTCACTATTCTTCTTAGTCTGTCTAGCGCCGGCGATTTCCGTGCTACAGGTACCATTCCAACGGTTTTTATGGTTTTTCACTATGAAGATCACATTCCAATAAAAAAAAGTAGGTGTTGCCATTTGAAAATTTCGAAATTTTGTCACCGTAACCGTAACTGTTAGAATTTAACTGATGTCTTTCATATGATTCTTGAGCGCATACCTCAAAATACTTTAAACCAAAGTTTCATTCAGTTTCTGTGAACGGTATGATAGTTAGGGGCTCATATATCGAGATAATTTTTTTTATAATCACCCTGTATGTTTTCGTCTATTGGTAGACATTGCTGAAGATGAATTTTCAACCTATTATGCGTTTTCTTACTAAACAAAATTTTAGTATACTATGTAGAATATATACAACCCTATATAGATCAAATACAGGGCTGAAGAACATAATTACTTTTCTATGAAATGAACTACTTTTCTTTTAGAGTACTTTTCAGGCTATGGACGGTAATTAATGAAATCTGGTTTTTAAATGTGTTATGCGTTTTATAAAATGTTTACTTAGGTATCTTATTTCCCTTATTAAATAGCGAAGTTTTGTTAAAGTATTATGGACATGTTGGACAGCGTTTCATAATCTATGCTTGGCGCATTATTATTTTTTCTTGTTATTTTATCACTGAGTCGTACGAAATATTTTTAAAATAATGTAATTGTTAATAAATCGTTTTACAGAAAATTTCAACAGAACACATTCTTTGACTATTTTAACAACTTACCCAAAACTCTTCAAATTGTGCTGTAATTTTTAAGTAGATTCATGAAAAATTTCATTTTTTATGACAGTACTAAAATATTACGACATATACAGAAACGTTGGTTTGAAAATCAAGACTCGAGTTTTTCAAATTATTCAAAGTATTTATTACAGTTTAAGTCTCTCTCTCTCTCTCTCTCCATATATATATATATATAGCTTCAAAAGTATGTAAATAAAATCTGGGAACTCATTCAAACTATACGATAGCGAAGTATTTATATTGTCCAACAAACATTTATAACGCTTCATACAGCGTATTTGAGATAAAATTTTACTGTGACAAGTAATATGCAATAAAACTTTATGTTTGTGTAGTTAAGGCGAATAAAATATAGTTAAATGCCTAAATGTTTTAACAGGTATGAAAAAAAAATAATTTTACGACTGAAATTTATAACTTTTATCTAATAAATTAAAAGTAAATTGACTTTGACTGTAATAAGTCAGAATAAAAATAAATTTAGCGATACAAATCAACAAAATCTATATTATAAAGCAAAAATATTTTCGTGAGAAACACTGACGTCATTTTAACGGTGGCAACACCTGACTAAATAAATGTAGTTTTTACGGCAATCTTTTTAACTTCTAAACATCACCCATTTTTAACACTTTTCAACCTAGTTGAAAAGTGTTTAGTACTTCGGTTTGTCTGTCCGTCTGCAGCCTGTCCGTCTACCCTCTGCCGCCTGTCCGTCTGTCGTCTGCCATCTGCCCTCTGGCCGCGCTCTAACTCGCGTAAATATGCTCGGATTGCCCTGAAATTTTTGTATGTTACTGTCGTTTACTATAGCATGATCCCTATTGCAAATGGAGTGTGTAACACTTATAATTTATTTACAGGGACAGTCAAAAGTATTCCGTTACATTACAGTCAATGGGAAAAGATCGTTTCAAGTGCATTTGGATGATGATATGCCATTTGAAAAATTATGAAATTGATATACAATTATGAAGCACACTAAAACATGCTTTTTGTAGAATACGGGGTGTAAAGCATATATTATTCATTTACAGGATCAAACAAAACAATTCTGTTGCACTTTCGACAACGGGGGAAAATCTTTTGCAGTATAATTTAATGATGTTTCACTATTTCAAACATAATGAAATTTATATGCATTACTGAGGTGCATTATAAATTGCTCACTTAAAACTATGGTGTGCGTTACGTTTATCGTTCATTTACATGGACACACAAAATATATCAGTATACGACAGTATACGTGCAATAATTACAGTCTTGTTTTGAACATTGGTTTGCGTTTAAAAGTTTAAACTAAATTTTTGCATAGTACGTGGTGTGCATGAATTTGGTTGATCATATACAGGGCTACACAAGGGAATTCATAAGTATTGTAGACTATGGAAGTGAATTGCTCAAGGTAGTTTTTAATTTTGTTGCGCATTTTCTTGCTGAACTATAGTTAGTAGACTTATAGAAGTTTGCCGAAAATAAATAAATTTATATACAAAGCTACGCAAAGAACAAGGTACATTTTCGTTTATGGTTATTAATTGGTGGAAGTTTGTTTTAAGTTGCCTTAAGCGTTTTATACCTGAATTAAAATTTAGCTCAATATGGGGTGTGTACAAAAGACTTTAGATAATATACAGGGTTGTAAAAAAGATTTCGAGTGCATTTCCATTCACTGGCGAAAATTGCTAAAAGTGAATATTCTAAATGAACTAAATTTTATCATGCTATGTAGTATACATCCAAATCTATAGATCATATAGAGGACTGCACAAAATAATTCGACTACATTTTTGACACTGGAAGGTAATTGCTAAAACTGTACTTTTATATGTGTTATATGTAATCTATACTGTATACTTACATATCTTCTTGCACCTAATTTAACGGTGAAGTTTCATTACAGATTTCTGGATGTGTTTGAAAGTGTTTCATAATCTATGCTTGACGCATGATTTTTCGTTCTTGTTAATTTTTACATCGTCGAATACAGAAAAAAAATAATTTTAAATGCAATTTGTCAGAAAACTGTATCCAAATTTACTGATTTTTTAAAGTTTTTAAAATAATTTTCAAGCATAAATTTTATTTTAAAATCTATCTCTGTCGCATGCAGCCTGATTACAAAAGATACCGTGTGCACGAACTTTAAACAATATAAATAATTCCGTATTTGTTTCTGGCTAGTATTCCATAACGGAATTAAACCTTCATCAAATAATAAATAAAATTATATAAATGAAATACAAATTTAAGAGATATCCAACCGAACTACTCACTTAAACCGCTGAAATTATCAGAATCAAAAAGACTGCTGCAAGTAACGAAATCTTTGACGATTTATCTGGCTATTAACTCTTGTCATACGGCTAATGCAAAAATATCTCTTTTATTAAATTTCAAAAGTTTATATGAGTTCATAATACGGTTCACAGTAAAAGATTCCATCTCGTGCTGCGATTGTAGCCTTGCCAATATGTGAGAGTGAGAAGTGCCAAGCTGGGTATCGTTCCAAGTGGTTCAGCTGGTAGAACGTCAGTGCGCTATACTGATGACCCGGGTTCGAGTCCCGGCTTTGAAACTTTTTCACTATGCTGGCTATACGCCTTTTAAGCAACTAAAATTTGAAATATTATCAATACGTTGACTATTTCGAAAATATCGGATAAATATAAAAAAATATGGAATATAAGGTAGGTGAAGCAAAGGTGGCCATATTTAAGCTTTGAGGATTTTTAATAATTTTCTGGTTGGGTGTGTGTAGCTGAATTTTTGTTTGTAAAATTTTACACTTATCTCTAACACATATCAAGTATACTTTTATTTGTAAAATAAAATTTAATTATTTTTATAATGCAATTTCAAAATTGTAGCTCTTGGGCCACCATTGGCGCATAGTGTTCCAAAAGTGGCCCATGTATTGATATCCCTTTTAAAATATGAAAAATACTCGGCAAACTATTTTGCTTACTTTTATGCTCTAATGATCCTTTCTTTCTTTTGATATCTTTCGAGTTTTTCTTCTTAATCTTCTTATGTTATGACACGAAAATACCATGAAGCACTGTTTGACCTTAGTGTTTTGCCCACCGTTGGTCCACCCACCTTATATCAAAATATCGGATATCTTTTATATTTTCGAAAATATCATATCCACGAACCCTGTCTGTTGTATCAGTTTGTGCATATATGACACTGCTTTAATCAGGCTATTTAAATGAATACATTTTTTATTTGTTTTTTATTATAAAAAACGGTTTTTTCTACGCCATTTTAACTTTGAAAGTTTTTATAAAATATGATCATAAAACACACAATATTTTGATGTGCTCTTATGAAAACACACAAGAATATGGAGACCTCAGATTCAAACATAGTCATGGAATAATTTGCATTTTCTTATGAGAAGAGTGTAAAAAATGGAATGTACAGGAACTTGGGTTGGGTAATAAAAGCTTGTGTATTTCGAGTTATTCAAAATATTTATTGTTAACGTAAAAACACGCACATAAAACATGAGCACATTAATTTTAAATAGTGTCTAAATATTTTTGTATTTCAACAAATATTTACTCCATTTTAGTTGAGATAGGGCGCTTGTTGTATAACTTTCCTGTGGCAAATAATATGCAATAAAACTTTATGTTTGTGAAAGTAATGCAAGTAAAGTATCGTAAAAAAGAAAAGTAAAGTATAGCGAGCAAGTAATTTACAGTATAATGAGCAAGTAAATTATACAGTATGCTGAACAAGTAAATTATAGTATAGTGAGCAAGTAAAGTAAAATATAGTGATCATGTAAAATATAGCATGGCTTTTTTTTTTTTTTTTTTTTTTTTTTTTTTTTATAAATCAGAAAAAAGAAATTAACGATCCCAATTTATAATTTTTTAGTTAATAAATTAAAAGAAAATTGATTTTTACTGCAATAAGTGAAAAGTATATTTAGGAATAACAAGAACGAAAAATCATGCGTCAAGCATAGATTATGTAACACTTTCCAACATTTCTAAAATAATTTTGCAAATCTTTACCGTAAGGTGTAAGATGATATCTAACTAAACGACTTTGAAAACGCATAACAAATTTAAAAATCCAATTTCAGGAATTACCAAAAATATTCGGAAAAATGTCCGAGATCTTTTGTGCAGCCATTTATATGATCTATAGATTTGTATATATACTAAATAGAATGCTAAATTTTAGTTCAGTTAGGAAACTCGTAGCACAGTTTAAAATTTCCCTTCTGGAATTTCCGACAATAAACGAAAATGTACTCGAGATCGTCTGTGCTGCCCTGTATACAATCTATACCATTTATACACACCAAGTTATAGACAAAAATCAATTACATTTAAAAACGCGTTCAGCAACTGAAAATGCATTCCCAGCAATTATTGTTAATAAGCAGTACTTTAACCGAATTATTTTGCGTGTCCCTGTAAATGAACGATGAAAGCTATACACACAATATTCTATAGTAAGCCTCTTGTAATCCACGTTAGTGATATATATAAATTTCAATATGTTTGAAATAAGGAAGCATTATTAAAATAAACTGAAAACGATTTTTCTTCATAGACCGTAATGCAACGAAATTCTTTTGAGTATCCCTGTAAAGGATCTATACGTGCTATGCACACCACATTATATAATTAGTCTCTTGTAGTGCACCTCAGTGATATATATATATATCAATTTCAATATGTTTGAAATTGTGTAACATCATTAAAATAAACCGCGAATGATTTTTCCCCCATACACCGCAATGTAACGGAATTCTTTTGTGTGTCCCTGTAAAAAAACTATAAGTGCTACACGCTTCATTTTCAATACCGATCAGGCAACAGTAAACCTCAATAACATATATCAATTGCATGACGATCCGAGTATATTTATGCGAGTTACAGCATGGACAGACAGACAAACAGACAGACGTCAGACAGACGGTAGACAGACAAACCGAATTCATAAACACTTTTCAACTATGTTGGAAAGTGTTAAAAACGAATCAAGTATTTTTTTTTAAAGTTAAACATATAAGCTTGTTGATAGATATATTTAAGAATACAAATACACGTAAAATAATCATTTATTATTTATGTATTTAAAAATCCACTGGTCAGATAGTTTATGTGATTTTTGAGAGAAACATATAAAACTCTATAGAAGTTATTTTTTTTAAATACATTTGTAGAGATCATGTTAAAATAATGTAATTGAATGTTTAAATGCTATAAAGAATTTTGAAATTTGTAAACAATTTATTGAACGACATTTATAAGTTAATGATAACTTCAGATTATAAGTCAGGGTGAATTTGTGTGCTGGTGTCTGTTTTATTCGGAGATATGTAACTGAATAATCTCTATGTTTAACGAATTTTAATAAAATAATCCTATATCAATTCAGTCAAGGTTTAATTATTTTCCTTTGAAGCTAGACAAATCTTATAATAACTTTGAATATTTAAATATATATATATATATATATATTAGATAACACATAATGATGTGGTCTTATAAAAATCCGTGAAAATATATAAACCGCAGCTTCAAATATAAACACGGAAAAACTCGCATTTTTTATGACAACATTAACAAGATATAGAATATACAGGGACATGGGTCAGGAAATAAAAGCTTACGTATTTCGATTTAAGCAAAATGTTTATTGCTAAACTAAAAGTAAGCATATGGATCAAGGGAAGAATAATTTTCAATGATGTGTAAATATTTGTGTACTTTAGAAAATATTTACTCCATTTTAGTTCAGGTTGGGCACATGAAGAAAATTTTACGGTTGCAAATAATACACTGTAAAATGATTCCTTTACTGTCATGGAGTTTACGCCACAGCAGAGTGAAGTCAATCGCTTTAATTTTTGTAGCACTCACATAAATATTAATAAATGAGATTTAAAATTTATTAGTTGAAAAACTAAAAATAAATATTGACAAAAAGTAAATTTCCCTGTTATAAATCAGCGTTAATAAAAATTATAAACAAACAATTTAATAATTTATATTCTAAAATAACAATGCATAAAATAACGATAAAATCCAAGAAAAATATTTTTATCAAATAATATTTATAAAAATATATTTCCTTAAAGGAAAATTGTTAATAGAAATTTTTATTTCTTAAAAAAGTAATACTTTAAAATGATATTTGAAGTATATCTCATTAAGTTAATCAAAATAAAGAAATACATTTTTTTTGCAATGAAATTAAAAATATGTTTTAAATAATAGCTAAACTTAGATTATAGAATTATAGAATATATTAATTATAGAATATCAACTTCAGTGATTTTCATGTATTTATTGTGTTCATCAAATTATAAAAAAGAAGAAAAGGAACAGATAATGAAATGTATTAAAAAGCTAAATTAGAGAATAGTGTTAAGTTAAAAATTGGAATGTTTAAAAAAATATATTACTTTAAAAAAAAAAAAAAAAAAATGTGTTAAAAAATATTTTAAGTATATTTGTAAATAGGTGTATTAAATGATGAAAAGTTGATGAAAAGAAATAAAAAAAGAATATTTTGCAAAAGTTGAAAAATAAAAACAACTTTGAATTTAAACCACAGAGTTGAGAAAAAAATATTAGAATTAAAAGATATTTCGCAAAACTTTAACTTAACAAAAACCAGATATAGTTTTACCCTTACAATCTTCAATCTTGATTGGTTTCTGCTTTAAAAAGAGAACACTCAAACAGAAATAAAAAGGTAAAATGGTAATATACGTGTTGAGTATGTTTTGTATTAAATACGCACATAATAAGTATCAACTGATTACTCTTTCAAATTCTTTTTAAATATTGAGATTTTTCTAATGTGTACTGCAAAGAAAAGCCTTTAAATCAATCGACTTTTCATTCGTTTTTGTATGGAATTTGTTCAGGGCGTAAGAAAAATAAAACAATAATCTAGCATATTAAGTAAAAACATATTACGATAAGTCAATAGTTTTTTTCTCGTCAGGATAAAGAAGAAAAATTAAATAAGTGTTAAACAAACTGTTGAAATTTTTCTAATTCAAGCTTCGCCACATAGTGCCATATAATATAATTAGATGTTATTTTTTAAATTTCTTCTATCTTTACAAGAAGAAAGTATTGTATTCGTGAAAAAAATCGATTTCCGTTTATCGGCGGATTTATACGTTTTAGAAGGTCCTGAACACGATTTGGCTGTTTTTAGAAAATGTCTATTCGTGAGTCTGTCTGTCTATACCGTATGTGACATAAATTTTGTGGGCGTTCTAAATCAAGAACAAATACACGGAATTTAATTAAACTTCAGATTCAGATAGACCGTAACATAAATTAGTGCTGATTAGGTTTAGGTGCAAATCGTCTAGTAGGTGGCGCTGCTATGCTGTATTTTTCACGATTTCGGCGATAGCTATGTCTCAAGAAATAATTCACGGTATTTCATCAAAATTAACATTCTATGTTCCACCTTGACTTAAATAAACGCTGATTAGGTTTTGGTGTAAATCGCCGAACTGGTGGTGTTGCTATGCTGCATTTACCCTATTCCCGCGATAGCTACATCTTAAGAAATGATGTATGAAAATGGAATGTCACCAAGCTTTATATTCTGTTAGATCTTGACATGAGCAGAAACATTTTTAAGTTTGGGTGTATATATATGTGTCGCTGTTATGGTTTATTTTTCCCGATTTCCGCAATATCTATATGCATAAAATGAATAGACTTTCATTTAATTTTTGTTTCAGACGATTTGATTTATACAGAAAAAAGTTTTGTGATTGCCACAACATACTAGTTTCAAATATCTAGTATGAAATTCTAAAAGATCTATTTTAATTTTTAACATTCCTTCCATTTATTTTATTTCAACTCCTGCAGATTTAAAGTAATGTTTTACAGACACTGACTGCAACTATTCTTTATATTCATTACACATATTATTTTCTTAATAATAATTATTTAATTCCTGATTAAAATTTTATGACACAAAAAATTCGAATATGGTGTTGGCGTTGTTTCTTACGGCTGATCATCTACTCGAGGGATACAGGCCGAGGGAAGGGGCGAACGCCCTCCGTGGGGAACCTAAACCATCGCAACGTAACCCGTATTTACGCAAGGTTACCCAAGGTCCGAAGAAAAGCACGGAAAACTTCCAACAATTAGGCCAACGGGCGCGATTGGATTCGAACCCCACCTCCCATCTACCAACTTTGAAAAAAGTCGAATAATTAGTCAAATGTCTTCAGATCGAATGAAAATGCATTTTTTTTCTTCCCTTCATCATACTTCTTCACATTCTTAAATAAGAAGGAATAGCAAAGCAGCTCTTTTGAAGATTTTTGACTGCTATTTAAAATTTTCTTGTACACTCAGAAAAAGGAATTGATTAAAACTACAAAACATGTTTTGTTGAGTACATTTTGGTTGTTTTAGCAAAATTCAAGTAAAATTGATCCATTTTACTTGAATTAACAAAACATTTTTTGCTAAAAGTACAAACATTTTTTTTTTGAAATTGCAAAAAAAATTTTTTTTGTTGATTCAAACAAAATTTCCATTGACTTATATTTAAACAAAATTTTTGTTTGAATCAGCAAAAAAAATTTTTTTTTGCAATTCAAAAAAAAAAATTTGTATCGTCAGCAAAAAATGTTTTGTTAAATCAAGTAAAATGGTTCAATTTTACTTGAATTTTGCTAAAACAGCCAAAATGTACTCAACAAAACATGTTTTGTAGTTTTAATCAATTCCTTTTTCTGGGTGTATAATTTTTATTTCGATTTCGTCATATTTGAAGAAATTTTGTTCCGAATGTTCGTCACACATTTATTTTATTTGCATTGTTCAAATTATTTCTTTTTCAATTTTTTTTATCACTCGTCAATGCTCAGTATGAAGACAAAAATGTAGTGTAATTAAGGGGTCGCTTCCCTTAAACTCTCCGATCGCGAAATCCCATGTCAACATATGGGAAAACTTAGAAGAGCGATTACTCATTACCTAATATAATTATTAAAGTACGGTTTTCACCCTCAGAAAGTACACGTCAGATGTCAACGAGGTGCGATTTTAAAAATTGTCTCCCTGAACATTAAGCATTAAAAAATTTCCTACAAACTTTGAAACTTCCACTTGATGAACTTTTATCATCTTCTTAAAAATACTTAAAATTTACGGAGACAATTTTTAACAAGTTTGAAATT
The DNA here is from genome assembly GCA_963931845.1 of Maratus michaelseni. Classification (NCBI taxonomy): domain Eukaryota; kingdom Metazoa; phylum Arthropoda; class Arachnida; order Araneae; family Salticidae; genus Maratus; species Maratus michaelseni. Next base: position 89,525,131 of record OZ007597.1, on the reverse strand, counting down.
GTACGTTAAACGTGACATAGGTGGTGCGTTCGTTTTATAACTAGTTTCATAATGTTAAAAAAATAATTCTTATTATTTCTGTGAAATGAATTATATCGTCTGCTATAAGCGAAATGAGCATGGCTTTTTCTTCTTTTTCTTATTACGTATGTCAGGCTTTTAAAGGCTTCATATTTCTATGACTCACAATGAACGAATCTCTTGTGCTTATTTACTCTAATGGATTGAGACATCCGGGTGTTAACCTAATCTCCACTGAAGTTATCTCAGAATCTATACATTTTTGAATGTAACTCATTTCTCAAGCAAAAAATATTTTTGAACGATCTTTCTAAAAATGTAACTTTTATGCAATTTTATTTAAAAAAAAAAAAAAAAAAAGAATAAAAATGGCCTATTGGCATATGAAAAATGAAGTGGTTAGCCTGTATTTGTTTTCTTTAATCACATGACCTTGCGCTTTTATTATATAGATTACGTATGATATAAGATTTAATAGGACAATGAAATCTTTTATTAATATCTTTTTAAGTTTTGATTAGCTTTTAATAAAATTTGAAATGACTCGACAAAATTCTGCAACGATTATATATATTAAATTTCAAACCATTCAGTTGGGTAGTTTTTGCGCTGTAATATGCGGACGGACGGACAGACAGACGGAGAGACGCACGGACCAGACGATGACTATAGCTGCTACGTATTTATATAATTACGAACGCATCTAAAAACGCACATCATCGGCATCTGACGTCTACTTTCTGATGGTGAAAACCGTATTTTAATAATTATTAGGTAATGAGTAATCGCGCTTCTAAATTTTCTCTTAGGTTAACGTGGGATTTAGCGATCGAGAACATTCAGTGAAGCGGCACCTGGCCATATTCCACAAGGTGCTCAAGGCATCGATAACCGATGACATTAATAAGTCTTTTCTTCATTTCTGTAAAAATTTAATTTTTTAACATAGGCCTTACTTTCTGACACCCATTTAAAAATTGATATTCAATTGTGAATATTTTAAATGTAAAGCTAATAAATGATGTATTGTGCATTTGTGACACAATATTGACTGTCTTTTAGGATGTACAAATAATTTTTTCATAGTTAATTAATAATAGTTAGATTTAAAATATAGTTGAAGAAGCGATTTACTAGCTTTAAAAAATATATACTATGAAAAATGTACGTTACCAAATTTCAAGTCAAAAGACAAAGTGAAATCTCAAACAGTTAATTAAATTTATTCGTTGTTGTGGTTACAATAAATAGATCAACTAGAAGCGTAGGAAAACATAATTGACATAGAAATTTTTAGCCCGAAAACCATTTTTGTACATAGTTTTTGTGTGGAAAAATAGATAATTGTTTTGCTTTATTTTTATCCGAAAACGAGAATTGTCTAAAAAGAAAGAAAGAAAAAAAGTGCAATCTATTAATGGAGAAGAAATGGTAGTCAATTTAAAGAAAAAAAAGTGAACAAATATTTTTTTTAATTAAAAATGTTTCCTGAACCCAAAAAGAAAATAAGTGTGTGTTTATTTTAGCTATTATAAACAAGTCGAGTAGCTTAAAAAATTATAATTAGTTATTTAAAAATATAATTAAGTATTTTAAATTATTTGCTTTTCTCGATTCATAAAAAAATTACCAACTGAGAAAACTTAATTAACTAACTAATTGTTTTGGAATTAGTAAACAGATAAACAGATAGAGTGGATTTTTATAAAACATAGTTAAAAATGATTTTTTAAGTATATAAATAAAACAGATTTCTCTTTACACTTGACATAAATAAGTAAGTGAGATAATTTGGTTGTTTGCTTGTGGTTGTGGTGTTTGTGAATGAACTGTAGCGTAGTGCCTAACTACTCTTTTTATGAAGGTAGTCTAGTATTAAATAAATTATTGAGTTGTTGTTGTGACCGAGTTGTCCGGATTCTAACACTTGTGCATGAAAGAGCTTGCTATTCTGTCATTTCTTTTACTTTTGCAAGGTATGGTTTAGTCTCCCTGAATCTAACTGTCGTGGCTCTTTTAAACAGTAATATGTTAATAAGGTTTCTGTGGTCAGCTGGCTAGTATAAATACGCGGATAGAAGCGAGTATCGTTGGATTTTGTAGTATCCTATCATGTATGGAATATTAAACTGGAGCTTCATCGCTTCGGGACCTGGAGTTTGCATTTTTCTACGTGCTGATCGCTAGTGACGTTCGGTGTTGTCCGAGTGTAGAATAGAAACTTCAGCTGTGGAGTTTTGCCTAGTGGTAAAGTGTTATACTTACGTGTTTCAATAAAATAATTCTGAAATCCACGGGATTCCCCTCAAGTTAGAGACATTTTATTTAGTAATATTTATGCATAGTATTTCCAGTAGTATTGCTTATTAGTAACATTTCCAGAGTTACGAGTGTCAATCCACGTAGCCATTTTAATTAGAGGTAGTGATAGAATCTAGAGAAAATTCTTGGGGTCACCGCTCCCCCCGCCAATCTTTCGTTATTTCAATAATTGAGTTTTAAATTTGATCAGTATTAACTTTTGGTCTTGCTCTACTACCAAATTCATCTATCATGGATTTCAAATAAACCGTTTTTATTCTTATTTCAGTATTATGGCTACTTATTTAGTGGACGGGCCCGAATTATCCACCACAGAACATTTTCGATATACGTAATGATAGCAAATGTCCTATGTTAACTCTAAATAAATAAACTAAAGCTAAACTCTTTGGCGCTGCAATCCTTAGAGATATTGGTTTACAGTGTCCAACTTTGTTTTCTTCACTATGGGTCCCTGAGATACTATACAGTATATATCACGGCCAGGTAGTCAACCTAGTGTTCAGTTCTCAAACAAGCTTGGTACTCAATTTATAGACACCGAAGGAATAAAAGGTTGTCTAAAGAAACAAACTTGAAATCAAAATTACACGTTAATAAGTCATGCTTTTGGAAAACTTTATGATTTATTATTTCCACAATGGGACATTCCATGCCAACTGGTTTAGGGGTCCCTCATCGACCCCCTTCAATTTTTATGTAATCTCTACAGGATATACATATAAGTCTGAAATATACATCTACAAGCTGTCAGAGTCAGAAGTAGTATAGTAGGTATGTCACTGTCACAGAGAAAACGATGTCGCCAAGTTTATCATCCTGCAAACTATATACCAGAGTAAGTAAATGTCTATTTAAGACTTATATGTAAGTCCTGTAGCGATTACATCTAAATTGATTGCTCTCGAACAGGGAACATATAGAAATTTAGAGTACTTGACATAGAATGACACCTATTTAACTTTAAGAAGAATGAAAACATTCCTGAAGCCATGTATATGACCATGAATTGATATATTTTTTACTTTTTAATAAGTGAATAACATAAAAACGAAAATTCAAATTTTTGGTCAATTTTTGTACAAACCAAGCAGCGGGAACAAGTGAAGAAAACAGAGTTGGACACTGTAAACCAATATCGCTAGGGATGCTCCACCTTCAATATTGGCTTGACATTAGAATATTTTCAATGCATAGCCGCAATTACAAAAATATTGGATCTACATTTGAAAATTTTCAATGAAATGACGGAGTACTTTTTGCCAATATTGGTGCAGCATTTCCAAAATATAAACCTTCTTATAGTGGGACAATGTTTCATGTCAATATTGCCAAGATTGGCTAGTACATAGTTAATATTGACTAATATAGCGATTACAAATAATGTTGGACCAATATTTCTTTGGTACTAGGGACGTTATAACATAGTTGACATATGAAATGGATTTTTTTATACATCTATATTATAAAGCAAAAACATGTTCGTGAGTAATGCAGACGTCATATTGACAGGGGAAACGATCTTAGCAATCAATTTTGCTTACATCAGAAGTTTATTAACTTTTAAACATCGCACAATTTTAATTTTTACATCATCGAATAAAGGAAAAATTTACTTTCAAATGCAATTAGTTTGAAAATTGTATCTCAATATACTGCTTTTTTTTAAATTGTTTTTGAAATAATTTTCAACCATGAATTTTTTTAAAATTTTTCTCTATCACATGCAGCTTGATTGCGGAAGAATATCCTCTTAGGCTTAAAACAATATACATAGTTCAGAATCTATTTTTAGCTAATATTTTCGAACGAAATTAACACATCATCAATAACACATCAATAAATAAATAAAACTAGTCGTTGGGGGGCCACCGTAATACTTACCCATCATGGATATGCATAATGTAAAATATTAAAACAAAAATGTGTAAACTACTTATAAAATGCATAGCAATTCAAATAAAATCGTGGCTTGATGACGTCATAACTTTATAGGCTCGATTACTGAATTGCTTGAAAGAGGTTTTTCCTTATAACTCCAAAAATAATAATCCTATTAACTAGCGGTTTATTGCATCTGATTAAGCATCAAATTTCCAATTAAAATATATCTTTGAAGTGAAATTTGGATGAAATACAGGGTCATGAAAAATCGAAGAGTGTGGAAATAGGATTACAAATATCTCGGCAACTAATTATCCGATCGACTTCATGCTTTATGCAAAATTTATGTTTTTTTATTGTCTTTTATATTCATTTCTTAAAATAAGCAATTTCGAAAATTTTTATATACCTTTTATCAGAACGAATATTTCGAGAGTCCGAAAAAAATTGTTCCGGTTAATCGAGGTTATTGAAATGAAATAGGCTTCTTCCCATTATTACATACTAAGTACATACCAAATTGCAAGTCTCTATCTCAATTTTTTCGGGAGATAGAGCGTTTACAGACACACACACACACAGACACAGAGACACACAGACGGACGGCAAAATTTTTTTTCTAAAAATATGTTTTTTGGAATCTCCAGTGTCTGAAACGTGTAAATCCGTCAAAAATTTTTTTTCGATTTTCAAAACGATTACAAGACTTACCCTATACTACGTATGATGGGTAAGTAATAATATAAATCAAGCACAAATTTAACACAATCGAAGTAAATGCGGAAATAATCAGAATGAAAAAGACTGCCATAAGAAGCGAAATCGTGGGCAATTTCTTCCGATATTAACCTCTGGCATGTGGGTAAATTTGAAGGTATCGCTTTTAATAACATTCGAAGTTTTATATGAATACATAATTGAAATTTTTTATATAAAATTGCTTTTAGATGTTATTAGTGGACAATCTAAAAGACTACCGGGTGGTTATAATATAAGTATCTCTATTTGGAGCTGTCTGTAGCTTGAAGGAATAACCCGAATGAAACTAAAATAGGTACACTTACTATTCGAGAAGGGGGAAGAAGAATGGAGAAATAAATAAAAAAAAATAGTTGTAAGAATCGCTAACAATTAGCATTGAATTCTATTGTGTAACATGGAGGTGTCGCAAACGTCAATGACTTAAGAGATTGCATATCTCAACATGTGCGAAACATCAGTCCTGATGCATTACATTCCGCACGTCGTCGCTTGGATTGTGTCCTCCAGCACAATGGCCATGTGGTACCTGAACTTGATCGGCACTGCCATGCGAAAGCGTAACCACATTCACTGTGCCATTTTCCAATAAATTAGGTGTGCCATCCGGTTTTACGCCTTAATTCTTTGTTCTTGTATTAGACAGTACATTTTACACTCAAAAGCGCCATCTATTGGCGATTTTTGCAACTATTTTTTACTGTTTCATTTTTCTTTCCCCTTCTCAAATAGTAAGTGTACCGATTTTGGTTTCATTCGGGTTATTCCTTCAAGCTACAGATAACTCTAAATAGAGATACTTATATTATAACAACCCGGTATATTAAATGTATAAAATCTATTACAATTTAAAAATAAAATGGTTTTCATCTATGTTCTGTACACCAAGCAGTATGTTTTGTAGCCCAGAAAGCCCGGGTTGAACCACTGACTTTTATAACAATAAATGCTAATATGAAATTATTTTCGTTAAATGGTACGTGTGCAGTGCATTGCTCTTTTTGTCCGAAAATTGCATTACATACTTGTTGAGTAATGTATTTTGAATTTAACGTGTGTTTTGAATATGTTAAACGATTTAAATCTGTTGTTAAATCATTAGCACTTTGAATTACAAAGTAATTTCACTGATAGAAAAAAAAAACATTTTATTTCTCTTTTAAATTAAAAATTCATATTATTCTTCTTATGTGACGAATAGCTAGTGTTTTTGCAAAACGAAATTATTTACAGATTTCAAAAGATACACTTTTTTAATCATAGTTCCGTTTTAATTCTTATTTACATTGACTGTTTCAATTTATTTTGTAGTAAGGAAATTGTATTTATAAGAAATTTATGTAAGTATTCCTTTGCGCTGTAAAATTCCATTCAGATACAAAAACAACAAGATAGCATTTACATTTATAAATTTTTCTTTGGTTTATGATATTTCAGTTAGATGAATCACAGTTACGAGTTTATAAAATTTAAACGTTTTATCCGTATCTGAATAGGTAAAGAAATATATGTAATAAAAAAAATGATAAAAACCAAACAGCAATATTATTTTCTTGAAACTATTTTAAAGTTTTGTATTTTTACTTCTTTTTAAGATTTCATTGCACCTTAAATTTCCTTTAACATAAATTCGTATCGAAAAATGTATTTTCAAAATTACGCTTGTAATCGTTTTTTTCCACTATGAGCACGGAAATGAAACAATAATAAATGTAAGTTTCTGTTTTTGTGTGAGTAAAGAAGTGACACTAATATAATATTCTAAGGCCGAATTATTCATTCGTATTTTCGGAAAAGATTTAGCTGTAGGGTATCGTATCTAATATTTATCTGCTATTTTCTATTTGTTTAAATTGAATTATAATTTAAAAAATATATATGAGTTGCTCTTGGTCTTTCATAAATTTTTTATTTGTGTTGTTACGATATTTTAAAGTTCGAACAGAAAATGGAAACCCTCTAAAAATACCTCTATTTTTTATTAAACATACAAAAAAAAAAAAAAAAAAAACTTGGTGCACGATGCTTATGATATTTAAGATAGATAAATCACAATTATGCGTAAAAGTTTATAAGATTTAAAAGTTTTATCCCTAGATGAATAGGCAATCAAATATGTCCAATAATAATAATAATAATAATAATAATAATAATAATAATAAATAAAAAAATAAAATTAAAATAAAATAAAATAAATAAAAGCAAACGGTAACGGATTTTATTGAACTATTTTAAAACTTTGTATTTTTGCTTCTTTTTAAGATTTCATTGCACCTTCAATTTCCTTTAACATAAATTTGTATCGAAAAATATATTTTCAAAATTAAGTTTGTAATAAATTTAACCATTATGAGCACGGAAATGAAACAATGAAAATATAAATTTCTGCTTTTTATCGACTAAAGAAATGACACCAACATAATATTCTAAGTCCGAATAATTCATTTGTATTTTCAGACTAGATTTAGCTGCAGGATATCGTATCTAATATTTATCTGCTATTTTCCATTATTTTAAATTGAATTAAAAAAAAAAAAAAAAAAAAAAAAAACTGTCTTATTTTTTCTTTTTTCTAAATTTTTCATTTGTGTTGTTGCAATATTTTAAAGTCCGAACAGGAAACGGAAACCCTATAAAAGTACCTCTATTTTTTTATTCAGATAACAAAAAACAAAAAAAAAACAACTTCGTGCACTTTGCTTATGATATTTCAGTTAGATAAATCACAATTATGCGTAAAAGTTTACAAGATTTAAAAGTTATATCCCTATATGAATAGGCAATCAAATATTTCCAATAATAATAATAATAATATAATAATAATAAAATAAATAATAATAAATAAATAAAAATATAAATAAATAATAATAAATAAATAAAAATATAAATAAATAATAATAAATAAATAAAAATATAAATGAATAAAAATAAATAAAAATAAAAATAAAAATAAAAATAAAAATAAAAATAAAAATAAATAAAAGCAAACAATAACGCATTTTATTGAAACTATTTTAAAGTTTTGTATTTTTGCTTCCTTTTGAGATTTCATTGCACCTTAAATTTCCTTTAACATAAATTTGTATCGAAAAATGTATTTTCAAAATTATGTTTGTAATACATTTTTACATTATGAGCACGGAAATTAAACAATAATAAATGTAAGTTTCAGTTTTTCCTCGAGTAAAGAAATTACAGTAATATAATATTCTAAGGCCGAATTATTCATTCGTATTTTCGGAATAGATTTAGCTGTAGGGTATCGTATCTAATATTTATCTGCTGTTTTAAATTTGTTTAAATTGAATTATAATTAAAAAAACAGATGAGTTACTCTTGGCCTTTCCTAAAATTTTTATTTGTGTTGTTGGGATATTTTAAAGTTCGAACAGAAAATGGAAACACTGTAAAAGTACTGCTTATGATACTTCAGATAGATAAATCCCAATTATGCGTAAAAGTTTATAAGATTTAAAAGTTTTATCCCGAGATGAGTAAACAATAAAATATGTCTAATTAAAAAAATAAAAAAAATAAAAATAAAAAATTAAAAATTAAAAAAAAAAATAAATAAATAAAAATAAATAAATAAAATAAATAAAAGCAAACAGTTTAACGTAATTTATTGAAACCATTTTAAAGTTTTGTATTTTTGTTTCTTTTTGAGATTTCAATGCACCTTAAATTTCCTTTAACATAAATTTGTATCGAAAATAGTATTTTTAAAATTATGTTTGTAATACATTTTCCCTTTATGAGCACGGAAATGAAACAATAATAAATGTAAGTTTCTGTTTTTTCTCGAGTAAAGAAATGACACTAATATAATATTCTAAGGCCGAATTATTCATTCGTATTTCCGGAATAGATTTAGCTGTAGGGTATCGTATCTAATATTTATCTGCTATTTTCCATTTGTTTAAATTGAATTAGAATTTAAAGAAAATGTCTTCGTTCTTGGTCTTTCCTAAATTTTTTATTTGTGTTGTTTTGATATTTTAAAGTTCAAACAGAAAATGAAAACCCTATAACAGTACCTCTATTTTTTATTGCGATAACAAAAACTTGGTGCACTTTGCTTATGATATTTCAGATAGATAAATCACAGTTATGCGTAAAAGTTTATAATGTTTAAATGTTTTATCCTTAGATGAATAGGCAATCAAGTATGCCCATCAAATATTATAGACCGGGAGGCGGCAGCACAGACAATTACCTCATCGAGTTCACGGCTGAAATTCCAGAATTAGTTAAAACTCGATTCGCATATTAAAACGCAATCGGTCTGCCAAGTCATATCTTGGTGAAAAACACCTTAAAACCCGATTTTAGCGGTTGACTCGTAGGCTTACCATTGTGTTTTCCTGCACCCAAAAGTATGAAAACATGGAGGACTGGGAGCAGGAACACACAATGGTAAACCTACGAGCCAACCGCTAAAATCGTGTTTTCGGGTGTTTTCCACCAAGATATGACTTGGCAGACCGATTGTGTTTTAATATGCGAATCAAGTTTTAACTAATTCTGGAATTTCATCCGTGAACTCGATGAGGTGATTGTCTGTGCAGCCGCCTCCCGGTCTATTAAAAATAAATAAATAAATAAATAAAAGCAAGCATTAACGTAATTTTATTGAAACTATTTTCAAATTTTCTAGTTTTGTTTCTTTTTGCGATTTCATTGCATTTTAAATTTCCTTTAACATAAATTTGTATCAAAAAACGCATTCACAAAATTACGTTTGTAATATTTTTTTCTATTATGAGCACAGAAATAAAACAATGATAAAAGTATTAAGTTTCCGTTTTTTTTCGATTAAAGAAATGACACTAATGTAATAAATACTTTGAGTGTAAGTCCGAATTATTCATTAGCATTTTCGGAATGGATTTGGCTGTAGAGAATCGTATATGCAATGTTTATTACAAAATTACTAACTATCTCTGATCATTGACCTATACACTGCACAAAAATAGAATAAAATAAAAAAAAATAAAAAAAATGTTGAATTTACGGTATAATAAACAGTAAAATTAGAAGTAATACACTGCCGCGCATGCGTGTTATCGTACTACTGCTTATTTTACTGTTTATTATAGTGTTAATTTTATGGTATAATACTGGCAGCTGGGATGCTAGTATTATATTGTAAAATCACCTTTTTTTTTTTTTTTTTTTTTTAAGTGAGCTATCTTCTTAACCTTCAGTTTTAGATGTATGGACCCCAATTGCGGAGAAGTTTCAAATAATGTTCTGCATCATATTAAAAGCTATTTAATTCAAAATGTTTAAGTTACGAAGTTTACGTTTTTATATGTTCTTATATAGATATATTTAGTAAATCTTTCTCCATGCTATAAATAAGTAAAACTGTTTAAAAATTCCATTCTTTTACGATTAAAACTTACCGAGTTATGTTTAAGTTACGAATGTTAGAAAATAAAATAAAGTTATCCGAGTTATCATACATGTATATTTTTAATTTTTTGCGTCTTCTGGCACTAAATATGAAACAAAAAAGCATTTTCAGTACCAAGAAACACTGATTATTTATTTGTTAGAGCATGGACAAAGTATTTCTGAACTTAACTTACAGGATATCATACAAAAATTTAAATTTCATAACATTTATAGCTATTCTAGCGTAATGGCTTCAAATATGATGCAGAACAACATAAACGTTTTTTAAATACGAATTATACCTTTAAAGCTAACGGTTTGGGATTCTCTAAATACAGGAATTTATAGATGCATTTGCGCATTTCTTCTGTAATAATATTCCATTTAATCTTCAATTTGTTCTCGTCTTGTTGATTATGTACCATTACTGCTATCACATTCACTCGAAATCCGCATGTGTTTTACACTCTTATATTTAGTATATGTAATTTTCCTTTTAAAATTAGGCTTTAATAAATCTATCTATATATAAATCTCCTTTTCCTTAATTCATAGTTTGTCATATTTACATTTTTGATTTACTAGGTGTAATTTTTTGTATTATCTTTTTCTTTGATTTTTGCAGATGTCATTTGATTTTAATTATTTCAGTATTCTAATAACATTGTTGTTGATTCGCATGAGATTATGAATGCTATTTTACTTTTATAACCGTTTTATATTCTGGCGTTTTTAATGGTACTCTCTTTATCAAGTTAAAGGTAAATTTTCTTGATAATGCATTATAGCTTTACATTTTGCTGATCCGTTTTTCTGTAAAATTTCATTTAATTTCTCTAAATACAGGAATTTATAGCTAGATTTGCGCATTCCTTCTGTATTAATATTCCATTTAATCTTCAATTTGTTCTCGTCTTGTTGATTATGTACCGTTGCTGCTATCACATTTACTCGAAATTCGCATGTGTTTCACACTCTAATATTCAGTAAATGTAATTTTCCTTTTAAAATTTGGCTTTAATAAATCTATCTATATATAAATCTCCATTTCCTTAATTCATAGTTTCTCATATTTGCATTTTCAATTTACTAGGTTTAATTTTTGTATTACCTTTTCTTTTGATTTTTACACATAAGATTTAATTTTAATTATTTCAGCATTTTAATAACGTTGTTGATTCGCATGAGATTATAAATGCTATTTTAGTTTTATAACCGTTTTATATTCTGATATTTTTAATGATACACTCTTTATCAAGTAAACGGTAATTTTTTCTTGATAATCCATTATAGCTTTATATTTAGCTGATCCATTTCTTTAAATTTTATTTTATTTCTCTAAATTCAGGAATTTATAGCTGAATTAGCGCATTTCTTCTGTATTAATATTCCATTTCATTTTCAATTTGTTGATTCTGTACCATTACTGCTATTATATTCACTCGAAATCGTGTTTTACACTCTGGTATTACATGTATTTTTCCCTTTTAAATTTGGCTTTAATAAATCTATCGATATATAAATATCATTTTCCTTAATTCATAGATTCTCATATTTGCATTTTCAATTTACTGAGTTTAATTTTCATATTACCTATTCTTTTGATTTTTACACGTGATTTCATTTTAACCATTTATATGTAATATCAAAAGAAATAAGAATGATCTAAATTGCTATCATTTAAATAGAAGTAGGAAAGAAGGATTATTAAAAAAACAATATAAATAATATCAAATTGAATGAAAATTATATTAAATTTATAGTAATTTAATTTAAATTGAAAAACAATAGCTATAAAAGAACAATATAGATAATTACAAAACAAATAGCAATAATATCAAAATTACCGTATTTAAACCAAACTGGAAAACAGTTGGTATTAAGAAACAAACATAATTCTCTAATGGGATTGAAAACAAATAAAACAACGTGAGTAATATCGAAAAACTACCCAGGGGATATTTTCATTTTCCGTTTCCCATTTAAATAAGGCGTTGCTTTAGCGGTTGAATAAATCCACGAGATAAATGATTCTTATGATAAAAGCATTCACCTCAGCAGTGAAAATAGAATTAAAATAGTATTTCTTTTTTGTGCTTTCAAATATATCAGTTTCTTTTATTAAAAAAAGTATTTTTATAGATGTCTAAAAGAACATTCTTTTCTAACTAAAGACTTTTTCTTCTTTTTTCCATATCATATATATTCTAATACGAGCAAATCTTGTGCGTGTGTGTGTGTGGTTATATATGCAAATTTTATTTTAAAAACGGCTCTAACGATTTTGACGAAATTTTGTATCCTACCGTTTTGGGGCACCAGAAAACCATTGGGCTAGGTCACATGTTCGGGAAAATTTGATTAGTGGGTCATTTTGGGTTATCATGGGTCAAAATCAAGCTAATTGTATCTAAAAAACAGTTCAAACGATTTTGGCTAAATTTTGTATATACCATTTTCGGGCACGAGAAGACTATTGGGAAGGGCCACATGTTCGAGAACTTTCGATCAGTGGGTCATTTTTGGTTCAATGCGGGTCAAGTTAATTTTATCTAAAACACGGCTCTAACGATTTTGATTAATTTTTGTATTCTACGAGTTTCGGGCACGAGAAAATCATTGGTTTAGGTCACATGTCCGAGAAAATTCGATTAGTGAGTCCTTTTTGGGTCACTGTGGGTCAAACTAATTTTGTCTAAAAAACGGCTCAGACTATTTAGACTAAATTTTGCATCCTACGGTTTTCGGGCACGAGAAGACTGTTGGGCTAGATCACATGTTCGAAAAAATTTGATTAGTGGGTCATTTTGGTCATTGGTCATGATATTTGAACTCAAAGCTAATTTTGACCGAGCATAGCTCGGTTTTCCCTGCTCGTTTCAGCAAAATGTTCTTTGCAATGATATAAAGACAAAAATAAATTTATTAAGCATTAATTTTCAGCTGCTTTACTTTCGACATGGACATTATTTTATCGGCCCTGCTCGTTAAACAGATTATCTTAATTCTGCCGGATCTATCCGGCCCGCGCGCCAGGCGCGGAATAGTATTAGGAAGTTCGTCCGCTCCCACCTGTGCTTTCGTGCATTTACAAGGTTTGAACTCGCGGCTTTTTTATGCACCATTTTTTCAATTGGTTTTACTGTAATTCTGTGTCATAGGTTTACGTATATGGGTTCCTGCACCTCTCATTGCTATGCGCCTTTAAATCCAGTAGCAGAAAAAGGGAGAGGGAAGAAATAAGTCACAGATTTATTATTATTATTATTTATTCATTCTCAAAATTGCATATGAAATATTGAAAGTTATAGAAGACATCACAGAAATAGACACAATGTAGAAAAGTTTGAAATAGAGAAAATAGCCTGGTACAACTAATCTAACGATGTATCCGTATGCTATAGTTTAACTGCATTTTTACGTAACTGTATATAAATATTTGTTGTATTATAATTTCGCAAAGAATGCTGTAATACGTGTATAAACTAACATTTTGGAGACTAATGCTAAACATTTTCTTATATGTTACATTTCTTAATTTTTAATGTTTTCCGTTATATCGTATTTGATTGTATACCAGTATAGATGCGATATACCGAGGCCCACTGTACTAATTAATTCGTGTCCTCAAATTCCAGTGTAGATTGAATTCTTTACAAAATCTGAAAGAAGCGCAGTAGTGACTACTTTGTAAAAGTAGTTTGTAGTTGCTACTTTTTAAAATAAGTAGTTGTAAAAAAGTGGTTTTTCTGACCACTGTTTTCATCTATGACGAAGGATTGTAAAATATTCAATATTAAGAAACGCATGAAATGATTATGAAAACTTAATGAAACAAGTAGCGATTCTTTAAAATTTTTATATCTTAAATTATACGATATCTCACTGAAAATGTAATGTGATTAATAACTCCCATAAGAGAAAATTAATAATTTAAATAATGCGCAAGTTTCTTTCACATTTTTTTTTTTTTTTTTTTTTTTAAAGGAACTAAAAATAAGCGTACTTTTTCAAGCATTCATTCAATTTCGTTTTTCCTAGTGAAATACTTCAAGTAACAAAGCAAATGACCACATTTGACTTATACATGATTAATTTTAAATAAATCAATAGTTTTTAGATATTTCTTTTAAACAGAATGAAAAAAGAACTTAATTTAGCTTTGAGGATTATTCTAAAATGAAAAACATTAACTTTGCGTGCGAATGCTTTTTCAATATTAATATATTTGAGGTTGTCTTTTAAGTAATAGTATTTCCGAAATTCCATAACACGAAATTGTCGTATGATTTTTTAACCATTGGGAAAATGGTTGTTGTTTACGGTCGAGAATGGACCTCTTGACGTCGTTATTTTATAGACGTCGTCACTTTATTTTTTTATAGCGTTTTTGACGAAATTCTGCAACTTTGTAAGAATTTTTAACGAAATTTTGTAACTTTAGAAGAATTTTTCTTTGAATAGGCAATAGAAATGCATAAAATCGTTACAAAAATGTTAACGTTACAAAAAGGATAGATGCAAATTATCAGATATGAAAAATAAAGTAGAAATTTGGTACTTTCGTGTTATAGCGGTCCTCAAGGATGAAATATTTTTGTTTCTGTTTTCACTAATACATTGTAAATTTGGTACTTTCGTGTTATAACGGCCCCCAAGGATGAATCGCCAAGCGACCAAGATTTATCGCCAAATTATAAAGCATGTATGACATTATACTAATATATGATATATATATATAACATTTCTTGACGTATGTGGCCAAGTTATAGTCATGTATGATGAATATATGATGTATATACGACATATAAGACGTAAATAATATCTGTATAATGACGTATATGGCACATATTATTTACGTCTTATATGTCGTATATACATCATATATGCATCATACATGATTATAACGTGGCCACATACGTGTTTGGAATATATATATACTAGCAAGCTACGCCCGCTACGCTGGTCAATTTCTTTTAACGAACCTTTAATCAAACAAAATATTGACATTTCATAAATAACTTTTATATTTTAACAGAATAATAATTCTACTATAATTTGTGACTCGTGCTATAGCCAATATACACGTCAGGACACGTCGCCCTTATCATTATCTTTTTACGCATGAAGGTTTCGCTATGGAAAATTGGAAAATTTGGTAATTTTTGAAATTCAATATTTGAAAAACGGCATAATCATTAGATTTGAAATTTATATCAAGAAAAATACAATTTTTTACCTTTCAAACGCAGTTTGTCTAACAATTTTCTGACAAATACTTTTTGAGCTATCATTTTTTTCAGTAACTTCAAATGTTTAATTTTCCGAGATTAATCTGGTGCAACAATTAGCGAAAAACCCAGTCGTCAGCAACGAATAGTTTTTTATTAAAGAGGCTGTTGGAGCAGGGATTGTCACCACCAATTTGCCACCATCACTTTTGAAATCGGTTCCGTGGTTCCAGAGATTCCATAGAAATAGTATTAGAATGACTTCAGAACGCTTTTCGCTCATTTCACCCATTTAAATTTCGATTTTTTTAAAAATTTATTCTTAGAGAGCATTTACATCTTATAAGTAACTACAATGCTAAATTTCAAATTTCTTGCCCCTTCAGTATAAAAAAGTCGCAATTTTCGAACATTTTTCGATCCTGCACCCCATTGATGTTAGTGGCACCAACATAAAATATAGCCTATGTTGGAGTAGGGATTGTCCCCATCAATTTGCCACCATTACTTTTGAAATCGGTTCTGTAGTTCCAGAGATTTCATAGAAATTGTAATTTAGACTGTTTTTAGAACGCTTTTCGCTCATTTCACCCTTTTAAATTTCAATTTCTTTTTTATTTTGTTCTTAGAGAGCATTTACAACTTATAAGTAACTACAATGACAAATTTCAAATTTCTAGCTCCTTCAGTATAAAAAATAAAAATAAAACTGCCCAGTTAAACTGAGGGCATTGAGTTCACAGGCTATTCACACTAATTGTATATTATACTCTTATTTCAAAGAATTTGAAATAAGCACATCGAAAAATAAAGAAATAAACAATATATTAAAGGGAGGGGGTCATCCCCCCGTTACCCCCCCCCATAGTTAACTAATGAACCCCTTAAACTAATCAGGTAAATCTCTAATTACAATGAATATATATACAAAATTTGAAGAAAATCGGATAATTCTGCATGAAAAACCCATTTATATAAATTAAGGCAGGATTAGCCCCCTCCGTTCCCCCCCTTTATACTTAACCAATCAATCCCGAAAACTAATCAGGGAAGCGTCTTAACCCAATGAACCTATAAACAAATTTTGAAGCAAATGGGATAATTCTGCATGAAAAACCCATTTATATAAATTAAGGGGGGATTAGCCCCCCGTTCCCCCCTTTATACTTAATCAATCAAGCCCGAAAACTAATCAGGGAAGCGTCTTAACCCAATGATCCTATAAACAAATTTTGAAGCAAATAGAATAATTCTCCATGAAAAACCCATTTATATAAATTAAGGGGGGATTATCCCCCCGTTCCCCCATTTATACTTAACCCATCAATCCCGAAAAACTAATCAGGGAAGCGCCTTAACACAGTGAACCTATAAACAAAATTTGAAGGAAAACGGAATAATTCTGCATGAAAAACCCATTTATATAAAATAAGGGGGTATTAGCCCTCCGTTCCCCCCTTCATACTTAACCAATCAATCCCGAAAACTAATCAGGGATGCGCCTTAACACAGTGAACCTATAAATAAAATTTGAAGGAAATGGGATAATTCTGCATGAAAAACCCATTTATATAAATTAAGGGGGGTATTAGCCCCCTGTTCCCCCCCTTTATACTTAATCAATCAATCCCGAAAAGTAATCAGGGAAACGTCTTAACCCAATGAACCTATAAACAAATTTTGAAGCAAGTAGAATAATTCTGCATGAAAAACCCATTTATATAAATTAAGGGGGGATATGCCCCCCGCTCCCTCCTTTATACATAACCAACCAATCCCGAAAACTAACCAGGGAAACACCTTAACACAGTGAACCTATAAACAAAATTTGAAGGAAATGGGATAATTCTGCATGAAAAACCCATTTATATAAATTAAGGGGGGGGGGGGGTTATGCCCCCGTTCCTCCCCTTTATACTTAACCAATCAATCCCGAAAACTAATCAGGGAAGCGCCTTAACACAGTGAACCTATAAACAAAATTTGAAGGAAAACGGAATAATTCTGCATGAAAAACCCATTTATATAAAATAAGGGGGATTATCCCCCCGTTCCCCCCTTTATACTTAACCAATCAATCCCGAAAACTAATTAGGGAAGCGTCTTAACACAGTGAACCTATAAATAAAATTTGAAGGAAATGGGATAATTCTGCATGAAAAACCCATTTATATAAATTAAGGGGGGTATTAGCCCCCTGTTCCCCCCCTTTATACTTAATCAATCAATCCCGAAAACTAATCAGGGAAGCGTCTTAACCCAATGAACCTATAAACAAATTTTGAAGCAAATAGAATAATTCTGCATGAAAAACCCATTTATATAAATTAAGGGGGGATATGCCCCCCGTTCCCCCCCTTTATACTTAACCAATCAATCCCGAAAACTAATCAGGGAAGCGCCTTAACACAGTGAACCTATAAACAAAATTTGAAGGAAAACGGAATAATTCTGCATGAAAAACCCATTTATGTAAAATAAGGGGGGATATGCCCCCCGTTCCCTCCTTTATACTTAACCAATCAATCCCGAAAACTAATCAGGGAAACGTCTTAACACAGTGACCCTATAAACAAAATGTGAAGGAAATGGGATAATTCTGCATGAAAAACACATTTATATAAATTAAGGGGGGAATTATCCCCCCGTTCCACCCTTTATAATTAACCAATCAATCCCGAAAACTAATTAGGGAAGCGTCTTAACACAGTGAACCTTTAACCAAAATTTAAAGGAAATGGGATAATTCTGCATGAAAAACCCATTTATA
This sequence comes from Maratus michaelseni, assembly GCA_963931845.1. Taxonomy (NCBI): domain Eukaryota; kingdom Metazoa; phylum Arthropoda; class Arachnida; order Araneae; family Salticidae; genus Maratus; species Maratus michaelseni. The sequence goes on along the minus strand of OZ007597.1, from coordinate 89,506,744 downwards.
TAAATTAAGGGGGGGATTAGCCCCCCCCCCGTTCCCCCCTTTATACTTAACCAATCAATCCCGAAAAACTAATCAGGGAAGCGCCTTAACACAGTGAACCTATAAACAAAATTTGAAGGAAAACTGAATAATTCTGCTTGAAAAAGCCATTTATATAAATTAAGGAGGGATTAGCCCCCCCGTTTCCCCCTTTATACTTAACCAATCAATCCCGAAAAGTAATCAGGGAAGCGTCTTAACCCAATGAACCTATAAACAAAATTTGAAGGAAAACGGAATAATTCTGCATGAAAAACCCATTTATATAAATTAAGGGGGGGATTAGCCCCCCGATCCCCCCCATTTATACTTAACTAATCAATCCCGAAAACTAATCAGGGAAGCGCCTTAACTCAGTGAATCTATAAACAAAATTTGAAGGAAAACGGAATAATTCTGCATGAAAAACCCATTTATATAAATTAAGGGGGGGGGGGATTAGCCCCTTGTTCCCCCCCTTTATACTTAACCAATCAATCCCGAAAACTAATCAGGGAAGCGCCTTAACACAGTGAACCTATAAACAAAATTTGAAGGAAAACGGATATTTCTATGAAGAGTTATCGCATTACGTACGTACATACATACATACAGAACCGGCTGGCAAGCTCTCAGGGCTTGATAGCCAGTTTGATAGCTAAAAAATCGCAATTTTAGAACGTTTTTTGCTCCTGCACCGTGCTTCTGCAGTTAGTGGCACCGACATAAAATATAGCCTATGTTGGAGCAGGGTTGTCACCATCAATTTGCCACCATCACTTTTGAAATCGGTTCGGTAGTTCCAGAGATTACCCCCTACAAACAAACAAACAAACAATCTTTACTCCTTTATAATATTAGTATAGATATGCGTATATAGGATGCATATATAAGCTTTGCCATGATCTTGGCGAAATCATAACTGCAACCTTGGCATAATCATAATTGTGGGGGCTGCTGTAACACGAAAGTACGTTTTTTTTTTTTTTAAACTTTTGGAACATTTTTCCAATGGTTATTGTAATTTGTTAAATTATATATTTTTTTGTCTTTACTTTACTTAGAATATGTTTTGTTTGTCACAATATCGAATAATTACTTCCTCTAATTTGAATTATTTTTCAGCATTCCAACTATATTTTTATCGAAATTACTTTAAACTTAGAATATACTGTAAAATTATTTTTCCTTACGCGTTATAAATTAAGTTTTTATAACGTAAGCAATATAAACTAATAACACCAAGTTTAACTAAAAGTAATTAATTTTCAACAGATAGATCACATTACTGATAACGTTGCATTGTCTCTTATCATACCAGTCTTTTTAGATGCGTTCGTAATTATATCCATACGTAGCACCTATAGTCGTCCTCTGATCCGTCCGTCCGTCGTCTGTCCGCATATAGCATCGCAAAAACTACCCAACCAAATGGTTTGAAATTTAAGATATATTATCGTTGCAGAATTTTGTCGAGACATTTCAAATTTTATGAAAATCAAATCAAAACTCTAGAAGATATTAACAAAAATATTTATTAAGAAATTTGAATAAAAAAAAATAAGATCGGTGCTTTCTTGTTATAAGAGCTCCTGAGGTTTATTCGTCAAGCAACCGAGATACTTATTTTATTACAGAAATGAATCTGCAGACGATATAATTCATTGCACAGAATTAAAAATCATCAAGATCTGAATATTTATATAACTAGCTATAGTAAGAACGCATCTCGTTTGTCGCGTTTGACGTACAATTTCCAACTTGTTTTGAAGATGGTGAAAATTAAAAATCGTAAGAAAAAATAATACGGAATTATTCCAATTCAAATCGCAAAAGCAAACTGAAACTTGACTTCAGTGTACATTAAAAAAATTAAAAGTTCCAATCTACATAGAGTTAGATTTGTGTGAAATTGCATTTAATTGATTTGAATAATTTTATATTTCTATCAAATTCCGTGATTCATTTTCTTTTTTCTTTTTTTAATATTCCCTTGAAAAGTAAGGTGTGCAAATATTACGCAGGGACGTAAATTATGGAACTAAATACGATATTTGGATTATCGATTCTTGGTTGGAGAAAGGGATTCTAAAAAATAATCCGTAGAAAATTTTACTGCCGCAATATCTTATCTCTTATCAGAAAAATATCCAGATGGACTGATTTATAACAGGAATTTTCACTTTACAGCGAGATAACTTTTATCAATCACACTTAAATACCGGGAAAATATTTGGGCATAATTAATTGATTCTAGGAACTTTCAAACTGTGAAGTTATCTTTAATGACGCATGTTTTATGCTTGATCATTCGGAGGAATAAACTTAGTCGTAGGTAATATTCTAAACGTTAAAAAAATTTTGTTAATTAACCTAAGTAATAATTAGACTTTTGTTTTCTGCTCTTTTACAAATGAAACATACATCAGTAAATTTATTTTGATTTGTTTCATTATTTGTATCGAAAAAATACAAACTTTAATATGAAATAGATTATTAAATAAGTAAATAAAAACATAGTATTTGGGGAAAAAAAAACAAGAAAGAAAAATCCTGCGTCAAGCATAGATTATGAAACCCTTTCCAACGATTCCAGAATACTGTAAAGAAACTTTATCGATTAATAAGGCGAAAGAAGATAAGTAAACAAAGTCAATGTCAAACCGGGCGGGGAGGCCTACCTTTCGGCTTAAGCTCAACTAGCCCCGCCCAACTTAAGTGAACAATTTAGAAAACTCATAACACATTTCAAAACCCAATTTCACCAATTCCCGTCCATAGCTGGAAAGTTATTTGAATTCTTTTGTGCAGCCATGTATATGAACAATATATTTGTATATATACTATATAATTCAGTTCAAATAGAAAACGCATAACACTATTGAAAATTCATCTTCGCAATTTTCGCCAACAGACGGAAATGTACCCAATATTTTTTTGTTTATCCCTGTATATTATTTACAGATTTTTTATGCATCATATATTACGATAAAATTTAATTAAGGTAAAAAACGCATAACACAACTAAAAACACATACTTGAAGCAATTACCATTTATAGATGGTAATGTATTATTAAGTTCTTTGCGTAGCCCTGTATATAAATTTATTTATAACATTCATTCATCTTTTAGTGTACTAAATAAAATTCAGCTGGAAAACGCATTTCACAATTAAAAAACACTTTTAAGTAACTTACGCCTATAGATAGTAATGCTTTCAAATTATTTTGTGTAGCTATGTATATGATCTATAGAATTTTTACACATCGTGCAGCATGCAAAAATTTAGTTAAATGTAAATACGCAAACCAAAGTTGAAAACGCACTTTCATCAATTATTGATCGTAAACAGTATTGCATACGAATTGTTTTGTATGCGGATTGTTTGGCCCTTGTAAATAAACAATAAATTCTGTGCATTCTACATTCTTCAGTAAGAATCTTGTAATACGTCAAAGTAATATGGTCATAAAGACTTTCCCTGTTAACAATAATTTATTGCAGAAAAACTAATATAATTAGGCATATGCTTCTCTCAACACATTGTAAAGACATTTATGGAGTTTTTAATACAATTACTTACGTCAGTAAATTTCTATGTGAGCATCCTTGGTAGCTCGAAGAATGTGAAGGTGGTATTCCATTTCTCGCCAAGTATGGCCCAACATTTGGGCTGTCACACTAGATAAAGCATTTGTGATCCCGACCTTAAGTGTTTCAATATCTTATACTGGTGTTGCGAACGCTCTGTCTTTTATGTACCCCCAAAAGAAAAAAAAAACAATGGCACTCCGGGAGGCATATAAACTACCTTTACATGCATAGAGACCACTGAGAAATTTCCGCCCTCCTGATTGGTTGATTCCTTTTATGTGATTTGTTTTAGTGCCATTATTGAAAACGCAAGACACTGATGTTGAAAATCTTCTCAATAAGTTTTTTTTTCCTTTTTCATGAAAAGGCTGTCTTTTCGAAAGTTAAACTTCCGACTTCATTTTTTAATGAAACTGGATCAGTTTCTTCAAACTTAATTACAGTTCGCAGCAATGTTAAAAATTTAGCGAATTAGTGGGTGAAAGGATTCGGGAATTTGCATAATAGAAAATGGAATTCAAGATCACCAAAGCCATGTGGACAAAGATTAGCTTGCCCGTAATTACAATATTTAAAGATCACTTAAAACTAAATGTGTAATATATTTTTTTATTGTAACTTGTTTTTATTACGGTCGTAATTTATGGAAATAATTCTTAATTGAATTTTGGCGCCATCTATCCATATAATGAGCCATAAATTTATGTATATTTTTTAATAAAAAAAAAAAGTTTAATTTGAATTTTCTTTTCGTTTTTGAACAGAGAAAACTGATAATAATAATAATAAAAAAAATTGTGTGTAAAATTAAAAAAATATATTTTCCATGTTGAACTTTGGGAATGTGAAATTTGTATAGACATATATTTTGTTGTGATTATGCACAGATCGAAATTTTAATTAGTTCATTCATTTAATAATGAGTTAATTATAAAAAAATATATCTAATAATAGGTATTTAATTTTTAATAAATGATTTTAATAACGATTGATCGTTTTAAACTATTCGCAACTTAATATTTACGTAACATTTTTTCTTTTTTTAAAGTAATTTTATGGTTTAGATCAGCCATACTCAACCTGCGGCCCGGCGACCTTTTATGTGCGGCCCGAGACACATAATTATTAATCCATGTTTATTAAATTAATTGAGATGTGCATAAAAAATATTTAATACATTCACTTTTGTTTTAAATATTTGCATGGTAAGACACAATCTGTCTTGTTATTTATAACTAATTTAAAATTATGTTAAAACATCGTAAATACCGTTTTTTCAGCCAAAAGTTCTGATTACACCTAATCCTATTTGTTCTACATTGGAGTATACATTTTTTAATCTTTAGCACTAATCAAACCTTATAACAAATTATTTAAATTTGCACTATATATTTCGAAAAAAAAATCAGCTTTGCAGTCAGCAAAAGACTGATTCATTAAAGAAAATCTGTTGATTTTTTTTCTTGAGAACTTCGAAATTCTGCATTGTTATACTATTCAATTTACACTTATTGTTAAAACTGCTTTTTAGGGTTGGACATTTGTCGCGAAAAAAGGGTACCAAACAAATTTTACCCAACTATTTAATAGCAACAAACTTAGTGTTATATTTATACAACATTTGCAATAGAAATCCACCACGAAGTTAATTGTTTGGAAATAGTAGTGTTAAAATATTTTGGTAACATTTCTTCCGCGTTCAACACTGCTGATAATATTAACTTTGTTACAAGGCTTTATTATACTACTTATGTTATCTTACTATTTTAGATACACTTTTTTAAATGTGTTGTGGCCCGGCAAACGTCGCAAATAATTTTTTGCGGCCCGCGAGAAAAAAAGGTTGAGTATGGCTGGTTTAGATTAATTGTAATTTCTTCTACTTACTAATTTAATGGATTTTAAGTTTTGCATATTTTCTATTTCAGTTTCAGAAAAAAAAATTGTTTGTCACCATAGTGATTTTATGAAAGTACCAACTGTCGCAAATAAAATAAGTTTTTCGAAGAATTTAGGGTGTCCAGCTACTATAAATATAAAAGTGAAGTTGGATACTGCAGCAACTAAGAAGAAAAACTCTTTTGTAAAAGTAATTTTTTTTTTCCCGGGGGAAGGCTCAAAACATAGATTTAAATATACACGTAGCTGTAACTATTATTATTATTATTTAGTTTTGATAAACCATTAACAAAACTAAACAAGAACGAAAAATCATGCATCAAGCATAGATTATGAAACACGTTCCAATACAGTCAGAAAACTGTAACGAAACTTCACCGTTAAATAGGGTGAAAAAAGATATGTAAGTAAACAGTTTAAAAAACATATATCACCTTAAAAAATACAGTTTTCAAAATTACCTTCCAGTGTCAAAAAAGTAGTCGAATTATTTTGTGCAGCCCTGTATGTGATCAATAGATGTGGATGTATAGCATGATAAAATTTAGTCCAGTCCAGTTAGAATATTCACATTTAGCAATTTTCTCAATCGATGGAAATACACTCGAAATCCTTTGTACAGCACTGTATATTATCTGAAGACTTTTGTACATACCACACATTAAGTTAAAAGGCAATTTAAAACTCACTCGCAGCAATTACCAACCGTAAACGGCAATGTATCTTTTCTTTGCATAGCCCTGTATATGAAATTATTTATATTTCACAAACTTATATTAGTATACTAAATATACAGGATGTCCGAGAAAGATCCGTACAACTTCAAAAATTTATTGAAAAAGAAACAATAGGGTTACAGCGCAACTAATTAGTACATTAGATAGAATAACTCAAAAAGTTTTTTTTCCTATAACTTAAGTTATTACCTTAGGAAATTTCTACATGAGACCCTTTCGTAGCACGAACAATATCAAGACGATATTTCAATTCCATCCACGACCGTTTCAGCATGCTAACATCAACAGTAGCTACAGCTGTTTGGATGTTTTGCTTTAATTCTTCGAGACTGTTAACTTTCGTTCGGTATACAGTATCTTTAACATAACCCCAAAAGAAAAAATCCAGTGGTGTTAGGTCAGGAGACCGGGGTGGCCATGCAATGGGACCATCCCTGCCAATCCAACGCTGTGGAAAAGAATTATTCAGCGACTCACGAATTGTCAATCCCCAATGAGGAGGCGCACCGTCTTGTTGGAAAAGGACATTCGGTTGAAGGTCTTGCAGTTGTGGGAATGCATAAATCTCAAGCATATCTAAGTAGGTACTTGAGGTCACAGTCGTTTCTGAGAAAAAAAAAGGTCCAAGGATGCGATCGTGAAGCAATCCGCACCACACGTTCACCTTTTCACTGCTCCGTTGGAGTTCACGTACGACATGTGGTTGTTCGGAGCCCCAAAATGGAACGTTATGTTTATTGACCATTCCGGACATATGAAACGTTGATTCATCGGAAAACAGTATTCGTTTCAGAAAATGTTCATCGGCATCCAAACGATGCAGCATGTCAACTGCAAATCCATAACGCTTCGCATAATCATCCGGTTGTAACGCATGCAGAATCTGAACTTTGTAGGCTGTAAGTCGCAATCGTTTATGAAGCACATCGTGTACAGTGGATCTTGGCATTTGTAGCTCCCGGGATGCTTGTCGAACTGATTTTGTAGGGCTCCTACGAAATGTTTCACGTATTCGTTCCACACTTTCTTTGCTAGTTCTAGGGCGACCATATCCTTTTTTATGTTCCACACTACCCGTTGTCATAAATTTGTGATACCACTCACGAATGCTTGACCGAGATGGTGGCGATTCCCCATACGTCGTTCGATAATTCCGTTGTGTTTGCGTATCGGATTTTGTTTCGATAAACCACGCAACACATTGTGCTTTCTTCACGCGATCCGCCATTGAAATAACTAAAATGCTTTAATATTCCTTTGCATGACATGTAGCGCCATCTATGGTCAGAAACATACTGCAGAAAAAAACTTTTTGAGTTATTCTATCTAATGTCCTAATTAGTTTCGCTGTTACCCTACTGTTTCTTTTTCAATAAATTTTTGAAGTTGTACGGATCTTTCTCGGACACCCTGTATTACAGTTCAGCAAAAAAATGCGTAACATAATTAAAAACTACCTTTAAGCAATTCACTCCCATACTCTGTGTCTGTAACACTTACGGATTCCCTTGTGTAGCCCTGTAAAATATGCATCCTCCACTCCCACATGCTCTAATTTTTTAAAAAAAGTATTTGAACAATTACAAAGTAAAAATCAGAAAAAAGCAATTAATGAAAAACACACAATCATAATATGATGCATACATGTACCAACATAAATTTTATGGTTTTCAAATAAGATTAAAAAAAAAAAAAAAAGAACACCCACTTTCCTCCCTAAAAATGCAGAATATTTTTTTTAAATTGTCAAAAAAGAAATCGGGACGAAAGTATTTTTTAAAGATATTTCTATAAAAAATAGAATTTTAAAATCTTTTATATGTATGAATGTATAAATTTCTTACGCAAAGCAGTTTCAAAACTGATTTCTGAAAACAGACTTAATTAATTATTAAAAAAAAAAAGTTACAAAAGACAAATGTTGATAAAAAAAAAAAAAGCAAACTGAAGTTTAGTATTAGATCAGTAGATAGCGTCACTGCATATTTCTTCTCCTGGGGTTATGTTTAATTACACGAAATTACATTTTGCGGAAATCTGAATTAATTTGACAATGGATAAGAACTGAGTTACAGATTAAAATTTTGCGTGTTAAATTCTGATTTACTTATATACAAAAGTTAAAATGAAGAAAATAATAATTATATAATGGCATATAAATTTCCTATTGGCGTCATTAGAACTTTCAAAGACCTTAAACATCAGAAAGACGAAATAGAAACTAACCAATCAGGAGGCCGGAAATTTCTCAGTGGTCTCTATGCAAGTAAAGGTAGTTTATATGCCTCCGGGAGTGCCGACAGAAGTGAAAACTTGAACAATTACGTGTGTATGTTTTGAATAGTCAGGAAACGTTTTATTGTGCAGGTATTACTTTTAAATGAAGTGTTTTTTTTATTCATTATTATAAACTACTACCACAAAATTATATTACAATTTTCATTTAATGCGCTATTGTACATTATAATATTATATTATAAATTGAAATATTTCATTATTTTAATTTATTCTTTTTATATTACTTCTGTCTATTTTTTTTTTTCTCGTGCTCGTTAAATTATAATATTTTCCGTGTTTTGTTATTTCATTTTCATCTTTTGATTTGGTCTCGCGAGTTGAGTCACTTTTATCTGTTTTCACCGCGCGTGCTAAATATATCTTGAAATAATTTTCTGAATTATTTTTATTCATAATACCAATCATTTCGTTTTCTGCACGTGAACTATTTCCTTTTGATACTTTCGCTTCATTGTATGAATTGGCAACATAATTTAATTTTTTATCGGAATTATTTACAACTTTAAGGCAACGTACTTGAAAAATATTGCGCTCGCCAACAATTTTAATTCCCTCTTCATCTATCGCCAACTTTAGTTTGCTGATCACGTCTTGCCCTATTACAATATCGTATGCGAGAGATTTTGAAACATAAAATTTCGTTGATATAAGAAACCCATCGACACGTATTTCATACACAAAATATCCAATTAGATTTACAGTTTCTCCGCCAATGTCAGTTAATAAGATATCAACAGAAGACAAATTTGGTGACCCAATATGACATAACATTCGTAACTGAATAAAGAAATATAGCTGTCTGTATCAAACAATAGATTTGCTTCTTTGCCTTTGATATTAATTATTTTACCCATTCCATTAGGTTTAGACTTATTTCTGATTCGAATTGTAGCAATGTTAGCTTTTTCCTGTACATCGGCATTACGATTGTGATTTTGGCGATTATAATTTCGATAGTTTTCGGTAGAGTCTTGACTGAACTCATTAGTTTGACCGTTATTGCTATTATTACACTGAGACGCTATGTGGCCTTGAGAATTTTTTAGATTTATTTCTTTTGTTTTGGTATTGGGTATGAAAGAAAGATTGTGAATTTTCATTTTTACTTACTTCTGGTTTTCTATCTTCAAAGTGGTGTGAAATTCTATTCATGGTTTTAACATTACGTCTCGCCGCATCATAATCGTTTAGTTTACTTACTAATGCGTCTACATTTTTAATTTTTGGAAGATCATCAATAAAATGCTCTTTCATTTCTATAGGTAACCTTTTCTTAATTTGATATACTACTATTAATTCTTTTAAGGATTCAAAATCAGATACTTTAAGACTGCTAATCCATTCTTCCAAATGATTTCTTAATTCAAATGCTAAATCGCGCCAAGTGGCTGAAGATTCTTTTTTATGTGGCATTAATTTCTGCCTAAATTCTTCTGGCGTCATTTTGAAGCGTTTAAGAAGTAAATCTTTTACATAATCGTAATTGTTAGCCAATGTTTCTGGCTCTCTAGCTATAATATTGGCGATTTCTAACGGAATTAAACTTAACAAATGTGTGACCCAATTTTCTTTTATTATATTCATTCGAGAAATTTGTCTTTCAAATAATGCTGAATAGAGACTAATATCACTTTTGCTGTCAAAGTGAGATATTAATTCAAGCAAATCTATGGTTGCTTACCTGAACCAGCTATTGCAGAATCGTCGCCAAATATACAGAGGTGTCGGGGTACTTTTCGGTTAACCGGGCGTCAGTGATATATGTTCATATATAAATACATATGTATATACATAAATTTGTATATATGCACATCCATATATGCATATATATGTGTATGTATATATATGTATCTGTAGATATGTGTAGATATATGTGTGTGTGTATATATACATGTATATATATTACTGGCGCCTGGCTAACCGAAAAGTACCGGTGTCGGTAACAGTAACGGTAACAGTAACGGTAACAGTGTCGCGAATTCAATGGTTTTTTCCCATCTCAAAAAATGCCCAACGCGCCTAAAGAAGTTTTCACTTCAAAAAATTAGATGAGTTGGTCCATCCCGTCCGATCCATCTTCCAGGAAATTTGTCATCAAGGAACTCACGAACGACGATAGAGATTGGACTAAAAAAACCTTCAGAACATGACTTTTCCATAATAAACAGTTTACAATATTACTTTCAATGGTTATTTCGGAGTAATTTTTTGTAATCAGGGAAAGACTTTATAACCAACCTGTATATCAATTTCATTATGTTTGAAATAGTGTAACATTATTAAAATATACTGCAAACGATTTATCCCAATAAACTATAATGCTGTGGGATTCTTTTGAATGTTTCAGTAAAGGAATTATAAAGGATACATACTTAGTTTTCAACGGGGAATATGCCATGGTGCATCTCAAGAAAATATATCAATAACGTAGAAATCGAAATATATTTACGAGAGATAGAAGACAGATAGACGGACCGAATTCATAAATGTTTTTCAACTATGTTGGTTCGATGTTTTAAATAATAAAAAATGATCACTGAGAAAAATGACATTTTCAAATTTGAGCAAATCCATGTTTTCATTTTGTTTCAAATTTGACGACCCAATGCTTTCAATTCTAAAATACCAGAAATACTCAGAATATTGAAACATGGACATGATTAGAATCAGTTCAAACTCATTTTTGAAACATGGACATACTCAAAAATGAGCACATAGAAGTCAGTTCATACTCATTTTTGAAACATGGACATACTCAAATATGAGCACATGTTTTATTTTTGAGCGTATACATGTTTTCAGAAATGAGTATATACATGTTTCAAACTTGAGTACATTTTAATCGAAGCCATTTTGACTATGCGACATACTCAGATTTGAATATTTTTTGCTCAATTTTGATAATGTCGTGTTTTAGAGTGATGTTTTAAAATAATCAACACTACTGTATTAAGATAAATAAAACTTGGTTAAATATAATAAAATATAAATTAAAAGTTTGGCCGTAAACATTTTTAATACAAACCTGATTTATGGATATGCATTTCACAGATGCAGCCATGGATTGGTCAATAATCTGTAATAATTCTTTACCACTACTTCAAAAACTAATCTTTGTAGGGAATTTCTAGTAGAAATCTAGTTGAAATCTGCCACGTTAGAAATCTACCATTATTATTTGGAAACTATCTGTAGACAAAAGAGCACAAAAAAAGTATTTTGTGGCAACATTGCATGAAATAACATAATCATTATTTTAATAAGTTATTAGTAAGATATGTAATTAATTGAAAACTGGATATGTTTTATGTTTAATATGAAAATATACTAATTTTAAACAATTTGGCAAAACAAAAAGGCAACATTTAAGTGCAAGTTTAATCATGGTAATAGTTCTTAGTTTATATAAGTATATTTTACTGCTATCTTTTAGTGCCAATCGGAAAAAAATTAAAAATGTAAATATATTCAATTTTAGATATAAGTATATATTCAATTTTAGATATAAGTATATTTTACTGCTATCTTTTAGTGCCAATCGGAAAAAAATTAAAAATGTAAATATATTCAATTTTAGAACTTTTCTTCTATTTTATCTCTTTTAATACATACTCTATATTTATTATAAAGTTAATTGTTGTAAGCAGAAGTAAAACTGAAGAACAAAACAAAATTAACAGAAAATATACAAACGATGAATGTATTGTCTATTTAATTATTACACAGATTTATTTCCATTGTATTTTATACACAGAAATAATCGTAGGATGGCCGACATTAATTGCAAAATATTACTTCAAACGCAATGTAATTTTTTTAAATGTTTCTGTGTTATGAACAGAAAAATTAACCTTTTCAGCTATTATTATTTATTAATTTTAAAATTCGAATAATTTCTTGTTTTTGTTTTAAAATGATGCGTGAAATATATGTATAATTATCGTGATCCACCACTACTCGCCTAATGCACGTGATTGAATTTACATTGTTACTGAATTCAAATTTAAACAGTGAAATAGTTTATTGCTTTTTTATGGAACGTTATACTATAATACATACAAGGTCTATTTCATTTATTTATTTTCATCATTGAAAAAAAAAATCATTTAATATATTTTATTTTGTAATCTACAAATACTTCTTTTACATAGAAGAATTCTACCTGTGGGTAGCGGACCACCAAGTTACTACTATTTTATGATAGAAAAAAAATCCTTTTTTAATGACAGTATACTTTTTTTTTAAATAAGGCGAATATTGCGTATAAAAATTTCTGGTTCGGGCATAAAGGTTGAAAACCTGAATTTTAATGTGTTGTTAAATTAGGATTTCAGACTTTATTTTTCAATATAGTAAACAAAATCGTTAGAAGCAAAGAAATAAATCATTGTAGTTATTTTTTATTACGCTTAAATATTTTAAATTTATAAATCCAAAGATTATTTCAATAGCACTATAGATATCGTTATAGATCTACATAGGCATCCATATAAAGATATATAAATAACACATATGGGCCCATATGGAAAAAAAAGTACACATTCTACGCGGGCCTATATAGGTAGTCCATATATATCCATATAGATATCGTTATAGATCTGTATAGGTAGCCTCTTATATATCTTATATATCTATATATATATCCATATAGATATCGTTATAGATCTGTATAGGTAGCCCTTATAGATCCATATAGATATCGTTATAGATCTACATAGGCATTCATATAGATATATATAAATAACACATATGGGCCCATATGGAAATAAAGTGGACATTCTACGCGAGTCTATATAGGTAGCCCATATAGATCTATATCCCTGACCCACTTTTGCCCACATGGGCCCATAAGGATGTGTTGCCTGGGATGTGCCATTAATTATTTCTTTATCTTATATCTAATGATATTCGTGTAATTTAGACACTGAGTATTCAAATTATTATGACCACTTTGCACTGAAACTTATATTCTTAAGATCGGTTTTAAGATCCATCTATTAGAACATACACATCTGCTTTGTGATAATTATGAGTTGTATTACGCTACAATTTGTTGTGTTATACAAACCCTTCTGTTGCTGTAAGCAATGAGTGTCAGTCACATGGCACCTGCATTGTTCACAAGCAATTTTCGCCCACAATTCCACCTTTTGCTAGAAATTATTTGGTTTAAATTCAATTCTTTGAAGTGCCTAGACTTTCACGAGAAAAGTCCAGAAAGTTAGCAATTTCTGTTATAATGCAATAGGCCCTTCTGGCGTTCAGAATCCTGTCTCATTCAAAGTCTCTCAACTCTCTTTTTTCTCCCTAAATATGCAAAATGCAATATTTACTGGTACTTAGCAAATATTTATTCAGAAAATTCATGTTATTACATCTGCGCACTTGTTGTATGGACGAGTCGAAGTTTCAAAGAGGTATAGTCATTATATTTTGGCCACTCAGTGTATATCAACCGTTATGCTATGAGTTCATACTTTTGTTAACGAACTTTCTTTCTTCTTTTTAGGTAAGACTCTTTATGATTTCTGTGAATTAATTTGAATAAGTTCAACTGGAAATAAGGTTTGAAATTTTAAACAAAATATCTGTAAGTAAAGTGTTTCTTATTTGTGTTATGCATTGTTAACCACTTTCTTCAAAAGTGTTGACTAATTAATGAAAACATCCTGTAGTCACGTATTAATATTATTTTATATCCATTTTATATGCTATTATACTGAAAAAAAGTCAACTTTAAGATTTTGAAAACGCAATTTTATTTGTTTAGTATCTATTTATCTAAAATATCATTATTAATCAATTAATTAAAAGTTTAATCTTGCAACTTATGGCTTGGTTTTAAAGTATCTAAACTTTAATTCAACTGTACTGTGGTTCACAATTTCTTTTAAATATTTTGCATTGTCTTTCATGCCTAGTATTTATAGCTGTTTTGATTAAAATTAGCATTTATGTAACAAATAAAAGCTATTCTTAGAATTAGAGCACATTCCCAATTATAAACAGGTCACCGATAAATCGTACACGATAGTTATTATCCGAGTAGAGATCTGCACAGGCCGAAATTTCCAGCCCAGACCCAGCCCTACCCGTGCAATTTTTTTGTCCCGATTCGGCTTGGTGTAAACGTTAAAAGTTCGGGCGAAGATCGACTCGGTTCCGTATAAAAACTTTATTGACCTGGCCGGTATGAAATGAAAAAGTTAGGCCCAAACCCGGTCTGGCCCATACAAAAATATTTATTAGCCCAGCTCGGTATGAAATGAAAAGGTTAGGCCCAAACCCGGCCTGGCCCATACAAAAATATTTATTGGTCCGACCCGACCCGGTATAAAAGCTAAAATTTGGTCCGACGTGGCTCGACCAGACTGAATTTCTACAAAACTTGCTGCTATTTCTGAAGCAACATTACCCTACAATTAAAAATATTCAAAAAAACATACTTACTTATGCATAGATTTTATTTCCTGATTATGTTCGAAATGCATAGCATTCAAAATACCAACAATACTATTGACCAATTAGACAATTACGTACATAAAAACTGATAAAAAAAGTTACAATAAATTCTAAAGAATATTGAGCAGGAGAAGAAAAATCCGTTATAGACAGGTTCCATTCTTAGCAGGTACGTCTGTTGTTTCTGAATTATATGCTTTTTGCACAAATTATTATATTAATTTTGCACCGATCCGGATATATTTCCATTTAAGACAGGTTTACGGAATAGACAGGTTTTATTTCACAGGTTTTACTGAACTTTAAATTTTTTGCCTATAAATGTATGTACTTAAAGAATAAATTTAAAAAGAAATTTAATTGTAGAATAATAGCCATTTAAAAATGTATACATTTTTTGCAATAATTGTTTTGTCGGGTCTCATTTTACTGATTTTTGCACGGGCCAATAATTATCACGCGGAGTGGGTTGGGGCCGGGCAAAAAAATGTCGCCCAAAAGTAAGGCCCGGGCCCTGCCCGAGTCTCGTGAATGAAATATGGCCCAAACCCGTCCCACGGGAAGGGGCCGGGCTCGGGCTTCGCAGTAGGCCAGGGTCCGTGTCGACATCAGTGCTCGGAAAATGGATTCAGATACGCTGCGTGCTTTTCCACCTATATGAATACATTTTGCGTGCAATCGATATCTGATAATGAGAACTTTATCGGTGTCGTGTCAGAAAATAAAAAAGCGCTATTAGACCTCAAAAATTCCATTTTATATGTTATTAGAAACATACCATACTACATTAATCAATATTTAAAGGCAACTTAAAGTATACGTTTCTCTGTTCAACGTACTTTTAATAAAATATAAATTAACTTCCAAAAGCATCTTTCAAATGACAAGTATTTTTGCTACGAGAAGAAATCTATATTATAAAGCAGAAACATGAGAAACACTGATGTTATATTGATGGCGGCAATTAACTAACTAATGAATTTCGCTTTTACTGCGATTTTTGGAATTTCTAATCATCGCACAATTTTACCTTTTACGCCGTGAAATAGCAGGGTAAAAAAAGTACATTCAAATCAATTTATCTGAAAACTGTAGTATAACTACTATTTTTTTGTGGATTTTAAAACATTGTTCAAGCATAATTTAAAAAAAATCTATATCACGTGCAGCCCATTACGGGAGATTTACTCATTTGCACTTTAAACCATATAAATAGGTCAACATATGTTTCTGGCTAATATTTCATAACGAAATTAGTATTTCATCTGTAAATAAATAAACAAATAAATAAAATAAATATAAATAAAACACAAATTTAGATAGGTAATCGAAGTACGCTTTTAAACATTGAAATAATCAGAATGAAAATGGTTGCTATAAATATTGAAATCTTTCGTGATTTCCTTTACTATTAACCACTAACATGCGGCTAAAACAAAAATACCGTTTTTAATATACATATTTTTTAAATTAATCTATAATTGATATTTTCCACATAAATATGCTTTTTCATGTTGTTAGAGGATAATCTAACAAAAATATATTCTGTAGAAAATATTGATTGTAAAAGATCATCAGAAGTAATTTTTTTTTGTTAGATAAATATTGATGTAACCAAATATTAGCTCATTTAATCCTCAACTTAAACAAATATTTTCATCTTAAATTTTGAATTCATTCCGAACAGTTCAATTTCAAATAAAATTTCTCATTAATTTCAAATGAAATCATAATTAAGAATAGAATATTTGATTTAGTTAAGAAAATTATTTTTCGGGTGCGTCTTTAACTAATTTGGAATGGTTATTTTAGCAATAAATTCGAAAAACTTTGCACTAACTTTTCATTCATGGCTTTTGATTTATTTTATTACAAGAGATTTGTTTTACAGTGCATTTGTTAATAGGTTATCACCTATTTAAATTTGCTGCGCTACAAATGCTTGATTACATCAAAGCAACATTTACCAGTTATGCTTTTGTCACATTTCATTGGAGATTTTCTTTTTAGGATCGGTCGCAAAATGGTTTAATAATGGTTTAAAAATGAATTAAATACCTAATCCGTCGGCCGATTTTTACCAAAATCAATACAGTTCTTGCGAGAGTTTTCTATAACATACTCGCACCCAGAAAAAGGAATTGATTAAAACAACAAAACATGTTTTGTTGAGTACATTTTGGTTGTTACAAGAAAAAATGTTAGTTGAATTAAAAAGTTCGTTTTGTTGCATTGACAAAAAAAATATTGTTAACACTCTTACAAAATTTTAACAAAATTTCACCAATTTTACTTGAATTAACAAAATCTGTTTTTTTTTAAATTTTACCATAATTTTGTAATTTGTAATTCCAGCAAAATTTTGTTGCTTTTACAAAATTTAAATTGTTGTGTAGTAGCCATAACTCTCTCACGTAACTTGGTTTATTTGACTTATATAGCTGTATTATTAAAGGATTAACATAATTTTTGGATAATTAAAACTTTTTTAATTGGGACAGACCAAGGTAGTTATAAAAATCCCCCTATCCCATTTATTACTTTCTTCTATCTTTACAAGAAGAAAGTATTGGAGTCATGAAAATTTTCAACTTCTGGTTTTCGACGGATTTTAGAAGGTCCTGAACACAATTTGACTGTTTTTAGAAAATGACTGTCTATGACTCTGTCTGTCTGTATGTGACAAAAATTTTGAGGGCTCTCTATTTCAAGAACTAATGCACGGAATTTAATAAAACTTTATATTCAGTTACTTCCTGCTATAAATTGGTGGTGATTAGTTTTTGGCGTAAATCGTGCAACAGGTGACGCTGCTATGTTACAATTTTCGCGATTTCTGCAATAGATTCGCGATTTCTCAAGAACTAATGCACTGATAATACAGATTGAGTTAGACCTTGACATAAATAGAAGCTGATTACGTTTTGGTGTAAACAGCCCAACAGGTGGCGCTGCTATGTTTTTTTTTCGTGATTGTCACTATAACTAAATCTCAAGAACTAATGCATAGATAAATTTTTAAATAATTTTCAGCAGTGATTTACACCTGTAATTCTTAAAATAAAACCATTGAATTTTTATCCTGCTTTTTTTCAAGCGTAAACCGACAGAGTGAAAAATCTCCCAAGCCGGGAATCGTCCCCGGGTCCTCAGAATAGCGCTCTGAGGCCCCAGCACACGGCAACACAGCTAATTTTTAATTAATATTCTGCAGTGAATTACGCCTATCATCCTTGAATAATAACCAGTGAAATTTTATCCTGCTTTTTACAGGCGTAAAAAGCACTGCTGAAAATGAATTAAAAATTAACTATATGTTGCCGTATGCTGGGCTTTGTATTTTCGTCTCATGTTTGCTCATGCACGGCATGTTTACCGAATAGTCCCGGGAAGCCCGTGCTTACCGAAAGAAATACAAAGGTGCCCCCAAATTTACTTTTCAAAATAACTTTTTACAAAAAAAAAAAAAAAATTAAAAAAAAAATCAATCAGGGTAAAAAATGCATTTTTTCCTTATGAAATTTTTATCTAAGAAGCTCTCTCTTTCTAAATTGTTGTTTACTCGAAATTTTGATGGTAAAATTTCAAATTGTTGCAGCATACCAAAAATGGATTTAGTAAATAACAAAGCAATTAGTAGAGGGGGGGGGGGCAGAGTAACGTCAGGCTTCCCCTACTTTTATGTCTTAAGCGGGCCCTGTGCTCATGATGGCTTTTCCATCTTGTGCTGCGGTTGCAGCCGGTCCGACATATATAAGAGTGAGAAATTTCGAGTTTGGATATCGTTCCTTCTGGCTCAGTGGTTAGAGTCTCAGATCGTTATTCTGAGGACCCGGTTTCGATTCCCAGTTTGGGACATTGTTCAATCTGTAGGTTTACGCTTGAAAAAATGCAGGATAAAAATTCACTTGTTATTGTTCAAGGATTACAGGCGTAATTCACTGCAGAAAATCAATTAAAAACAGTTAAGTTTAGATTGGTTCTAATGCAAAAAATAATTTTAAAGTAAATATTATACTTGTTTATATAACAAAAACCTTTTGTTGTTAAAACAAAGAAAATTCTTAAAATTACACAAAACAATTGTTCTTTAAACAAAAGTTTTTGTTTCAAAAACTGAAAAGAACTCTTAAAGTAACAGATAATTATATTTATTTTGAGAAAACTTTCAACAAAATAATTTTGTTAATTCAAGTAAAATTGAAACATTTTTACTTGAATTAACAGAAAATTTTTTTGCTGACGATACAAATTTTTTTGTTGGAATTGCAAAAAAAATCAACAATATTTTTCTTGTTGATTCAAACAAATTTTCCATTGACCTATATTTAAACAGAAAGTTTTGTTGGGCCAACCAAATTTTTGTTGATTCAATAAAACTTTTCTCTGGGTGCGCCAAATGGGAGCACAATCAGTACACTGTAAAAAATGACCAATGTTTCTTATTTTATGAAAATATGCTATAACCACGAACGAAAATATAATATAATCTTCTGAGTTATCCGAAATTTCAAATAGCATGTTACATTGTCTTTTGAATCCCCAGAAACGAATACATTTTCAAAATTTAAAGAATAATTTATAAAAACAAAGTATTTTTAGCTGCCCGAATTTTTCAGAAACGTTTCCGAAGGGTTTTTATAGTGTATTAATTAGTGTCCTCAGGCTGGAATACCTGTTTTTCGAATGTTATCCATTTTCAAGTACACGTTTTCAGCCGCATAAGTTAATTTATTCATGAAAGAGTAAAGAAATAATCTCAATTTTAATGTTATTGTTAACGCTGTTAATTTTGCATGTTTGTTTGTTAAACATTTTTTTTTAGCATGAAAATGTTTACTTCAGAATTGATAGCATTAGAAAAACAGGTATTCCAGGCTGAGGACACTAATTAAGGCACTATAAAACACCTTCGGAAAAGTTTCTGAAAAATTCGGGCAGCTAAAAATAATTTGTTTTTATAAATTATTCTTTAAATTTTGAAAATGTATTAATTTCTGGGGATTCAAAAGACAATGTAACATGCTATTTGAAATTTCGGATAACCCAGAAGATTATATCATATTTTCGTTCGTGGTTATAGCATATTTTCATAAAATAAGAAACATTGGTCATTTTTTACAGTGTAGTTTGTGGTCGGAAATACGTGGTCTGTAAACTCAAATCTGTCTATTACGATAGATTTGTTTTACAGTGCATTAGTTAATGGGTTATCACCTTTTTTAATTTCCTGCGTACAAATTTTCCCTATAGAATCGGTCACAAAATGATTTAAAAATGGTTTAAATACCTAATCCGTCGGCCGATTTTTACCAAAATCAATGCAGTTCTTGAGAGAGTTTTCTATAACATACTCGCCAAAAGGGAGCACAATCGGTTGTACCTTTCGTGGTCGGAAGTACTGTCGTCTGTTCAACAATTCTGTCCATTTTAACAGATTTGTTTTACAGTGTATTAGTTAGTGGGTTATCACCTATTTAAATTTCCTGCGTACAAATTTTCCTAATAGAATCGATCTCAAAATAGGATTAAATACTTAATCTGTCGGCAGATTTTTACCAAAATGAATACAGTTCTGGCGAGTTTTCTATAACATATTCGCCAAATGGGAGCAGTTTGGTAGTTATCGTGTTCATTCGCACACACACACACACACACGCAAGACATGATTACAATACTTTCCTTACACTACGCTGTAAAATATCTGTTGATTTTACAGTAAAAAAACTATCAGCCAGAACTCCAGTAAAAGACTTTATTTTGTGAAAATACTCTGTATTCATCACGAACTTCCTGTTATTTTAACAGATTTTACCCGTTTGTTCGTAATAAATGCAGCGTATTTTCGTAATATAAACGTAATTTCGGAATAAACTGTCGGGTGACAGTTTTGTCTGTAAAATCAACAAGGTTTTTTTTTTTTTTTTTTTTTTTTTTTTTTTTTTTTTTTTTTAGTGTATGTGTTTGAAAAGTAATAAAAGATGAAGAAGTTTATGAACACATGAACCAATCATTTAACACATCATTTTCTTCGCATTGTGTGAAAAAGTTTTTTACAGTAAATATTTCTAACAGAAATTTTATTTATTTGTTTTTATTTTTATTTCTTATTTATTACATTCAACTCTTAGTTATTTCTGTGTGCTAAAATCCTTAACAACTCGAAAATATATAATTTTTTTTTTTATGGCTTTGTTTAGAAAACACATTATACGATATCTTTTCCAAATTCAAACCTGGAAATCGTCCTTTCATATTACTCAAGTAAATGTATTTGTCAATGTGGACAAATCATTGCATTTAATACGACATTTTTAGGTATAGTACCTTATTTCGTTAAAGATAGGATACTCCACTGATGTTACTTGAAAATAACTATGCAACTCACATAAAATACGTTTAGCATGCTGGAATCTGATTTCGTTTCAAATAGTATGAAAGGCAAGTTACTGCTTCCAATATTGCTATACAAACGATATCTCTGAATACATCTACTAAATGAATTTCAACAAATCATTTTGTGATTCAACTATAGGGACAAACTGCGGTTGTCTGATGCCTGATTGTATATCTGATGTAGCAGTCGAATACCCTTGAATTCGTTTTCAACATAGGTGGTTTAAAATTTAAACTTAGACACCAGGAAATACAGTATTTCATTATCTAAAGTTAATAACATACAGACGATTTAAAGAAAATACAAACAAAAGTACCGTGACCAGTATAGCTTTTTGAAGTATGGTTGATGACTTTTTTGTTGTAACTCTGTTTACAAGTCATGCATATGTTATTTGAATACAAAAATGCTTAATATCGAAAAATAATGCTATCTATCAACAATTTTCTGTAGGATTTTTCTAATGTTACGGGGGAAAATGCTTGATACTCTTGAAGTATTGCATAAAAAGAAAAAATAGTATGTAAAATATTACTACAATTTTTAAGCCAGACGGGTTGTGTATTGTACAAAAAAGGCAAATCTTTCTTAACCTACGAAAATATAGCATAAACACAAAAGAAAATGTACAATAACCTCTTCCGAATCACCCACGATTCCAAAAAGCGTTTTTTATCTTTAGAAATCTTGGAAAAAAATGTATTTTCGAGATTTATAGAATCATTCATAAAAACCAATGCCATTGCCGCCAGGGATTTTCGGAAACGGTTCCGAGTACTTTTTACAGAATATTGTTTAGTTTTCTCGACCTAGAATATCGGTTTTTTGGATGCTATCAATTATAATGTAAACATTTTCATGTTGAGCAGACAAACATACTAAATTAACAG
This sequence comes from Maratus michaelseni, assembly GCA_963931845.1. Lineage (NCBI taxonomy): Eukaryota > Metazoa > Arthropoda > Arachnida > Araneae > Salticidae > Maratus > Maratus michaelseni. Next base: position 89,484,448 of record OZ007597.1, on the reverse strand, counting down.
CATTATCATTAATATCTAAATTGAGATGTATTTTGTCTCTCTTGCATGTATAAATTCTGTTACGCATTTGAAAATGTTTACTTGAGAAGTGATCGCACCCTAAAATCCGATATTCCGGTTTAAGAAAACTGACTGATACACATAAAAACTACTTGGAAACTTTTCCGAAAATAAGTGGCAGCAACATAAACTTTTTTTTTTTTATAAATGCTTCTTTAAATTTCGTAAATATATTGGTTTCTTAAGTTTCTAAAGATAAAGAACGCTTTAAGGAATCGTCATTAACTTGGAAGAGGTTTGATGTAAACAAAAATATTACGTCTGAACATATTTATAACTATATTAAAATGATTAAAATTACAAACATTACATTACAATTACATAAAACATTAAAAAAATATTTAAATTGGACGTTTTGGATGTGAAAGGATGGGAAACCACTCGGTATCCATACAGCTTTCATCTCACAGAAGCTTTTAAATAGTTTTTTAAGCAACTTCAAGCATAAATATCCCAGTTCTTAGTTTAAAGATGTAGTTTATGGTATTCCATGCCAACAATGAAATGAGATCTATATAGGGGAGACAGGTCGAACACTTGACTACAGGAGCACAGATATGCATTTCAAAATAAAAATTTAAATTCCAAGATAGTGGATCATGCATTAAAAACTGACCATTTTCCATATTTTGCTAAATATTTTGTAATTAGATCGATGTGGAGCAACTATAGAACTCGTACTTTCTTAGAAGCATGGTATACTAAATTTACAGATTTACCTCTTAACGAAGCAGGTTCAATGAATACACAGTATTAATATAACTGTAACTTTGGCCTTGACATTTTGATGCAATATATTTTATACGTGTTGATGTTTTAGAACTTATTGTGACTTACGTTGAAAAAAAAAAAAAACATTTGCTGATGAGGGATTTTTATGTAAATCCGAAACGTCCAATTTAAATATGTTTTTAATGTTTTATGTAATTGTAATGTAATGTCTGTAATTTTAATGTTTTTAATATAGTTGGAAGAGCTTATTGTATATTTTCGTTCGTGTTTAAATATATTTTCGTAGATTAAAAATAATTTGTATTTTTTTTATAGTGCGAAAAAAATTATAATCAAAAACATGTATATTTTATATTAGCCATTAAAATAAATAAATAAAAAGCCGAATGCTCCGATTTACATAATATTGAAACTAGTATCTAAGAAATAAAACTAAATGTAGTCAAAAACCTTTTTTGAAATTTTTTTTCAAACCTGTAAGATCGTAAAATGTGAAAGGTACGAATAAATTTATTGGAAAAAAAAAATCTGAATAATATTAGATTTATAAAGCAACTAATTCTTAGAATGTGGACCTTTTTTCTTAAAACCTTTTCCTTTTACACAATTTAAACTATGCTACATAAAAATAATTTTCTAAAAAGCAGATTGAATTTATAATTGATTAAATTTAAAAGAATTATGCTTCTTGCCTTTTTAGAGAAAAGAAAATTGATCAATGTGCATTTTTAATGCTAGCTTTTAAGAGAGCTAGCTCTTTATTCTCTTTACTTTTGTATTTTCTTTATGGAATATGCAATTTACCTGTTGTGCATTTAAAGTGGTTATTGAAATTTATTTCTTACTTTTTTAATGCATTTTTATTAGTTTTTTTTTTTTATGCGTTTTAATTTATGTAAGCTTTTATGATCTGGTAAAATGAAAGCAAGTTTTCTTCAAGAAAAATAAATAAAAAAAGCGTGTATCTTTTATTAAAAAAAAATATATACATTTAACAGAAAAGGGAAATGAAATATCAGTGTTTTATACTTACTTAGTTAATGGCAGTGTTAAAAATAATACTTTAGTTTGTTCTCACGCTCATATATCGAATTTATTAATTTGTCTTAGTATATATGTATTTAAGAGTTAATTAAATAATCATCTCATCTCTGTTTAACTTACTGGTGATTACTGCTAATATGCTTTAATACAGTGGAAATTATTTATTAGGAAATTGAAGAGACCATACAAATTGCAATATTGCGCACAAATTTTGCTATGACAAGTGTTCTTACAACATTAATAATTTGATATGTTTGTGAGTTAATTAAATAATGATCTCATCGCTGTTTAACTTACTAGTGATTACTGATAATATGTTTTAATACAGCGGAATTTATTTATATGAAAATTTAAGAGGCCATACAAATTTCAATATTACGCACAAATTTCGTTATAACAATGTCCTTACAACATCAATAATTTGATTGAATAATATTTGTATATCTTTCTTAAGAGGACAGTTATACATACCGTATATATTTAGCATAATGTTTAATAGCAAATGCTTCTATTTTCATGAATTTACCAAACTGTTTAATTAATTTACCATAATTGCATGCACGACTAGACATGCTAACGGAGAAGTGCGAAATTTATTTTTAATAACATTAAATGTGCATAAGATTTTGTTCAGAATAATAAATAATTAACCTAAGAAATTACATATCACCGTTTTTTTAAATGAAGTTTTACATGTACAGGTTAATATAAATACACTTTAAGAAGTTTTCAAATTGGCGTCCAGATTCTTTTAGGTAGGTTTCAATACAAAAAGCTACCTATTGCAGCCGTTCGGAGGAAAGCAATTCAAAAAAAAATTTGGTATATTTTCACCGATCATGATCCTCAGACCCTCAAACCACCCTCCATTCAAATGTTGATTTATATATATCCATATATATATATATATCTGACATATGTCATGCTGTAACTCTCTTATTTATGAACCGATTTGGATGTAACTGAGTATGTGTATAGATCATACCAAGGTCTCGACCGAGTTCGTTGGCCAGCTTCATCCGCCATCTTGTTTCAAAATGGCGGCCAGTTAATTTTTTTTTAATTTAAAAAAAATCAAAAACATCTACAAAAAATTGCAAATTGAAAAAGTGTTAGAACGTGATACAAGAATTCTGGAACGTTTTTTGTTTTGGCTACATCTTAAAAAATGGCTGAGATATGGCAGTTTGAAATTCTAGAGTGGTTGCGATTTTGAAACAATCTGATATTTGTTATGCTGTAACTCTCGTATTTATGAACCGATATGAATGTGACTGATCCTGTGTACAGAACATACCGAGTTCGTTGGCCAGCTTCATGCGCCGTCTTGTTTCAAAATGGCGGCAAGTTAATTTTTTTATATTTTTTTAGAAAAAAAAAAGAGTAAAAAAATTATAAATTGAAAAAAAAAAATGTTTCAGTTAAGTGTTAGATCGTGATACAAGGATTCCGGAACATTTTTTTTTTTGTTTTGGCTTTATCTTAAAAAATGCCAGAGATATGGCAGTTTTAAATTTCTAGGTTGGCTGACATTTTGAAATAATCTAATTTTTGTTTTGCTCTAAATCTCATGCTGAAATGTTCATTCAAATTCAGCATTAACGAAAACCGGGATTGAATCTTCTATAATAGAGTTCGAAGCAATTTAGCTTCAGGTGTTTGAGTAAAAGGAGTTTAATTTTTAAAAACATGGGCTATGAAAGCTGCCTTTTCCTCCCGGTACTGGCCGGAAGGGCTTTTTCGTTTTCTTTTCGTTAATTCCTTTTTTCCTATTTGTTATAATCTATATTATAAAACAAAAATATCTTCGGGTTTGATTTCGTGTTAACGTTAAGCAGAATTTTCATGTTCGGGTCGGGTACAACTCGGCTCCGGCAGGACTGGTGATCCCTATCACAAGGAATTACCACAGGATCACAGGTGATCCCTAATGTAATCAATGCTTATAGAAAAGTAGTTTAAGTTGTTTTTAAAGTCGTTCATTTAAAATGTTGAAAATGTGCTTTATAAAAACTTCACATAAGAAATATCTTGAAATTTTTACTATATACTAGGGGGCTCTGCCCCCTACGAGCTGCGCTCGCCAACCCCCGTTCTGACACCGCATGATTTAAAAACACTCTGATTTGATCATCTCTAAAACGATTACGGAAGATTGTATTATAATTAAACAACCAGTGGCGATCTGCTGTAACAGGGTTTCCATTCATTTTCCTTTGACTGAGGGATTTTAAGGTCGAATCAACTGCTGTTGAAACAGATTACAACTGTAACTGTCACCAAATATATGATTTAGCGCCAAACGTGCATAATCGTGGCGTCGCGTCACTTTCAGTTGACATCAGATGCGTTACACGAGTTAGTTTTTTCATCGGGGAATTTTTAATTCAACGCTTATTTGTCTTTTGATACTTCTCCATTACCCCGTCAATCAATTTTCATTAAAAAAAAAAAAAAAAAAAACTATCGTTAAACTGTAACACCAAATAAACAAATAGAAGAATTTTGACATTGGAAAGGAAATATTATTATTTACGCTGTTTTAAAATTTGCAATAATGGGTAAAAGATATGTCGAAATAAATTGATCTCTCATGAAAATATAATAATTAATTGAAATTGTTTGGAAATATTGTTTTTTTTATCATTTTAAATGTGACGTGAATTTCCCTAGTTACTCGTATTTCTCTTTGTAATATTCACGCGCAAGTATATTTTTATTACGTCATTTTCTACATTTATTGCTTTTAACACGTGATCATTTAAATATTATTTTAAAGTTTTATTTCTGTTTTTAATAGTCTCGTGTAAATACATTTCTTAATTGAAAGGTAATCTTATTACGTGCGCTATTTTACAAATTGGCAACGGTTCAAATAATGGAATTTATGAAATATGAAATAAATCTTCGTCAAAATAATGAAAATTTTGAATAAAAAATTGGCAACGGTTCAAATAATGGAATTTATGAAATATGAAATAAATCTTCGTTAAAATAATGAAAATTTTGAATAAAAAATTGAAATATAACCTGAAAAAATTACTCAAATTAAAAAAGTGATTGCAGTCTGCACTCCGCAAACTTGTCAACTATATCCTTACAAATTATGGTTAAATTCCTGCGGATAGTTTTCGTTCCTATAAAACTTTTTTCAAAAAACTGTTTTGACGAACTTTGATTTTAAATATCTCTTAAAATAATTCTTCGATTTAAAAACTGTTTGCTTCAGCGTGTTTATCGAACATTTCTTTATAAAACTACCAATTTTTAAAATTTTACATGCAATAGTTTTCTAGATATTAGTCCAGAAAGACTTCAAGGCACAAAATCTTAATTGACAGCGGCGGCAGCGGTGGTTACTTTTTTTTAATATAGAGAGATACTTATAATCTTCACGGATTTATAGACTGTATCTTTATCTTCAGAATGAACCTAAATATACTTATTGCATCACTTACAATTTGTTTTAATAGATAAACCCACCAAACTCTATGCAATACTTTCAACTTTTAAAAAAAATCCAAATTTTGCTAAAACATACGTAAATTTAGGTTCAGTCTTCAGATATAGATATAATCTATAAATATGTGAAGATTGTTTGTAAAAATACCGAGTGGTTCATGAGAAATTTTGAGCACAGTTTTAAATAAAAAGAAAAGTGCCCAGTTAAACTGATGGCATTGAGCTCACAGGCTATTCACAATAATTGTATATTATATTCTTATTTCAAAGAATAATGCGCTCAAAAAATAAAAAAATCGATAATAAATTAAGGGGGGGGGATTACCTCCCCCTTTTATACTTAACCAGTGAACCCCCAAAACTAACCAGAGAAGCGCCTTATCACAGTGAACCTATATACAAAATTTGAAGCAAATCAGATAATTCTGCATGAAAAACCAATTTATTTAACTTATGGGAGGGGGGGTAATCAGCCCCCGTTCCCCCCTTTATAGTTAACCAATGAACCTCCAAACTAATCAGGGAAGTGCCTTATCACAATGAACTTATATACAAAATTTGAAGCAAATAGGATGATTCTGCATGAAAAACCCATTTATCTAAATTAAAGGGGGGGAATTAGCACCCCGTTCACCCCTTTATACTTAACCAATGAAACCCCAAAACTAATCAGGGAAGCGCCTTATCACAATGAATCTATAACCAAAATTTTAAACAAATCGGATATTTCTATCAAGAGTTATCGCGTTACGTGCATACATACGTACGTACATACATACAGATCGGGCGGACACATTAGCTCTCAGGCTTTGATAGCCTGTGAGCTAAAAAGCACATTTTCATCATTTTGAAACAAACGATTTTAAGCTATTCTTTTAAAAATTAATTACATAGGGATCACTTGATATCGTTCGAGTCATAATTGGTGTAGTTATAGGAATTTTTTAAGAGATTGGTATTAAAATGTGCAGGGAATGTTGCTCTTTTATATATATATGTTTCCCGAAAAATAATTTTTTTTAAAGATGTAAAACCAAACAGGCATTTTTCAAAAGAAAAAAAAAAATCAATTCGTCTCCAGGACATCCCAAAACATATAAATCCTCAAATGTGCAAAACCAGAAGCAAAAATGGTCACAAATTCAATACTTTCTTATGAATGTAGAAGAAACTTAAATGAAAAAAAAAGCTCTGATTTCTATAACATCGAAAATTGTGTAAAGAGATAAAAATAACATGTAAAGATACACTTATTCTCCCAAAACAAAGTATGTAAAACAAGAAACAAAAATTAAAAATAAAATTCATAACAGCCTTTTCGAATTTTCTAAAGTAGTTTATTCTCAGAATAAGAATTTATTTTATGCTTTTGCTGTTTAAAATTCAAATTATCACACAAAAATACTTATCGGAATATTAGGTTGAATTTATAATTAATTATATGTAAAGAAGATATTCAACTTCGTCTTTTTATCTAAAAAAATATGATTAATATGTTTTTAAAATTAGCTCTTTAAAGCACTTTTCCTGTTCTTGTTTTATGGTTTTATTGGAAAAATGTATTGGTTACACGTTCTTACATTTAAATGTACATTGAAAAAAATATGAATTATTTATTTTTTTACCTTTGTATTTTTAAATTTATTTAAAGTTTTTTTGATCTAATGCAAAAGACTCAGGTTTTTTTAAGAAAAATAAACAGAAAACGATTTGGTTAAAATTTACATTTAAATGAATGGTAAAATTTAGTTTAAAAATAATATGAATATCGTTTTGAATTCATTAGATTAAAGCACTAAAAATGTTTTTTTTTTTTCAAATATTACAACTTTTGTTAAGATATTAATTACAGAAAAATGCCTTTATTGACACGTACGCTATTATGGTTAAAAATGAATTTTTTTTAATTAAATAAAATTAAAAAGCATTGGATAAATCATGAAATAAACAAATAAATGATAATATGATGTAGGGAAGAGACACGTTAAGTATCTATATAGATAAAAATAATGCATAGTGGCTTAGAAATATTTCTTCACAATTTTTCACATTGTAATGAAATACGTAAGGTGTCTTTTCGCTTAAATGTTTTGAAATATCTTACAATATCTTTGTAAATATAAATTGCTGAAAAAATATGGGTTCTTACATGATTTTAACACAATCCTTTAAGTGACCTAACTATGTTTTTCCGTCATGTAAATTTTGAATTCAAAAGCTGAATTAACAATAAAAATTTATATTAATTTTAATTTTTCCCTGTGCATAAAAAAATATAGATATGTAAGGTTATTAAATATATAAATCCCCATACCAATTATTTTCATTTTTATTATTTTATGAGTCATTAAACATTCGTGAAAAATTCTGCCAGACACTTAAAGGGTTAAAAAAGTGAGTGAATCTTACCTTTTCCTATAAAAAAATCAAATACAAAAACAAAATTACAAAACCCGCTTCGTAAAAGAGTAGCCTCTGAATGTTTGGGCCTTGCTTATACAGCAACGAGGATGACTTTTCTTAAATTTAAAAATGTTTTTGTAATTACGGAAAAATTGTAGTGGACTAGATCTGTCTCATAAAGGCATTCTAGTGTTTTGATTGTGGACGTGATGTCACAAGTTAACATTTGTGTGCGTACAGCGACATCTATACTTTATTTCGCTCTAATTTTCGACGAATGCATGTAGCCATTCAAATTTGTGAATTTCCTGCGTTTTTCGCAGTGGTTTTATGAAAATTTTGGCTTCTCTGGTCGATCAGCAATCGTATATAAGCAGGAATGAAAGCGTGTTGCTTCGGATCTGGTCGCATCTCGCCTTAGAGGACATTGAGACCTGCTTTTACCGGCAAACTGGTGCTATTATTCAGAAAAGTGGAGCTGATATAGCGTAAAGATCGCCGTTGGTAAGAGAGTTTGAATATATTACCTCAATAAAGTTGTTTCAGCAGCCACAGGATGCCACCATTTTAGAACATTAGCTGCTATTTAACCAGTTGCTAGTAGATTTATATTTCAGCGAAGGGATTTTCAGTGTGTGGTGGATTTAAGATCGGATAATCTCGCCAGTCGTCTCTGCGTAGGTGAAACGTGATTATTTAGTCTCTTCTCATGTATTTTTTTTAAAATTATAGTTGTTGTTGTTGTTTTCGTGTCAGAGAAAGTGCCATGGCACTTCTCTGAAAGAGAGGGGTGTCAGAGCCTCAAGAGAGGTTGGACTTCTGGAGCTGGTCTCCTAATTTTGAACCAATTCCAGATGAGAGACCTGCACATGGATTGGCAACCCCAGAGGTAACGCTTATACTAAACGTGGCGGACATTGGAGCCACGAACAGATTTTACATGCACAGCTCCCATTAACATACACGGTTACACAGCACGTCAGCACACGACAGTCGAGAGAGGTTGTCACCCTCCCAAGCAGTGACCTTAGTCGATACTGCTTAGCTATCGGTGATCTTACGGGAACCGAGCTTAAACGTCCGCGCCCCTGCGGGACAAATTATAATGAATTATAGTGAATTATAGTAAGTAATAGTGAAGTTCATTTTTAGGGTTTCGTTCATCTCACGAAACCCTATTGCTCCCGCTCCGTTGTCTGTCTGTCACAGAGCCATTCTCGAAAACTGTAACTTACAGAGTTGAAACTTTGTGTATAAATCAGAATATCAGCTGTGAAGAGCTGAAAATATTAAAATTTGAAAAATTCGTATTATTTTAATAAATAGAGATAAAAAACCAAAATTCTAACAGCCTTTTCTTATTAAATTTGAACATTTTTCCTTATAGCAGATGCCAAACATTAAAATCCATGATGAAATTCTATCTACAATAATTAATTTTCTATCAGACGATTTCCATGTGAAAAATAAAAATGAAATAAAAAGTTTCACCAATTGAAAAAAAAAAGATTAATATGAAATAAAAATGATTGACGTCATACTGGTAATAAAACAGAAAGATTTCTCAATAATACAAGGAGTATGAGTATGTGTGCATGTACACAAAGCAGATTAATTACACGTCATTAGAGAATTAAAAAGAAAATCTGACGTCATATCGCAAGTTTAACGGATTTTTCAAATGTTTCAGTATAATACAAAGCGAGTATGAATATGAGTAATAGAAAATAGTAAATATATGAGTTTGAGGAACGTATTGAATCATGATAAAAACCCGATTATGGAAATATTCGCATATTTTAACATTTTGAAGGTGTACAACATGTTTAATTTTGAAATTAATTTTTTTTTAAATATCGCATTTAGTCCACATGACAGATATTATTATGACAGAATATAATAGTGGGCTTCACCCGCTATCGGGCCGGTTCAGATATTCGAAAAACCGAGAAAAATAGACAGTTTTTTTTTTTTTTTTTTTTTTTTTTTTTTTTTTTTTTTTTAAGAAAATGAAATTTATTTGGATTTTTTAAAGAAAGGATAAAGTGTTTTGAAAGGAATATTAAACGAAACCCTTTGAGCGAACTTGGATCACACTTATCCACTTGTTTATAGTGGACTTATTTGAGTGAAAATGTTAGTCTAGGCCAAATTGATATAAAGGCCATTGATTCTGTCCGTTTAGGTTAAATAAACATTTGTTAATCTTACATCTGTGTATTACCTGAGCTAAACCGGCACGGCATGAACCCGAACGCTACAAAATATGTACTTAAATGTATATATTTGACAAAATTTTAAAATTACTTACTGTGTTTTGAAATGTAAATGTATACTGTAGCTTCGGAAAAGGATTATTGTTTATTTATACTTTGTTCATATGTGCTCCTAACACGTTCACTCCCCTTAGGTGGGACGCATGTAAACAATTTTAATCATTCTTTTAAAATAATCATAAATCTTAAAAAAATTTCATAAATAATTAAATAAAAGATTCTCAAATGGCAAATGAATGTAAACAATAGTATTCATTGGTTTTTGTTTGATTAATTTAGAATCACATTGAGTAACAATAAAACTAGTCGTTGGGGGCTAGCGTAATAATTACCCATCATGTTTATGTAGAATATAAAATATGAAAATAAAACATGTGTAAACTATTTATAAAATGCATTGTAATTCGAATAAAATCGTGGATTGATGACGTCATAAACTTTAAATGCTCTATTACTGAATTGCGTAAAAGAAACATCCTTATAACTCCAAAAATGATAATCATATTAACTAACAATTTACTGCGTCGGATTAAGCGTCTCATTTCCAAGTAAAATATATCTTTGAATTGAAATTTAAATGAAATACAGAGTCATGACAAATTGAAGAGTGTGGAAAATAGGATTACAAATATCTTGGCAACTCATTATCCGATCGACTTCATTCTTTATGCAAAATTTATGTTTTTGTATTGTCTATTATATTCACTCCTTAAAATAAATGATTTCGAAAATTTTTATATATCTTTTATCAGAACGAATATTTCGGGAGTCCGAAAAAATAGTTCCGAATAATCAAGGTTACTCAAATTGAATAAGCTTCTTCTCGTTATTACATACTAAGTACATACTAAATTTTAAGTCTCTATCTAAATTTGTTATGAGATAGAGCGTTTACAGACACACAGACAGACAGACGGGCGGCAATTTTTTTTTCTAAAAATATGTCTGAAACGTGTAAATCCATCAAAAAAGTTTTTTCGATTTTTATAACGAACACAAGATTTACCCTATACTACGTATGATGAGTAAGAAATGCTCACATGTGATCTTTTCTCCCCTACTTCTATTAAAGTTCTCGTACAAACCATAAGAATTTCCTTTCTTGACGCTTCCATGCATTGAAATGCAAAAGGTCTAGAGAAACTTTTATTATTTCAAAGTTGGTTCAATTAAAAGATTGCGTAACGTCTTAAACAATGAAGTTTTGGTATAATTATCTTTGAAAGAGACATATTTTTCCACATTTAATTGGAAGCGGAATATTCTTTTGGCGCGAAAGGAATGTTCTAAATCACACTATTAGCTTCTATGTAACAGAAAGAAAGAAATTTTAGTCGCCGCCATGTTCCAAATGGGTGGCAAATGAAGTGCGTCTCTCCATATATATAAATGTTTCAAAAATAATTTATTTTTATGTTGATATAAATGCAAACAAAAGGGATTCAAGATCTTTTAAGCGTGTTCTGAGGAAAGGCAGCTATACACAAGTTGTAAAGTTTTATCTGAGTATTTGAAACTTTAAGCAATTTTAAGTTTACTCGTACATTTACAAATTCTTTTTTATTTTCTTATATTATAATTTTAAAGGCTGTTATTAAAAGTCGTATTACATGCAGTAATCAGAGTAAACGCTCTGAAAAGATTTTTACTGTAATGTGTACATCTTCTGTGTTCTAAAGAAGATTTATTAGAGGTAAAAAAGAATATTCAAATTTTTATTTTACTTACAAGGAGAGTGCCAAGCTTGGTAATCACAGATTTTGAATATTTTTATATATGTTGTAGGGTAGAAGCCCCTTAGTCTCGGGTTCAATGGATTTTATACAACACTCCTTAGTTCTCGAGAAATGGGGGGTCTAATATTATAACACAACTTAAATACTTACTTTGTAACATAATAACTGTGGTGGCCGTAGCTCAGTTGGTATGGCGTCTGCTCGTTGTTCCGAGGGCCGGGGTTCGATGCCGGAACGCGCTACGTTTGTTTTTCCCATTTTTAAAAAAAATAAATATACTTGTAATTATAATTTAATAATCTAAAAAAAAATTTGTTAACATGATTAAATTTTAATTTAGCATTTTTTTAAAATCATTTTTAAAATGTGTTCCATATATGCTTTATCAATGGAATGATATTGAACAATTGTGTCAATTCGTGATTGTAAAGAAACATCATTTATAAATTGCCATAACGAAACGCCATAAAGTCAATGCGATGATAATACTACTCTGTTTTTAAAGTAAGAAGCATAATTATATTAAAATTTAGCATAAGAATTAAATTACAACATATTTATGTTTTATTTTATTGTAACTAGAGGGCACCACAACAGACTTTGGTTATTTCTTTTTTTTTTAGTTTGGTGCAGTTAAGTGGTGTTTTTGTTTTCAATCTTTGTCGCACAAGTGCGTATCATTCTATAACAGCTTATAATCGTATAAAAATGGAAGAAGCAAGCTGTAGTTCACAAGAAGATCAATCTGAAGTGTCGGGATTCGATGAAAATCAGAAAAGTGATGTTACAAATGCGTTGAAGCACTGTAAAATTTTATTGCAAAACAATGGATTTTTAATAAATAATCCAGCATCTGAAATATCTCCGTTTTCTATTGCGATGGGAGAAGAATTCTATAATTTGATAGTAAATATGCTGATTTTGGAACGATTTTTGTATTTTTACTAGTCAATAATAGATCCATTTTTTATAATGCTCCTTAAATGATGAGAAATGTTTAATAATGATTTAAAAATCAAAAATGCTAAATTAAAATTTAATTATGTTAACAAAATTTTTATTGAGATTATTAAATTATAATTACAAGTATATTTATACATAAAAAAATGAGAAAAACAAACGTAGCGCATTCCGGCATCGAACCCGGGCCCTCGGAACACCGAGCAGCCGCCATACCATCTGAGCTATGACAACGTAGCTATTTCGTTACAAAGTAAGTATTTAAGTTATGTTATAATATTAGACCCCCCATTTCTCGAGAACTAAGGAGCGTTGTATAAAATCCATTGAACCTGAGACTAAGGGGCTTTTACCCTACAACATATATAAAAATAACCAAAATCCGTGATTACCAAGCTTGGCACTCTCCTTGTTAGTGAAAGAATAAAAAATGCTCTTTAATTTCTTAATGGCTTTATGTTTAAAATATGACTAGTTGGATGTGCCAATTCCAAAACTATCTTCTATCTCATTTATGCTAATACTTCAACATTCGTTGTCACAGCATCAATGAAAATGGCACAAAATTCGCTATCACAGCGCCCCTTTCGGCGGAATATCTCTAAATTCGAGAAGGATCTGCTTGGCATATTCACAAACTTAAAAATAAAATTTGGTTTGATTTATGCATAATGTCTTAGACTTTTCGATGATACAATGAGGACAGACAGGCACACAGACGGACAGACAGTCATTTTGTATAAACATGTTTTTCGGGATCTCTGACCCCTAAAATGTGTAAATCCGTCGGAAACCGTAAGTGGGAAAAATTTCGATTACAATACTTTCTTCTATTATAGATAGAAGAAAGTAAAAAGTCAAATGTAACTTACAATTTCAAGAAAGCTCAATTAAAAAACTACGGAGGTATTAATAGCCATCTTTTATGTTATTTGAAACTTTTGACGCTTAAAATAACGTTTCAAGTTTAACTTTTGGGTAACAGAAGAGTATCCTAGTGACCATGTTTTAAATTGGTGAAAAATAAAACGCAATTTTCCATGTATAAATGCTTCTATAAAAATAACTTATTTTTATGCTCCTATTGATGCGACTATGGAAAATTAAAGATTACAAAAGCCTTGTCCTGCCCAATGGTGTAGTCGTAGAAAAAAAAACAGTGGGTATATGCTATAGACGGAAGGAATACATATAAGCAAAAGTTATACGCTAGAGATTATACGCTATAATTTACATAAGAAACAGAGGATATACGGAGCTTCTTAATAAAATCCAGGTGGTAAATGGCGTATACCACCGTATACCCTTCATTACATCCCTGGTCCAGAGGCCCCTTAACTTTAGAACGGCGACAGTACCGTATTACCTGCCGTACAGTTTACCTGCCGTATTTTCCAGTGTGTAAGATCAGAATTAGCTATTGCCGTTCTTTATTTTCGTGTTGTTCCCTAAAAAAGGTTAAATTTCCGCAAAATTTTATATTTTTTTAGGAAAAAACATGAAAGTAAAAGAATGTCAATAACTAATTAAAAAATAAAAATGTTTGTAGAAAATTTCTGTAATAGCTTTTGAACAGTACACTAAGGTTTTAGAAACCTGCAAAATCCAGCACTTTTATCTGAATTTGCTCCCCCACTCAGGTCAACTTTTTCTACCTCTTAAAAACATCTGGTATGTTTATTGTACAGAGTGGTCATAATTAAAGTTACCCTGTTTAGATCTACGTAGAGTCCGCTCTGGTTGACAAAAATCGTTAAAACTTGGAATATAAGTCATATGGACCATGGAGAAATGAAATCTGCAATAAAAAAAAATTACTTCAAATTTGGATCAACAGGTGAGAAGGAGGCGCATGAAGACCAAAAATCTGAAACTGGAAACATAATTTTTTTTTTTATTTACAGCATATGTTCAATGTGCATTCCATTTGCGTCAAGCACATGTTCAAAGCGTATTATAGCGTGTTCAACAGTAGCGGGAAGAGTTTCTCGATCAATTGCAGCAACATGACGAGTTATGCTTGCTTTCAAATCAGGCAGAGTCCGTATGCTTCCTCCATATACACGATCTTTCAGGAATCCCTACAACCAGAAGTCACAGGGATTTAAGTCCGGAGAACGAGGAGGCCAGGTTGTCGGAAAATTTCTCGAAATTACCCGATCATCTCCAAAGTGGGCACGAAGCAATGTCGTCACTGTTCGGGCTATGTGAGGGGGTGCCCCATCTTGCATGAACACCTTTTAGGACTCTGAGAAGTGTTCTCCTAAAAAAAGGGGACTAAGAGTGAAATCAACAGTAAAGCCACACCATACAGTAATATAATCAGGGTGCGTAGACTGTTCATGCACAATATTAGGACTTGCAGTACCCCATACGCGACAGTTCTGAGTATTCACTGCTCCATCTGGGGTGCCCCATTTTGAAAAGAGTTGCAAATGAATAAAAATGAGACATTCCTTAGTAATTAAGTTATATTTTATTATGACAGAAAAGTAAAAAAAAAAAAAAAAGACTGGTCAGCACTAAAATCCTGCGTGTAGAAAGTTAAACCTATTAGATTTCAATAATCAGATACAATATCAGATACAATAATTCTGTAGTCATATTTTGAAAAATTGGGCTAAATCAAAATATGACTACAGAATTATTGTATCACGCACCTTTATTTAGGTGATATAAAAAAAAAAAAAAAAGTTTATGTCTTACTAAAACATAAGTGTAAATTACGTAAACAAAAATACGCATATGATACTATGTAAATAACCTATAAATAAATTTATATAAACATTAGTAAAGATACAGTGGCAAAGAGAATTAAAACATGTTAGTGGATACTGCTGTACAAGAAAGAGGGACACGCACTATTCAATTTTATCTAGCCTTGTAAATTAAATCTAACAATCCTTCATTATTTGTTATTATTAAAAAACTAATTCTCAAAAAAAAAAAAAAAAAAAAAAGTACGCATGGAAGAAATTTACATGCCATATTTAGATTTAGGAATGTCAGATCTATTTACGAGGCGAGTTTTTTAAGTAAGGGCCGTTTTGTTATATACACTAATAGGTAGTATTAATATATGTATGTAGAGTCTGAAAATAAATTTGGTTTTTGAAAATTTTCATTCGTTTGGTTTTTATTTTCAAACGGCCCTTACTTAAAAAACACCTCTCGTAGTTCGCATATTTGTTTCGCATGGAATCATTTTTTTTCTTACCAGTGTCATTAAAGTAATGAAAAAAAAAAATGAAAATGTTTGAATGTACATTATTTCACAAATGTAGACTATTTTTTTATGAAATATATAGATGTCATGTATTGAATGTTCTTTATGAATTTTGTAGTAATTATGTTACATTTTACTGTGGCAAAAAAGTAACAATAAAAATAAGGAGAATTATTAAAATGTTTGAATACGCAGTATTTAAACCATGTAATTTTTAATGAAGAATATAGAAATAATATACTAAACACTTATTGAATTTCATTTCTTGCATAGGATGTGTACATTTAATGGTATTAAAAAAACTTATTATTAACAAAGTAATAATAATAATAATAATAAAAAATCCCTGACGGCTCGATCTACAGGCACAGGTAGATTTCGAAGACGCAGACCGTGGGGTGCCTGTTTATTGGGAATTGCAGTAGAAATGATCTTTTTTCCATGATGCGACAATTGGGACCAACGACTTCGAAATCTACCTGTGTCTGTAGGCGGAGCCGGTAGGGATTTTTTTTTTTTTTTTTTTTTTTTTTTTTTTTTGCTATAAGGGTTGGTCCTATAAAAAACTTGTCAAAATAAAAGTTGTAGATAATGTTAAGAGGATTTATAATAAATCTAAGCGGATTTGATATCTTGCAAATTGACGAAATTATGAATTTTTTTTCTTCTTAAATCACAATTCCGCCGCTCCCCCTTGAGGCCATTTTTAATTATATCAAAAATCTGTCATACATAAATTTTCGGCCGTTTTCCCAGAAGTAATAGTAACTTTAAACGTATTCGATATGTATCATAATTAAGAAGTTATGATATTTTTTCTGTTTT
This sequence comes from Maratus michaelseni, assembly GCA_963931845.1. Lineage (NCBI taxonomy): Eukaryota > Metazoa > Arthropoda > Arachnida > Araneae > Salticidae > Maratus > Maratus michaelseni. The sequence goes on along the minus strand of OZ007597.1, from coordinate 89,467,724 downwards.
CACAAAAAGCCCCCCCCCATTCCCCCCATTTCCCCCCTTGGTTCGATTTTGCACATTAACGAACTTGACCGAGATTTTATGTCCCTTGATTTTATGTATGAGTTTGGAAGAAATTTTTGCAGCATTATTGAAGTTATCGTGTCCATAAAAAAGTGATATAGATAGATAAATAGATAGATAGAGTTTTTAACTGGGGGTGGGTTTTGGGTTCTGGGAGTCATGATCGGCGTAGATCTGCAAAAATAATTTCAGAAATTCCAACACAGGGGAGAATGTAATAGGTAGTATATCTTACGAAATCTACCTAGTACTCCCATAGGAAGAACTTTTGTCGTGTACTTTGACATCTGCAGGCACTAACATAAATTACAAATTTATAAAGTTATAGAAAGTAAATAAAAATGTGTTTTGCCGAAGAGCGAATACAAAACTGTTCTTCAAAGATTCGAAAATTTATGTAATGATGTCCAGCTTACAGAACTTTTTTTAGTAAATTACTGGCATGTAGTTAAATTTATTAGTAAATTGTTAACTTTTATTAGTAAAAAATATACTTGATGCGACTTACATGGATGAGAACTAATTTTTTTCTGCATTTAAAATGTGTTTATCGAGTGCAGGAAAATACTTAAGCCTTAAAAAGTACATCTTTATAAGATACATTTAAATACAAGCAGTCATACACATAATTAATTCGAACCAATTAATATTAATGAAAAACAATCAATGATATTTACAGTCACATTGTAATACTCAAAAGACGCAGTATATAAGTGTGAATTTGAAAAATGCATGAAAATCCTTTCTATCTAAATATTTTATTGAAAAAAGAAAAGAGCGTACATTCATGACGAAAAAAAAATATATAAGAAAAAGATAAAAGCATCATTTAACATTAATGAAAAATGTTAAAGGAAAGAAATCGTATTCAAGAAAATTGACAAACAAGATAAAAGAAAAAAAAATAAGCTGTAATTCATCTATGACTTTTTTATTTCAATTTTTACTAGCGAAGTTAAAAAAAAAATATATAAACAGTCTGCTAGTTTGTTTTTCTCTAACAACAAATTAAAACTGCTATTATAATAAGCTTGTCAACAAATTTCTTTTTTCCCTTTTTACAAAGGCTTTAATTATAATACTTAAGCTTTCACAATTTAATGGAAAACTAATTAATTGAAAACAGGGAAAACCCATTTTACAACTTCTGAAAAATAATTTAAAGTGTTTTATTTTCGCTACCTTCTAACTATACATACTTAAAAAGCTTACATTTTAAGTTTAGAACAGTATGAAAAAGGAACGTGTTTTTTAGACCTAATTTCAATCTAATGCGGAAAATTTATTTCAGAGCGACAAAAAATTTGAAAACTTATATTATTATTATTATTAAAAAATGCGTTTAAACCATTTTAATATTATATAAGTTAGGCTTGAGTTTTACGTTAACGTTTTGTTTATTTTAAAACTGCATGCTCTGTATTGATACTGTATACTGTTAAAAAATACTCTACTCTGACCATAATATGGGCAATAGTATGGTCAGAATACAATTTAATTGTGGTTATGTAACCATTCTCTATAAAAACGGTAAAATGACTGGACAGTTTGCTCCATTTTTTTAACAGTGTACCGAATGTTCCCTGCAATTAAGTTAGACATTTTAAAATGTATCTTTAAACGTGTACTATATTTTATTTCTTGGACTTCCTTTCTCTGTAATTGTTTTTTAAATGTACAGTGCAGTACGTATTTATAAAGTAAAAGTCTATACTAAGAGGTCAGAAAATATGAATAAAAGTAAGTTGTGATGCAATCAAGTGTGTTTTTAATAGTATGGGGGTGGCAGGATAGTGGTATTTATAGAGCTCATGCCTATCCGTCTTTTTCTTTATCCGGCTTGATATTTTGCCATGTTATGCCGGATAGTGGAGAGTCTGCTGTATTTAGTTTGCTATGCATAGAAAAAAAAAGAAGCTGTTTGAAGTAACACATACTATTCTCATTATATTTTTTCTTATATATTTTTTTCAACGGTCTTGAAGTAGAACGCGACAAGTAGCAAATCTACAGTAGTCACTATTTTCCCCAGTAGTTTGAAGTTTAGTGCACTACATTTTAAATAATGTAATGTAGATAGAAAAATAAGTTGCTTGTAGCAAGTACTGATGCTACTTTTGACACACATTCAAGAGGGGATTGATTAATTCTTGAAATCACGTGGTCGTAACTTGCTTTTTTAGTGAAAAATATGTTCTGGACAACCATTTTATAAAACTCAGCTGCAGACTTTAGCAACGTATCACGTGAAGTCATAGATTTTTCAATTGAAACTTGTTAATAAAACCCAAGACTTGGTACATTTATAGTTATTAGGCCTTTTCTTATTTCATTATTTAACTGTTTCTTTAACATTTTTAAGGAAAACAATTGCTTTTAAAGTTTTTTTTAAAGTTATGTTTTATTTTATACTAATAATTATGAGTTTAAAAATAATACTATTGTATATTTTTTTTAAAAATATTAATAAGATTAAATTATCTAATTATTTTTATGTTTGATTGATATACTAAATCTTATATTCAAAGATCTTGAACGTATTTTTTTAATAAATACCTCGCCTAAATAAACGTGTTTTTAATTAAAGATCAATAGGAGACTAAAATGAAAATCATAAAATAATAATAATAATAATAATAATAATAATAATACTAATAAATCCATGCTTAAAATTGTTTGAAAATTCTCATGATTTTTCAAACAACCCAAGATCATTTTATTTCACCATCAAAGCATATCCGCTTTATTTTCGATGTATGACGTCATATTCATATGTTTCCTATAGTTACGCATATTGAAACCTTGTTTTATTATCAAAAACTAAAAAAAGTACGTTTTATTTCTAATAATATTATTTAATCTACTTTTTAATTCTTTATTTTTTTTAATTTCATTTTCATTTTTCACGTGAAAATTTTTCAGTTGAAACTTAATTGCTGAGTAAAAATTATTATTCCGGGTTTTGATTTAGTTTTGGCAACGATAAAGTTATTAGCAACGGTAAAGTAAATTTAATCATTTTAAAATATTATACGAAAAAAATGTCTATTTATTCCCTATGAAAATAACGAAATTTTGTTTTATTAAGAAAAATATTTGAATAAAATAATCAAAAACCAGCCTATGTTCATTTGTGTGTTATAATCAACCTATGTGCAAATATACAGGATCATTAAATTCTTCATTTTAATGCTGGCTTCAGCCAAACATTTGCACACAATCGGATTTATAATATTATTAGGATAGGATAGGATTATGATTGGAATATTTTTCTTACATTATGTATTCAGAAAGTAATAAGAAAAGCTAAGCCGTAAATTATATGAAACTTCTTCATTTAAAGTTTTGCTAGAGAAATCTCAAAACAAGAACGAAAAATCATGCGTCAAGCATAGATTATGTAGCACTTTCCAACGCTTCCAAAATAATTTTACAAAACATACCGTTTAATAAGCTAAAAGATAACATCTAAGTAAACAATTTGGAAAACGCATAACATATTTAAAAACATAATTTCAGGAATTTCCAACAGATACAATATTCGGAAAAATATCCGAATACTTTTATTCAGCCCTGTATATGATCTATAGATTTGTATATGCTAGGATGCTAAATTTTAGTTTAATTAGGAAACGCGTAGAACAGTTTAAAATGATCTTTCTGGAGTTTCTGTCAATAAACGGAAATGTGTTCGCGAACTTTTGTGCTGCCCTGTATAGGATCTACAGAATTTATACACACCACGTAATAGACAAAAAGCGAGTTAAAATTAAAATCGCGTTTAGTAACTTAAAACGCACTTCCAGGAATTAGTGTTAACAGACAGTAGAGAATTCTTTTGTGTGTCCCTGTAAATGAACGATGACTGCTATACACACACTATTCTGTAGTAAGCCTCTTGTAATGCACCTTAGATATATATATATAAATTTCAATGCGTTTAAAATAGTGAAACATTATTTAAATAAACCGCAGACGATTTTTCTCCATAGACGTCATGTAACGGAATTCTTTTGACTGTCCCTGTAAAGTAACTATAAGTGCTATGCACACTCTATTACATATTAAGCTTCTTCTAATGCACCTTAGTGATATATATAAATTTCAATGCGTTTAAAATAGTGAAACATTATTTAAATAAACCGCAAATGATTTTTCCCCATAGACCGCAATGTAACGGAATTCTTTTGAGTGTCCCTGTAATAAAACTATAAGTGCTACACACTTCCGTTGAAATAGGGAACATGCTATAGATAACGACAATAACATATAAAAATTGCTGAGCAATCCGAGCATATTTACGGGAGTTAGAGCACGGCCAGACGGCAGACGGCCAGACAAACCGAAGTCATAAGCACTTTTCAACTAGGTTGGAAAGTGCTAATAAAAGTAGAGTCGTCTAGTTCATTGATTCATAAAGACAAATTAAAATTGTTATTATAATAAACTTTAATCAGCAAATTCTTTTTCTTTTTAAAACGCTTTAATTATAATTCTTAAACTTTCTTAATTGGAAGGAAAACTTATTAATTCAAAACTCTGAAAAAATAATTTATCTTACATCTGGAACGTAAATTAACGTTTGTCTTTTTTGCGATCTTTTTTATTATTTATTACTTTTAAAAACTTGTTCGTCGTTTTAAATTTTAAATATTATTAAAAGATTTATTTTTTAAAACAAATTTACAGTTTAATGTGGAAATGTTTATTTCAGAACGAAGGAAAAGTATAATAAACCAACAGGGCTGCTACCATTTACATGGTCGTTGCAAGGGTTTTTTTGTTGTACTTTTTTATCTTTTTGGTAAGCATAATTTTTAAACCATTAACAGGTGGTATTAAACTACCTGAAAAAAAGATTAACTGTTACTTATTAAATATTGAAAATTATTTTTATTATTTAAAGATGAACGATTTAACAATAAATGAAACAAAATGATGTCGATTGAAAACTCGCTTTGAAGTTACAAATTAATTCAGATTTACACTTATAACTTCACAAGTTCATAACTTAATTGCCACGTGTTGATTTTAATGTCACAACACATGTATCCGTAAAACAGAACGCTGTTTGTGGTCTGCAAAAAGTTAAATAAGCATTTTGCACGTTCCATAGCTGCACTGTAAAAAATGTTGGTCAAAAATTACGGTACATATACTGGCAACTTTGTGTCCAGTATATATACCGTAAAATATTTAAAGTATATGTACCAGCTGCACCCTCCTCTCCTCAGCCTGCACGCATTACGTAACAAGAGCAAGAGAATCATTTCAGGGGTTGTCGTACACAGAGACGGGGCAACCAGCTTTTTCTTTACTGAAAAATAATTATTTTACTGTATAAATAGCATTTTTTTTACTGACTTTTTCATCATTTTACGGTATAAATACCGTTTATAATATAAATGGCACATATATTGTTTTTTTACGCTTAATATACCTTAGAAGTACGGTACTCATACGGTAAAAAGTGAAAACGGTACAAGTACCGTAAAATTTACGGCACATCTATTGAAATTTTACGAAAATTTTTTACACTGTGGCAGCTGGCAGAGATTGATAAAGACGAGGCTTTTTTTTATGTGTCTGTACCGTTTTGATATTACAAAAACACAAGGCTATTTATTTTAACAATTTTATTTTTACACGAAGGCCTGGACCTTCACTAACTACTTTTAATAACTACTTTTCCACATAATTTCCGCCTATATTAAGGCACTTATCGTATCGTACGACCAGCTTTTGTATCCCATCCTCATAGAAATCTGCCGCCGACTGTGTTAGCAACTGCATCACAGCCGCTTTATCATCATCGTCATCATCATCGTTGTAGCGCAAACCTCCTAGGTGTTTCTTTAAGTGCAGGAACAAATGGTAATCACTTGACGCTCACACGGCTCATCGAACCCAGGATTTCATCGCCATCACATGTTTGGAACAACTTCATCTACCTCCGTATAGCCCTGATCTAGCGCCAAGTGACTACTACTTGTTCCTGCACTCAAAGAAGCACCTTGGAGGTCAGAAACGACAATGGTGATGTTAAAAAGACGGTTATACAGTGGTTAGCCCAGTAGGCGGCAGATTTATATAAGGATCGAATACAAAAGCTGGTCATACGATAAGATAAGTGCCTTAATATAGACTGAAATCCTGTGGAAAAGTATAATAAGGTCCAGGCTTCCATGTAAAAATAAAATTGTTAAAAAATGGCCTTGTGTTTTTGTAATATCAAAAAAAACAAAACAAAAAAAAAAACGTTTCGTAAATATTAAACTTTTGGTTCATTGCTATTAATTTTCCTGGAACATTTCTGAAGCATTTTTTCCACTTCAAGATATTGCGCAAATATTATTTAAATATTTTACGGAATATTTGTAACATTAAATATGTAACATCGTTTAACAAATTTAAAAATAATTTTCATTATATTGCTGGTGTAAAAGATTATCCAATTTAATTATTTTTCGATGACACTGCCATTAAATATGGTTTACGACTTAAATTGACTTAATTAATTGAGAGATTAGTGTATATTAATTATTCATTCTTTGCAAACACTTATTCGTTTGATAAGTATATTATAGAAATAATCCGTATTTTACATATTTTTTATTGCATCAAAACTGCTTTTTTTAACTTTCAAACAAATAATTAATTATATTGTGGCAGGACTTATATTTCGTTATCCATCTCGATATCTAATTTCTTAACGCTGTAATATATATTTCACTTTTACAAGTATCTAATTTAAAAATAATATGGATAAAATACATTTTTTTTTCAAAAATATATTAATTAATTACTTAATTTATTAAAAAGTTTATATTTTCCATCGTTCTGGAGATAAATTAGTTAAATTCCGAAGTTTAGTTTCTGAATTCTTTATATTGCTCATTAAATTCTTCACAATAAAACGCTTTCAGATTTTTATAGTAAAAATCTTAATAAGAATTGCATTTTTTAAAAAGAAAAAAAAAATGCAATGAATTAGAAAAATTATCTTGAAAGCCTTAGCTGTTGTTTTAAATATAATGCGAGTTGAAAGCCGCCAAAATTCGATATACTTATAAAAGAAAAAGAAAAAATATGTATTATTAGATGAATCTATCTACATTAAAAAAAAAGTAACCATCGCCGCCGCAGCCGCCGCTGTCAATGAAGATTTTCTGCCTTCAAGTCTTTCTGGACTAATATCCAGAAAACTATTGTATATAAGAATATTAAAAATGGTAGTTTTATAAAGAAATGTTCGATAAACACGCTGAAGTAGACAGTTTTTAAATCGAAGAATTATTTTACGAGATATTTAATATTAAAGTTGGTCAAAATAGTTCTTTTAAAAAAGTTTTATAGGAACGAAAACTATGCACAGGAATTTAATCATATAATTTATAAGGATATAGTTGACAAGCTTGCGGTGTACGGACTGTAATTATTTTTTTAATTTGAGTAATTTTTTGAGGTTATATTTCAATTTTTTATTCAAAATTTTAATTATATTGATGAAAATTTATTTAATACTTCATAAAATCCATTATTTGAATGACTGCAAATGTGTAAAATAGCGCACATAATAATATTCTCTTTCAATTAAGATATGTATTTACAGGTGACTATTATACACAGAAATAAAACTTTAAAATAATAATTAAATGATCATGTGTTAAAAGCAGTAAATGTCGAAAATTACGTAATAAAAATATACTTGCGCGTGAATATTAAAAAGAGAAATAATTAAATTATTACGCGTTTTCAAAGCATTAAGTAGAGAAGTTTACGTCATATTTAAAATGCTCAAAGAACTATATTTTCAAATAGTTTCAATTAAAAAATACATTTACATGAGAGATTAATTTATTTCGATAAATCTTTTACCTATTATTGCAAATTTTAAAACAGCGTAAACAATAATATTTCCTCTCAATTAAAAACTATATTTTTACGTTTAAAAAATACCTTTATAATACCGAAATAACTCATAAATTGTTAAAATATCATTAACAATATGGTATTTCTCTATTATCCCGTCGACCACTTTTCATAACACAAAACTATCACCAAATTATAGGATCTAACACCAAAAATGCATGATCGTGGCGTCACATTCACTTGACGGCAGAGGCATTACATGTGATTGTTATGGAATCAAGTGGTTTTTAATTCGACATATTCATATATTTTTCATTATGTTTTACTGATTTACTAATTATTTCATTAATTAAAATAACAATTGCATCCTTAAACGACCGTGCCAGGATATTAAAAAAGAAAAGGCATTGAAAAATGTTGCGATGAACAGTTAGTTACATACAATAGATCAGTTTCAACTGACGTCACAAACATTTATTCACCAGCCTAGACGGATAATTAAGGAAAATAATGTAAATAAATATCCAAGATTATTATTTTTTGTTTTCATTAATATATTGTAAATGTTATTGTTTAAACTTACTGATATTTGACACTTTGGTGAGAGCGGTTTTTCCGAATTTCTTGCATTTTATTTATTTGTTTATTTATTTTTTGTGATTCCAATGGCAAAATTCTTCTATTTGTTTATTTGGCATTGCACTTTGGCGATAGTTTATTATTACTATTATTATTATTAAAATTGATCGACGGAATAATGGAGAAGTGCCAAAAAGACAAGTAAACGTTGAATTAAAAATTCCTCGATAAAATAACTAATACGTGTAACGCATCTGATGTCAACTGAATGCAACGCGACGCCACGGTCATGCACTTTTGGAATATAAGAACACACATTTTATCAGACAATTAAATACACTAAACCGACATGGGTAAAAAATTGACCTGAGCCAGGATTCGAACCTGGAACCTTCAGCGCACCATGCTGATGCTCTGCCACTAAGCCACCCAGATCGATATCCTAGTCCGAATTATAATTATTCATCGTATTATTGTCATGTGAAGCTGCAAAAATACTGGCCGATGACTGTTTCCAACATGGATAAATGTGGGAAGTTGCCTGGCTAGGATATCGACCTGGGTGGCTTAGTGACAGAGCATCAGCACGGTACGCTGAAGGTCCCAGGTTCGAATCCTGGAATAGGTCAATTTTTCACCCATGTTGGTTTAGTGTGTTTAATTATCTGATAAAATATGTGTTCTTATATTGTAAAAATAAAGTAATCAGACGTAGTGTTTACGCTTTAATATATAAAAAATGAAGCATCATCTTCACTGCCCAATGTCGTGTGGGAGGTACGTCTCCGGTAGAGAACGCGAACTTCATATGTAATTTAAGAAAGCTTGACCATAGTAAGTCTCTTTCCACACCCTGTCGCGTTTTACGGCGGATTCAGGTCCTCCTGAATTTTGTATTTCTTTTTTCTGTTAGACCTTAATAAAGGACCGGGATGCACATCCATGGTCTACAGATCTGGTTTCCCAGTCTGAGTAGTCCCTCCTAGGCATTCAAAATCATCTATTTGAAAAGGTTATCTTGTAACATAAAAATTTCTTGAACATTATTTTTGTTTAATAAAAAGTAGGCATATTGAAAATAAGGTACCTTTTACTACAAACAACAGTAATAATAATAATAATAAATAGAGTACAGTAATTACATATACTTAGAGGTGTTAGTTTGAATATAGCCAAAAAAGTTAATTGTTTTGCCATAGTGCGAAATTTAATTTCTCTTTTTCTCACTCCTAACACATTTGTTAACCATATTTAACACTACCGGTTTTTCAATTAAAAGTTAAGCTACAATTTTTAAAATACAAGGTTAAATGCAAGTTAAAATTCAAGTTTAATAAGAGTGTTAAAAGTAATAAATGTTAATATCCAAGTTTTTTTTTTATTATTATTATTATTTTTTTTTAGAATATGTGAACTTAGAATCCAAATATAGACTGCAAAATTTAAAATTAAACAAAATTTAACAGTGGCTTAGATAGAAATTTCAAGGAAAAACATTCATTTTTTATGAACAAATGCGCGCAATTCGAATTTCATGCAATTCGTTATCTGGATCACTTAAGTTCGGATAATTAGAGTTTTACTTTATTTATAAGTTTTAAAATATTTAGATCTATTTTTATAAAGATTTTTCTAAAAATATGAACATGAATACTACCAACTCTCTTTTTATGCAACACTTATTTATTATAACTTTTTCCAATTATTAATTTAGGACATAAAATACCTTTAAAGTGCTTATTAAATTAAAAGATTTTTTTAAATTTAAACATTTTCCTTCATATAATATCTGTCTGGTTGAAAAGATAAGATTTAGATCTTTTTACCTTGAAATATTAATATTTTCAAAACTTAAAATCACTGGATAAATCAGATAATTCTCTATAGAAAATGTTTATTTGTATTACACAAACATTTTTTAAAAATAGTCTAATATATATATTTGGAGCATCAAAAATCCTTTAATAAATTACAATGTATCTTTCGTCCTATTGCTTATGAACACATTATCGCAAATTTAACTATTTTACGATAATACTATAATCGAATCTACTTTAGATCTAATACGACATAAATTGACTTAATTAAAGAAGGGATTATTTTATGGTAATTCTTTTCTATCAAACATCCCTTCATTTGGATGTTAAATTAAACATACGATGCCTATTTAACATTTTAATTATTTGCATTAAAACGGTATCGTTTAATTTTTAAAGGCTTAATTAACTATATTTTGTTAGGAATTGTATTATGTAACTTAGCTTGTAACATCTACGGGGTTTCCGAAAATGGGTTATTTTCGGATGCTATCAATTGTCAAGTAAATATTTTCATGTTCAACATGTGCTTTACAGACAGACACGATAAATTAACAGCATTAATATAACATTAAAATTAACATTATTTTATTACTCTTGCATGTATGAATTCAGTTACGCAGCTGAAAATGTTTAATTGAGAATTGATTATAAAAACCGATATTCCAGTTTGAGAAAAATAATTAATACACTATAAAAACTGCTCAGAAACGTTTTTGAAAATCAACGGCCGCAAAACAAATTTTGTTTTTATAAATGCTTCTTTAAAATCGAAATATATTGATTTCTGAGGTTTCTAAAGATAAAGAACGCATTTCGGAATCGTGGGTAACTTTGAAGAGATTATTGTATATTTTTGTTCGTGGTTATATTATAGTTTCAAAACATTTTTTTTTTTTTTTTTTTTTTTTTTTTTACAGTGTATGTTTCTTGATATTACGGCAAACATATATATATAAAATTTGAAAAGCTATTTGTAATTTATCAAATAAAATGGTATAGTTTATAAACACAAGCTGACCCGCCCGGCGTTGTCCGGGCAGACTGTCATTGAAAAATATAACAGTGGAGGGAACTTCATAAAAAAAAAGACTAAATAATATTTATTTATACTAAAAACTTGTAAAAAAAATAAATAAGAGCTAAAATTTCAAAAATCTAACAGTTTCGTTCAAAAATCTAACAGTTTCGTTTAAAAAATGAAACGGTCAGGGAAAATTATTACATTTACTTTTCCCTTTTTATTAAAAATCCCTTTTTAAAAATCATTGCTTTGTTTACATTTTAACTTTTATATTGCTAACTGTATTTTTTTAATTATAAATGTTAAATGATTACAAATATCAATATTTCAAATGAAAATGTATAAAAATATATCTGTTTAATTGTTAATGTTGAGAAATTATAATTACAATTTATTTGCACATTTTTGGTTTCGATTTTATTCCTGTAGACGACAGCACCAAACAGTTAAATGTAAAAAACCCTAACCTAAATCCTGCCAAAGGACTTTTACACAAAACCAATGAGATGCGTTTCATTCGGGCGTTGCCATTAAAAAATTAACAAATAATCTTAATGTTGACAACTTATAATTACATTTTTTTTTCACATTGTTTGTTTCGCTTTTATTCCCGTAGATGGGTGCACCAAACGGTTAAATGTAAAAAATCCTGGCCTAAATCCTGACAAAGGACTTTTACACAAACCAATGCGATGCGTTTCATTCGGGCATTGCCATTAAACAATTAACAAATAATCGCGATTTCTGTGCCACGTACGATAGCGTAATATAGTATATATAAAGTGACCCCCGGCCGGCGTTGGGACTACCCTTCGAACTTTTTCTATTTAAGTATCTTATAATACCTTTTTGATGTATTATTAAATAGCATACTATTAGACACAGGATTCCATTATATACAGGTTTAGTTTTCACAGGCTTTGCTATAGAAATTAAAATGAATGTTACTTAAAAATTGAAGTGAAACCTAAATTCATTTAAATACGTAAATAAACCTTTTTTTCCCCAGGTACCTTTTTTTAAAATTTAAGAAAAATGCACCTAGAAATCGGGTTGTCTTCAACTTTTCATTTAATTTAGATTATTATTTAATTTTTTGCATAATATTTTTTAGGCAGATATTCATGATTAAATTTCTTTAAAAGAAAATCTAGCCAGAAGGATAATCATTTTAATTATTTTTTTTTCCTGGTTTTTATTATTTTTACATTTTTCTAATTATCTGGATAATTTTAACTTTGTAAATAACATTTGAAAGTATTGAGAATAGAATTTGATTTTCATCTGAATTGAAAAGAAAAGTTATATTTTGATTGCACGGTTTGATTGGACCTTAAGGTAAAATTTTAATCAGAACTTTATTTTTGAAAAAAGTGGAATTGCTTAGAAGGAGTAAAAAGTGCTTTGATAGTTTGCAATTACTTCGAAGGTTAAAAGAATGGCCGATAATTAGCATGTTAGAAGAGTCATTCCAGATAAGAATAATAGGAGAAAATTTTGTAAAGCGTTATTTAAAAAATAGACACTTGGTTGCTTAAAGTTAAATAAATACTGAAAAGTAAGAAAATGGAAAACACACACACACACGCACATATATATATTATATATATATGTTTAAAATTTTCAAAGGATGAAATCACACAGATATTTCCTTTAAAAAAATCAAATTCTAAAAAAATATTAAAAAAAATTGTAATTTAACAAATTACAACAACCATTGGGAAAATGTTCCGAAAGCTTAAAAAAAGAAAAAAAATATTAATTATTCAAAAATATTCATCGGAACCATCTACAAATAAACGCATTTTCCATTACTACAGTTGAAGCGATCCTGGCATTCTATGTCCTCGCAAAAATATTCTCTTGAACCATCTCCGCAGTTATTGAAACGCATTTTCCATTACTATACCTTATCCTTAATATATACCTTAATATTTTGTCAGGTCCTTCCTACAATAACTTTAACTCTTGTTTAGATTGATGTCTGAGCTAAATGTATTTTGAGGAAATTAAAGTTGAAGACCACGTTTTTTGCTTTATAAGACGATTTCTCATACGACGTCAATTTTTGAATTCGGCTTTTTTTCATATCTGATAATTTGCATCTATGCTTTTTCTAACTTTAACATTATTGTAACGATTTTATGCATTTCTATTACCTATTCAAAGAAAAATTCTTCTAAAGTTACAGAATTTTGTTAAAAACGATTAAAATTTTTTCTAAAGTTACAGAATTGTGTTAAAAATGGTTAAAAAATAAAGTGACGACGCCAAGAGGTCCATTTTCGACCGAAAACAACAACCATTTTCCAATGGTTAATAAATATTTTATTATTTACTAGCTAACCCGCCCGGCGTTGTCCGGTCCCGAGATAATTACAATCTCAGAGAAAGGCGTTTACCCCCTCCTTCCCGATACCCGCAAATATAATGAATAATTTGTTCAAGAGAACCACCGTCACCTACATTAACGCGATCATTAAAAAAAAGAATTACATTTTTCTGATGATTAGAACATAACGAAGACGCTACGCTAAAATAGCCGGCAGATGGCACCCCTTCCTGACCTCAATTTCAAATCTATATCTTAATTAGTTACCTAAATTTTTGTTCATTAGTAAAAATTGGCAATTATTTCCTTTCATTTTCGCAAACTAAATGGAGGGATCGGCCCGAGAAACAGATCTCTTTGTAGTTCAGTTTTTAATGAAAGCAGATCCCTGTCTGAAACTTTCTCGGATCGTTTTCACTTGGTGCCGGCAGATTTTTGGCAGTTTTTTGCATAAATTAAAAAAAAAATACAGACCGAATTTTTTAAAACTCACATAGTCTGATGCAGAATATTTTTTTACATATGCTCAGAAATTTTCAAATTGATATCTCAATTAGTTTTCTTAAAATTCGCTAATTAGTAAAATAATTTCGAATTCGTTCATTTCCGCTTACAAATCCAATGCGCTGGTTAGTTTCTTTGCCATTTTGATTTAAAAGATGTCATTTTAGAAGCGATGGCTAATGAGAATTTAATTAATATCTAGGCTAATTATCAAAATATTAAAATTCTGAGGGTCAGGTGCACTGAGAGAGGGTTTGGACTACCTAAATCTAAATTTACAGACTTCTAGGTGCGCTAAATTTTCCTAGCCATAGTTAACAGACACACACACACACACAGAGCGAAACTTTATTTTATTAGTATAGATTTACTAAAAAACATTTCTAAAGTTTACAAAAGATGCTCTATCAAACGGGTCGCCATCAGAATAAACAAATTTTTGTACTCAAAGTAACATTTATTCTTCTCTCTTTTAATCTTTTTTTTCTGAATAAAGCATTAGTACTTTAATTTCATCAGCTTAGGATGGATATGACCATTAAAATTTATCTTTCTTATAATACTAGAAAGTTGAACCCGAGTTGCAGAACTAAGTTGAATACCATGTTTTAACTGAAAATTCTTTTTTCATTAAATATATTATTTTAGATTGCGCACTAACCACTAATATTTAGATTGCCACTTAGCACCATAATGTATTTTTATATAAAAAAATAAATATCAATTATGAAAATATATATTAATTATGCATTCAAATAAAGTTTGTTAAATTCATTAAAAGTGATGCTTTCGTATTAGATGCATGGCAGATTTTAATAGCAAAGGAAATCGTCTAAGATTTTGCTACTTGTAGCAGCCTTTTGATTTTGATAATTTATGTGAATTAAGCGTGTAGTTCGATTACATGTCTTTTAAATTATTAAATTATTTTATTTATTTATTGATGAAAGTTTAATTTCGTAAAGGAATATTAGCGGGAAAGAAAAGCTGAACTACTTATAATGTTTTAGGTGCAAACTAGTTAATCTTTCGTAATCGGGCTGCACGCGACCGAGATATATTTAAAAGAAATTCATGCTTGGAAATTACTTAAAAAACCATAAAAAATCAGCAAATTGAGAAGTTAAAAAAAAAATTCCACTTGAAAGAACATTTTCCACTATTTGACTGCGCAAAATATTAAATTATGTGATGTTTAGGTATTAAAATTTAATTTCTTCTCTTTCCATATTGTGCTGCAAAGTCGCAGCCGTGCCAATGCATAAGAGTGAGAAAATGCTAGACTGGATGTCGTCTGGGTAGCTCCAAATGGTAGAGGATTGGTGCGTAATACCAAAGGTTCCGGGTTCGATGCCTGGTCTGTATATTTTTTACTCTGTTGATTAAACGGTGAGTAGTAAGTGATAATGCATATCGTTTGTTACGGAAGTAAAAAAAAAAAAATAATTTAGATCAACAAGAAGGTCTCATCTTTACATGCATGGGAGGGGTGGATATGACAACAAAGGGTTAATTGAATTAAGCTAATACTACTCATAATATATATCAATGCATTAATATCCTCAAAACAGATGTAAACTTAAATAATTTAGTAACTATTCATTTATACATGCAGACATTAGAAGGGCGACACTCAAACTCACAACTTTTTTTCACGGAACTAGTGCAAATAAATCGAAAAATAGACTGTTTGAACCTCTCTAGTGTAAAATGAAGTAAACAAGAACGAATTAAATTTAAAAAATCAAAAAACCCGACTGCGTAAAATGCGAACTAAAAAGGGAGCTTCTGACTGTAAAATAGTCTAGGAAACATCGTCTTCATTTTGAAATACCTAATGCAATGATATGCCACTCAATATGGTGCTTTAAAAATGTTTTTCATCTCTACCGCCATTTTTTATTTTACGGTCGCCATTTTGAATTTATGAAAACAAAACCTAGCCTATAAGTCTTCATTTTGAAAGAGCTATGCAATGATATGCCACTCAGTATGGTGCGTAAATTTTTTTTTCGTTTCTACCGCCATTTTGTATTTTACGGCCGCCATTTTGAATTTATGAAAACAAAATCTAGCCTATAACCATCGGATGGTTAAGACGAATCAATAGAGACCTCATTCATTAAAATGCATCCAGCCGTTGGGATGTTTCGAGGATATAAAGAAATCCACATACATAGCCAGATACGCGTCAAACACATAACCATTCTTGGCAGTCAGGTAAAAAACGCAAGTAAGATCCAGAGCAAGTATAAAATATTGCTTAGTTTTGAAAGAGCCGAATTGTCTGAGAGAAAAACAAAGAGCCGATGTCGACAGCTCCTCTTGATACTCACGCATTGAAAAAAGGCAGTGAAACAATATACCAATTAATTAATATCTTAGAAATTAATTAAGATTAGAGGCTTATATTTGTTAAGTTAATATGTAGGCACTTTATCCAGGAGATTCTCGATATAGAAACAAAAATTTAAGCTGAGTAATTAATAATATGCTATTTTTCATAACTGTATTTCCGATATATTTTTATAAATCTTAGAATTACTATATTGGCAAGACCGGCAGGAAATTTAGTTATAGAAAAAAGGAGCATATCGCTGATATTAAATATAATAGAAAAACCACACCCCTGGTAAGATTATAGAAAGAAGAAACCATACAAATAAATTTCAATGAAAGTAAAATAATTTTTCCCCCAGTCTATACGACCCATCCAGAATAAGAGAAACCATAGAGATACTAGCACAAAAAATACAATATGTAACGATGCGGCATCTTTTAGCTTACCGAAATTGTGGTTCGAGTTACTCCATGGTTACAGATATGAAAATGAACAACCAAGTAAAAATAAAAGATAACGTGCGTAATTTTTAAAAAACTACATGAAAATTAAATGTTAGTATAAAGACCATGCAATTATGGAATATTCTCATTTGTTTTTGAAAATAGCTCGGAGTGAGACGAAACATGTCAAACAACCTAATAAAAGTTTTTTTAATATGTATTTATTATGTTGTTAATTTACACCTTTTACCATTTAAAAGAAATATATTGTTACAAGGTGTTATAATTTATTATATTGTTGTATTTCTGATGTTTAAAACCTTCTCACCGCCGTGACCTGATATATCCGTTCACTATGCTGTAGGTTTCACAGCAAAACAAGGTTTGTTTAAATTAATATAATTCTAAAAATAGAATGCATTTTTAAAACATCAAGTAATGATTGATACTCTCAAGGATTATACTTATATACGTAATTAAGTTTTTTATCTCAAGTCTGAAAATTCAGATTTTTTAAGCATTTTAAAAAAAATTACAGAGAAAACAACATTACAAATTTGCCCTTTTGCTCGGCAGTCAGGGGGTTATTGTTATTCCAAAATACCTAATAAAAATATAAAATAAAGGAGAATTGAAAAAAGCATTTAAAATATGAGGATAATCCAATAGGAAATGCTAAAAATTGCACTAAAAATAAAACTATTATCCAAACAAAATTCCACAAGCATGTCCTTGCTTACTGAAATCATATATATTTTGGAGAAACAGACATAAGACATTCATGACCAGAATGTTTCAAAAGAAAGAAATATCAAATACTAGAAACGATTTCCATTCATCGAATTCGATTTACTGAACTTATTGGAACAATTCTCATAAAAATAGACGATTGCGTATATTTAAACTACCGTGTAATCTCTCTGTCTATGTTATTTGCTTATTTTCTTTTATTATTTGCTTATGTATTTTATTTCTGCTTATTCTTTTCCTTTGCTTGTTTTATTTCATTGAAATATAACGTATTCTAATGGTAAAAATAAACCAAGAATGCACATGAATTAAACCACTTCTGGATTTATTATAACATTAGAAGTAAAAGGGAATTCTCGAAATTAAAATAGAAAATTTCTAAAAGTTTTCCCTCCCGTCCCATTTCTTTCCCATTTATTTAGTGTGGTGCGTATTGCCTTAAAAAAATCTACATTTGTTTTTATTCGTTTGCTATATTCGAATTTATAAAATCGTTTTCATTTCTTTTTACATTAAGCCAAAAATTTACATTAAGACTGTTTTCGAATCCATACTGGATACTTTCTGACAAAATTTTTATTCATTTTTGTACGCAAATGCATGGAATTGGCAGGTGCTTTTATTAAGAAACTATGCATTCTAAGTGTTTTTCCCGTTTCTCGGTAAAGGCAACAGGTCTTTTAGAAAATGCTGTGATGTTGACGTTTTTGATTTCCGGTTTTAAATTTCCGGATGCGACATCACAGTAAATGAAAAAAAAAATGCTATAATGAGACAACAATTATAACTCAAGATGTAATTCATTTATCGGAATACGAAGAAAGCATCTCATTTACAAATGACTTCAACATCATTTCTACAAGTATCATTATTTTATGTTTAAAAATGTCAAAAATATGTCAGAAAGTTTCGCGTTGTTGAACGAAGATAAGTATTTTGTTGAGATCCGCCTAAGGTAAATATGCATTGATATTCTGAGAAAATCCGCTTTATTGTTTTACTTATCCATCATACGTAGTATAGGGTAAGTCTTGTAATCGTTTTGAAAATCGAAAATTTTTTTTGACGGATTTACACGTTTCAGACACTGGAGATTCCGAAAAACATTCTTTTAGAAAAAAAATTTTTGCCGTCCGTCTGTGTGTCTGTGTGTGTGTCTGTAAACGCTCTATCTCCAGAACAAATTGAGATAGAGACTTGCAAATTGGTATGTACTTAGTATGTAATAATGGGAAGAAGCCTATTTCATTTCAATAACCTCGATTAACCGGAACATTTTTTTTCGTACTCTCGAAATATTCGTTCTGATGAAAGGTATATAAAAATTTTCGAAATTGTTTATTTTAAGGAGTAAATATAAAAGACAATAAAAAAAACATAAATTCTGCATAAAACATGAAGTCAATCGGATAATTAGTTGCCGAGATATTTGTAATCCTATTTTCCACACTCTTCGATTTTTCATGACCCTGTATTTTATCCAAATTTCACTTCAAAGATATATTTTAATTGGAAATTTGACGCTTAATCAGATGCAATAAACCGCTAGTTAATAGGAGTATTATTTTTGGAGTTATAAGGAAAAACCTCTTTCAAGCAATTCAGTAACCGAGCCTTTTTATGACGTCATCAAGACACGATTTTATTTGAATTGCAATGCATTTTATAAGTAGTTTACACATTTTTATTTTAATATTTTACATTATACATATACATGATGGGTAAGTATTACGGTGGCCCCCAACGACTAGTTTAAATTGCCCCATTTAAACAAACTGAAATCATAGTTATCGTCCTAGTCAAAATTTTCCTGCTCGTCATATATTGTGAAGTAGCATAAAAAAAACACAGAAGTAACTCAGAAGTAATATACTAGTAACAAATAGAAACTAGTCGGATGTGCCAATCCCAAAACTTTCTTCTATCTGACACCGGTTTCGCATACACGAAAATCGAATCAGCACTAATTAAATCGAATCAGCACTAATCGAATCAGCACTAATTTAAACAAACTGAAATCATAGTTATCTTACTAGTCAAAATTTTCCTGCCCGTCATATATTGTGAAGCAACATAAAAAGAACACAGAAGTAACTCAGAAGTAATATACTAGTAACAAATAGAAACTAGTCGGATGTGCCAATCCAAAACTTTCTTCTATCTGACACCGGTTTCGCATACGCGAAAATCGAATCAGCACTAATTAAATCGAATCAGCACTAATCGAGTCAGCACTAATCGAATCAGCACTAATTTAAACAAACTGAAATCATAGTTATCTTACTAGTCAAAATTTTCCTGCTCGTCGTATAATGTGAAGTAACATAAAAAGACCACAGAAGTAACTCAGAAGTAATATACTAGTAACAAATAGAAACTAGTCGGATGTGCCAATCCAAAACTTTCTTCTATCTCACACCGGTTTCGCATACACGAAAATCGAATCAGCACTAATTTATATCAAAGTCTAACTGAATCTAAAGGTTTATTACATTCCGTGAATTAGTTCTTGAGATATGACTATCGCTAAAATCCTGTAAATCCTGAAAAATGCAGAACAGTAGCGCCATCTGTTGGAAGATTTATACCAAAACCTAATCAACAACAACAACTTATGTCAACGTCTAACTGAATCTGAAGTTTGTTGAAAATTCGTGTATTAGTTCTTGAGATATAGCTATCGTGAAAATCATAAAAAAATAGCATAGCAGCGCCACCTGTTGGGATATCTATACCAAAACGTAATCAGCATCTATTTATATGAAGGTCTAACTGAATCTGAAATTTCGTGAAAATCAGTGCTTTAGTTCTTGAGATAGAGCTATTGCGGAAATCGCGAGAAATGCAGCATAGCAGGGTTACCTGTTGGGCTATTTACACCAAAAACTAATCAGCACGAATTTATATCATGGACTGACTGAATCTGAAGTTTTATTAAATTGGGTGCATTAGTTCTTGATATAGAGTGCCCACAATTTTTATGTCACATACATACATAGAGACAGACAGACTCGCAGACTCACAGACTCACAGACAGACATTTTCTAATAACAGTCAAATCGTGTTCAGGACCTTCTAAAACGTATAAATCCGTCGAAAACGGGAAGTCGGAAATTTTCATGAATTCAATACTTCTTCCTGTAAAGATAGAAGAAGTAAAAATATGAACACATTTATTTTGTAAAAATGTGATGTGTAAATACATACATAAACGAACGAACCCACACATATACATGCACGCACGAGTACACACATACATGCGCACACAGTTAAATATGGGATTAAGACAAGCAATTAAATACCTGCATGACGTGGGGTAGACTATTATTTCTAAAACAATTTTACATAAAGAAGAAATAAAAGTATTTTTTTTATTCACAACCAAATCACTGTGATTTAATATGTTTTATCTTATGCATTTAATCGAAAAATAATGTTATTTAAACATTCATATTTCATTAAAGTTTCAAGTGCCTAATTTTGATTAATAACTATAACATACACAGAGTTTTTGCAGATTTTTTATCTTTTTAACGATACGCATTCTTATGGCGCTCTCAAGTTTAACACATTTAAATATAACATTCTTTCTCGCTCCTGAACGGACCTATAATAATTCCCGAGAAAATTAATACGATAATTAAAATGTACAAAAACAATCTCAATTTTGTCAGTTTATATTTTTTGTCGGTAGTTATAATATAATATTCATTTTTTTTCATAATAATTAACTGAAAATTATGCAGCTTGAAATACAAGCAAGTTAAATTTAAGGCAGTGAATCCGCATGACAAAAATTATTTGCCGTAATTATTCAGAAATTAAAGTCGGATGAATCTCAGAAGAATTAAGTAAAAAAACTAAATCTTTTTTTTTTTAACCTTCTGATGCAGTTTAGTAGATATTTTTCTAAGATTAAAGTTTTTGATATTTATTAAGAATATACGAGTAAAAAAAAAATTGCAACGGTAAATTTAAAAAACGATGGAAATATAACGTGATACGATAGAAAAGATAAACGAAAGCAGAGAAATTTAATAAGTTAATTTTTGACAGTGTTAAATAAAAGATCATTGACAATATTATTTAAGGCGGTAATTCAAAGAATATTTTTTACCGTTCAACAACGCGAAACTTTCTGACACATCAATATATACATACATATATACATAAAGAAGGTTTCGGTTTGGAACTACAGGGGTAATGTTCGGAGACATGAGTGTCAAATAGGGCATCGCACCAATGGACTTTTTATTGTTAGTTGGTGAAGCAGCTGGGAATCGAGCGCCGAAGCGGCCTAAACTGGTCAGAATGTTCCTGAATGTTCTAAATTATTCCAGAATATTCCAGACAGACTGTTCAAGAATGTTTGAGAATGATCCAGATAATTCTAGAATGTTCTAGAATGCCACAAAATTATTCTGGATCTTGGAAGGGATTACCGGATTGTTCAAGATTGTTCTAGAATGTTCCCGACAATTGTAGGAACATCCTGTTCTGGAACGTTCTAGACTGTTCTAGAAACCGGATTCTTCTGGAGCATTCTCGAATGTTCCATTATCCTGTTGTGGTGGGGATACGTTCCAGTTCAGAATGGTATAGATAGGCGATGGCGAGACGCATGCGTCAGTATACTTTTGTAAATCGATTAGAGCGGATCAAGGAAAAACGAAAGTGATAGAAAGTGAAAATTCTAAAACGTAATAAGGGAAAGTGATTTGCTTAAGGTAGCGAATAATGTATTAAGCGAAACTTTAGTGTATTAAGTAATATTAACATTTAACAGGATGCCGAAACATGAAAGAGGAGGAGATCTTGCCAGCAGTGAATCGAAAATAAAGAAACAGAATGAACAGAGAAGAAATGAAACAGATGAGGAGCGAGAAGCATGTTTAGCTTCACAACGGAAGAGAATGAAGAGATTGAGAGAAAACTTAACAGATGAACAACGAGAAAAAATTACAGAAGAGGATCGAGTGAGACATTCAATAAGCAGTCATAGGGAAACTGCAGAAGAAATAAGATTACGAAATCAATTAAGTAAAGTTACAATGAGTGAAGTTCGTGAAAGACAACGAATATGATGATTTAGTTTAGCTTTACAATTTCTGTATTTAAAGTTTCATTTTCTTAAAATTCACATTTGATAACAACTGGCTGGCTTTGTCCAAGCCAAATCAGGGTAACTCCGGCTAGTTTTCAAATATAAAAGCATAATACTTGCTGACATGGTTATTAAAGTGGTTTGCAGTTGAACAGTTTTACATTTTCCTATAAATGAATTACATCTTCAGTTATAAGCGTTTTTTGTCTCATGACGGCAGAGTTTTTCCTCTTCTACACAGTCCCGTCTGAAAATTTTAGTTTAAAATGAGATCTTTAACATCATTTTCTGAAAAACCTTTTGCCTTTACAAAAACAAAAAGCGGTAAACAGTGTGATTACACAGTTTCTTAATAAGAGCACCTGCCAATTTGTCACGTTTTCGAGCATAAATGAATTAAAAATTTGTCAGAAAGTATGGATTTGCGAACAGACAGCGTTAAGATTTAATACATGTATAAAAACGCGTATATATCTCAAATTATCACTTACAGCCTAAAATGATTGATGACTTTTTAAAATCAATGCAGCTATTGAAGTTATTATTGCAAGAGATTAATTTATGAAGTTAAGAAATGTCTTTATACGCTTCCGTGCTATAGTTTCAAATATCACCGATGGATGGCTTGGCGATTTCTCAATCTGTTAAACCGCTCAAACTAACTTCACGCAGTTTTTACCTTTCATGCCGTTTATCTGTTAAAAAGCCGAAAAAATGGTTTGTGTTTTGAAATTGCTAGGTTATTTATTAGCATTATTAAGGTCCATTTATATTATGGCGTTACTGTCCTAGTCATTGGCGTTCCAGACATTAAATCATAAGATCCAACCAATCAGCGGCGATGTAAATAACCAATGAACACGCTGATTGGTTGGTAAACCTGTGCATCGCAGTTCCTGTAGACCTGGGAAGACAGTTTCGAAATAATGTAAACGCAACTTTACAATTTGAAACAGTATAGATCCACCTATCGGTGATATTTGGAATTACAATAAGCAACCATTGTAAAGAAATTTCTGACTTTACACATTATTCTTCTGTAATGATAACTTCAATAATGTTATATGTAATGTTATATGCAATATGTAGACATCTCATTTATTTCATATTAAATTAAAAAAAACCTTCAATCTATTTCAGTACACCATTTATATGAAACAATTCTATAAAGGGGATTTTCAGTAACTTAACACTTTAAGGAAATTGAGAACTCAAATTCAATATCGCTAAATTATGACACAGTTCAAAAATCACTTTCTTTCACACAAAATCATTTTCTTTCATAAATGCCTGAAATTCGTAGAATTTCTTATTCAGATAACACGAAATCGAACATCGTGTTTCATTTTCTTGTAAAAGTATCGAATCTTGCAGAAAATGTCGTCACGTTTGGCGTTTTGTACCGATTTTCGGAATATGATTACATAGGGAATGGTGGTTCGTAGAAGAAAATTGGCCATTGTAACATCTCTTTAAAAAAAAGATCTTCATACTTTTATTCAATTATATTGAAGCATTTTCTGAATATTTCCATTAATTAATTCTGTTTTTAAACGTTTTCGTAATAAAATATCCTGTATTTAATTTACACTGCATGACTTCCAGTTATTTTATTTTACTATCTGTCAAACCGATACAGTTACATTTGTGAAAACGAAATTTGTGTATAACAAAATCCTGCTTTTTATGAAAAAAAAATTGTCCCGAACAAAAGGATACAGTATAGTACAATAAGTACAATGAACTGTGTACTTACTAAGACGAAAACCTGTCTAAAACAGAATTCTTTTCCCATCCGTTGCGATGCCGTCTTAAGATGTTCTACCGTATATAAGGTTTGTAATAAATCAATAAATACAACATGCAACATACAACATACGATAAATAAATGCAACAAAAGTAAAACTGAATACAAAGAAAATATCTTAGAAATGCCACACGTTGTGAGAAAAAGCACATCGCGTTTCCAAAAGACGTAGTCTTTCTTCATCAGACTCAAAAAGATGCGTTATATCACTCTGAGAGTAGAATAAGACTGTTTTTATATATTTGTAAGTACATAAATATATTTCACATTTGTAAGTACATGAACAATATGTTGTAATTGAGTTCTACTAACACGATTTTTTTTATACAGATTGCCTTGATCTTGCACTCGAACCGGTAACTCGTGTTTTCCTGCCTTACGTCGAAAGACTAAGATCTTTTGAAACTCGTTGTCATTTTCTCAGATTGTATAGTATTTTAAAGAAGTTAAATTATTTGTATGAAAATCGACAAATGTTTGATTTTTATATGCATTTCAATGCCAACATCGGAAATATCAAAAGTACTAATATTTTGGAAATACTCGAAAACCCACATACTTTAAAATAACATCAGAAACTTTTTGGTAAATGAAATAAATTATACTGGCTTGTAATTTTCTAATATCTTGAATCATACCGAATTTAATGTTGCATAAGCAGCATACGATAGTGTAGTAAGTTTCTTAATGCTTATAGATACGGCCATATACAATGCAATAGAACATACGACCTTAACTCATATATTTATTTATTACGACGCTACGATTTAGTATCTTATTTCATACTCACATTTTCTCGACTACTAAATTAAACATAATAAACCTAAAATTCTATTTACATGAATAATATATTATAATTAAGGTCTAACAACAACATATTTTTACCCATTAGCTTTTAACCCTCACATACGTTTATTTAAATGAAAACGGATAGCAATAATTCATTAAATACGCTTTTAAATAAAGTACTCTCCGACGTTAGCTGCTTTAAAATAGAACTTTCGGTATTTCTTGAAGAATGGGGATTACACAGTGAAATGTTTCGATAAAGATGAATGCATCTGATAAATGTGTCTTTCATATCTTATTGGCTCATCCAAAATAAATCTTTTATATTTAAGCTTAATGTGGCATTTTGCAGAGATGGTGATATATATTTTAGTATGAGTATAGAAATATAATTCTTATTGCAGCTGCAATCTGTGTTAGATTTAAATTTTGCTGATAAGAATGCTCCGAAAGGCACAGTTTTCTTTAATTAGCCCGTTGAAATTCTACATCAAGCAATGAATTGGATATACATGGTACTTTTAATCAAAATTTATTTCTTTTGCATCCTCAGTTTGTTCTCTTACAAATACGGGAACATAAATATGCATTTTACAGTATAGTTTAATATTTCCGAAATTTTCAGTGCTTATTATATAAAGAATATACTTCTAGATAAGGAAATGGTTTGGAGGAAATAAAGTATAGTGCGTTGTGAATCTAAAATGTTCATTCTTTAAAAATAATGTAATTTATTTTATTTTGGATAAAATAACTAGTATGTATAGTATAGCTGCTTATATATTACACTGAGCGGCCAAAATATTAGGAATATATCTCACTCACACTGTGACCACCTCCCCTTGAATAATAGGCTTTTATGACACAAGAAGGGCGGATGTCGTAGATGGATTCTTTTCAGAGTTTATACTGTCTCATAATTTTTAATGCGAGTATTTTATAAAAGTATTCTTTGCCGAATTTAATTTTAGAAAAAGAAGGCGAAGAATACTTTTAGAAAAAAAATGTTACTTAAATTCAAGGGACCGTACAAACGCTGAAAAATATCCGCCTGCGACAGGCGCCATTTTTGTGTCAGCGGGTCGGCCTAGTATACAGAGGGCTTTGCTTCGACTTGTTTGTGAAGCACAAATATTGGCATAAATCGGATTTGTTGATAAAAAGCTTTCTCCTGGTCATAATCATCAGTGAATGTAGAAATTTAACTGTTCGTGAGAAAACAAGATATTTGAATGAATTTGAACGCGCATGATTGTGGGCGCCAGAAAGACCGATTCCAATATCTCGCAAATTACTAATTTGTCTGGCCTTTCTCGAACAACAGAGTCTCGAGTCTTTAAAGAATGGGAAGCTCAGCCAAAATATTTCGATCGAAAAGCAGAATAATGGGCGGAAATAGTTTGTGAACGAAAGAGGTGCCAAGTGGCCGACATGCATTGAATATAGCAGCAGAAGAGCTGCATGGTTACCAATTGCAGTGCATTACAATTTAGGATAATTCAAAAGCATATCTGTACGCTCTACATAAACCTTAAATACATTGCAACAACAAGGTTAATTAAAATATTAGTCTTGTGTAGCAATGTGTTCCAAATATTTTGGCTAGTGTTGCCAGTTTGGGGGATTTTCCCTATTTTGGCTAGTGTTGCCAGTTTGGGGGATTTTCCCAATTTTGGGGTATTCTCAGTCTTCGAGGGAGTTTTTTGGGGGAAATGTTTTAATTATTTTCCGCCTCTGTTAAGTATATGTCAGATTAGATTTTCAGCTGCGATAACATTTTTGACACTGTTTCTTGCTAAACATTTCTGACAAAATTCTTTATTTTTTAGATTTTTGTAATTGTCTGTATCTATTTTTAATTTACTACACTATGTGAAATGTGATAAACCTAGTTTTGTACTCACAAATATGCAAATTGTAAGAGTTAATTTTTTTTTAAAGGATTGATTTCGCAAACATTTTTGTGATCGATGCAGTTAAACATTTTTTATATTGCTAAGTTTAATATTTAAAATTTACTTATCCAAGTTGGGGAAAATTTGGGGAAATTTTCAGAGCCGTTTGGGGAAATTCACTTTTGCCCACCTGGCCACTCAGTGTAGGTACCCAATAGTATTTTTTCAGCAATGTTAAAGATGTTTATTTGACTTTGTAAAACGTTTAGAAAATTCAAATGCTTTGATAATAAAATATATGCAATTGCTTTCCTGATACATACAGCTTTCATTCATATGTATATGTTTATTTTTTCACTTTATTCAGACTTTTTATTTGATACATGCATTTTCTCAACAACACTTCCAAAACGAAAACTTTTAAGTACATAAATTATATATAATAAACTTCTGTAACCCGCAGCCTTAAAATTAATAAAATAAAAGTTTTTTTTGTTATTTTTTAATGACGAAGACTGTGTTTTGTTTTGAAATGTTATTAACATCGCTGTTCTGATATAAAATTGTATTATGTGTGAACACACGATGTAAATTTTAAATTTAGAAGCTCATTATATTAAAATGTATGCGGCTATAAATTGAAAGTTCCGGATCTTACTGCTACATTTTCATTCCTCATAACATCCATGTTACAGTTCTAACAGCAAGATATTTGTTTGAATTAGTTATTATTAGCCTTTAATTCTCAAAATAAGCATTTATATAAATGAAAACATATTTGAATAGTTCCCCGGATATACTTTTATAATGAAACTAATACCGATGTTTCCGTTGCTCTATTAAGAAAAGGTTCAACAGGATATATTGTCTTTTTTTTTTTTTGTATCATTTTTTGAATTTTTAAAGTGTCTAATATATGCCCTTAAACCCTTTTTCTTTCTACCTTATATCTAAGTTTCGACAACCAGTTTAACATTTGACGAAAAGACTTATTAAAATTTGAAACACGTTTTTCTTGGAACAACTTTTTTTGAATCAGTGCACTTTCTCACATTAACCCGTTCAGTATATCAACGTTTTATTTTTTTCAAATTAAACTATACTTTTTTTTTAATTGGCGGAAAACCTTCAAACATTTAAAACATTTAATAATTTCGATTTTTTGAAATGGTTTCTTGAAAAAAAAAAAAGAAACTTAATGGCAGAAATTGAGTTCAAACACCAAGTACCCGCAATTTTATGAAATTTTAATTTTTCTCATTAATTTTCGATTTGACATCAAACTATTTTAATATATTTTAAGGATGCGTATGATATTTTGTTTCAGATTATCATTAAAAGCGCAATTATGTACAACGATTTACTGTGCACTCCATATGTAATAAACTTTGGAGTTCATATCGATTAATATATTACTATTTTTATATTACAATATTCATATACTTAGACAAAAGTATAAATTTAATACCTAAAACCATTTTTTTTCTATCTGCAATATTGCAAGAAAAAAAAAGGAATAATAATAATAATAATAATAATAAAAATCCCGAACATGCCTTAATAACCAAGTTGTATTTGGATAACCTTCTCTTAATATAAGAGCATTCGGTGTTACTTTTTGAAGTACAATGATTAAGCAGCGAAATGTTTCAACAAAGATGAAGGTTTTTCATTTAAATATTATTAGAATTAAAATTCTGACAAAATATTGAAGGACGATCCTAACAGCATATTCACACGATATTGATCTTTTCCTTTATTTGTTGAATTTTCATTGAATTTAATACGATTGCCATGAAACAATATTCGAAATATTTTATTCAAGCAGCGTTGATTTTAGTATTTAATTTTTTTTAAATAGAAACAAATAGATTACTTTGGTAAAAAAATTTCCCTATATATTTGCTTATTTCTTTTTGCAATGACATACAAATAATATATATTTATACATTGGCATTAATAAATTATAATTAAAAAAAGAGAGAGATTTTTACATGTGTAAGTGATACTTACACGGATCTCGTATCACTTACAAAATATAAGTTCAAAATTGAGTTTTTTATGAATAAGAAAATATACATTGCATAAGAAAATAAGAAAATATATATTACATATTATTTTCGCTTTAAAAAGGAGTATTATCTTAAATTACGTATTTAATAATAAACGGACATAAATTCAATTTATTTAATAATTGAAATCGTAAACGTTATGTCTTTTAGAAAGAAAGAAGTTTTATTCTTTCTCACTGTTAAATTGTAACATTATAATTTCAATGTGTTAAGCTAAAATTGAATTACAGTATTTTCAAACTACATCTGAAAGATTCACAACATCACAACCGAATTCTAAAAGATCCTTTTTTAAAACAATATTCATTTTAATTATCTTTCTTCAAAATAAGAAGAAACAGATTATATTGGTGTGTATTTTGAATGAAGAAATTTCGATTATCTCTCTATGTATGAAAAAAAAAATTTAAAACTTTCTGCATTTGGTGCAACAACATCACAATTTTTCAAATTTCTTCATTTTGGAACAAACAGATGTAACCGAAATGTTTTTCATTATTTAAAAATGAAATTATATGTTCTATTTTGTACATAAGAAAGATTTGCATTCTGAATAAAAAATTATTAGAGTTATTCAGTATTCTATACAAAACATTTAGATTTAGAATAACATTTGATGCATTCTTCGTAGATACCAGAAATGCCATTTCAAATGTAACAGCTTACTATCGTTCCCGTTTATCCTGTTTGAAGCAATTTCACACCTATCAAAAACAGGATAATAAGTGTTTCTAATATGTTTATTTATAGTTTTATAAAATATATTATTTATAGATTTGACTAAGACGCTTGTTTTTTTACTAAATCATTTCTTTTTTAGAACAAGTTCGATTTTTATTATATTTTTTATAAAACATTAACAACAACAACAAAATCATTTTCTTGAGTAATTAGAGTCAAATACTTTTTCTTTCTGCACATACTTTTATAATTACACATTTTAATTTACACCTTTCTGTATCTTTTTTCTACACTGTAAAAAAATTGTAGAGACGTTTTCTGATATAGAAGGAATGTTTCCGAAAATTCAATGTAACCTAATAGTTAAAAGACCATTCTGGAAAATTTTCCTTTATAATCAGAAACCCCTGATAGAAGAACCAATTAAAAACTTCAGATAACTACAAAAATCAACAAAAATAGTATTTTCAAAATTTAAAGGCAGCAAAGAGATCAATTTATTCGGTTGTTTTCTTCTCTTCCCTGTTTGACTGGTTCTTTTCCAAATCATTTCGGAAGATAAGAAGGAGGTTTCAGGAATCATGAGAAACTACGGGGTTACATTGAATTTCTATAAATGTTTCTACTGAAAAATGGTCTTATTTCTTAAAAATGTATGCAATGTCATTATCAATTTCAACTTTTTATATTTTTGCTAACAGGAGCAAATGCAATGATTTTCATCTTTAACATAATATGTGAGTTATTTTGTACATACAAAATATTTGCTTCCTGAATTAAAAGATTCTTAAAATTATTCAGTGTTATTTCTAACCGAATATTGCATAAAATATTTAGAATAACACTCATCGTTTCCTTTTTGAAGTCTTAAAAGTAACAAATATCTCTAAAAATGTGAGAATTTTCTCTCGTATTTTTCTCGTATTTTTCTATCCTTAAGCATGTCACACCTGTCAGAAATCGGGTAGTGATTTCGTTTTTATATCTTCAGTGGCTATTATATGTTTAGTTGTCGTTTTAGAAAATGATATTTTTTTTATAGATTTAAATAAGACACTTAAATTTTATTTTATTTTATGAAATATTTTTTTTTAAAAATAAAAATGAGTTTAATTTTCTGTATACTAAATATATAAAAAAAGAGATAATTTTCTCAGAGTTAATAGATTTAAGTAATATTTCCTCTCTACATAGACCAGGTGCTTTCGAAAAGTAAAGATACACCTCAGAGAGCAGGCAAGAAAAAGTTTTAATGAGCACGTTGGCAATACATATTGTAATCTTGAACATTTGACCTTTCTCTCGCAGTCATTCGTTATTTGTACTGTGAATCTGTTTCGTGTAGCACGTGTTTATAATGGCTGCGCCATTTCAGAATCCCGCCAAATGTAAAGTACGTTCCGTCATACGTTTTCTTCCTGCAAAAAGTGAGCGTACAGCGGTTATTCACAAGGAAATTGTTTCCGTGTATGGGGAAGTTATGAATCGACAAAATGTAACGAAATGGTGTTGTGCTTTCTCTGGAGGTTTGACCAATGTTCATGAAGAACCGAGAACAGGTAGGCCATCTGTGATCTCTGATGCCTCCAGCGACATTGTGCCCAGCGACTACCACTTATTCCTTTATCTGAAGAAACATCTTGCAGGGAAAAACTTCCACGACGATGATGAGATCAAAATCGAAGTTGAAATGTGGTTTCGACAACAGACGGTAAACTTCTATGACTGTGGGATACAAAACCTTGTACCCAAAGTTAACAAATACTTGGACAATGATGGCAACTATGTCGAACAATAAGGCATATACCAGTAAGTATATCCAACGGTTGGAGTGTTATAGTTGAGATTTTTCTCCGACAGAGAGAAAATATGCCGGGACAAGGAATCGAACATAGGTACTTTGGTTTGCCGTACCAACGCTCTTCCTACTAAGCTATCTCGACGATATCCTGGCCGGCATATTTCACTGTTATCTGTTGGACAAGGCTGCGAACTGCAGCGCTAATTTCATTCATCCGAGCTATAACTATAGCATTTTACATGATGAATCTGAAATAGCACGGAAACTTCTGTATACTATGTAATTAGGCCTAATTACATGGTCTAATTACATCAGGTTATTACCATCTACTTACATGGTATACAGGAGTTTCCGTGCTATTTCAGATTCAACATCACGGCAAACCAAAGTACCCAGGTTCGAGTCCTGGTCCCGGCATATTTTCTCTCTGTTGGAAAAAAAAATCTCAGCTATGATACCAACCATTAGATATAATTTACCTAGTTGAATACGTTTTCCTCGGTTCATTATACCAGTAAGTAATCTGTAATGTACATTTTATCAATTAAAAGTTTTTTGAATAAGTATGCGGCATTGTATCTTTCAAAAGTATCTTTCATTGTATCTTTCATAGTACTTTTCAAAACCCATTCGTATTTTAAAATCTTTAATTTGCATCTTTATGCATCTACTTACACTGTAAAAAATTGCGGAGACGTTTCCTGATACAGAAGAAATGCTTACGAAAATTAAACATATAATTTTGTATTATATACGATTCCAGAAACCTTTTCCCTTACTTTCAGAAATGTATAGCAAAAAAATCGATCACAAACCCCAGAAACCAACATATTTTCCGAAATCAACAGAAATGTCTTTTCCGAAAACTGCGCTCAGCAAAGGCTTTTATTTCAGAAGCGTTTTGGTACATTTTGAAAATCTGCTGATGTAAAATTTGTGCAGAAAATCTATGGGCTCTGTTTGGTTATCTCTCGAAATTATTTCTGAAGGTAAAAAAAAAAAAAAAAAGTTTCAGGAATAGCGAGTTTTAGTTTTTTGCTAAATATGAAACGTTTTCTGCAACTGAAGTGCTTGCAATAATGTTATAAATTTCGATTTTTTTCCTTTCCACAGAAAAAAATATACACTAAAACTTATTCATTATTATAAAACGAAAAATTGTGTGCTATTTTCTTCATGCAAAATATTTACTTCCTGGATAACAATAAATACAATTTTTTTTAATTATTACATTCTATTTTTTTATTTATATTTTATTTTCTACTTTTTAGTGTTTCTAATATTTCACTGTTGCAGTTCCACAGCTAGTTGGCCTATTTTCGTGAGCCTGGTTTGGCGCACAAGTAATTCCATTGACATTGTAACTCGTATACAATTGTAACCATACAGCATATTTGGCGATTTATCACCTGTGCCTGGCTAACAGAAAACTGCCTTAAAATTAATTGATTAATTTATACTTAAGTTCTAAAAATATTAAAATGTTGTCATCAGAAACATGCTTGTATACATAATTTTTACAAGTCTAGCATATCAGGAAATGAATGATAAATCGATTACAAAATCCCATCTGTTTATACATGAACCACATTAAGTTAAATAAAAGAGTGTAAAAAAAAATTAAATGACTCAGTTTTATTTACAACTGAATGCTGCATAAAATAGTTTAGAATAGAATTTCTCGTTTCCTTTTTGAAATCTTAAAAGCAACAAATATTGCTTCAAATGGGACGAATTTTACAATTCTAGCATATCAGGAAATGGATGAAAAATCGTTTACAAAATCCCACCTGTTTATAAATGAACCACGTTAAGTTAAATATATAATGTAAAAATTCTTTCAATTACTTAGTTTTATTTACAACTGCATAAAATCGTTTACCATAACATTTCTCGTTTCCTTCTTAAAATCTTAAAAGCAACTAATGTCACTTCAAATGCGTACCACATAAAAACGTTTAGAATAGCATTTTTCGTGTCTTTCTTGAAATCTTAAAAGCAACAGATGTCGCTTCAAATGGGACAAATTTTACAATTCTAGCATATCAGGAAATAAATGAAAAATCGATTACAAAATCCCATCTGTTTCTACATGAACCAAGTTAGGATAAATCAAATCATGTAAAAATTCTTACCATTACTCAGTTTTATTTACAACGTAATACCGCATGGAATCGTTTAGGATAGCATTTCTCGTTTTCTTTTTAAAATCTTAAAAGCAACAAATGTCGATTCAAATGTGTACCACATAAAATCGTTTAGAATAGCATTTCTCGTTTACTTCTTGAAATTTTAAAAGCAACAACTGTCGCCTCAAATGTGCCAAATTTTACAATTCTGGCATATCAAGAAATGAATGAGA
The DNA here is from genome assembly GCA_963931845.1 of Maratus michaelseni. Lineage (NCBI taxonomy): Eukaryota > Metazoa > Arthropoda > Arachnida > Araneae > Salticidae > Maratus > Maratus michaelseni. The sequence continues at coordinate 89,433,491 of OZ007597.1, read as the reverse complement.
AATCGATTACAAAATCCTATCTGTTTATACATGAACCACGTTAAGTTAAATAAAAGAGTAATTTTTTTTTAATCACTCAGTTTTATTTACAACTGACTATCGCATAAAATAGTTTAGAATAGAATTTCTCGTTTCCTTTTTGAAATCTTAAATGCAAGAAATGTCGATTCAAATGTGTACCACATAAAATCGTTTAGAATAGCATTTCTGGTTTCTTTCTTGAAATTTTAAAAGCAATAAATGTCGCCTCAAATGTGCCAAATTTTACAAGTCTAGCATATCAGGAAAGGAATGAGAAATCGATTACAAAATCCCATCTGTTTATACATGAACCACGTTAAGTTAAATAAAAGAGTGTAATTTTTTTTTTAATTACCCAGTTTTATTTACAACTGACTGCCGCATAAAATAGTTTAGAATAGAATTTCTCGTTTCCTTTTTGAAATCTTAAATGCAAGAAATGTCGATTCAAATGTGTACCACATAAAATCGTTTAGAATAGCATTTCTGGTTTCTTTCTTGAAATTTTAAAAGCAATAAATGTCGCCTCAAATGTGCCAAATTTTACAAGTCTAGCATATCAGGAAAGGAATGAGAAATCGATTACAAAATCCCATCTGTTTATACATGAACCACGTTAAGTTAAATAAAAGAGAGTAATTTTTTTTTTAATTACCCAGTTTTATTTACAACTGACTATCGCATAAAATAGTTTAGAATAGAATTTCTCGTTTCCTTTTTGAAATCATTAATGCAAGAAATGTCGATTCAAATGTGTACCACATAAAATCGTTTAGAATAGCATTTCTGGTTTCTTTCTTGAAATTTTAAAAGCAATAAATGTCGCCTCAAATGTGCCAAATTTTACAAGTCTAGCATATCAGGAAAGGAATGAGAAATCGATTACAAAATCCCATCTGTTTATACATGAACCACGTTAAGTTAAATAAAAGAGTGTAATTTTTTTTTAATTACCCAGTTTTATTTACAACTGACTATCGCATAAAATAGTTTAGAATAGAATTTCTCGTTTCCTTTTTGAAATCTTAAATGCAAGAAATGTCGATTCAAATGTGTACCACATAAAATCGTTTAGAATAGCATTTCTGGTTTCTTTCTTGAAATTTTAAAAGCAATAAATGTCGCCTCAAATGTGCCAAATTTTACAAGTCTAGCATATCAGGAAAGGAATGAGAAATCGATTACAAAATCCCATCTGTTTATACATGAACCACGTTAAGTTAAATAAAAGAGTGTAATTTTTTTTTTAATTACCCAGTTTTATTTACAACTGACTATCGCATAAAATAGTTTAGAATAGAATTTCTCGTTTCCTTTTTGAAATCATTAATGCAAGAAATGTCGATTCAAATGTGTACCACATAAAATCGTTTAGAATAGCATTTCTGGTTTCTTTCTTGAAATTTTAAAAGCAATAAATGTCGCCTCAAATGTGCCAAATTTTACAAGTCTAGCATATCAGGAAAGGAATGAGAAATCGATTACAAAATCCCATCTGTTTATACATGAACCACGTTAAGTTAAATAAAAGAGTGTAATTTTTTTTTTAATTACCCAGTTTTATTTACAACTGACTATCGCATAAAATAGTTTAGAATAGAATTTCTCGTTTCCTTTTTGAAATCATAAATGCAAGAAATGTCGATTCAAATGTGTACCACATAAAATCGTTTAGAATAGCATTTCTGGTTTCTTTCTTGAAATTTTAAAAGCAATAAATGTCGCCTCAAATGTGCCAAATTTTACAAGTCTAGCATATCAGGAAAGGAATGAGAAATCGATTACAAAATCCCATCTGTTTATACATGAACCACGTTAAGTTAAATAAAAGAGTGTAATTTTTTTTTTAATTACCCAGTTTTATTTACAACTGACTATCGCATAAAATAGTTTAGAATAGAATTTCTCGTTTCCTTTTTGAAATCTTAAATGCAAGAAATGTCGATTCAAATGTGTACCACATAAAATCGTTTAGAATAGCATTTCTGGTTTCTTTCTTGAAATTTTAAAAGCAATAAATGTCGCCTCAAATGTGCCAAATTTTACAAGTCTAGCATATCAGGAAAGGAATGAGAAATCGATTACAAAATCCCATCTGTTTATACATGAACCACGTTAAGTTAAATAAAAGAGAGTAATTTTTTTTTTAATTACCCAGTTTTATTTACAACTGACTATCGCATAAAATAGTTTAGAATAGAATTTCTCGTTTCCTTTTTGAAATCATTAATGCAAGAAATGTCGATTCAAATGTGTACCACATAAAATCGTTTAGAATAGCATTTCTGGTTTCTTTCTTGAAATTTTAAAAGCAATAAATGTCGCCTCAAATGTGCCAAATTTTACAAGTCTAGCATATCAGGAAAGGAATGAGAAATCGATTACAAAATCCCATCTGTTTATACATGAACCACGTTAAGTTAAATAAAAGAGTGTAATTTTTTTTTAATTACCCAGTTTTATTTACAACTGACTATCGCATAAAATAGTTTAGAATAGAATTTCTCGTTTCCTTTTTGAAATCATAAATGCAAGAAATGTCGATTCAAATGTGTACCACATAAAATCGTTTAGAATAGCATTTCTGGTTTCTTTCTTGAAATTTTAAAAGCAATAAATGTCGCCTCAAATGTGCCAAATTTTACAAGTCTAGCATATCAGGAAAGGAATGAGAAATCGATTACAAAATCCCATCTGTTTATACATGAACCACGTTAAGTTAAATAAAAGAGTGTAATTTTTTTTTTAATTACCCAGTTTTATTTACAACTGACTATCGCATAAAATAGTTTAGAATAGAATTTCTCGTTTCCTTTTTGAAATCATTAATGCAAGAAATGTCGATTCAAATGTGTACCACATAAAATCGTTTAGAATAGCATTTCTGGTTTCTTTCTTGAAATTTTAAAAGCAATAAATGTCGCCTCAAATGTGCCAAATTTTACAAGTCTAGCATATCAGGAAAGGAATGAGAAATCGATTACAAAATCCCATCTGTTTATACATGAACCACGTTAAGTTAAATAAAAGAGTGTAATTTTTTTTTTAATTACCCAGTTTTATTTACAACTGACTATCGCATAAAATAGTTTAGAATAGAATTTCTCGTTTCCTTTTTGAAATCATAAATGCAAGAAATGTCGATTCAAATGTGTACCACATAAAATCGTTTAGAATAGCATTTCTGGTTTCTTTCTTGAAATTTTAAAAGCAATAAATGTCGCCTCAAATGTGCCAAATTTTACAAGTCTAGCATATCAGGAAAGGAATGAGAAATCGATTACAAAATCCCATCTGTTTATACATGAACCACGTTAAGTTAAATAAAAGAGTGTAATTTTTTTTTAATTACCCAGTTTTATTTACAACTGACTATCGCATAAAATAGTTTAGAATAGAATTTCTCGTTTCCTTTTTGAAATCTTAAATGCAAGAAATGTCGATTCAAATGTGTACCACATAAAATCGTTTAGAATAGCATTTCTGGTTTCTTTCTTGAAATTTTAAAAGCAATAAATGTCGCCTCAAATGTGCCAAATTTTACAAGTCTAGCATATCAGGAAAGGAATGAGAAATCGATTACAAAATCCCATCTGTTTATACATGAACCACGTTAAGTTAAATAAAAGAGTGTAATTTTTTTTTTAATTACCCAGTTTTATTTACAACTGACTATCGCATAAAATAGTTTAGAATAGAATTTCTCGTTTCCTTTTTGAAATCATTAATGCAAGAAATGTCGATTCAAATGTGTACCACATAAAATCGTTTAGAATAGCATTTCTGGTTTCTTTCTTGAAATTTTAAAAGCAATAAATGTCGCCTCAAATGTGCCAAATTTTACAAGTCTAGCATATCAGGAAAGGAATGAGAAATCGATTACAAAATCCCATCTGTTTATACATGAACCACGTTAAGTTAAATAAAAGAGTGTAATTTTTTTTTTAATTACCCAGTTTTATTTACAACTGACTATCGCATAAAATAGTTTAGAATAGAATTTCTCGTTTCCTTTTTGAAATCATAAATGCAAGAAATGTCGATTCAAATGTGTACCACATAAAATCGTTTAGAATAGCATTTCTGGTTTCTTTCTTGAAATTTTAAAAGCAATAAATGTCGCCTCAAATGTGCCAAATTTTACAAGTCTAGCATATCAGGAAAGGAATGAGAAATCGATTACAAAATCCCATCTGTTTATACATGAACCACGTTAAGTTAAATAAAAGAGTGTAATTTTTTTTTTAATTACCCAGTTTTATTTACAACTGACTATCGCATAAAATAGTTTAGAATAGAATTTCTCGTTTCCTTTTTGAAATCATAAATGCAAGAAATGTCGATTCAAATGTGTACCACATAAAATCGTTTAGAATAGCATTTCTGGTTTCTTTCTTGAAATTTTAAAAGCAATAAATGTCGCCTCAAATGTGCCAAATTTTACAAGTCTAGCATATCAGGAAAGGAATGAGAAATCAATTACAAAATCCCATCTGTTTATACATGAACCACGTTAAGTTAAATAAAAGAGTGTAATTTTTTTTTTAATTACCCAGTTTTATTTACAACTGACTATCGCATAAAATAGTTTAGAATAGAATTTCTCGTTTCCTTTTTGAAATCTTAAATGCAAGAAATGTCGATTCAAATGTGTACCACATAAAATCGTTTAGAATAGCATTTCTGGTTTCTTTCTTGAAATTTTAAAAGCAATAAATGTCGCCTCAAATGTGCCAAATTTTACAAGTCTAGCATATCAGGAAAGGAATGAGAAATCGATTACAAAATCCCATCTGTTTATACATGAACCACGTTAAGTTAAATAAAAGAGTGTAATTTTTTTTTTAATTACCCAGTTTTATTTACAACTGACTATCGCATAAAATAGTTTAGAATAGAATTTCTCGTTTCCTTTTTGAAATCTTAAATGCAAGAAATGTCGATTCAAATGTGTACCACATAAAATCGTTTAGAATAGCATTTCTCGTTTCTTTCTTAAATTTTAAAAGCAATAAATGTCGCCTCAAATGTGCCAAATTTTACAAGTCTAGCATATCAGGAAAGGAATGAGAAATCGATTACAAAATCCCATCTGTTTATACATGAACCACGTTAAGTTAAATAAAAGAATGTAATTTTTTTTTTTAATTTCTCAGTTTTATTTACAACTGACTTCCGCATAAAATAGTTTAGAATAGAATTTCTCGTTTCCTTTTTGAAATCTTAAATGCAAGAAATGTCGATTCAAATGTGTACCACATAAAATCGTTTAGAATAGTATTTCTTGTTTCCTTCTTGAAATTTTAAAAACAATAAATGTCGCCTCAAATGTGCCAAATTTTACAAGTCTAGCATATCAGGAAAGGAATGAGAAATCGATTACAAAATCCCATCTGTTTATACATGAACCACGTTAAGTTAAATAAAAGAGTGTAATTTTTTTTTTAATTACCCAGTTTTATTTACAACTGACTATCGCATAAAATAGTTTAGAATAGAATTTCTCGTTTCCTTTTTGAAATCTTAAATGCAAGAAATGTCGATTCAAATGTGTACCACATAAAATCGTTTAGAATAGCATTTCTCGTTTCTTTCTTAAATTTTAAAAGCAATAAATGTCGCCTCAAATGTGCCAAATTTTACAAGTCTAGCATATCAGGAAAGGAATGAGAAATCGATTACAAAATCCCATCTGTTTATACATGAACCACGTTAAGTTAAATAAAAGAATGTAATTTTTTTTTTAATTTCTCAGTTTTATTTACAACTGACTTCCGCATAAAATAGTTTAGAATAGAATTTCTCGTTTCCTTTTTGAAATCTTAAATGCAACAAATGTCGATTCAAATGTGTACCACATAAAATCGTTTAGAATAGTATTTCTTGTTTCCTTCTTGAAATTTTAAAAACAATAAATGTCGACTCAAATGTGCCAAATTTTGCAAGTCTAGCATATCAGGAAATGAATGAGAAATCGATTACAAAATCCCATCTGTTTATACATGAACCAAGTTAAGTTAAATAAAAGAGTCTAAAAATTCTTACCATTACTCAATTTTATTCAGAACTGAATACCTTATAAAATCATTTAGAATTTCATTTCTTGTTTCCTTTTTGAAATCTTAAAAGCACCAAATGTCGCTTCAAATGTGACAGTTTCCTATAGCGGTCGTCTGCCACTTTTTGAATCACTAAGCATCTTACACCTGTCGGAATCCGGATTTTGATTTTCTTTTCTTATCTTCAATGTTTCTTTTACGTTTAGTTATCGTTTTGAAAAATGATATAATAGACGTATAAGTTTAACTACACTGTAAAAATATACAAATTATGGTACTTCTCTACTCTCCCGTTGACCATTTTTCATAGCAAAACACTATCGCCAAACTGTAACGCCAAATAAACGGGAGAACGTTGCCACAGGAATATCGAAATAAATAAGTAAATAAAATATAAGAATTCAAGGACACAATTGTTATTTTAATTAATGAAATAACTAATAAATCAGTAAAACATAATGAAAAATACACGCAAATGTCGAATTAAAAACCACTTGATGACATAACAAACACGTGTAATGCTTCTGACATCAAATAAATGGGGCTGCATTTTTGGTGCTTAATCTTACAGTTTGGCGATAGTTTTTTGTTATGAAAAGTGGTCGACGGGATAATAGAGAAGTACCCAAATTATTTTTAATCTACAAAAATATAATATAACTACGCACGGAAATATACAATAACCGCTACCGATTTATACATGATTCCAAAACGTGTTCAACAGAAACCAATTTATTTTCGAGATTTAATGAAGAATTTATAAAAACAAAGTTTTTTCTGCTGGCACAGATTATCAGAAACGTTTCCGAGTACTTTTTATAGAGTATTAATATGTTTTCTTAATCTGGAATATCGGTTTTTATGATGCTATCAATTTTCAATTAAACATTTTCAGCAGCAAAACTCAATTTATACAAGCAAAAGTAACAAAATAATATTAATTTTAATGTTAATAGTAATGCTGTTAATTTATCATGTTCAACTCAAAGTTAAATGGAAACCATGAACCGGCAAACAAACAAACAAACAAACAAAAAACTGTTGCAAACCAACAGAGAGCACTGCAGCGATGACAACAAGGCTCTTGTCAGTTTGATCACAGCCATGTTGTGATCAGGCGAATATCGGCCCGCGTCCAGGCACTAACTCATCAAGCTAGTCACTCATGCTCGGAAAGTAGGAACCATATATATATATATATATATATATATATATATATATATATATATATATATATATATATATATATATATATATATATATATATATAAACTCATGCAGGTTATTAATTGTGTTGTTTCACATATATATGTTACCAGAGGGCCCGTGCGAGGATTTCGCACTGAAATCTAATATTTTTTAGGTACTTCTCTATTATGCTGTCGACCACTTTTCATAACAAATACTATCGCCAAATTGTAAGATTAAACGCCAAAAATGCAGTCCCATTTACTTGATGTCAGAAGCATTATACGTGTTTGTTAAATCATCAAGTGGTTTTTAATTCGACATTTGCGTGTATTTTTCATTATGTTTTACTGGTTTATTAGTTATTTCATTAATTAAAATAACAATTGTGTCCTTAAATTCTTATATTTTATTTATTTATTTTGATATTCCAATGGCAACGTTCTCCCGTTTAGTTGGCGATTTTTTTTGTCATGAAAAGTGGTCGACGGGATAAAAGAGAAGTACCATTTTTTATCAATATGTAATAGTTATTAGATGCAGGTTTAAACTTCTAAAGAAAAAGCAAAGATAAAAATATCTGTAAACAACATTTAGTTGTTAGTCAATCCAGAATATCATCTAATTTATTCCATCAAAGTTAGAGTAAAAACTGATCCAAGATTACAAGTTGTAAATTTCCAACTGAACGAAAAATGTCCGGGCCAGGATTCGAACCTGGGATCGCTTGGCTGAAGCCGCCACGCTTTACCACTGAGCTATCCCGGTCGAATCTGGAGGGCATAATTCATCCAGTTAACCTTATTGATCAAACCATCTGGTCTGATATTTTAATCAGCTCAACAGAAAAGATCGCAGGTAATGGAACTCCAGTAAACAAGGCGGCTTCAGCCAAGCGATCCCAGGTTCGAATCCTGGCCCGGACATTTTTCGTCCAAGTGGAAATTTACAACTTGTATGATTACTTTACCAATTTGAAATAATTGTGTTAAAAATAATCCAGTGATCCAAGATTGCTAAAGGCACGCGCGAGAAAAAAAAAAAAATTAACAATCGTATTTTAACTGCATTAGAGGATGACGTCATCCGCTTCGGAAAAAACATGGGACATAGAAATATAAATCTAAATATTTCAATTTAAATTTCGCTTTTTATTCAGAAATATAAAATAAATCCGTGCGGTGTTTTTTATAATAATTGCTGAGGATCATATAATGTGGTATTTTATTTTTTTGGCAACAATGTTTTGAGGAAAACCTTTCATTTCATTTAGGAAAACAATGCCGATTTAATTTTTAATTATCAGCAATTTTTAATCGAAAACATGTTTTAACGAAATGTTAAGTGTGCTATGTCAGAAGCGTTTTCAAAATCCTTTCATATGCTATCTCATTCGTCGTTCTGCGTTTCATATTTTCAGAAAAAAAAGGGATGTTGATAGGAGAAATAATATATATGATTAGGGGCTTAATATTGTCGATTTTAGGCATAATGCTGACAATATTTGATGAAATAACATACTATATTTACTGTGAATATTCTTATAAAGCCCTTCTGAAGATTCTATAAGATATTCATAGTTTTCCTTTTTTTGCTTTTTCATCCTATCAAGTACCATCCCTGCAGTGTCTATTCCATTGCTTTTTATGTCTTATCCATTGTTTTCACATATGTTTTCATTTATATATATATATATATATATATATATATATATATATATATATATATATATATATAATATAACATGTTTGTTGAATATGAAACTTTTTACTTGAGAATTGATATCATCCTAAAATGTGTATTCCAGGTTGAAAAAACTGATTAATGAACTATCAAAACTACTCGGAAACGTTTCCGAAAATCAATGACAGTAAAAGAAACTTTGTTTTTATAAATGCTTCTTTAAAGCTCGAAAACATATTAGTTTCTGGGATTTTTGAAGATAAATAACGCTTTTCGGAATCGTGGGTACCCCTGAACAGGTCATTGTATATTTTAGTTTGTGGTTATGTTATATTTTTTTTTAGATTAAGAAGCATGTGTCTTTTTTTTTTTACAGTATGTAACATGACATTTGCTGAACCACAGTTTGTAGTACAATATTCATTTTTATATAATGTAAACAAAGATATAACAATGATGATTATTTGGAATAATGTAATTTCCGATTTTCTCTTAATACTCATTTTTGAAATTTTTGATATTCACCAACTTTGTAAACAAATTCATAAAATATTACTAATTTAGAAGAAACGTTTACGAAAGTATAACGTAATCTTATAATTACTCACGATTTTGGATTTTTTTTAAAAATCTCATCCTTACCTTTAGGAGAAGAATGAATATACAAGAACTAATAACTTCAGAAACAAATAACTTTCTGAAATTTCAAGAAACGTATTTCCGTAATTTTAAGAGTAACAGCAGAGTTTTCTTTTAGGTTTCTTATTGAAAATGTTTCAGTAATATAAGAAAACGGTTACCCAAACTGTGGGTAACTACGAGATTCCATTAAATTTTGGTAAACGATTCTAAAATATGAGGAGAATGTTTTGCAATATTTTGTAGAGCATATAATGATATTAAATGATAAATATGAATGATATGTAATGATGTATAATAATTTATAACGATAAATTTATAATAGTTCAAATTTTAATTGCTTAAAAGGCGTATAGCCAACAGAGTGAAAAAGTATGCAAGCCGGGACTCGAACCCGGGTCATCAGTACAGTGCACTGACGTTCTACCAACTGAACCACTTGGAACATGTTGGCAAGGCTAAGTTCCAAGTGGTTCAGTTGGTAGTGTGTTATACTGATGACCTGGGTTCGAGTTTTCACTATGTTGGCTATACGCCTTTTAAGCAATTAAAATTTGAAATATTATAAATGCAACGTGTAAGAAACTTTCTATTGAAACATTTCCAAGTATTAAAATAGATCTATTTAATCATCGATGCTGGATTCTCTTTAGTTTCGTGTTTGCCCCAGAGTTGGTGGTTCACGGAAAAAAAATATTCCATCTTGTGCTACGATTGTAGCATTGCTAACATGTGATAGTGAGAAGTGGCAGGCTGGGTATCGTTCCCAAGTGGTTCAGTTGGTAGAACGTCAGTGCGCTATATTGATGACTAGGGTTCGTGTCCCGGCTTGGATACTTCTTCACTATGTTGGCTATACGTCTTTTAAGTAATTAGAATTTGTATTATTATGAATGCAAGGCATGAGAAATTTTCTATGAAAAAATTCCAAGTATTAAAATAGATTTATGATAAATTTAATTAATATTTTCATCGTTTAAAAAGAAGCATGTAAAATTTAAATGGTTTTATTATTATAAATCCAAGTCATGTGCAGTAATTTGTACATTAAAAATATCTTTTATTGAATAAAAAAATTGCTTACAATTATTTAATTTCATTCCTAACAGAACAATGCATAAAGTAATAAATTTAAGTATTTTTATTATTATAAATCCTAATTTGTACATAAGAATACTTTCTTACCGAATAAAAAAAATGCCTATAATCATTCAGTTTTATTTCTAACTGAAGAATGTATAGAAGGGTAAATTGAAAGATTTTTATTATTATAAATCAAAATTATGTGCGCTAATTTTTACATTACAAAATATTTTCCTACTGGATAATATATATATATATTTTTTACAGTTATTCAGTTTCATTTCTAACTGTAGATTACATAAAACATTTAGAATAACACTTGCCGCTTTCTTCATGCAGTCTTAAAAGCTACAAATGTCACTTCAAATGCGACTGCTTCTTTTCCTGGTCGTTCAGGCTTTTTGAATATCTGAGCATTTTACACTTGTCAGAAAACGTTTATTGATTTTCTTTCCAAACCTTCTTTTATGTTTAGTTGCCGTTTCGTAAAATGATTTGGTATATAAATTTAACTAACATTTTTTTCGTGAATCTGTCGTGCACTTAAAGTGCTTAGTACATTTTAATAATAATAATAATAATAATAATAATAATAATAAACAGAATTTTTAAATTGAATAATGAATTAGATAATATTCGTAAAATTGCTTGTAATAATGGATTTAAGGTACACCATATTAATATATTAATCATGGATATCGCCAATAATAAGAAACCAGGAAACAAAGTTGATTCGAAAAAATACTAACTTTAAACTCTTCAATATTATCCAAGCTTTTTTGAAAAATTAAAATACAGCCTTAAACGTTTCTATATCTGCTTCACAGCCAACCCCTCTCAGAAATGAAAGAATATCATTTGTAGTAAAATTGACCCAATTAATTTTGATAATTATTCAGGAGTATATGAAATACCTTTTATTAAAGAAGACGGATCTAAGATTTACTATATTGGCATGACCGGCAGGAAATTTAGTTGCAGAAAAAGGAACATATAGCTGATATTAAGTTTCATAGAAAAACCGCAGCCCTGGCAAGATTATATCAAGAAGAAACCATCGAAATACATTTCAATGAAAGTAAAATAATTTTCCCCTCCAGTCTATACTATCCATCCATAATAAGAGAAACCATAGAGATACTAACACGCAAAAATACAATATGTAACGATGCGGCATCTTTTAACTTACCGAAATTGTGGCTCGAGTTACTCCATGGTTACAGATATGAAAATAAACAACCAAGTAAAAATAAAAATAACGTGCATAATTTTAAAAAAAGTACATGAAAATTAAATGATAACATTTTAAATAATAACTTCAAAAACCGTGCAATTATGGAATATTCTCATTTGTTTTTGAAAATGGTCGCAGTGGGCCGAAACTTGTCAAACAACCTGATAAAAGATATTTTACTGTGAATTTATTATGTTGTTAATTTACACCTTTTAGCATTTAAAAGAAATACAGAATTTCTATTTTTTCTTCTTCACGCGTTAAAATTTAGTTGCTTTGTAATAATATTTTAAACAAAACCGCATTCGAAATTTCACTTTAGTCAAAAATTACAGAGAAAAAAAGAGCAAATTACCTTCAGCTGCTGCCACATATAACATAGGAAATGTTAATTTTTAAAATCGAATTCAAACAGTTATTTTGGAGCTTGCACTCGGACGGTAACACGGATGGTAAGATTTTCACGAAATTTTAAAGTCTTTAGAGAACGTTAACTACAATGCATGTACATAAAAGTACATTATTTTGATCTTTCATTTAACATTTCTTAAAATAGCCTTAGTTATGTTTTTAAAATGCTCTGAATGTTTTACTTTTATGATTTATTTACTTTTTATTACTGAACGAATTACGAATTTTATTTTAAAGTAAAATATACTTTAAGTGCAAAATGGGAAGTAACTTATTCACCTGTTTGCAGATTTTTGTCTAAAATTCATCGATTATGTTTAAGCATTGAAAATTGCAATTCATTCATGCACTCAAAAAGACACAATAAATTGTATGCGGATGTTTCAAACCAGCGAATCATAAAAGTAGGGATTACAATCCTGGGATTTGGGGATCTTGGGGTATTTTTCATCCCAAAAATTCTGGGATTACTTTTTTCCGAATCCAGAGATTTTAGGGATTGATAAAAGACTAACGATATGCAGAAATTTAAAAATTCCACCTACACGAAAAGCGAAAAAAATGCCCTACATTTATGAAGAACCTTTCCCAAACATTTGTGATGGAATAACTGGTTTAAATGGTTTATCTGAACATTAGTTCATTTATTTTAAAGTCAAATGCACACATTTTCAGATAATTGGACAATGGTCTAATCTAGTAGTAGTAAAATTTTTGATTAGTAGCTTGGTTTTAAAAGTCGGAGAAAAATAATTATATGGAGTTATAAAATAACAAATAATCAGAAGCACTCTATCACAACACACGGTGCCGAGAACTACATAGTATAGGTACTATAGTTTCTATTATTTATATAATTTTAAAAAGGCGCTTGCCGAAGATGGATGTGAGATCTGATAGCTACCTTTTTTGAAATCCTAATAAATATTATAAATCTGATTGTGTGCAAATGTTAGGCTGAAGCCAGCGTCAAAATGAAGCATTTAATTATCCTGTGTCTTTGCATATATGTTTATTATAACCTTCATATGAACATAGACTGATTTTTGTCTATTTTATTCAAATATTTTCTTTAATAATTAAAAAATTCATTATTTTCATAGAGAAAAAAATGGACATTTTTCCATACAATTTAACCATTTAAATTTATCGTTGCTAGGGCTTTGATCGTTGCCAATAAATAAAAACACGGTAAAATATGTTTTCCTCAACAATTAATTTTCAATTGAACGATTTTCACGTGAAAACTGAAAATTAAAAATAATTCAAAAGAAGTGAATTTCCGTGATATTTGAATAAAAAATATGGGGTATTTTTTATTATACATAAAGTATGAATATCGGTTACATTAAAAAGATCTTTTTCTGTCAAAAACTGCGTTATAATTAAAAGGAAAATGAACAATAATTATATTATTAAAAATGGATTTCGCTTGGACCATGGAACTATGAAAAGGATCCTCCTCGGCTTGGACAAATATGACGTCATAAATAAAACAGGTATTTTCAAATATTCGTAATAATACAAGGAGCATAAATATCAATGTATAATGAAAGTAGATAGATAATCTACGTAATATTTAAGATGAAAAACTAAAATATTTTTTATCGATACTGATTAATAATTAGCTTGAATACCAGTTACATACAAATGTGAGTTTTCTGCTAAAATTTACGTCCTAATTTCCAGAAAAAAAATTAACAAGAATTATGCCATTAAAAAGAGATTTCTCTGAGGAAAAAGTGACGTCATATTTGAAATAAAACGGGAATTTTCAAATGTGTTTACAAGGAGCGGAAATCAATTCCTTACATTAATAATACAAGGATCGGTAAGTTTAGAAAGTAGATGAATTTCACGCCATAATTAAAACGCAAAATTATTATTATTATTATTACTAGATGGAACCCGTCAAAACTTGACGGAAAAAAATTACAATAACAATATTAGTAAAATAAGCTTCTTTATTACATAAGAAGGGGTGCTTATGAAACAATCTTTCAAATATTTTATTTTAAAAGTTTTTTCCCCCAGTGAATTACAGTACTATTTCCGATTCAAACTTCAAACAAACAATCTGTAAACAAAATGCAAATCAGTTTGACATTACCGTTCTATTCCTCACGGCAAGAAAGAAAATTTCCTGAACCTATGAAGTATCATACCAATAGTATATCCCTACGTTCATCTCATATTCAGTCAATAAAAGAACACAGTAAATAAAACACACATCTCCCCCCCACCCCCTGTGATAATGCAACGGAATGAGCTCCTATGCGCATGTGTATTACATCTTCCCAAACGCACCGCCGGAATTCGACGTTAAAAAAAAGCTTTAAAATGTTTTGATCAAAATTTTTAAAATGTCTTCTTTAATCATTGTTCGTTTCAAATCCATATCTTCTGAAACGCATCCATTGTTTTAAGCTAATCAATTTTTATGTAAAGATGAAGAATCTTTTTTACAATAATAAATCAATCTGCAGATAAGGGAGATTTTTAATGTTTTCAAGTGTAATTTATTTGTATGGTTTCTTCATTCCTTTACATAATCAGGATGATTATCCTTTTCCATAATTAAGAGGAATGATGTAAATAAATAAATATCCAAGATTATTTTTGATTCTGTTTTTATTAATATATTTTATTGTTAAAAGTTACTGATAAATGATACTTTAGTAAAAAGGGCTGTTCCTAATTATTTTATTATTTTTTTTATTTTTGAGATTTAATAGCAACATTCTTCCGTTTGTTTATTGGGCGCTACAGTTTAGCGAATTATTTGGGGTACTTTTCGGTTAGCCGGGCGCCAATGAAGTATATATATATATATATATATATATATAATATATATGTACATATAAACAAATATATATATACATATATATATATATATATATATATATATATATATATATACATATAATTTACTGGCCCCGGTTAACCGAAAAGTACCTAATTTGCGTATAGTTTTTTTTCTTAATTGGACGACGGGATAATGAACGGAATTTCGACGGGATAATGAATATTTTTGATGGTACCAAAATATTTTTCTGCATTTTATAGTTATATTAAGAAATACATATTTTTATGATTTGCTGAATCACTTATTTGTTTACTTTTTCATGCATTATATTATTGAAGGTTGTTAGTTCTGTTATTCGTTTAAATATACCCTACTTATATAAAAATAGCGTGTGTTCTCTGTGGTGTTTTTCACAAACGTTGTAAAATTCCGGTTATTGGATTTTATCCAACTTTCGTGTGATTTTTTTGTTACCTGTGAAATGTTTGTTTTTGGTATAGCCCGAACTGAAAAAAATATGAGTACTTTTCCATTATACGGACACCATTGTCGCCAAGCATACATTTACATGTATGGCATGATGTCGGTATAACGGAAAAGAGCCAAAATTTGCGATCGATCAAATAATTGAATTTCTTTAAGCATTAAATTTTCTGGTACTATTATCCGGTTGACCACTTTTCATAACAAAAAACTATCGCCAAACTGTAAAATTAAACGCCAAAAATGCAGTCCGATTTACTTGATGTAAGAAGCATTATACGTGTTTCTTACGTCATAAAGTGGTTTTTTTATCAACATTTGCGTCTATTTTTCATTATGTTTTACTGATTTATTAGTTATTTCATTAATTAAAATAACAATCGTGTCCTTAAATTCTTTATTTTATTTATTTATTTATTTTGATAGTCCAATAGCAACGTTCTCCCTTTTATTTGGCGTTACAGTTTGGCGATAGTTTTTTGTTATGAAACGTGGTCAACGGGAAAATAGAGAAGTACCAATTTTCTTATTTTTAATCTGAGAAAAAAACAATGATCATGGATTTAATTAATTTTGCAATATGCGGTGCAAACAAAACAATTTTGATTAAATCGGTACAGATATCGCAGACGCACCGGGGTTAATTTTTGGTGCCTAAATGACGATTTTTGCTTTGTATGGCAATCTGATGTTTTATAATAAATTTGAATATGTGTGTAAATAAATAAAATAAAATGGGTACTTTTATGTTAGCTGGGCGTCAGGGATAACTCTCCAAATCTTGTTTCAATTAGAATAATTTAAATTGCAACATTTTACGTGAGATTTGTTATTCATATTCCTTTTCAGTTTCCTTTGCAGTTTCCTTTTCGTGATTATTTGTCACAAAATTTCACTTTTTTAAAACAGTTATGTGAAGGTCTCTATAACATAGAAATACTGTATTGTCTCCTATGGAATGTGATAAAGAGTTAGTTAATTATTTACGTTTCTAATTATCGGGAATGAAATATTTTGCTTAATTAATGCATTTATTCTTCTTTTAATGATACGTGAACGAAGTCACGGGTAACATGCTAGTAACGGCTAGTTGTTAATAAAAGAGATTTTGGAAACAAGTAAATTTTCTTACTGAAAGTTAAAATAACAGTCAAAGAAAAATGCACTAAAGAAAAGATGAAAACAAGAAACAACAAAATTAATGATATACGACATTCCAGCGAAACATCATTTAAAGACGAACTAAGAGAAAAAAATACTGAAAATTTTATAATCTATGCGAAAGCAGTCTGAATTTGTACTAAGGAGCGAGCTGGTGTCAGTCTGGCGCATAGTAGGGTATTTGAATGTGTTTAGAAGTAGTGGCATTTGATCAAATTGCCTGGAGCTGTTTAGAACACCCTGTCTTCCAGGAGGCCTTTTTGAAGAGAAAGTGCTAAAATTCTCTTTATAAAAGTTATAAAGACTGAAAATGTTGCTTGTTCTAAGAACATCCATTCAAATTAAACGCATGTAATCGATTTAAACCCAAATTTTTCATCTTCGTTATAAGCATGCTAATAAAAAGGTTAAGTAAGAGTGTAGAGAATTGGACAAACAATAATTCGTAATGTTATCGTGTATGATTGTTGAACGAGAGCGAACATTTTCATCATTTTGCTTTATCCCCTCCCCCCCCCCTGATTCTCTCAAATAAAAAAATAGAAGATTTTGATAAGGAGACAAACAACTTTTTTTTTCCTTTATCATCACGTTTTCAGATATTAGGATTTTCTCGAAACTGTGTTCGCGTTATTTGCGTGCTCTGTAAAAACAATTTATTTGTGGATAGATTATTTATTTTGCACAGCTAGGCATAAAATGACCCAAACTCTCTACCTATTTTTTCGTCAATTTAACGATGTAATTTTTTTAATTTGAACATTCTCTTTGCTCCACTAAGTAAAACAATAAAAATTTCATTTTTGTTCGACCAAAATATACCGAGTTATGATATCTTGACTTTTCGGAATTTTCAGCGTGGCTCTACAAATGCACTTTTCTGTTTTTATCACTTTCCAACAATGTTGAAAAGTTTTTATGAATCCGGTTTGCCTGTCTGTAAGGACTCCAACTAATGTAAATATACTCGGATTGTCATGCAATTGTTATATGTTATTGAGGCTTACTATGGTATGTTCAGTATTGGAAATGAAGTATGTAGCATTTGCAAAGCATTTACAGGGCCACTCAAAATAATTCTTTTACATTACGGCCTAGGAAAAATCGTTTGCGGTGTATTTTAATGATGTTACGTTACTGTACTTCAAACGTACTGAATTCGATATACATCACTGAGGTGCATTACAAGATGCTTAGAATATGGAGTACATTGCATACATCGTTCATTTACAGGGATACACAAAAGAATTCGGTTACAGTACTGACTATGAACAATAATTGCTGGAAGCACGTTTCATGTCAACGTTTCATGCTCGCGATTTTAAATCTAAATAATTTTTTGCATATCGCTTGGTGTGTATAAATTCTATAGATTATTTACAGGGCTGCACAAAAGATCTCGAGTTCATTACCGTTCGTTGACGGAAATTACCGAATGGGAATTTTCAACTGCGTTATGAGTTGAGTTTCATAACTGAACTAAATTTTAGCATACTATTTAGTATATACGTATACAAATCTATTGATCATATACAGGGATACACAAAGAAATTAGGATATGTTTCCGATTGTTAATGGTATTTACTGAAATAGGGTTTTCAAATATGTTATGCGTTTTCCAAATTCTTTACTTAGATATCATCTTTCAACTAATTAATCTATGGACTATACATACACATTACTGTTGTGTTACAATATTCTGAATGTGTTGGAAAGTGTTTCATAATCTATGTTTAACGCATGATTTTTCAGACTTGTCAATGTCTAAAAACGCTAAGAGATTCCTAAAATTCCAAGTATCGTAATTAGTTTTACTATTTTATTCCGTTGAGCATGTAAAAAGTTTTCTAAATATAAATTAAAAGTCCAAAGTACCGTATAAAAATTTCAATTTAGTAACTTAAAAAAACTATTTTGGCGTAAACAGATTTTCATGTGATGAAGAAGAAAAATATATGAAATATTTCATGGGACGCCCTGTATAAAACATGTGTGCTATTGATGATCGAGAAGATTGATCAAATACTTTTAACCGAGAACTACTGCAAATTTACCAAGAACTAATGTTTCTTTTCTGTGTTTTTAAAGAAGTTTTTAACTGAATGTCAACATACACTCGACTGAATATCACTTTGAATTGGAATTCCCTTGAGACAGAACGGCACTCCGATAAAGATAGTATATACTTATATTCGTAAATATAAATTTGAATTTACATTAATTTTTTCATCTTCTTAGTATTAATTATTTTCTTTATTATTGAATGGTAGTATTTGCAAAAATGTCTATGTATATTCCTATTCTAACAATTATTTCTTTTGTTACAGGTCAGTACTTTTTGGGTTATGAATGTTCTAAAGAGTAGGTAAGCTATATTACATACATGTTTCTAATAATCATTTACTTTTTTATAAAAATAATCTATACTAATATTATAAAGAAGTAAAGTTTAAAACCCACATAAATTAATGTCTGAATTCATTAACGGCACACCTAAAGAACAATTTATACAATAAATCCTACACTTACGAAAAATTGGCCAGGGCCAGGACTCGAACCTGGGTCTACAGCGTAACGTGCTATTGTTCTAATCACTGAGCTAACACGGCCGATGCCAATATCCTAGCTCAGAAATTTCACGCTATTAATCCATGTTGGGGAACGTCATCGGCCAACAAACAGACAGAAATGGATGATTACATTGAATTACTCTGGATGATGCACTATCCATCGTTGTCCCGTCATCCAGTGCTGTCTGGTTGTTGGCCGGTGACGTTCCTCAACATGGATTAATAGTGTGAAATTACCGAGCTAAGATATTGGCATCGGCCGTGTTAGCTCAATAGTTTGAGCAATAGCACGCTATGCTTTAGACCCAGGTTTGAGTCCTGGCCTTGGCTAATTCTTAACTTATGTTGGTTTTTTTTTGAATAAATTGTTCTTTAAGTGTGCCTTTAATTAATTCGGAAGTTATTTTATGTGTGTTTTATTATATAATGAATTCATACGTTAATTTATGTGCTTTAATGAAGTAACGTTTGTTTGTGTGTTTGCTTGTAAGGGGTAATCTCGTGAACTACCTAGCTGATTTAAAAATTAATGGTGGCAAAACGCTGGCGATCGTTCTTGCTTCTACAAGTCATTTAATTTTTTATTGCTATATTTTATGTTGTAACAACAACCCCCAAGGGATGTGGTTGCAAAAAACGTTCTAAAATGGCAATTTCTGTGGTATTGTTCGGGCTAGAAACTTGAAATTTGGTGTGGTGGTTACTTTTAGGATGTAAATACTCGCTTATAAACGGTTTCTAAAAACTTCGAAATTTAAAACGATGAAATAAACGACAAATTCAAAAAACGTTCTAAATTACTCTTTATTTGGAACTGTTAGGACTAGAAACTTAAAATTTGACACGGCTATTATTTTTAAAACGTAAATATTTGCACAGAACAATTTCGAAAAAATTCTAAATTTAAAAGAGTGCATGAAAAAAAAAACTTTCTAAAATTGCGATTTCTATGACATTGTTGGAGGTTAAAAAAAAAACCCAGCGTCAAATTAAATTGCATTTTACGAAAGAATAGTTGGAGGATGGCAAATGTGACTTGCAGTGGGCAAGAGGAGTTGAAAACTCTTGTCTTCTCTGTATTGATAATTATTGTGTAAATGCTTATTAACTACTGCTTTTCTAATATAATTTGTGTCAGAATATAGAAAATTTTACATCAAGATCTATGTGCAACTTACAATTTCGCTCGCCCAGCCATAGGCAAAATTGGGCAGCGCATGTGGTTAATATTGTATCAATCTTAGTATTGTACGATATTGTATATATCTTTAAATTCAATTTATTTTCGTCATCGGAACGAAGACCAACCGCTTACCTCTCAAACTCTCTCGGGGGTCTGGCGGGGTCGGCTGTGGGGTCTTCCTTCCCCCGTTGCTTCCTGGGTCCGGTCTTCTGGCTGTGGCCCGGTAAGTTGCAGAAATCTTTTTGCGCCTATACCTCACCGTTGGTTGTACACAAGTGGGTGATTTCTGTAAATTTCTATCTTCTCTGCATCTACATAAAGATTCCAGTGGAGGTACTATTTTTTTCCACAAATCTGTAAAAAACTCGAAAGAGCATCTTGTTAGAATACTTATGAACCTCTGTATCACCGCATTGTATATCTGCAACATATCTAAAAGGCAATTTTATCCATACAGTGGAATTTAAAAAAAGATTTCATTTATTAAGATTTATTATTTATAAAGATTGTATCTATGTTCTCTATCTACCATCATAGCAGTCAATATAAATTGTTCATAAGAACTCTTAACATACGGCAATACTGAGTTACATATTCATAAAAAGTTTCACATTGTTACTGCCAAAACCAACTTCGTAAATTTTGTGAAATTAAAAAGTCTGGAGGCGTCCAGAAATAGATTTTTTTTACAAAACTAAGTTCGTATTTTTTACATTTTTGTATTAGAAAATTGACAATATTTATGAGAAGTATGTAGTTTTCTGTTTATTGCAGATGTGAAAAAAGTACCTTTTAATCAATCATTTCTTATTTTCATGTTTTAAATTTTTTTAATTATTTTGACATGCTTAAAATGATGTATTCTAGCATCTGCGTAAGTATTTTTCAAATCAGACTTGTTGAGACATAAAGGGAAGCAAGAATTAATTGCCGAAACGTCAGTGAAGGCTCACTGTGGAGACACGAAATGTTTTTGGTTTCCGTCTGTTTGTCTGTCTGTTCCGCGATAACTGCCGTAAAAAGCGCCCGATTGGGTTAATTTGTGGTGGGTATGTTGGTGAGGTACCCGGATTTAGCTGTATAGTTTTTAGTTACATTTGGTTCATTCGTTCGAAATATATAGAACATTTCATTTTAGGTCATAATGCTTTCCTATGGGAACGCAGACGATTTTCAAATTTCAATTTTAACTGAAATGAAAATCACATATTTGAATAATAGATTTAAACGTAAATTAAGGATACTAAATTTTCGATATGGAGGTCTTAAATATATGCAATAGCCTTGAAAATTTGCCGATACATCTATTAGAATTTAGAAATTAATTGTTTAAATTATTGTAAAATGTTTTGCAACTGTTCGGGAAATATAAATCAATTTACTTTCCTATTTTTTACAAATTTTAAAATGGATTTCTTTTTCTTTCCTCTTTATTTTATTAGTTGCTTAGCAACCCTATTTCAAAGAATATCAAAATAAGAAATGTATATTTTTATCTAAAAAATAACAAGAATAAGAAGTTTATAAGAATTTGATAATATCATTCCATAAATCGTGTTTAATTTAACGCTTCTAATTTCTGAAACCTCCGAAGTATTTTATATGAATATAAATATGTATGTAACATAAAAAAAATTAAGTTGCGAATTGTAAGATGCTAAATAATATGAAAAGTGAAATTAGAAAACAATGACTTTTAGAGCTGACGTTGAGGCTCCTGATCTGCAGATTTACTAGTGTAAATTTAAGGAAAAATCCCAATTTTTACAGATATTTTTATCAGCGTGTATACGAATATTCTCTTTATCTCTACTTAAATCGCATTTAATTTAACATTTAACAATTTCGAATGATAGCGTTGATCTGAATGTTTACATTTCTTTCTCAAACATTGAAAGTTGCCTTAGTTACATCATTAATGACATCGCGATACAAAGAGATCGTTTTTACGGTTCATCATCAAAGCCTTCCGATTGTCGAAATGATCGGATGGGTGCGGTTATGGATTGAATACATCCTTTAATCTCGTTCTTGAATGGCTGCCTTTGTTGGTGTCTCGCCATGACAAATCAAACATACTAGACACTCGTTCTGTTATTATATTAAGATTACTAAGGGATTTAACCTGACTTTCTCGGAAACAGAATATAGGTAAAAATCACCCTTTTAACACTTTTCAACATAGTTGAAAATTACAACATTAAAGAGGTGAGTATAAAACATCACACTTTTTACTGAATGGTGTATGTAAATTTAGAATTTTATAAATACATTAATATTAAAAATATATCTACGTTTCGACCACCCTCTATGGTCATCTTTAGGAAAAATTCTTCATATCGGTTTTAAAGTTTCAAATGCGAAAAACAAGTTGAGTGTTACCCTTGTTAATTTTTAATTAGTGAACGGCAATAATAATGTGGCAACGGGCGGATTGTTTTTCTCATTTGAAACTTTAAAACCAATATAAAGAATTTTTCCTGAAGATGACCATAGAAGGTGGTCGAAACGTCGATTTATTTTTAATATCAATGTATGTATAAAATTCTAAATTTATATACACCATTCAGTAAAAATGTGTGATGTTTTATACTCACTTCTTTAATGTTGTAATGTTTCATGGTGTAATCGTCCAGCATTTATATTAGTTGAAAATTGTTCATGAATTCGGTTTTTTAGTCTGTCTGTCCGTGCTCTAACTCACGTAAATATTTTCGAATTGTCGTGCAATTGATATATGTTATTGAGGTTTACTATGGCATGTTCGGTATTGAAGATGAATTGTACACTTATAGCTTTTTTACAGGGACACTCAAAAGAATTCCGTTACATTACGGTCTATGCGAAAAATCATTTGCGGTTTATTTTAATGATGTTACGCAATTTCAAATGTATTGAAATTGATATATATCACTGAGGTGCACTACAAGAAGGTTACTATAGAATATGGTGTACATAGCACTTGTAGCTTCTTTACAGGGACATTCAAAAGAATTCCGTTACATTATGGTCTATGGAGAAAAATCGTTTGCGGTTTATTTTAATAATGTTTCACTGTTTCAAACATATTGAAATTGATATAAGGTGCAGTACAAGAGGATTACTATAGAGTATTGTGTGGATAACATTCATCGTTCATTTACAGGGACACACAAAATAATTCGGTACTGTCTGTTAACAATAATTGCTGGAAGTGCTTTTCAGTTGCTGAACGCGTTTTTAAATTTAACTCATTTTTTGCCTATTATTTGGTGTGTATAAATTTTATAGATCATATACAGGGCAGCATAAAAGTTCTCGAGTACATTTCCGTTTATTGACGGAAATTAAAGAAGGGAATTTTAAGCTGTGCTACGCGTTTCCTAACTGAACTAAAACTTAGCATTCTGTGTAGCATATATACAAATCTATAGATCATATACAGGGCTGCACAAAAGAGTTCGGTATTTTTTCGAATATTGTTCCGTAACTCCTGAAATTGTGTCTTTAAATATGTTGTTTTCCAAATTATTTACTTAGATATGAACTTTCTCCTTATTAAACGCTAAAGATTTGTAAAAATATTTTGTAAGTGTTGGGAAGTGTTACATAATCTGTGCTTGACCCATGATTTTTCGTTCTTGTTTATATTTTAAACACTAATAGATTTTATACATTTATCATATATTATTTTAAGATTGCCCATTAACAACACCGATAAGCATTTTCATATGGAAGATATCAATACTGTATTGAAATAAAATTTTGAGATTTAATAAAAGCTTATACTTTCATGTTAGCCGCATGCCAGGAGTGCATAGCCGAAGAAATTACCAAAGATTTCAATACTTATTACAGACTTTTTAATTCTGGTAATTTCAGCGGTTTAAGCGCATAGTTCGATCACATGTCTGGTAATTATTTTTTTTTATTTATATTATTTTATTATATTATTTATTTATTGATGAAGTGCCATTTCGTTATGGAATATTAGTCGGAAATTATAGCTGAACTATTTAACTTGTATGAGATGTAATCTTCCCAACTGAGCGAAAAAGTCCGGGTCAGGATTCGAACCTGGGATCCCGTGGCTGTACCTACCAATGCTCTACCAACTGAGCAATCCCGGACGAATATGGCTGAACTATTTCTCCCAGTTAACCTTATTAGGGTGGAGCGAAAAAAAATATTTTTTTTTTTACAAAAAACGGGTAGGTGCCAAAAGTTGCCTTTATACTAGTACATTAAATATCTGAAATTTTACCGCTGAAAAAAAATGGCTTGAGTCTGCGCTTTTGGTCCAAATGTCGAAATTTTGGATAAAATTTGACAATTTTTCAAAAAAAAAAATAAAAAAATTCTGTAGAACTGACTATGATTTAATAGTGTCATTTGAACCTTTGTTAATAAAGATTTAAAATATTGGAACGATAAAACGATATCTTTATTATTTTTAACTGGAGCAAAACTGACAAATTTCGGTAAAAGAGGGGCGTTGCCATTCTGGTACAGCATACAATGACTCGTTTAAAAAAAATAATAGAAAGAAGATTAAATAACGAAGCGCAGCAATTAGAAGATGCTGCATGTGAAATTGAAATAAACGAATCAGTATGCAATGATTCAATAACAGATAAAATTAAATTCCCATCTTCATCTTCATCTTCATATACCGAAACTCGATTGAAGTTTGAAACTTTTTCTAGAGCATGTGATAGCTATAGAATTTCTGATCAGTCTGCTATAGGCACAACAGAATAAATCACAAGTAATGGGACCACCAGTAAACGCTGGAAACGTGATTACACGAGATTAATTTTGACACAATTATTCAAATTGGTAAAGAAATCATATGAGATGTAATCTTCCCAACTGATCGAAAAAGTCCAGGCCAGTTTAATATAACTAGGGGATCCTGGGTTCGAATCCTGGCCCGGACTTTTTCGCTCAGTTGGGAAGATTACGTCTCATATGATTTCTTTGCCAATTTGAATAATTGTGTCAAAATTAATCTAGTTTTTAACTTGTGTTAAGTGCAAATGAGTTAATCTTTCACGAACAGACTGTACGCAATAGAGATACATTTTTAAAAGTCATGCTTGAAAATTATTTTAAAAATTGTAAAAAAATCAGTAAATTGAGATAGAGTTTTCAAAGAAACTGAGTTTGAAATAACATGTGTTTTTCTATTCGCCGGGGTAAAATTGAAATGGTGAAATTCAAATTTATTTATTAAAAGTTAAATTTCAATTTATTCATATATGCATCACTGCGCAGTGTGGAGTTAGTTTGAAATGGAACCAAAATGTTTGCATTTCTTGAAAAATACTTTTACTATAATCATTTCGAAATATATTTTGAGTTTAAATGAAATTGCAAAGAAACTTAATTTTTAATGACTTAAAATTATTATCACTTCTAATTTCTAAGATAGATTTTGAATATTATAAATGAAGATGACTTGCATACCCAAAGAAGTTTCGGATGTTTCTAACAAAAATATATCAAACTTTGATTAGTTGCTGTTCTGTTATTATAACTTATTGGCGCTTCTAGCATAATTTGGAAAATCGATGTTCATTTAAGGATGTGGAGGAAATAGTCTTTTGTAAAATCGCCGTACGTGCGATAGCCTCACATAGAATTCAATGAGTATTTATTTCCGTAGTTATGGTTGGATTTTTCAACTAATGATGCACTTCTGACGATTTGCAAGCACATTAGATGCTGATAAAAAGTTTGTCATGTAGTTTATATGAAAAGTCTATGTCGAGATATTCCTGTCTGAATTTCACGAGTAATTCACAAATTTAGGTGGGAGGGGGAAATAAGATAAAACTTTAAAATACATTTTTAAAAACGCATAATTTTTTTAATTGAAATATTGAATAACTTAGTGACAAACCTAACCAATAAATATGTTGTAGGATGTTTGTTAGCTTCAAAAGAAAAAGAGCAATTTATATTTATTTTCGTGGTTATGGTTGAATTTTCCAACTAATGCACTTTTTACCATTTTCAAGCACATTAGTTACTGATAAAGTTTTATCATGTTTGAATAAAAGTCGTGGTACTCTTATTTATGTATACATTTTCATGAGGAATTTACAACAGTATGGAAAAATTAAAGGAAAAATGCACGTATAAAATGAAAGGATATTGGTAGAAAAAAATTGATTTTTACCCCTGGGGTAATTTTCTTCTTTTTTACAAAATATTTGTTCGCTTTAATATAACTAGTGGACACAACCCGGGCATCTCGGATTATAGAATGTAGCTGAAAACAATTTTCTTTAATTGAAAACTCTAACAATTTTTTTACATTTAATATATTTTTTTTATATTGTCCACTAAAATCACCAAAAAGAATTTTTATATGAAAAATATTAATTATATATTCAAATAAAGTTTTAAAAAGTTTTAAATCGATACCTTCATATTAGTCGCATGGCAGGAGTTAATATCGGAAGAAATCAACTTGTACTTTGTACAACTTGTACAACAGCCTTTTTTGATTCTGATAATTTTAGTGGTTTAAGCGTATAGTTTGATTACATGTTTGTTAAATTTGTGTTTTATTTATATTATGTTTATATATTTATTGATAAATGTTTAATTTAGTTATGGAATATTGGCCAGAAACAAACGCTGAACTATTTACATTGTGTAAAGTGCAAACAGGTTGATATTTTGTAATCGGGCTGAACGTGATAGAGATAGAATAAAAAAAAATTATGCTTGAAAATTATTTTAAAAGCATACAAATTCAGTAAATTGAGATACAGCTTTCAAACAAATTGCATTTGAATGAACATTTTACTCTTATTCGAAGGTGTAAAAATTAAAGTTGTAAAATGTTTAGACGTTTCAAAAATGCAGTAAAAGCAAGATTTATTTTTCAGAGATTTCCACCGTCAATGTGAACTCAGCGTTACCCACGGACATATTTTTGCTTTATAATACAGATTTGAGATCTATAATTGTGGGAACACGTTTTCCCTATCTTCAGCAAGCGACAACCAATCAGATGCCGTCGTACGCAGCATTCCGATTTGCGTCAGGAAACTGTAGGGTGTGAGGCGTGCGTGCTCCACACGACATTGCTCGCGCCAAGTCAATAGAATAATATTCGCCGGAGAAGTGACGCGTAGTAATCCAGAGTGGAGTTGGGAAATGCGAGTGGAACAGAGATGACGTTGCTGGCAGACAGCAGTGAAACGGAAAGATGTTTTTTTCCCTTCGATTTAAATGAGTTTGACTAATCTGCTTGTGGCGGATCTACATGTGTGATGATGCTGTTATATATTTTCCTGTAAATAGACCACATTGTAAATATTGTCCGTTCTCAATATAATCATTTTAAAAGATTCAAGCTGTGTCGTCCATTCATTAATTAGTGCCAGTGATTAAATTCCCATATAATTACTGCATCTCTGATTGACTTTTGTTTAAAGATTGTTTTAATGTGTTACACAAGATCAGAAACATTTATTTAGAAAGATGTAATGGGTTTCAATTATATCAATTATAAAACTGAATTTACGATGATATATAACACATTTAAACTTTCTTGAAACAGAAATAAATCAGAAAGGCAGTACATACGTATGCATCCTAACTTATATTAAATCAAACAAAAACATCTCAGATTTTTTTTTTTTTAATTTTTTTTTTTTTTTTACTCTATCAGGGCTAAAAAGCATTGCTAATCTACCCATCTTTTTTTTTTTTTTTTAATCGTAACCTTGTACCGGTGTATTTTTTATGAGTCGACCATTAATTTAAGAAATTTCACATGAGACAATACCATATAAATCCAAAGTATCACAGAATGGTTGGGCCAACGTTGGCTAATTGTTGGCACACGTTGGCCCCAGTAAGAAAAGTCCGTCTTACCGTTCTATTGGCCAACAAATCATTTGCCAACAAAGGGCCAACGTTGGTGCTAATTAGCTAGTCGGAATTTGGCTTAGAAACCGTTAAAATTAGATGGACCTACCCAGGTAGCACAAAAGTATGGGCCCATGTGGGACCATATGGGACCCATGTGGACAGATGGGGTCTAGCTGGGCCCATTTGTCCATGAGAAACCCAGGTAAATCTATGTAAATTGGTTTTGTAGCATGTGGTTCAAAGCGCACTTATCGTGTATTTATTTTATTATTAGTTGTTTACTACTTTATTAATCCATTAAATTAATCATAAAAAAACAAGAAAATGTTGAACTAATAGTATCTGTACAGCATTTGGTAAAACTATATAGATTTGCATGGATCGATATGGGTACCTATATAGATCTTAATAGAAAATCTATCAGAATCTGGGAACAACTTTTTAGCGTTACACATAGCCTTTTTTAAGTTAAATTAAAATAAAAGTTAATGATAATATAAATAATATGTAATTATTTACATAGTAATTAAATATTATCATTATATATTTAATAATGAAAATATAATATCTATGCAAATTGATTTTGTAATATGTCGTTCGGAGCGCATTTATCATGTATTTATTTTAATATCAGATGCATACTACTTTATTAATCATTAAATTAACCATAAAAACAAGAAAATGTTGAATTAATAGTATCTGTACAGTATTCAGTAAAACTACATAGATTTGCATGGATCGATATGGGCGACCTATATAGATCTTAATAGATAATCTATCAGAATCTGGGAACAACTTTTTAGCATTACACATAGCCTTTTTTAAGTTAAATTAAAATAAAAGTTAATGATAATATAAATAATATGTAATTATTTACATTGTAATTAAATATTATCATTATATATTTAATAATGAAAATATAATATCTATGCAAATTGATTTTGTAATATGTCGTTCGGAGCGCATTTATCATGTATTTATTTTAATATCAGATGCATGCTACTTTATTAATCATTAAATTAACCATAAAAACAAGAAAATGTTGAATTAATAGTATCTGTACAGTATTCAGTAAAACTACATAGATTTGCATGGATCGATATGGGCGACCTATATAGATCTTAATAGAAAATCTATCAGAATCTGGGAACAACTTTTTAGCATTACACATAGCCTTTTTTAAGTTAAATTAAAATAAAAGTTAATGATAATATAAATAATATGTAATTATTTACATTGTAATTAAATATTATCATTATATATTTAATAATGAAAATATAATATCTATGCAAATTGATTTTGTAATATGTCGTTCGGAGCGCATTTATCATGTATTTATTTTAATATCAGATGCATACTACTTTATTAATCATTAAATTAACCATAAAAACAAGAAAATGTTGAATTAATAGTATCTGTACAGTATTCAGTAAAACTACATAGATTTGCATGGATCGATATGGGCGACCTATATAGATCTTAATAGAAAATCTATCAGAATCGGGGAACAACTTTTTAGCATTACACATAGCCTTTTTTAAGTTAAATTAAAATAAAAGTTAATGATAATATAAATAATATGTAATTATTTACATTGTAATTAAATATTATCATTATATATTTAATAATGAAAATATAATATCTATGCAAATTGATTTTGTAATATGTCGTTCGGAGCGCATTTATCATGTATTTATTTTAATATCAGATGTATACTACTTTATTAATCATTAAATTAACCATAAAAACAAGAAAATGTTGAATTAATAGTATCTGTACAGTATTCAGTAAAACTACATAGATTTGCATGGATTGATATGGGCGACCTATATAGATCTTAATAGATAATCTATCAGAATCTGGGAATAACTTTTTAGCATTACACATAGCCTTTTTTAAGTTAAATTAAAATAAAAGTTAATGATAATATAAATAATATGTAATTATTTACATTGTAATTAAATATTATCATTATATATTTAATAATGAAAATATAATATCTATGCAAATTGATTTTGTAATATGTCGTTCGGAGCGCATTTATCATGTATTTATTTTAATATCAGATGCATACTACTTTATTAATCATTAAATTAACCATAAAAACAAGAAAATGTTGAATTAATAGTATCTGTACAGTATTCAGTAAAACTACATAGATTTGCATGGATCGATATGGGCGACCTATATAGATCTTAATAGAAAATCTGTCAGAATCTGGGAACAACTTTTTAGCATTACACATAGCCTTTTTTAAGTTAAATTAAAATAAAAGTTAATGATAATATAAATAATATGTAATTATTTACATTGTAATTAAATATTATCATTATATATTTAATAATGAAAATATAATATCTAATGCAAATTGATTTTGTAATATGTCGTTCGTATCATGTATTTATTTTAAAATATCAGATGTATACATTTTTATTAACGAACCATAAAAACAAGAAAATGTTGAATTAATAGTCTCTGTGCAGCATTTGGTAAAACTACATTAGATTTGCATGGATCGATATGGGCTACCTACATAGATCTTAATAGAAAATCTATCAGAATCTAGGAACAAATTTTTAGCGTTACATAACTTTTTTAAAGTTAATTTAAAATAAAAGTTAATGATAATATACATAATATGTAATTATTTATATTGTAATTAAATATTATGATTATATATTTAATAATGATATAATATAATATTTATGCAAATTGATTTTGTAATATGTCGTTCGGAACGCATTTATCATGTATTTAATTAAAAATATCAGATGTATATTACTTTAGTAATCCATTAAATGAACCATAAAAACAAGAAAATGCTGAATTAATAGTATCTGTACAGCACAAAATCTGTACATTATTCGGTAAAACTACATAGATTTGCATGGATCGATACTGGCTACCTATATATCTGGGAACAACTTTTTAGCGTTACACATAGCCTTTTTTAAGTTAATTTAAAATAAAAGTTCGTGATAATATAAATAATATGTAATTAACTATTATCATTATATATTTAATAATGATAATATAATATCTATGCAAATTGATTTTGTAATATGTCGTTCGTAGCGCATTTATCGTGTATTTATTTTAATATCATATGTGTATTCGTTAGTAATTCATTAAATTAATCGTAAAAAATTATAAAATGGCGAATTAGCCATAGCTGTGCAGCATTCACAGTAAAACTTGTATATTTGTGTGGATCAAGATAGGTTGTCGATATAGATCTTTATAGAAATCTGGCTGAATCTGGTACAACTGCTTTGCGATAGCTTATATCTACTCGAGTGGCAACACAGACGGACCATAGCAATGGCGGCTGTTTCAGGGAGGATCCATGATCGCTGTGTTTACGTCTCAGAATTAAGGTAAGTACCAAGTACTCTGTAATGTATACTTGTTTTAACTGTTTTTTTTAATCTTTTATGCATACAATTTATATTTGTATCTACAAGTTTTAAAACTAACTTAATCCGTATTTAAATCTGCGATCCGAGCGTTTTGTTTTTGACGATATTTATCAATTTTTCAGTAAGATGCCATGTCGTTATTAAATATGAAGGTTTTGTTCAGGTAGTTAAAAGTAAAATAATACATTCATTTCCGTTTTAAAATTTATTTTAATAGAGTAATCTATTTCCATATGCGATGTTAAGTTCTTGTTTGACACTAAATTTATTATTAAGGAACTTTTTATAATTATATACAGTGTCTCACATAAGTGATGGGACACTTGTGCTTTACAAAAGGAAACTAATCAAATAAATTAAAAAAACATGTACACATTTTTTTTGTGGGTGTGTTTCATACTTAAATTTAGTAAAGATTATTACATAACATACATTTTGTCAAAATATTAAAATATTAATTTAATAAAAATACAAATGTTTAGAACGGAGCAAAAAATAGCTCACATAAGTGATGGGACACCATTATATATGCAACAAAAATCGCCTGAAATAAGCAATAAAAATATTTTTTGGGGTTTTATTTTTACTTAAAAGCAATTGGCAATAATTTATAAAATCGTCTGCAGTATTTCTCTCCAGTTTGTTTTGGAATTTTTGTGTTTTTTAGCTCTGTGTATTCATGAATGCTAAACGAAAAGAAACTTCGCCTGAAATTCGAAAATTAGTTATTAATTTGCATATTGAACGTGGAAAATCTATTAGAAAAACTGCTGAAACAGTTAACTTGAGTCGTTCAACAGTTTTCAATATCATTAAACGATATAAAAAGAATCATATGATTCAGGATAAAAGAAGACCTGGCTGACCATCAAAGCTATCCAATGGAATAAAGCGAATTATCGTTCGAAATATTAAAAAAAATCCAAGAATTAGTGCTTCAAAAGTTGCTGCTGATTTACAAGCATTATATGGAATAATTGTTAATCCTGAAACTATTAGAAGGGTAATTCGATCTGCTGGATATCACGGTAGAGTAGCCAGGAAAAAATTCTTCGTAAGTGAAAAGAATAGAAAACTCAGACTAGCTTTCGCAAAATCCAACATAAATAAGAATTCTGATTACTGGAATAAAGTTATATTTGCTGATGAGAGTAAATTTAATATATTTGGTTCTGACGGTAGAATCTTGGTGTGGAGAAAACCCAGGGAAGAACTTCGCAAACAGAACTTGGTACCAACAGTAAAACATGGTGGAGGAGGAGTTATGGTATGGGGGTGTATGTCGTCCGCTGGAGTTGGTAATTTTGTTTTTATTGACAGTATAATGGATCAGTACAAGTATATTGATATTTTAAAGCAAAATTTGAAATCTTCAGCACGAAAATTGAACCTTCATAACGATTTTAAATTCTACCAGGACAATGACCCCAAGCACACTGCTCTGAACGTTAGACTCTGGCTGCTATATAACTGTCCTGAAATAATAAAAACACCACCACAATCTCCAGACTTAAATCCCATAGAGAATATTTGGCAAGAATTGGAATCAAGAATTCGCAAACACACCATTTCTTCAAAACAACAACTAAAATCGGTGCTTCAAGAAGAATGGGGTAAAATCACTCCAGAAATCACAAAAAAAATAGTCGAATCCATCCCAAAAAGATTAAATCATGTTTTAAAAGTAAAAGGAAATCCAACAAAATATTAAAACCTTTTAAAAAGTAAAATTTGTGGATAAATATTTGATGGAAAAGTAAGTGTCCCATCACTTATGTGAGCCATTTTTTGCTCCGTTCTGAACAATTGTATTTTTACTAAATTAATATTTTAATATTTTGACAAAATGTATGTTATGTAATAATTGTTACTAACTTTAAATATGAAACACACCCAAAAAATTTTTGCACATGTTTGTTTATTTATTTTATTGCAGTTTCTTTTTATAAAGCACAAGTGTCCCATCACTTTTGTGAGACACTGTAGCAACAATTTATATTTTGTTCTAATGTATTATATGGTGCATATTTTGCTGAAGAAACAAACTTAAATATGCCTTAATAAGCATATTTGGGCAATTTTTAGAATACATATATGTATGTATTACTTAAATTCAAAGAAGGCAGCGTAGTTATAACCAGGGCTTTACAAATTTGATAAAATCTGGTAGCCAGCAAAAAGTTCTAGTTGCCAGTAAAAATAACCCTTCCCCGTCATTGATTTTTTTTAAAAAAGGGTTTTTTTATGAATTAATTGAGAGAAAAAAAGAAGCATAGTTTAGAATTATTATTGTGCTGTCCTTAAAAAAAAAAAAAAAAAAAAAAAAAAAAAACCCACAGTGAAATGTTTCTTAAAAAAAAAAAAAAAAAAAACACCCTTACTACATCAAATATTTTACTAAAGTCAATGTTTTTTGTTTTGTTCTGTTTTTATGCACTTTTTAGAATGTTAAAAATACCTAAGGAGTGCTTATTTAGTTTTAAAATAAATGAAAATAACAATTGCAGAATTCTGGCAAAACATGAGCGCTTCATATTCACAGATTTTCTTTTATAATAAAACTTTAGAATGATCTACATAATTTTTGGTACTTTTCGGTTAGCCTGGCGCTAGTGATATATGCACATATATAAATACATATGTATATACATACATATATATATGTATGTATATGTGTATGTATATATACTTATATGTAGATATGTGTATATATATATGTGTGTTTGTGTGTATATAACATGTATGTATATTACTGGCACCCGGCTAACCAAAAAGTACCTAATTTTTTTATGTTAAACCATTAATATGTAATAAAATGCTTCGTTTTCAGCTGATTATGTCAGGTGCAGGGTTGGCATTTTTGCCAGGACAGTGGCAAAAACTGGAAAAAACCAGGGCAAAAATGGAAAAAAATGGCAAATTCTTATTGGTCTTTAATGTGTGATCTATAAATTAAAAAGGATCATAATGGTATAAATAATTGGATATTAGATTTAATAACATACCATTTAATATTTTTATTTTAATTTGCTAATTAATAAACATAATTAAAATAATTTTGTATATTTTAAATGTTTATAAAATAGGTGGGATTCAGTCTAATAGGAACTTAAGAACCAAATTAAAAACCAGATATCTATCTTTTTTTCCCCTTAACTACAGCATTTTGTCAGTCATCATATTTATTATTTCTACTGCAACATTCTTTTATCTAAGCAAATACAAAACACAGAACAATAAATTATATACCATATAAAAGGATTTTGAACAAGTTTCTGACATAGTACACTTACATTTTGTTAAAACATGTTTCCTTATTAAAAATTGTGGTTAATTAAAAATTAAATTGGCATTGTTTTCTTAAATGAAAAGATAGATTTTTTCAAATTAGTGTTTTCACAAAAATTATCAATTTATAAAAAAAAATAATAGTACAAACATGGCATATGTAATAAGAGTACATTATTTACGTAATATATAATATGTAGAATACGAAAGTACAACTGAGGATTATGGAGGATTATTCGAGCTAAAAGAGAGAAACTTCCCCAATTCATATTTTGCAGAAAAAGTGATTAGTAGTGTCAATGAGTATAATTGGTGGAGAAGTATCGAAAAAACTTGTGAGATTTCGAAAGACTTCTGCTCATTAGTTGCACATCTTGAAATATGTCCAGCAAGTAGTGCTGCTATTGAAAGATTTTTTTCGAATTTTTCATTTGTGCAAACTAAAATTCGAAATAGATTTTCTACAAATACTTTTTCTAAACTAGTTTATTGTTATGAAATGTTAAAACAGCAATAATTAGGTTGTGGTGGAGATATCACTGAAGTACATGAAATTTAATAGTGTTCTGCTTTAAATATAATTTTATATAAATTGAATTTAGAATATAATTGTTTATTTGAATTTCTAACACATATAAACATAAATGCTTTACACATTTAGAGCCTGCACAATGTGAATAATCAATAATATTATGCGTATAATCAATAATAATTATTGTATAAACATGAATAAATAATTAAGTTTTCTATTTATTTATATAAAATAAGTATTTTTTTCATTTATAATTTTGTTATACTTTTGTTTGTGTTTAACATTTTGTTTGTTCATTTATAATTTTTGTTATAAGTTAGTATTCTTTCATAAAAAGGATAATTATATTTATTTAACTTCAAAAATAGTGCTTAGAGTTAAAAAATAAATTTAGAATATTGACTTTTAACTACGTATTAAGTTTCTTTTTTCTTTCATGAAATATTTCTTTCTCTTTTTCTGGGGAAAAAAACTAAATGGACATAGTGTATTTTTGCCACCACTTTGGCAAAAACCTATTTTTGCCAGGACAGTTTTAACCAGGTTTTTTCAATTAAATATTTTCGTAGTCTTAGAAAACATTTTAAATTGAATTTCTTTAAAATGATTTTAAGCTAAATTTAAATATTTCAAAGTGCATCAAATTTTAATGAACATCAATGACTGACTGGCGGCTAGCCAAAGATAAATCTGTGGCTGGAAAATTAGATTCTGCAGAGATTGAATTCGGGCTGAATTATTAACTCTAAAATTAGATTCTGCAGAAATTTTTTTACTTTCGAATGGCAACTCACAACTCACAAACATAGCCAAAGCTGCCGCCACATATCTTAGCAGACTATCAAACATAAACATGTGCAACTCGCTTCAAAGTGGTACTTAGTGTGGCCTAGGGTTGGGCAATTTGCCGGCAAAATGGTATTTTTGCCAGGACAGTGGAAAAAACCTGGTAAAAACCGGCAAAAATTGGCAAAAACTGGCAAAAAGGCTGGATTTAATAAATATATTAAAAAACATAATTTTGTATAATATTATAATTGAGACTTAAATCAGAATATTAATTAAATGTTTCATTAATATTAATTTGATTAATTAAAATAATTTTCATTGGTAATATGAATAAAAAAATATCAATAATAAATCATAATCAATTTTGTAGATAAATTTATGTGTTGGTGACAAGTAAAAACTTTTTACTTTTCTCAAATTAATGTAGTAATGCTGCATTTAAAATGAATTTACATTAAAAAAATTTTAAATCAACAGTTTCTACATTTAAAAAATCTATAATAAAAAACAATATTAATGCATAAACATTTGCCAAATCAATCTTCATTTTATCTTTATTTGAGCCTTTAGGTATAACTTTTACGAATACTTTATAGAAGTAAATGGTACTACTTGATTATTCCGTTGACCAATTTTGCCAAATTAAACAAATCGCCAAACTATTCACCAAACTGTACAAATGAAAAAATATTGCCATTCTAAAATTTTATTTTAAGTTAGGAAAATGAATGAATTTTAATTTTAAAAAAATCCCTAAATAATAGGGTTACTTTAATGATAAAGTTCACTCATGACGTAACGACATAGCAAATATAAAATTTGATTAATCCAGATTATTTAGGACAAAATAATACAAAGAACAGTTTACGTGTTTAAATGCAGAATTATTAAATTAAAT
This sequence comes from Maratus michaelseni, assembly GCA_963931845.1. Lineage (NCBI taxonomy): Eukaryota > Metazoa > Arthropoda > Arachnida > Araneae > Salticidae > Maratus > Maratus michaelseni. Next base: position 89,396,172 of record OZ007597.1, on the reverse strand, counting down.
CATAAGCAATAAGATATTTTTAAGATATTGAATTTGTGAATTAAGTGTAAGTATTTTAAATGTAATAATCGAATTTATTAAGGAACATAATAAATATAACGGAAGATTGTAAAGAATTCAATACTCTTTATTTAGTCAAAAAACGTAGAAAAAAAACTATAAAATGTATGTAAACATTAGATATAGGCTTGAAGCAAATACAGAAAAATAAAAATATTTTGTGGACAAAAATTTGTGACGGCAGTTGAAACTAATCTGTTATATATTTTCTCTTTTAATATCATGAGATAATCATTTATTGACATAAGTTTCATTTTAAATAACGAAAGAAAAAACAAATTAGTAAAACCTTAATAAAAATACAAATAAAATAAATTAAAATTCAGATGATGACGTAACGAACACTTGTAACGTGTTTAATGTCAAGTGAAAATGACATTTATGATGATCCATAATTGGCATTTAATCTTATAGTTTGGCAATAGTTTTTTGGTCAACGGGATAATCAAGTAGTATACCAAGTAAATTTTTAAAATTCCTACAACTTTTTTTTTTTTTGGGGGGGAGGGGGTGGGGGGGGAAGGGAGTTATAAAAAACACATGGATTGAATGAAATTAATCTGTATAAGAGAGGGGAGGGGTAGAATAATTTTAATTGATTATTTAATGTTGCAAATATAGGCAAATTAATCTTTTAGGTAATTTTTCTTACCATTTTACCCATTGCCATTATACAGGCTACAGACTTGAATCTTGATTGGATCATAGGAAATGAGAATGAATGATCTTGCAAAATGTTTTGTTTCTATTGTTTTTACTTTGTTAACTTCAAATTACTGTTGTTCTCATAACATAGCAAAATTGGTAAGTGCTATTTCTCTCCCAGACTTTGCTACAAAATTAACTGAAGCATAAGGATTGATTGTTTAATTATTATGACAGTTTAAACCAAAACCAGTAATTTACTAAGAAATACTAACTACTTAGATTACTGTTTTAATGATGCATTGAATATTCTAAGGTAAATAAAAAAATAAATTTACATATCATTAGAATTGAAATTATTAAAAACAAAAGTATATTAATTACATCGCTGTAAAAAAACATACCTATTTTTGCCACTTTGGCAAAAAGTGGCAAAAATGTATTTTTGCCAGGACTGTTTTTACCGGTTTTTTCCATGGTTTTTACCACCTTTGGCAAAAACGTGCCAACTAGTGGCCAATCTAGTGGCCAGTACGTTTGTTCTATTGAACTTTATAGTTATTCTTCATTTCTTTTTTTAATTTAAAATTAATTTTAAATAGATTGTGATGAGTCTGCATTTACAATGTAAGCACAGCCAAGTTGAAATCAAACATCAATAATTGCAGTTTTTGTCAAGCCTTAAAATAAGCATGGAAATGGAAATATTGATCCCATTTCTAAAAATATTGAAGGCGGATTCCTCTAAATTGACTGTTTCCTGGAGTGAGGAAACTCTTAAAGTTTTAGATAATTCTTCTAAGCCTGCTCTCTGAGAAAATTCTAAAATGCCTGTTTCAATGTTGCATTTTTTTTAACCAAAATAACTATTCTTTATTAATATTAATTAATTTTTAATATAAATCATAATTATTTTAAACTACTGTTTTTAATTCATAGCATCAAAATAATATCACGCGTAATTTCATTAAACATTAAAATAATTTGCAGAAAGTTTTTGGCTTTATACAAGTCTGCTGAGCACCAGTGATATATAATTTAATTTATATATGTATGTATATACATATGTACCTATTGTATATATGTATATAAATATGTGTGTGTATAAATATTATGTAATATCACTAGTGTCCAGCAAACGTAAAAGTACTAATATTTGTTTTTATGGTACTTCTCTACTATCCCGTCGACCACTTTTCATAACAAAAAACTATCGCCAAACTGTAACGCTAAATAAACGGGAGAACTTTGCCATTGGAATATCAAAATAAATAAATAAATAAAATGTCAAATTAAAAACCACTTGATGACGTAACAAACACGTATAATGCTTCTGAATCAAGTAAATGGGACTGCATTTTTGGTGTTTAATCTTACAGTTTGGCGATAATTTTTTGTTATGAAAAGTGGTCGACGGGATAATAGAGAAGTATTGTTTTTATTTATAAAATAATTCCTTCTAATACAAATTTATTTTATATGAATTTGATACTGTATTTTTAAATATGGATTATTTTTAATTAAGTATACTAAATATTTGTTTACTATTTTCATATTATTGCTATTATTATTAAATTTATATTATTATATTCTTTTGTGGATTTCAAACAGAATTTGCACTTTTGATAATTTTAAAAATAACTGCTAAATCTTTTGGCTTGTATTGGATTTTTTCCCCCAATCTCTTACAACTGCTGATTCACTGTTATGGAAATGGAAATGCAATGATTATGATTTAAAGAGTCTAAAATAGTTCACATTTCACATTAGTGCACCAAAGGTAAAGAGATGGAGGAGGGGGGGGGGGGATTATTAAGAAAGTTAAACACTAAACATTCATTAAAAAAATAAGAAATGCCATGATGTTTAAAAACCAATATAAAGAAAAGCACAAATTAGAAAGAATTCAGCTTACTGCTATTTCAAGAATATATTAAAAGACAGTAAAAAAAAAATATATATATATATATATATCTTCCTCAATTGGGAGTCTTTTAGAGCTGTAAAAGTTGTATGCAAAATTATTACTAACCTTTTGGGCTTTTTTTTTTGTTTGTTTTTGAATGTGACATGTTTTCAGTACAAAATATTTTCACGCACATTAAACAACAATTATTTTTGTTTTCTCTTTTTTATGAATAATAATTATCCAAAGCTCATAACTTCATCCAGAAAAAAAAAAAAAAAAAAAAAAACTGTGCCGGGCCTCTAAATTTTACAATGATTATCTGTCAAATGAAAAACAAAAAAGACACCAAATTTAATGCTGTTGTGAAAGTGTAATATATTTGCATTAAAAAGCTAACATTACATATTAAAACGTAAAATTTCAGCTACAGTGATATTAAAGTAGCCAAGATCAAGGCTAAGCTATCGTATTCGCCCATGGTCTGCCATCTTGTTTTTTAAATCAAAACATATTAAACTTTTATTATTGAATATTAATAAATTAGGGTACTTTTCGGTTAGCCGGGCGCCAGTGATATATATACACACACACATATCTACATATACATATATATTACATACACATATATCTATGTATGTATGTGTATATATATATATATATATACACATATATATACATATATATTTATAGATGTACCTATATCACTGGCGCCCAGCTAACCGAGAAGTACCTAAATTAGTCAGTAAATTAAAATAATATGTTTATAATAAGTAAATAGGGATGAAAATTATTTTGGAAATGAGAATCAAACCATGTTTTGATTAAAAAAATTTTTAAGCAATCCCGCTTGTTTACATTGTGTTATGATCACTCTATATTAAAATAGACTGATTCATTTTTCCAATTGCTTATTTTATGTGCCTTTGTCTCCTATGGCACTGACACTTCAACAATTATGTAATGTAAATTATCCCCAATTTAAATTTTTGGGCTATGATGTCATACACTCACGCACAGTTTTTTTTTTTTAAATCGGTTATAAAAAGGGAAAAAGTCGCCAAATTTAGGAGATTTTTTCCCATAATGGCAACCTAGCTATCGTGTTAAATTATTGGTTTGGCGCAGGCTTGAAAATCACGCCAATCAAAAAGTCACCAAACATCGGTGCATGAGTGTAACGCATCTGTTCCAATTTTTGTTACAGTAATTCCTCCAGTAGGTTATAACTTTATCCTCTAAGTTAACTATTACTTCTTTTCCTGCAGTTATAAGAAAATATAAGGAAACATATAATTTTGTAATTCAGTCTATCACAACTTTGTCTGTGCATATTAGTTAAATGATAATTAAAACCATGTTTAAAAAACAAGATGGCAGACAGCGAGCGAATATGATAGCTGTTCCAAGACCAAAATAAAGAATAAACACTTTTTAATTTTTATTTTAACACGGAATATGAAGTTTTGAAATATGTTTAATGGATAGTATAAGGAGCATTCAGTTATATATTCAGGGCATGTTTAGGGAGATTCTCCCCTAAGGAAAGCTTCTGGATTTTATAGTTTTTGATGGTTTAGATGTGTAAAGTAAACAAAAATATGTCTAAAAGATATGTCTAAAAATATATATAATATATAATCATCTTTTGAAGATAATTAATTTTAATTATAAATAACAATGCTTTTGTTAGTGTAAATATTTTTTGTTTTAATAATTTTTATTTTAAATATTTAAAATTTATAAAATAGTTTTCATCTTAAACTGTTTAAGAAAACAAACAACCAGATATAGTATGGAAAATGATGCAGGTTTGTTTTAGACAGGTATTTTAGAAATTATTTTGGAAAATATCAGTTTCATCATCTAAAAATTAAAAGTAATTCATTCAAATCAAACTTATGTAGTTTGGGAAACAAAATCTGTAAATAAACGGGGTAATTTTACTAATCAGATAATCAGACCAGGGCCCGATTAGCAAGTTTTTGTGCCCAGGGCACTTTCAATTTTTCGTGCCCCCATAGATTGGATGGTTTACTGATACTAGTTTTTTAGTCTACTTATTCGAAAAGTGTTAACTAAAAAAATTAACGTTTTCTGGAAAATTTAAAAACAGTTCCAAGAATAAAAATAAAATATTATTTCTATTATTTATTGAAATGTGCTTTTAACCATAGATTGAGATATATTTATGTCATTTCATCGTATTAATATCTCAAACATCACATATTTTCAGTTGTCACTTTTCGAATAAATGTGCAATATGATACAATTGAATGACTTGATAAATACAGTACATCATTTACTATAAAATAATGATAGGAAGTCTACTTATTGATATTAAATGATACTGTTATTGATATTAAAGTACTGTTATTGATATTAAATGATAAAATGAAACTGAGTGCAAACAAAAGTCCTAAAAGTATTAAAACAACTTCTATTTTAAATTCTAATTTCATGCCCCTCAGAAATTTCGTGCCCAGGGCGTGGGCCCCGGGTGCCCGTGCGTAACTTGCAGGCATGTTTATTAAAGTTACTTGTAATTTATTATTTTTTTTTGTTAATTAAATGCATCGTGAGTTATGAATGATTTTTGTCTCATGATCACAGTTTTTTTTTTCTCTTGCACTGTTGCATTCAGAAATTTTGTTTGAAACATCAACTTTGATAGCATGTTCTAAAAGATTTTCTGCCTTTACTGAAAAATAGAAAATCTTTTTGATTGCATACTTTCTAAAGTATCTGCCAATTTCATGCATTGGCAAACCAAATTGAATCCAAAATTGTCTGACAGGAAAAAATTATTTAATTCAAATTTTTTTTTTAAATAGTTATTGTTAGGACCTAGGTACATGATGGCCCTAGGTACACAAGTCTCCCCTACTTAATTTTAAAGAAGGGGACATAAGGTGTATGTAATAGTGATTAAAATGCAATTTTAAATACTATTTTCTCAACTTTTTTTTTTTTGCTTGAGCAAATTGAAAATATTCCGAGCAATTTAATTTTTGTTGAAATTTTAGAAAGTTTTATACAATGCAGTGCTTGAAATTCAATTTCCCCCTATTAGGGGAATCTCCCTCCCAACATTTTTAAATGGGAGGAGGTGGGGGGGTTGAACTTGTTTGGGAGGGAGAAAAAAACCCACTATTGTTTTGCATGCTATTTAAAATACATTAATACAGATATGACAGAATACCATTGAAAAAATTTAAATCAGTGACTCAGAATAATTACTCAAAATATTTATTTTTAAAAAAGGAAGAAAGTCAACCTTTACATATAACACGACTATTTTAAACTTTCATCAAATGTTATGGGCCCTTAATCCCCTGACTGCCGAGCAAAAGGGTAAATTTGTAATGTTATTTTCTCTGCAATTTTCTAAAAATGCTAAAAAAAGAGAAATTTTCAAACTTGATATAAAAAACTTAATTATGTGTATGAGTTTGTACCCTTGAGTTTTAAAACTGCTTTATATTTGTGGCATATTCTGCAGCATAGTGAATGGATATATCAGTTCACGACGGTGAGAAGGTTAAGAATTGGATTACTAAATGAATTTCTGAATTTAGATTTTCTTCAATTTATGGTGCTGAAGCCTGTTTCACAAGGTACCCTTAGGGAAAAAAATTGTGAATTTCGTCAGTCGGTCGAGGGAAAAGAATTGTGAAATTCTTCGATTGCTCATGAGGAAAAAAATGCAAAATTATCAGTCAGCTGTGGAAAAAAACAATGCAAAATTTTATAGTCGGGCAAGAGGTAAAAAATTGTGAATGTCATTTTTCTGTTGCCAGACGAAAGCGGGAAAATTTGTTAATCTGTTGCAGAAAAAATCATGAAATTTGTCTGTTAGTCATGGTGAAAAATTGCAAAATTTGTCGATTGGTCGTGTTAAAATATTGCAAAATTTGTCAGTCGATCGCAGGAAAAAATTACGAATTTCATCAATCTGTCACAAGAAGAAACTGTGAAATTCGCCAATTGGTTGTAGGGAAATGTTGCAAAATTCATTAATCAGTCACAGGGAAAAAAATTAATAAAATAAATTTTCTGTTGTACATAACACAGGAAAAAAAAATTTAGAATTTCATCGGTCTGTCACAAGAAGAAACCATGAAATTCCCCAATCAATCATAAAAAAAATCGAGAAAATTGTTAGTTGGTTGCGGTAAAAAAATTGTGAAATTTGTTGATCTGTCCCATGGAAAAATCACGAAATTTGTCGATTGGTCATAGAAGAAGAAAAAAAATTAAAATATCGATTGGTTGCGAGGGAAAAAAAATTTGCAAACTTCATCGGTCAATCATACAGTGTTCATACGCTTTTACCACAATTTTTAATAGAATTTTTCGCCTTATTTAAATGCAGTAAAGTATTACAAATCCTGCAACTAAACGAGGCGTCTACAATTTCTGCTATTTAAATATTAAATACAAAAATTCTATAAAAAATTGTTGTAAAAGCGTACAAATTCTGTCGTAGGAAAATATTGCAAAATTTGTCAGTCGGTCGCGGGACTTTATTGTCGTTTCATAAAGTAAAATTCTCCGGAAAAGGTTGATTTTTTTCGGTGTGGAGTCTCCTGTCCACAATATACTTTCATGCAGGATTTGAAAATTTTGTGTGTGAATTCTGCCACCCCGCTCTGAATTTCAAGCCCTGCAATGATATGTATGTTAGCATAAAACTAATCTATAATTTTAATTTTATTTTTTAAAAATTTTGTAAATTTGAAATATTTATAGATTTGTTGACTCTAAAGCTCGTACAGAGATGCTTATTCAATTTCTTGTAACTTGACTTATGCATTTGTAGTTGTGCAATAAACTAAAAGTTTAATTTTGCATTGAATTTTTGATTTTGTATAGTTATTAAGAAAAAAAATTCTTTTACTGAAAATGCTGATATTTTCAACAAATTCAACATATTTCAGCAATTTTCAAAATTTTCAGTTTACTGCACAAAACAGATCCAGAACATGTATTTAAAATGAAATTAAAATATTTTAAATTTAAAAGAATTGATAGTTCTTTTTTTATTATTTAATTTAACAGATTTAACACCAAGTAACAGCAACTTTAGCAGATTGTTAATTTGGAGTCCATTTTTAAAGATGATGCTGAACGATGAGATGCTAAAGATGATTAATGTAAGTATGTTTTGTTGTTTTTATTATATTGGAATACGTGTTAGGAATTCAATATACTCTAAAAATATCATACAAACCAGTACTTACGCATATACTTATCTAAAAATGTTTGAATTACTCTTTATTTGTATTAACTTTTTATATTCAAATACTTTTTGTGATTTTGTTTTTTCATTAATACCTCCAAGTTAACATTTTTTGTCATTAGATAATTCCACAATGAAGGACAAACTGGTATTGAAATGCTGTAACTGGCTCCAAATTTTTTAATCTGCACTTATTCAACTTCATATTGTAAATTCTTTATCAAATTCTTAAATAATTTCCCCAAACGAGAAAATTCTTTTACAACTTGACCAAAATCTTAAAGATCATGTTATTACTTGCTGAAAAATATTTACATTTTTAAAAATGAAAATATTTTATTCTAAATATTGAATATATATATTATAGGACAAAATTAGCAATTGCCAGTCTGCGAGTAATACTGAAAATCTAACGATTGACTTTATTGCTACCACTGGCCGAACTTAATAGTCACACTTGCCAGTTGTGAAGATTGAATGGAACATGTGATTTTTTTCTGCTGTCGCTCGACAAATTTTGAAACAATTTGCGAAGGTTTTCCTGAAACTATTTGGCAAATTTAGCAAATTTTTTTTTCCACCCATTTGACAAATTTTGCATTTTTTTTCTCAAAACCATTTGACGATATTCGCAGTTTTTTTACTCGAGACCATTTGACAAATATAGTGTTTTTTCTGCTATCGATTGACAAATTTTTAGAAATTTTTTCTGCGATCGTTTCACGAATTGCACACTTTTTTAGCTGTGGTTCGACGAATTACGAATTCTGTTACATGATTGTTAGACTAATTTCGCGATTTTTCCCCCCATATCATTTGACGAATTTCACACTTTTTTCCCAAGAGACCGACGAATTTCTTTAATTTTTTCATAATAGTTTGAAGGAACTTTGTTTCCCGCAATAATTTTGCGAAATTCGCTATAATTTTTGTGATTGATTGACAAAATCTGCTTTTTATTTTTGCGATTCCTTGACAAAATTAGTGTTTTTTTTTTTTTTTTTGCAGTTGTTTGACAAATTTTGTGATTTTTCCCACTATTGATTGATGAATTTTACAATTTATTTCCTGGGACAATTTCCTAATTTCTTTCCTCAGACCATTTGACGAATATAGAGATTTCTTTCCAGACACAATTTGACCAATTTTGCTATTTATTCTGCAATTGTTTGACAAATTTCGTTTTTGTTTTTTTTCCTGAGACCATGTAACGAATTTTGTGATTTATTTTATTAAGGATTTGTAAATTTGTTATTGGCCAGTGCTTAAAAAAACTGGCCATTGAAAACAATATTAATTTTGACCTAATATATATATATATATATATATATAACTCATTGTAAAATTAAACAATTATATATTTAAAATGAAATCACATATGTGAAATATATTCAATAACTGAAATTAAACCAAACTGCATTCTGATCAGATTTTTCAGATAATTTAGGAAGTTCTTTTATCTTTATTTTTTCAGGTAATTGATGTCTGATAAAAGTACAAAAAGTGGATTTATTTCTTTAGGAGTTCATGGGATTCAAAATAACATCCAAATTGTAAAATTGTGGCAAAAATTTCAAGGCAATTCAAAATACAGGGTGGTCATAAAAAACTTTGCCGATATATATGGAGCTTAAGCGGCCGGTTCATTCAACCGATCAAGGTGAGATTTCAGATATAGTTATTCAGAGGTATGAGCTCAGGATTCTGTGAAGGGCAACAAAGTGGTGGTTACAGTTATAGGTACAGAAACTCGAAATTTTCCAATGGCAACGCCCATTTTTTTTTCGTCGCAAAATGCTCAGCGCATGCGAAAACCCTGAAGAGCGTTGGAACCGTACATGTATCGCAAGAAACAGACTCTTTATGCAAGCACAAAAAACAGCTCTGCAAACGCTCCCCCCCCCCCCCCCAAAAAAAAAAAAAAAAAAAAAACACGATCGGGACGTACAGAGGAAATTTGCATATGACACAGAGTCAGTACACCAATCACTGATTACAACACAGATTGGAGAAAAGAAAACTTATTTTGATTACACATTTTCCACATGGGTGCCATCAAATGTAATTACACATTGCATGCAGGTTACTGTGGACAATACAGCCGAATGTAACATCACATGAGGGATGTTTGCAATCTCACGTTTGATAGAATCTTTCAAATCCGGCAAAGTTTGCCGATTGCACATGTACACTCTAGATTTGAGATAGCCCCAGAACCAGAAATCCGTAGGAATGAGGTGGGGGGATTGCGGAGGCCACGGAAATGGAAAATGGTGTGAGATTTCACTGTCGCCAAAATGCTGTTCCAGGGCCCTGTAAACAGACTTTGCTATATGTGGAGGTGCACCATCTTGCATCCAAACGAAGTCATTCAGTGCATTTTGCTTCAGCAATTCTGGTATGACGTAATTTTGCAGCATTGCCGTATAGCGGGAGCCTGTTACAGAGCAAGTTACAAATCCCATTGGTGTCGCTTCCTCAAAGAGGTACGGCCCGAGAATAATTGTGCCTGCAATGCCGCACCACACAGTAACTTTGACGTCGTAAAAAGGTACTGGTGCCACAGCGTGTGGATTCATTTCTGCCCAGTGCACTCAATTTTTGGTGTTGACACTGCGAGTTAAGGTGAAATGTGCCTCGTCCGTCCATAATATGCAAAGAGGCCAATCGTTATCTCCATCATATCGGATAAGAAATTCATTAGCAAAGTCTATACGTTGTTGATGGTCTCCCACTTCCAACATCTGGACGTGCTGGTACAGGTAAGGAAATATACAGATTACAGAGTGCAGTAGCTTTAGGATAAGACGGTTGATTTCAGTATATCCAATACATGTATATCTTGCAGTTTGCATGTGTCCTGTAGTCACTGTGTGATACACTTCCATAACAGTATCCTCAGGAACAGTTGGTTGTCTGGATCGCGGTCTATCACAGGTGCAGCCAGTTTCTTCGAATTTCTTTAATAAATCACAAAGAGCATGCGGGCTACATGGGACACATATTTGGCGATGATTTCGACGGTAAACACGCAAGGTTTTCGCAGCATTCATCCCATTTCGATAATAGAGTTTTACCAATTCACCACGAACTGTCACTGGAAGTCATTTCATCGGCATGTGCGTGCTCCTGGCTGAATAACTAACATTCCCACCCCACTTTTTATCCATTTTCTACACTGACTATTTGGCGAATGGCGTTCCGTGATTGGTGTTTTGCCTCTGTCACATGCAAATTTCCATCGTGCGCCCTAATCGTTTTTTTTTTTTTTTGGCCATTCGCAGAGCTGTTTTTGTGCATGCATAACGCGTCTGTTTATTGCGGTACACATACCGTTCCAATGCTCTTTAGGGTTTTCGCATGAGCTGAGCATTTTGCGATGAAAAAAAAATGGGTGTTGCCATTTGAAAGTTTTGAGTTTCTGTAGCTATAACCGTAACCGTGAGCGCCATTTGTTGCTGTTCACATAATACCGAGCTTATACCTGTGATAACTATACATGAAATCTCATCTCGATCGGTTGAACAGACCGGCCGCTAGAGTTCGATATATCAGCAGTTTTTTTATGATCACCCTGTATACTTATTAGTAGGGTCATGATGATTCTTTATCAATCAGTTACAGTTTATAAAGAGCTTTTGTGTTGTTTGAAAACTCATATGTAAATTTAAAAATCAAGAAAGAAAACTGACAATAATGTGGGGGTGGGATAAATATCTTTTACGAGCTACTAGATTTTTTGCAAATTGTACAGTTTGTGTGTGTGTGTGTGTTCAAAATAAATTTTAAAGATTCATTAGGTTTCAACTGTTTCTATCTAGTTTCTTCTAATTAATATAACTTTTTGTTTACAATTTATATGCATACCAATATTTTATGTGCTTATGGAGTTTGTTTTTAAATGCACTTTTGTCATAACTAAATTTTACAACATACAAATTGTGGTTTTGTCTGATTGTGCATTGTGTGTGTTCAAATATTTTCCGCCTTGACCACCTATCCTAATTTATACCCATGTAAAGATTATACTTGTGATTGTTTTGCAATAAAAATATCAATTTTTATTAAAAAAAAATTTTTATACTTTTCCCCCATTCTTCTCACAGAAAAAAGAGAGAGTTCCTAGATATGAGTGGGAAGAGGCAAAGATATTTCTTTCTCTTTTTTGTAGTTTAGCTCTTCTTACTGCTGTAATAATGTACCTCATTTTTCAGTATATCTTTAAACTTATCCTCCTCAACATACTGTTTAAAATCTTTACCCCCCCCATCCAAAAAAAAATTCCTATTTCTTACTTCGTAGTATAGATAAATTTCAGTAATCTAAATTCCCATAAAAATGTGTGGTTTTAGGTGGGGGGGGGAGGGGGGCAAACATTTTCCAATTTTTCGCAGTTTTTATCAGCTTTTTCTTTTTCTTTTTTTTTTTTCCTTAAAAGCACTCTGGGGAAAAAAAATCTAGAAAAATTCCTACATTTTTATTTTTAAAATTAAGTATGAACTTTTGAGCTGTATAAATCTAACTTAAAAAAAAAAAAAAAATGGTGGCTGAAGCAAAAATTGATGCACAAGGAACATTTTTAATTAAATTTTATCTTATTTTCAATTTGGTATTATCCATCTATAAACTCATGCAATGCTTCATCATAGCAATTGATTTATAAATATAAAGTATTATTGTCCACTGTCGTCTTAATTTTCAAATTAAATTATGAAAATGAAATGGGAATAATCAACAAACAAAAAAATTTAAATATAGCTCAAATGTGAAAGTATTGCTTGAAAATTGAAGTGTCTGAAAAGTGAAAAGTGGTATAAAGTTGTAATTATATGATTTTTTCTGTTTTAAGAGACTGCTAGTCTAATGACAAATATCCCAAGTTAATATTAAGGGGACTCTTTACTCACATATAAACATCCGCCTGCCAATGTTAAACCTATGCCCTGGTTCTTTTCGCATTTCTTGTTTGAATTTTAGCACAGTCTAACCTCGTTAACACGAAATAATACTGAGGTCCCGTCAGATCAGTCTGGAAATCAATGTTAATTAAGTCGTTTAACACGAAATGAAATTTCGGAAAATCCCGCTTAACACGATTTTTTTTTTTTTTTTTTCACCAAAGTCCAAACATGATTCCTTACGCAAAGTTTTCAATATTTTAAACTTATATGTCACATCTTTTTAAAAATGGAATTTTTCTGATGGTTTTAAAAAGACCTAAAGTGGTAAAGGGTTTCAAAAAATAGTGAACTATTGAATTCCTGACTAATTCATGCTTTTCTTTGTCCTCTGATATGCGAAAGTTTTCACACAACCATATCAGCTATAGATCATCGGTCACAGTGAAAGTTTGAGTGAAGGAATTTCTTTTTTGAAAGTGATTGTTCCATTATTTGTTTGATAGTATTGACAGTGACGTAAACCATAAACCGGATTTCTGATACCCTCTATTTTCGGGTGAAAGAAGTAACAATCCCTACTTTACCATCTGACTTACATAATTGAAACTCTGTTTGCAGTTGTTCTGTAGAATTCTATGAAAGAAAATTTGAAAGCAGCAAGGTCATCTTTAGAAACCAAGCAAAACATTTTAAACGCAGTCAGCGATAAAGTATCAGAAATATCAAAGAAGTCATAAAATATCAGAAATTGCAGCTATCAGGGATTGTATGGTATACCCAACAGCACACTCTCTACGATTTTAAAGAATTGTGAAAAGATTTGAAGTGGTTTATGCTTTGAGTCAATTCGAACCAGTAAGAAAACGACTTTGTACAGTAAAAAATGAAGAAATTGAAATTCCTCTCTTGCTGTGAATGAGAGACAAGAAGCCAGAGCATTGTTCTAACTGGTGCAGTTTTGCAAGAGAAAGCACAGGTTGGTGCTCTTTGTGGGAGCTATTTCACATGTTCTAATGGATGACTAATAAGATTCAAAGAGCGTCATAGAATTATCTACAATCGAAAAATGGGAAATCCTTGTTTTTCAGAGTACATTTGCTTAAATGAATATATGCTGACTTCGGATGTGATGCCAGACGAAGAAATAAATGCTGCATTAGCTGAAAAGAAGATGACAACACCAGACACAAGTGTAAGAAGAGCATGAAGAAATTGACGCAGAACGGAAAAGTTCAGTGTAATTAAATGAATCTACCATAGCATTGAAAACTGTACAATGTTTCATTATGCAACAACAGGATGCTTCCCGTACTTTAGACAAATTAGATAAATTCCATACGTTCCTAAAAGAAGTACTGAACAAAAATTGATGGACTCAATAACAGACTGTTTAAAAATATGTTTAGCAAGTAAATAAATTTATTACTGCCCAAAATGATGATCAATTTGTTTTATTTTTTAATTAAATTTTCTATTTTTTATTAATTTGTGATTTTAAGGACAGACATGTATTTGTAGGTTAATTCATTTAGTTTTTATATCTAACATAGACGGGGCGCCACTATTGTAACGGTTAACAAGAAATTTCGGATAACACGAAAAAAAAATTGTAGTCCCTTCAATTTCGTGTTAACGAGGTTCGACTGTATTTTCAAACAAAGTTTTTTTTTTTTTTTTGCATAGGATAGCTGAGATCAATCTTGAATTATGGCTATTTTTGATTCGATTTTGGTTGCAGATTTTTTTTTTAATAAAGGTTTTTTCACTTTCGAACCTAGTTTCGACTAATAAGATTCTGTTTCGAAAATTCGAAACTAGTTTTGAAAGTGAAAGAACATTTATTTAAAAAAATCTGCAATCAAAATCTAAAAAGTAAAAAAATAGCTCTATTAGAGATAGACTTCAGCTTTCCTGTGCAAAATAAAATCATTTAAAAATATTAAAATTCAAACAAGAAATTTGAAAAGAACCTCTCCATAGGTTTAACATTAATGAGCAGATTTCTGCATTCTTAATTATCTTATGTGTGCACAAGCCATTTTATATCTTAAAAATTTTACCCTTACTTTTTTCAAACAGGTGGTGAAATTTACCAGAAGGTTGGAGCTCATGTTACCAGACTCTGAATATTATATCAAGCTTTAAAACCCGGCATGTATTTATTAATGATCTTCATTGTAAGCTCTTCTTTCGATTTTTATACGAAAAGAAGTAAAGGCATAATTTTTTTACTTTATTTTTTAAACCAAAGAGCAGACAAGGTACATAACCCTCAGTAAACTGTTTGAGGGGAATCTGTAAGTAAAATAAGATTATAATTTAAAAGTATTAGTCTGATATTTTTTAATCTGTATAATTTGTACTTTCAATAAATGGAGCGGTGTACCGCAAACCAACTAAATTGTGTTCCTACTTTATTGTATAGGTGTCCATTTTTATTTCAGCTAGTGCAAGACTGCCATTGTCGACTTTTTTTTTTTTTTTTTTTTCTATCTCTCAAAAAAAAAAAAAAAAAATTGTGATGCTGTATTATTGTTCAGAAATATTGAATAAAATAAGAACAACAACAACAAAAAAAAAATTGTTACCAGTGGCAGCCCTGCTATTATCAAATTAAGGCTAGCAGAGTAAGTAAGTATGAAACTGTGAAAAAATAATATTTTTGAATGAGCTGCTTACCCGAGGAAATCGGCAAAAATTTTTCTACTCGCAGTGACCTTTTTGAGTGCTCTATTGAAGCCAAAGACAAACATCAAACTATTTATATTGTTTTAAACACAAACGTGTTAATCGTCTATAATCAAGCTGCATGCAATGTGTTTTTTAAAAAGTTATGCTTAAATTATTTTTAAAATAAAAAAAAAATCAATAAATTGAAATACAGTTTTTAAATTAATTGAATTTGAAATGAGATATTTTTTCTTCTATTTGACAGTGTAAAAATATGTGAAGAAGTATTTAAATTTGTGAAAAAAAGGATTGCTTAAATTATTGCAAACTTAGACTGTCTAAAATTGTGCTATTAAAATGCTTAAAACCTGAAATAGTGGTATGAAAAATCTTGTGTAACCATTGTACCTGTGTTTATTAACAATATGAAGAAATATCTAAATATTTTTTACTATTCAGTAAAATGATAAATTTTTATTTATAGAAAAAGTAAAACTTGTTGAATCACATGTGCACACCTTCCCCACTCCCATCGGACAAAAAATGCTTCTCAGGCTGCATGGGTGCACACATGATTTGCATTAAATAAATGTATTTAGCTTCAAAAGTTGATAAAAAATTGTGGTTATTTTTTAAGAAGTAGGCTCAAATGTAATTTTTTTTTTTTTTTTTTTAAATTACGGTGGTCAATGTGTTAACTGCATAGTTTCGGGTAGCTCTGTCAAAATATAATCTTCAATTGAAGTAGATTTCTGATTTTCTACATATCTTCAAAATTAAATGTATTTCATTGACATTTCTACTTTGATAATCTACTTTACTTAATTCTTATCTAATATCTTGCTTTATTGTTTAATTATTACTTTCTACTTAGCCCAGTACTCAGTTTACAGCAGATCAACTTGTTGAGATTATTGAACGAAAAATAAATAATTATAAATTCAGTGCAAAAATAAATAATGTAATTTAATTGGTGTAGAAAATCAGAGTAATGATTTGCCAATTAATTTGATCTGGGCTGTTTCTGAGAATTTCTTTTGCTATAGTTAGTCTTTAATTTGAAGCTTTTTATTTCAATTTCAATGATACAATGCATAGCATATAACATAAAACTATGCAATGATAATAAATTCTGTAAATTTTTTGGGATGGGTACGTTCTAGTGTGGTTTAAAAATAAATCTGTCTT
This sequence comes from Maratus michaelseni, assembly GCA_963931845.1. Taxonomy (NCBI): domain Eukaryota; kingdom Metazoa; phylum Arthropoda; class Arachnida; order Araneae; family Salticidae; genus Maratus; species Maratus michaelseni. Next base: position 89,379,560 of record OZ007597.1, on the reverse strand, counting down.
TAAAAAAAAAAAAAAAAATTTGAATTTAAATATTTTTGAGAAAATTCATGTTTTACAGTGTTAAAATTTACTTTGACTGTTTTATGAAACATTTTGAAAATGAGGAGTATCAAACCATTCATGCTGCTCAGATACTAAATCTTATGTTTTGGTATTAAGAAATAGGATAATGAAAGCTGATTGAATTCATGGTTTTACACTTATTTTCTATATGGATAACAGAAATATTCAATATTGGTCTAAAGTTTTTTATATTGTTAGGATACTTTGACTGTGTGCTTAGCCTGCGAAAATATTTTTAAAGCTAAACAAATTTTGAATCGTTATAACTATTTCATTTATGATTATATTTTAATATATAGATATGACATATAACCACAAATTAAATAGTTACAGCAGTTTTGCAACTTTTCAAAACTTTACAGTTGTTAAAGTACATTACTAATGATATTTTTAAATCTGTAACATGTAAATACTTATAGATCTGTGTAAATAGCTTTATAGATCCATATAGATATATATAAATAACAAATATGGGCCCATATGGAAAAAAAAGGAGACATTCTACATGGGCCTATATAGGTAGCCCTTATAGATCCATATAGATATCGCTATAAATCTATATAGTCATCCATATAGATACATATAAATAACACATATGGGCCCATATGGAAAAAAAAGTGGACATTCTACATGGGCCTATATAGGTAGCCCTTATAGATCCATATAGATATAGTTATAGATCCGTATAGGTAGCCCTTATAGATCCATATAGATATCATTATAGATCTACATAGGCATCCATATAGATATATATAAATAACACATATGGGCCCATATGGAAAAAAAAGTGGACATTCTACGCGGGCCTATATAGGTAGCCCTTATAGATCCATATAGATATAGTTATAGATCCGTATAGGTAGCCCTTATAGATCCATATAGATATCGTTATAGATCTACATAGGCATCCATATAGATATATATAAATAACACATATGGGCCCATATGGAAAAAAAAGTGGACATTCTACGCGGGCCTATATAGGTAGCCCATATAGATCCATATAGATATCGTTATAGATCTACATAGGCATCCATATAGATATATATAAATAACACATATGGGCCCATATGGAAAAAAAAGTGGACATTCTACGCGGGCCCATATCGGTAGCCCATATAGATCTATATCCCTGACCCACTTTTGCCCACATGGGCCCATAAGGATGTGCTGCCTGGGTATGTATTCTACCATTTCTCAACGATTTCCGAACACTACCATTCACAACTATACCATTTCCCAATGTTTTTAACAAATTGCCAACTCTTTGGGCCAGCAATCTGTACCACTTGGGTAATCATGGAGAAAATTAATAAATCCAGCATTTTTTAAGCGACATACTTGCTTACTGTTGGAAAAGCGTGATGTTACCTTTTGCACACAAGTGCTAAACAGACCAGGATCGGCATTTACTGGAGATCGACCCACTACAAACATCCAAGCTTGAATCGAGATTCGAATTCGTAAGATTTTGGCTTGTAGTAAATGCTTCAAATACTAGACAAATCATTGGTAGACTCAGGGTAAACGTCATAAGATACAATTAATTAAAGTTGAAGTGCACATCTTTCATTTTTCAAACTAATCGGAAAAAACACCCCCGCATTGAACAAGGATACACATTAATCACACATTTTCTCTTGATATCTATAATATATAAAATGGAATATATGAGATTCTATACACCGTGTTATGCATTTCTTGTGTATAATATAATACGTGAGATTAGTAATTCAACTACATCGCAACTTGAATCCTGCATCGGGTTAGGTAAACTAAAAAAAAAAAAATGGATCTGCCGCGCTTCAGATCCGTTCATGTTGACACCATTTGTTTTGTTTCGGTTCGGATTGAACTTTATTGTTTTGGGTTGGGATTTCACTCTTGCCGGTTTGGTTCGAGTTGACCCTATTTTTCAAAAAAGTCTAGAATATTTTTTTCAGGTGAAAAAATTACATAGTTGAACTTTAATGATTACATATAAGTTAACTTTTCAACATAAAATTAATATTAGAGATATAATTGTAGGCGATTTTGACATTTATAGTATTAAAATATGTATTAATTTCCTTCAATTTCTTGTTCAGTTCGGATTTGGATTTAAGTATTGCGGATTCGGATTGACGAAATTTTTTCGTCCCATTCGGGTTGACTTTAAACAGAATTTTCGTGTTCTTTTCGGGTATATCCCGTCCCGTGCAGGATTCCAAATTCAACATCGATAAAGTTGAAGTGCGAACTAGTGAAAAGGATTTATATCAGAGTATGAAAATGAACTTTTAGAAAAGCGCTTGGTGGATTCTAAGGGAAAATGAAAACATACTTATGCACTATAAGTTATACATATTTAATTTTTAGCAAATGACCAATCAAAGCGAAATGAGATCAAGCTACTATATATTATTGTGTTATCTACGTTTTGTTTTAATAAATGTTTGACTGTATAGAATTCGTCATCATAAAAAAATGGTTATTAGGTTATTGAGTAATAAGTTATGAAATAATCCAACATACAGTTCATCAATCCAACAACAGTCAATTTAATATCGTACTTAACAGAAAACAAGTAAGTTTAAGTTCTTACTTACGAGTAGATTTACACTCATTTATTTAACTTAACGAAGTGTATCGTTTGAGGCCTTATATTTGAGAAACCAGGGAATTTTATCCCACTAATTTGCAAATTTAGTTAACATTTTCGCCAAAAGGTGGCTTTGTGTTCCAGGCGGTGATACTCCAGTACAAGAAATAACAGCTATACCAACGAATAAGCCATTTTCTATAGTGTATACTCTTTCAAAAGCACTCACTAACAGATTGCGTATCAAAATGCCATATGAAGATGTGACCGATTCAATTTCTCTGCAACTCTCGCATACCTGCAGCCAGGGGCGCCATTTCAGAACTTTCTTGGGGGGGGGGGGGGCAAAGTTTTTTTTTAAGGTAGTGGCATACCCCCCCCCCTCCCCCGCAACCTCTCCGAACGAGAAGCGTTTACTGAATCATATATACAGAGACAGCAATACTTTTAATACGGAATCTCAAGTGACCTCTGAAAAATTCCGTTTAAGACAGGTTTTCGTCTTAGCAAGTAGAATTTTAAAATATTATGAAAGTTTTCAGTTATAGACGAGTACCGTTTTTTTTTTCAGGTATTCTTTAAGACTGTTAAAACCTCCTTTCTATAAAGCACTTCTGAAGAGCATAGGTGTATTACAGTGAAACGTGTCTAAACGAAACGTGTCTATAACATAATTCTTTCGCAAACGGACAAAAAAAATCAAGTTTCGACGAAAAAAACGCAATACAATTATACTTTCTAAGATGGAGATCTGTCTAAAATGGAGATTTTTTACAGTCCTTTTCAACTCTATTTTTGCAGGTTTTACTACAGGGGCACCTTTTCATGAGTTTCTTGGGGAGGGGGGGGGGGGGGGACAACATTTTTTTTTAGAGACAGGGTTTGAAATATCGTGCAGGATTGCCCAAATCGTGCACAAAATAGAAATAGGCCCCACAATAAAAAATGCAGTGTGAGATTTTGCCTGCTTATCTTAACTTCTTTCACAAACATTTGATACTTCTGCGAATATATTTTTAATTTCAGTGGTAGTCCGCGAATTTTTCTTCTTTTTTTTTTACGCAAATGCAATTCGTCAACCGATCGCGGTAAGCATCGCGAATTTTACGCATTGGAATTAGAAAAAATAGTTAATTTGGCAAAATTGGTCGCTGAAAAAATCGTTAATTTTTTAAAACGACCGTGGAAAAATATTGAGAATTTCGCCAAAGATCACTGAAACAAATAGAGATGTTTGTCAATCGAACGCGGAAAAAATCGCGAATTTAGTATAACTAATGCGGAAAAATATTGCGAAATTCGTCAAAAGATTGAACAACAACAAATAAAATCGCTAATTTAGTCAAACAGTCGCGCAAAAAAGGGGAATTTCGTCAAAGATCGTGCAAAAAAATCTACTTTTGTCTCTCGGCTGCGGAAAATGACTTCCGAATTTCAACAAACGATCGTAGAAAAGAGTCGCGAATTGCGTCAAAAGATCGCAAAGACAAATAGCGAATTTCGTCGATCAATTGCCAAAAAAAAAAAAATCGTGAATTTCGACAAATGGTGGAAAATAATTAGTCAACGATCGGAATTTCGTCAAAGATTGTGCAAAAAAATAGCAATTTTTGTCAGTTAGTTGCGGAAAAAGACTCCCGAATGTTAACAAACGATCGTAGAAAAGAGTAGCGAATTACGTCAGAAGATCACAAAAACAAATAGCAAATTTCGTCGATCAGTTGTCAAAACAAAAAAAAATCGTAAATTTCGACAAATGGTGGAAAAAAAATTGTCAACGATCGGAATTTCGTCAAAGATTGTGCAAAATAATAGCAATTTTTGTCAGTTGGTTGCGGAAAAAGACTCCCGAATGTCAACAAACGATCGTAAAAAAGAGTCTCGAATTTCGCCAAAAGATGGCGAAAACAAGCAGCGAATTTCGTCGATCGGTTGAAAAAAAAATGTCGCGAATTTAGACAAAGGATTGAAAAATCAATTCCGTCAGTGATTCACAGAAAATAGCGAAATTTAGAAAATTATCACCAAAAAAACAATCACGAAAAAAGTCGTGAAATTCAATCGGTCACGAGATAATCACCACACGAACACCATCAAGAAGTTACGAAATTTGCAAATGTTGTAATCCATAGGTATAAGAAAATTTCCATTGATGGTTTTCTGTCAGTAAAAATTGAAATAATGGCAGAAAATGATGTCCGCAGTCATTTTCTGCATTCCTCTTCAGACTATGATCTAAATTCCATACAATTCAGAAATCTGCAAAACCCTTGGTCTCAGGTCCCTTGCTCCTGTATTGGGTAGGGCTAGGGCTCCTTTAATACATAGGTATATATAGGAGCCTTAGGTGGGGCAACACGATCCAATCAGCAGTACGGATCGAGCCGGGTTGACGCGGCTTATTTTCGCTGCGGGTCAGGTTGATTTGGAACATTTGACTACGGTTGGGCATAGATGTCCCAGTGGACTATTTTTTATTCTATTAGTACAACTTTTTCAAATCTGTCATACACTTATATTAGGATATTTTCAAGAGAAATCTGTCACAAGGATTTTTTTTGGAAATTGTAGAACGATTAATGCAAAATTAGTAGTCAATCCTCACCCGTTATCAAAGGGTTAATTGTTTCGGATTCAAGTTGGGTTTTCACTATTTTGAGTTGGGTTCGTGTTGCCCGAGTTTTCAAAGAAATACTAAATATTTTCAGATGAAAAAAAAATAATTTTTCTACATAAAAGATAAAATTGTTATTAAAGATATAATTGTAGTCTACACTTTTCCAAATCATATTGAAATATGGATTAATTTTCTTTCATTTCGGGCGGGGTTGCGGTCAATTAAATTTTTTTGGACGTTTCCGGGTTTACTGGAAATTAGTTCTGCATCGGCTACCTGAAATGCATTTCGTTTTGGGTTTGGTTGATTCATTTTTTTTTTTTTTTTTTTTTTTTGCGGGTCGAGTAAACTTTATACGCTTCGGGTTATGCTTTGACTCTTTCGAATCGGGTTCGAGATGAACCGATTATACAAAAGGAGGTTTTGAATAATTTTCAAATGAAAAAACTATAGTATATTTGAATATTAATGGGTGTATATATGTGTTATTTTTTGCACATAAGCGGTAAACTTGTAGATTACTTTTCCACAAATGTATTAAAATATACATTCATTTTCTTTCACTTCGGGGTTCAAGTATGAATATTTCGGATTCGGCTTGAAGTCTATCGGATTAAAGTCAGGATTCGGGTCGGTTACAACCAAATCTGGACAGGACTGTGTCAGGCTGTGAAGATTTTTAAGAGCATACTGTATATGTAATATCATTTAATAAAGCAAATGATTTAATAGCATTATCACGATTGGAGTAAATATAATGTGACACTAATAAAACAAAATTAACAAATCATATAATTAGGAAATTGAATATACACCCCCACCCTCTGCCCCCGAAAAAAAATATAAAATTTCCCCTTAAATTTTTGGCTAAAGAGAAAATTTATCACTAAAATTCTAGCCTTGGGGATAACGAGTTTTCTTTTAATACTGCTGTACACAGCTCAGAAGCAATTCATATATTTTTTTCTCGCATATATTTCTAAAACTAGCCAAAATACTCATTAATAATAAATGTCCCACTTATAGAATGTCGCAATTGCAAGGCTTTAGAAAACATTTCAATGTTTAAGGCGGAGGGGGTGGGGGGGTGGGGATCTAAATCTACAATTAGATTTAAAAAAAAACATCAATTTCGGAAAGGTAGTTTTAGCCCCCTGGGTTCCTTCCTTCCCAGTCAACATATTCAGTTTTGTGGGGAAGGATATATCAACAGTTTACATTTGTATTTATAAAAGAGATATAGTTAAGATTATTTTCAAAGAGTGAAAATACTCTTTGACCTTATTTGAAGGAGTAAATTTAGCTTTAAAGGTTGCCAGTGCCGAAAAAAAAATTGCGTTTTCAAGAAAGAAGGTGGAAAGAAGGAGAAACATATTACTCTAAATTGTACTTCTTAACACATTCAGTCATAAAATGTGGATATCAAGTAGGGGTGCACAACATTTATAAGAGGTAGACCAGTCACAAAAATGACTGGATTGTCGAGACCCAAAATCCGTAGTGTGGACAAAATTTTGTTTTGGGGAAGGAGGAGGAGGATCGGCCTAAAAGTTCATAAAAATGCTAATTTTAAAAAGAGTGTTAGCCCCCTATACTCAACCACCTCCTTAGTCAACATAACCCAATTCAGTTGGCAAGGATGGAAAAAATTTACAATATTCGCAGTTTTTCCCTAGTCATTGACGAAATTCATGATTTTTATGCGCCCGTTCGGCAAAATTTACGATTTTTTCGCGCCCGATCAGCGAAATTTGTGATTTTTTCGCACACGATCGGTGAAATTTATGATTTTTTTCACACCCGATCGGCGAAATTTACGATTTATATGCACCCTACCGGCAAAATTCGCGATTTATAAGCACCCGATCGGCAAAATTCGCGATTTTTACGTGCTCGATCGGCAAAATTTATGATTTTTACGCGTCCGATCGGCAAAATTTATAATTTATACGCACCCGATCAGTAAAATTCATGTTTTTTACTCGCCCGATTGGCGATATTCGAGATTTTTACGCACACGATCCGCGAAATTTACGATTTATACGCACCCGATATGAAAAAATCACGATTTATACGCATCCGATCGGCAAAATTCGCGATTTATACGCACCCAATCGGCAAAATTCGCGATTTTTACGGGCCCGATTGGCAAAATTCGCGATTATTACGCGTCCTATCGGCGAAATTTGACGAAATTCGTGACTTTTTCGCGTCCGATCGGCGAAATTGATTCCCGAGCCACCAGTAAACCCCTCGCGGGCCACAGGTTTTGCATCGCTAGTCTAGCCTGTAAAAACTGATAAATTTTCTGAAATTTCAGATTTCTTTGGGGGGGCGGTTGCCCCCCCCAGCCCCCCCGAAATGGCGCCCCTGCCTGCAGCACCATCTTTTTGGCAAAAATGTTAACTAAATTTGCAAATTGGTAGGATAAAATAAAATTCCCTGTCCCTCCAAACATAAGGCAACAAACGACACATTTCTATCGCGTTCCGATTTTTTTTGTTGACTTTCAACTTCCAACAATCATTTTTGAGACACACTGTATATGTAAAGGTGGAATTTTTTAATCGATTTTTCATTCACTGACATGCTAGAACTAAAATATATATATATATACACAGATGTGCTTCCGATGACAATACAATATTTTAATATTTTTAGAACTTAATTATAATTTAATAAATTAATTTTAAGGCATTTTATCTGTCAGTCGGGCGCAAATGGTAAATTGGCAAATAATCTTAATAGTTACAACTGTATACAAGTTTTAAAGTAACGATGGAGTTAATTAAAATATATAATGTATGTATAGTAATAGTTAATTAATGTATTATAATGAATAATAATATAATAATATGCCAACTGGCTGTGAAACTGCAAGAATGAATAAAATATTTTAGACACTAAAAATCTGAAAAAATATATATATAAATAAAGAGTGTCACATATACATATGTATATGTATATATTAAATACACTTTTATCAGTTAAAAGTTTAATATTAACTAAATTATGGATATACGTTGAGAAAATAGTTTAGAAATCCTAAATAGATAGTTTAAAAATATATATATATATATTTTTAACTTTCCTGTTGCCATATTTAAAAAAAGAAACCGAGCGAAAATTATAATTTTTTAAAATAAATTCACTGGTTTGCACTTTTAACCAAGCATAAATCAGAGCACCAAAGCGGTGAATTTTCCATAACCGTGGCCCACGCCAATTTAACATATTGTAACCGACAATTTTTGGAACAAAATGAACCGCAGTCATCAAAATAAGCGAGATTTTTAAAATAAACCTTAAATGCTTTCAAAAGTTTTTTTTTTTTTTTTTTTTTTTTTAACATTTTAAAATTTACAACATTAAAGAAGTGAATATAAAACATCACATATTTTTACTGAATGGTGTATACAAATTTAAAATTTTATACATACATTAATATTAAAAATATCAATGTTTCGACCACTATCTATGGTCATCTTCAGGAAATTTTCTTATATCCATATATGGATCTTCCACGTTCCATCTTCCACGAATGATATAAGAAAATTTTCCTGAAGATGACCATAGATAGTGGTCGAAACGTCGATATTTTTAATATTAATGTATGTATAAAATTTTAAATTTGTATACACCATTCAGTAAAAATATGTGATGTTTTATATTCACTTCTTTAATGTTGTAATATTTCATGGTGTAATCGTCCAGCATTTATATTTTAAAATTTATATATATATTTCTTAACAGTGTAATGACAAATAATAATTCATATGCCTAGTACTTAATTTTGCTCATTTAAAGAGATATTAAATACAGTCTTTACGAAAGCCTTTTATCCAGTGTGTTTGAATAACATCAAAAGTTGGATTAAAAATTGATTTAACGAGTCGTAGGGGAATAAAATTATATTTCACGAAATTTCTAAATTATTCAAATATGGTTTCTGATGATATAAGTAATGTAATGTGATAAATGTTTATTCTGCTTAATATAATACAAATTTGTAAGCCTGTTAATTTCCAGAATCATAATTCATTTAACAAATGTCTTATTCTTGTTTCAGAATGTATTTTCCCACTCTTTTATATTAAATTGCGTTTCCGCAAGTCATTATCGTATCTATACAATGTTACATTTATGCATTTGCTAAAATAAGTATAAAAAAATCCTAAGAGAATTAATTTATAAATACTGAGAAAGCTTTATTTTCTTTATTTTTGATAGCTGCAAATATGGAAACTACAATCCAATGTGTGTTATTTCTGGCATGCGTTTTATTAGCAGATAATTGCATGAATTAAGGTTTCTATAGAAATCATTATAATAAATGGTTTATCTTTATTTTGCATTAAATAATTAAGTTTCATGAGGATTATTCGTTTTATGTTCATTGTATTCCTAATTTTTTATGATATATTGATGATGTATTTATTTTTAGTCAAAAGGTAGCAGCACGTAAAAAAAAAAAAAAAAAAAAAAAAAAAAACGGTTTATACTCTATTTAATATAAAACTGCTGTTTAAAAAAACAGAAGAAAATTGAATGTGGTACGAGATAAGCTGGGTTCAGCCCAAGTCCATAATCCCGAGCCCGCTTCGGACTCGGGCTTGAATTTTATACCAGTTTTCAGGCTCGGGCTCAAAGTGAAAACTTTTATTTATTCACAAATTGAAAAAAGGATAACAACATTTGCTGTTTGAGGTACAAGTGTGCAGCAACCAGTACTAGTCAGCTATCATGTTTATTAGTATCCTGTGCCTTTATGACTAAATTTATAACTTATCAATTATAAATCTTGCTGTTTCATGACTAAATTTATAATTTACAATTCGGGCAGAAATTCACGATTTGTTTCAAAACTGCACGCGATAGAGCTTTTTTAGACTTTCCCCGAAATGAGCAGGAGTGTAATACATAAGAATCATCCTTCATTTTTCCGATGTGCAGATTTAAAAAAAATCACTGTGTTTTGCCTCTATGTTTGTAGCTGTTTCCTATGTAGCAAACCGCATCAGTCCGCTACCACGTCTATTAGTGTCTGGTGCCTTTAGGACTAAATTTATAACTACTCAGTTCTAAATCTTGATGTTTTTATGATAAAATTTATAATTTACCATTCAAACAGAAATTCTCTTTTTGTGTAAAAACTTTACATTATAACATTTTTTTAAATATTTTCTCCGAAATGAGCAAGAAAATAATACATAAGAAACACCTTTCATTTAAAAGAAAATAGTCATGACAATCCCGTGTTATCCTCGTATTTTTAAGCTAGAAGTTAATACATTAAGTAATTGCTTCCTAGTTCTGCAATACCTAAAATTCGCACTTCTTAAAACTCTTTAAAAGTAAAATAAAATGGCGTATTTTTTAATGTAACACATAGTATTATTTCTCAGAGTATTAAAAAAGTAGTCGGATGTGCCAATCCCAAACGTTTTTCAATCTCTTACAATCTCTTACAATCTCTTACCCTTAATTCTTTCAATCTCACATACACCAAAAACGAATCAGCACCAACTTATATCAAGGTCCAACTGAATCTAAAGTTTGATGAAATTCCGTCCATTAGTTCTTGAGATATAACTATCGCTAAAATCCTGTAAATCCTGAAAAATGCAGCATTGCACCGCCACCTGTTGAACAATTTTCACCAAAACCTAATCAGCATCAACTTTTGTGAACGTCTAAATGAATCTGAAGTTTGATAAAAATCCCTGCATTAGTTCTTGAGATAGCGGAAATCATGAAAATAATAGCATAGCAGCACCACCTGTTGGGAGATTTACAACAAAAATGTAATCAACAACAATATATGTCAACGTCTAACAGAATCTGAAGCTTGATGAAATTCTGTGCATTAGTTCTTGAGATAAAGCTATCATGAAAATCGTAAAAAATGTAGCGCAGTAGCGTCGCCTTGTTTGTTGATTTACACCAGCAACTAATCAGAACCAATTTATATCAAGGTCTAACTGAATCTAAAGTTTTATTAAATTCCGTTCATTAGTTATTTAGATGAACGGATTATTTATTATATTAGCCCACAATTTTTTTGTCACATACAGACAAACAGATTCAGAGACAGACATTTTCTAAAAAGAGTCAAACCGTGTTCAGGACCTTCTGAAGCCTATAAATCCGTCGAAAACCAGATGTCGAAAATTTTCATGAATGCAATACTTTCTTCTTGTAAATATAGAAGAAAGTAATAAATAAATAAACTGAAATATTCAAATATGATGTCAGCTTTAGGTGTTAGCATTGAAATTTTTAAAGTTTGGTACAATTTCTATTTGTAGACTATCCTCTCAGCAAAATTTAAGTATTGCTTAACTCTTGTTTAGATTGATGGTCTGAGCTAAAGGTATTTTGAGGAAATTAAAGTTGAAGACCACGTTTTTTGATTTATAAGACGATTTCTCATCCGACGTCACTTTTTGAATTCGGCTTTTTTTCATATATGATAGTTGCATCTATCCTTTTTGTAACTTTAACATTTTGTAACGATTTTATGCATTTCTATTGCCTATTCAAAGATAAATTCTTCTAAAGTTACAGAATTTCGTTAAAAACGCTTAAAAAATTCTTCTACAGTTACAAAATTTCGTTGAAAACGCTTAAAAAATTCTTCTAAAGTTACAGAATTTCGTTCAAAACGGTTAAAATTGGTAAAATGCGAACATCAAGAGGTCCATTCTCGACCGAAAACAACAACCATTTTCCCATTGGTTAATATAAATAAATATGTAAAATGAACTTACTCATAAATGTTGATATATTTCATAGGAGAAATTTAATACTGCACATCACACAACAAGGTGAAAGATAGAGTGAGATATATAGACGTGCACTATTTATCCTCAAACATTTTTTTGTTTCATAGAACTTTTTATCTATCGATGATCGAGTTAAGTATTTGATTCTGAAATGTAATGGGTGAATCATATAGTATATTTTCTTATGAATAAGAATACGATTAAGAGTATGATTCTACTTGTAATTTAAAGTACAAGTATAGCATAAAGAGTTAAGCGATAAAGCAAAAACAATTCTTGGATTTTCATTATTAATTATTGATTTTTTAAAAATTTAAGTTATTGAATGTGTATGTAGTGTTTTATAAATGATATAGTGGAACACCACTTACAATCTCATTATTAATCATTGAAATTTTTTCAAACTAATGCTACATGCTTGTTAAATTATAATATATTATTAAATTATTTACACACTATATTAATCTGAAATACAAATTACTATTTAAAATATAAACCAATATCGCAGTATGATTAACATATAATTTCTCTAACATGTTTTATTTGCCAAAAAATAAAATATTCTTTTTCGTAAATAATGTTCTATTAGCAAAAAATATTGATTATATTAGTTACATTGTGACCAAGCAGTATGCCAATATTTTGTTCATTGGGAATAATTCCAGTGTAATTTGAATATTGTTATAGATTGGCTTTACATTTGGAATGAAATGACACTATTCCAGAAAAATTGGCTTTACATTGAAAATATTTGCAATGAGATACCGTTATTGCTGATATATCGGTTGTATATTGCAAATATGTGCAATGAAACGCCACTAATGGAGAAATATTGGTTTTATCTTGGAAATATTTACAATGAAACGCCACCATTGCAGAAATATTGGCTTTACTCTAGAAAAATTTACAATACAACACCGCCATTGCAGATATATATTGGTTTTATCTTAAAAATATTTACAATGAAACGCCACCATTGCAGAAATATTGGCTTTACCATAGAAATATGTGCTACGAAACGCCGCCATTGCAGAAATGTTGGTTTTACCTTAAAAATATTTTCAGTGAAACACTTACCATTGCAAAAATATTAATTTTGCCTTATAAATATTGGCAATGAGAAGGCCAGATATTTTTTGCTGTAATTGCTACAAAATTTTTAAAATGTAAATACATCAATATTGTCCAAGATATATCTAATACAAAAAATATTGGCACAATATAGTTTTGCTACTAAGGTAACATCAAAACAAAGTTTTTATTTACATTATTTATATATTGAAAGTAATTAGCAAGTTAATTTTACTAAGCGTGTTTATCACATTTTTGAGACCATTTACGCTTTGAAAGATTATTTATCATTTCACACACACGAAAATATAAGCTTTTGGTACTTTTATGTTACAGTTCAAGCTTTTAAATAAAATATTCAACATGCTCTATGTTTGTATTCTTCAATTATGGTCTTAATTTTCCCTTCCAATAATTAGAATTTGGAAAAAGAATTTCAAAAGTATTGGAAATCATATTTTCCCTTAAATTTAACTTTCAGTTACTTGAATATAAGTCAAACCTAATATTAGTTATTAAATTATTTGTACTTAAATATTAATTAGTAGCTGTTGCCTGCAACATCGTTTCAAATGAAATTCAAAGACGAACGAAAGTTACTTATTAAGACGTATTTTCACTTTACAAAATTAAAACAAAAAGACAAATTCTGCATAACATATAGATGCAAATACTTTAAACAATACCAGGATATTATAACGAAAAATTTATATTTTGATCTGCTCAAAGATTTGTGAAGAAAGCAGTTGATTTTGGCTCAAACAATGCACTTTATTTGCCGAAAATATAATTATATACTTCCGAAAAATCGCATCACAAAGTGCGGAAAAACGACGCAATAAAATAACCAGAATACATGAAATAGCAGAGAATGCAAAGCTCGGTTTCTAAATGTACAAACAATTAGCGTAGGAACTCTAAAATTACGAACAATGAAATATATGAATATTACTTGGATGTTTTCAAATAATAAATATAAATATGGATATACTTCGAATATTTTTATAAGTCGATGCATTACAAAATTAATTAACTTTACATATTTTGAAAGATGCTAGAAAATTTATTTTCGAATTAATATTAATTATTTGACTTTCTTTAAGAAATATGATTTTATTTTTCTAATAAGTTATAAGTTTAAAAATTAAAATTTTGGTTAAACCATAATTCATATATATACAGTTATTATTTAAAAGTATTTCTTAAAGAATATTTCTTATTATACTGTTGCATTACATAAATGTTTAATTTTTTTTATAAAAACCCAGTGATATGTTATAAAAAATTGTCTATCTACTCTCTTTATCAGAAGTATCAAATGATTAAGCCATACATTCACATTCACAAATTGTTCCATAAAATCGATAATTTAAACTTTCAAGATCGATTAAGTCATTAATTGTAAAGCAAACATGTAAACACAAAACAAAATGCTTCTCTGGGCTTAGCCACTCTACATGAGGGATTTGAATATATTATTTAAATTATTATTTAAAAGTATTTCTTAAAGAATATTTCTTATTATATTATTGCATTACATAAATGTTAATTTTTTTAAAATAAAAACCCAAGGATTTGTTATGAAAAATTGTCAATTTACACTCTTTATCAGAAGTATCAAATGATTAAGCCATACATTCATATTCACAAATTGTTCCATACAATCGATAATTTAAACTTTCAAGATCGATTAAGTCATTAATTGTAAAGTAAACATGTAAACAAAAAACAAAATGCTTCTCTAGGCTTAGCCACTCTACATGAGGGATTTTAATATATATAGTGTGTGATATATACTATATATATTCTGATAGATAGATATTCTGTTGAAAAAAATAGTGTGATTATGGTTCATAGAAAATGACTAGTTCTTTAATAACGTAATGAATATGATGGTATTAATCCTCTAATTATGAACATATTTATTCAACACTTGAAATATGCGAAATATATGAAAGATGTGGTGACCACACGATGCAACAATGAATAATCTAATCTCTAGTGGCACAAACAAAAACATCGTTTTAAAAGACTGTTTCACTTTGTACATTGTCATACTGTGCACGACTCTCTCCAATTCTATTTATTTACAGTATTTCATAAACGGAAAAATATCTAACTTTTAATTAATTTAAATACTCTAAATTCTTAAGTCTTTACATATAAAGTTTTAATATATTTTTAAAAAAGTAATATTAAAACTCTGTTTGTAGAGACTTAGTACGTTTTATACAAAAGTAGTTTTTTCCGACCCCTGCTCTTTTGAAATTTAAAATCCAAGGTATACATACACGTTAAATCTACTAGGTGAGTATGACATAAAAAAATTACCATTAAAGTGAGATTCTGCATAGTCCTCATGGCATGATGTATTATCCCTCACAAACTTTCGCATGCAATGTGTCATCGTCTGTGAAGAGAAGAACTTCAACATTTTGAAATCACACTAAAATTATTTGTTTTTGCAGCCTGTACAGGTCTTTTGTTCTCAGACCTATTCAGTGCGTTTGCTTTAAGTCGCTATCTCTAGTGCGACAGGTGTCGTTTCAACACTATTTATGGTTTATCACTTTGAAGTCCAATTTGTGACGAAAAAAGTGTGCATTTACATTTGAAATTATCGAAATTTTGTCACTGTAACCGTAACTGTGAGAGCTCAATTGTTGTTCTGCACTTTATTTTTGTTCCTATACTTTAAAATATCCACATCCCAAACGGTATCCCAGTTTCTTGAACTGTAGGGTCGCTATGGGCTCACATCTCGGCAAACAATGTTTTATGACCACTCTATATATGTTCTGTTGGTTATCCAACTTTTTCACTTTTACGATATATCCCTGGTCCTGTTATTGACAGGCAATAAATAGAAAGTTTACTGTAGTAAAATGTAAAAAATAACATTCTCATAGATTGTATTACAAATGAACCATTCATGAATGCCCGTACGAAATGGTAAGATCTTTAATGGAAATGCTATGCTTACGCAATATCTTCTCTATTTTATGTCATTTTTAAGTGCTACAATTTTGAAAAGAGTCATATGTGTGAAGAAAATAATTTGCAGACTGCATAAAAAAATACAATGCACGCCCCGCATTTTCAGCTACTGGGATAATATCAATATCTTAAAAGTACCAAAATTAAAACTTTTACATAGCTTAATTATATAAACTTTCCAGAGAATATAAAACTATTTAAATCTTAAATTGATCAATACATTTTAAAAATATTTAATGTTTACTTATTCAGTGACTTAAAATGCAGATAATAACATCCTCATGGATTGTACTACAAATGAACCATTCATGAATACCCGTACGAAATGATAAGATCTTTAATGAAAATGCTATGCTTACGTAATATCCTCTCTATTTTATGTCCTTTTAAGTGCTACAATTTTGAAAAGCGTCATATGTGTTAAGAAAATAATTTTCCGACTGCATAAAAAAATACAATGCACGTCTCTCATTTTCAGCTACTGGGATAACATCAATATCTTAAAAGCACCAAAATTAAAACTTTTATATAGCTTAATTATATAAACTTTCCAGAGAATATAAAACTCTTTAAATCTTAAATTTACTTATATATTTTAAAAATTAATGTTTACTTATTCAATGACTTTTTGACATTCAAACCCATATGAAATGGTAAGTCCTTAAATAAAGTATTTAACTTAAGTTCTTTAATAAAATATTCAACCTCCTTGAAACTATTTTTAAATTGTGAATTCTTTTTTCATACTAATAAGTTATAAAATTGATTTTTAAAAATGAAGTTCTAAAGGAATGAAGCACAGAAAATCACATTTTATGGCATTTTAAAAAAGGTGAAAACTCTTTTAAGAGTAGTTTAGTTTACATAATGTACTTCATTTGGTGAATCGATAAAAAGAAAAAAAAAAGATTCTAGCCATCAGCGGTATTTTGAGAATTATAGGAATATTTCAAACTTTTCACTGTTGAAGTTCGACCACTTTTCGTTTGAATAAGTTTAAATTATCGAGGATATTTTCATTTGATTCATATCGTTCAAATCTAGCAAATCCAAAAGACATTTTTTTAAATATTTGTATATGAATTTCAGCGGTTAAAGTAGTTATCCATATATATATAAACTGAGATATGAATAAAACGTAACGAAATGACCTTCACTATTGTTTTATATATTTTTCTAGGAAACAAAAATCTATATTGTTATTTATAATTAATTTAAAATTATGTTAAAATATATTATTTATTTCTTTTATTTGTTAGAAGTTCTGTTTACGCGGAGTCCTATTTGCATTACGGTAATGTATACATTTTTTAACTTTAAAACTAATCAAACAATATTGATAGTTAAATTTGCACTATATATTTTTAATTTTTAAACAGAAAAATACATTCTCATCAAGCAAAAGTTTTATTTGATGAAGAAAATCTGATTTTTCTATCTTTAGATCTTGAATTTTTTTTGTTATTATTACACTAATAAGTTTTATATTTATTATATAGCGATACTGATTATATTAATTTGGTTATATTGCTTTGTTCAACTACGTTTGTTATCTTGCAATTTTAATTACCTTTTATTATTATTAATATTATTATATAAATATAAACTATTGTGACCCACATAACGTAACAAACAGCTGACGGCCAATAATAAAAGGTTGAGTACGACTGGATTAAATGATGAGACATAACGTTAAAATTGCTCATATTCAAATAATTAAAAAATTACACATACCTGGATACTTTTAATAATTCAGTGTACTAAAGTTTCGACTAAGTTCCCATTACATATTCTTGAACACATTGAAAATTATTAAGTATTTCAATTTGAATAACTTTCTTTATTTCGATTAATGTACTATACTAATTTAGTCGTTAACGATAAGAGATGGGACTAACTTATAAAAAGTATTTTACAATAAATAACGCTATTATCGTTACCCCCCTCCCACCCGTGAATTTTGAAAAAAATTACGTTGATTACATTTCATTAACACACGGAAAATTAGCCCATTTTCCTCGCAAATGCAGAAATCGCCCTAAAGTAAAAAATTCTGTAATCTTCCAAGTAAAAATGTTCCTGATATAAACAAATTCCTGAAATCTTCCAAGCTAAAGCAGCATTTTCTTCAAATCACAGGGATGTTCTGGCAACTGTGCTGCCTAGTACTTATTCGTAATGAAAACGGATTTTCTACGAGTGTCCCTTTTCCCTTTAAAACTTGAAAAATTCGCAAATTTAGCACAAAATTTCTTAAAATTCGCTAGTCAAAAGATGGAAATTTCTTCAAACAGCAGAAAAATCTCTTCCAATGACAGTGGTATTTCCGACCATTTGCTGCCTGTACTTTTAAGTTTTTTTTGACGAATTTGTCTTTTGTGAGTGCATGATGGAAAAATTTGTTAAGAGAATTTTTAGGGAATATCATTCAGAGAAATATTAACCCCTTACTCGTTTTTAAAAATTCAATATTATTTTTAATAATAATAAAAAATTGTTAGATTACTCATTTCAAGTGTTAACTGCTTGAGCTATTAATTATAATCATTATTTTAAAGCAAAAACGTGTCCGTCATTAAACGCTGGATGTCCTAATGATGGTGTCAGCGACTTCCGCCATTGTTATCGCTTTTATATCATATACATTAATTTTTAAACATCACATAATTTCCATTTTTATACAATTGAATTAAAAAAATGTACTTAGAAGTAAAATTTATTTGAAAGAATGTTTTGTAAGTTTTATTAAGTAATTTCCAAGCATGATAAAAAAAATACTTCAACATTGAATGTTCGGTTGTTACAATAATATAAAGTAACATTTACAATAATATAAAAAATGTATGCAAAACATAAATAGAAAGTGGCAATAGATAGAGAGCTACTTCTTCAACCTTCCTGAGATAACCAAACATAAAGTATTTTCTCTCGTAAATAAATAAAAAAAATGTCTGAAACAATATCTTTGAAACTATTCATATAAAAGAATTATAAACGAGAATGTTGGCACAGGCTGTTTTTTAAGCATGTAGCTTTTAATACAGTTCAAAAATGTATTAAATGAATACACAATTCATACCTTTTATATAAAAATGTGTTTTGATGAAGTTGGTCGGCAATTTAAATATATATTCATATATATGAGGGATGTTCCATAATGAAGATACTTGTTAAGTTGCTTGAAATAGTCGATAACGATATCTTTTGATTACTACTGATGATAAATTTCGCTCCGACTAACTCCTTTGGCTTGCAAAAATCTGATAACTCCACGCCACTCCAATTTCGAATAATTTAGGATTACACACGAAATGTGTGTTTCCTTCCTGATTTTAAATTGAGTTTTGAACAAAAAACACCGCTCCAGACTCTGCTACTACACGAATTAACGTGTCTAGTCATGTACATAGCGCCATTCTTGGGCATGTGCAGTTAGTATAGCAGCCACCTGTACCTTTATTGTGGGACTCCTCTTTTATATATATACATATAGACATATATATTAAATGTGAAAAATCTGTCAGGATTTTCAATTAAAAACGATTTTTAACTATGTTATATTACACTGGGCGGTATGTTCTGGAAAGTATGTAAGCCTGGTATTGAATAATTGGGGCAATTAATCAATGTTGTTAAAATTTATATGTTTGAGAAATGGGGATTGGATTTGGAGAAAAAAAATTCATCTGGACACGAAAACTCTGTCAAAGCCGATTTCTAAAAGGATATGTTTCCTTGAAGGTTTTGGGAGAATTCTTATGCATCATTTATACATCCCATTACGGTATAAAATGATTCTAATACAGTGGGTGATCGTTTAACGAACTGTTCGATTTACGAACAGATCGGTTAACGAACACTTTCGCGAGAGAATTTTATGTTCGGTTAACGAACACCTAACAAAACAAAGCCAAGAAGAAGCAATGCTGTGTTTCAGATTTGCAGAGCTGTATTTAACTGCATCTACTATTATCGACTTAGGGAACATTTTAACAGTTGTATACTTATGGCCTTATTTATTCAAGGACACTTGGGGGTTCAGGACCAATATTTTAGGGCCCTCAGATTAGAATGAACAGCACAAAAACATTCATTTGTATTTTGTGTCCTCTTTTAAAGAAATATTTTTAATTGGAAGTTAATTATTTTAACTGAAATTTAGTTCCTAAATTATTAATAGGCTCTCGGCTCCACTGGAGCTTTATCGGGCACTGCAATAAACACGATTTTTTAGAGAACTAATGGAGTTTTTGATAGGTCAAAGTGATAAACTGATATGATTTAAAGGTGTAGTCAATGAATGTGATCCTAAAAGTTTTTACAAAGAAAATATCATTTATTTTTAAAGTACTGCACGACACGTACAAAACTATGAAACCATGATCTGTCTATATTAAAGACGGACGTATATTAACCCTATTAAAATAGGAAGATCTTGAACTCCAGAAAAAAAAAATAAGCTTTTGTCAAATAGTTAATTCCCCACAAACTCAAAAAAGCTTTAATGAAAGAAGGACAAGACTGTATGCATGTAATGTATGTTTTATTATTATTACAATTAAATAAATTTAGGGAAAATTCATATTAATTTTTATATATTATTTAGCTTTTAAGAACGAATTAATTGAATTCCTATACAAATCTATTCTAAATCTATGATCGGTTAACGAACAATTCGGTTAGCGAACATTGTTTCGGAACGGATTAAGTTCGTTAACCGATCACCCACTATACTATCGTTAAGAAAAGACTCTATAAACTAAACTAAAACCAAACTCCGCGGCATCGTAATCTATTAACAATCGATGCCCAAATGCGTTTTCTTGACCACAAACCTTAGTTGCTGTATATATCATATGTACTAGTCATGAAGTCAGCCTAACTCGGAACATCGACTGTTGAACCGCGAGCTCGGTACTCATTTTATCAATCCTGACGGTATGGAAGGACTTTTGAGCAAATTTTGCAAAAATCCGAGCGTGAACCTACGACATTGTAGTATAACAGCGCAAAGCGTTGAACACTGAGCTGCAAGGCTTCTCTATAAATAAACACTGTTGTGGAAATAAATTGTATATTACATACTGAGTCTATGAATCTGTGATCTATTTCTCCTGAGTGTCATTTTGTGTTACTAGGATTATAGTAATATCTTAAAAGCACGAAACTTAAAACTTTTACTTTCATTTTTTTTTTATATAAACTTTCAAGAAAATGTAACTATTTCCATCTTAACTTGACTAAACATTTAAAAAAATATATTTACTTATTTATTCAACTATTATTTACATTTAGACTCATATGAAATGTTTCGTAAGTTCTTTGATAAAGTATATTTAACTTAAGTTCATTAATAAATAAACAATTTCTTTGCAAGTGATTATTTTTCATATCGTAGAGTTATAAAAATGATTTTTAAAATGTGATTCAAAACGAGTGATTTACAAAAAATCACATTCTGAGAATTAAAAAAAAATCATCAGTTCAATCTACATAAATTCTAGTTAGCTGTTGAACAGGATAAAAAAAAATGTCCCCATCAATGGCATTTTGGAACGAAAAGGGTATTTTAAACTTTTCATAGATGAAGTTTTAATATATTTTTGTTAGAAGAATACTGTGTAATATTTAATTGCTTGAATACTGTCACATTTTAGCTGAGCCAAAAATTAGTTACTAAATAAATTATATCGGAATATCAATTGTTTAAGTCACGTACATATTATGCAGATATCTCAAATAATTTCCGATAAATATCAGTTGCTTTTCATAGGGCTTCGTAACTGTTGTTGCCCTTCTAAGTTATTACATAGTCTAAAATATTTTTTAAGTTATTTATAACCTCAGTTTGAAAGATTTACCTTTGTTTTTATAAGTAGTATCTATTCTAAATAATATAAAAAAATAATTAACAACAATAAAAATACGGTAAAAAACGTTGCCATCGTTACATGTTTGGACAATTTATTAAGAGCTAGCTCTCTTCAAGAATGTCATCCATTACATCATTAGCCACTTACGCTTTTATAAAAACTCACTATTTTGTTATTAATAAGTTAGATTAAACACCTGACGTGTCTGTACTTGAGATGTTAATTATAATATCCACTAATTTAGGCAGCCAATCAATATTTTTATGTTTGAATAAAGAATTAATAATGTACCTCGAGTAGTGAAACATGCTAAAATAAAAGTAAACATTATAATCCAAACTCATCTGGATGAGTGTGTATGCGCGTGATTGTATTTTAATTAGTTACATAATTATTTACGGTATCTATAATGATTACTTTTATGTTAGCTGGGCACCAGTGATAACTCGCCAAATCTTGTTTCTATTGGCCTCATTTGAAATGCAAACAACTAATGATCCATTGAACAACTTAGACGCATTTTTACAAATTCTAAATAATAGTAAAAGATTTTTGATCTTAATATAATCTATAAGATTCTATTTTTGTGTATATAAAATTAGATACGATGCTTTCATTATGGAATAAAATGTTTCTAGTTTATATTAGATCTTATTTTAATATTTTTATAGTAGATTAAGCCTAATCATTAATAACCCCGAGTACGTGAGATTTTGTTATTTGTATTGATATATTCGTTTTTACGTGTTTTATCACGATTATATTTTAGCTATTTTTAAGTTTTTTAAGATATTATATTGCAGTGTTAAAATATGGGCTATTAGTTATTAGCTAATGGTGAAAGATTGGCGGGAGAAAAAAAGGGTTGGCGAAATTAAAAAATTTTGGCGATCACTAGCGCCCAGCTAACATAAAAGTACCGTATAATGTAACCTTATTATCGTTTTCAATGCATAATGTTCTTTTCAGTAAGCTGTGAAAATTTAAGAAAATAAATATTCGAGTAATATCTTACAATAAATTTTATCAAGTCTAGCCTGTTTTTCGTTTTCATTTTGCAAATTAATGATTTGCTATTTATGACTGTTTCGCGTATAATGTGTGATTTGGGATTTCGTTTACATTTAAATAACAAGACAAAACAATTTATTCATTATCTTTCGGACAGATGTAGTGTAAGAAAAATATCGTAATCCTGATAAAACACCGATTATGGAAAGTTTAGGATATCTTTACATATCGGATATCTTACATAAACGGATTGAAGTTCCTTAAATCCGTTTTTATTATTTTTAAAATGATTTTATATGTATGTGTGTATGTTAGGATTCTTTTCGTTTTCAAGTCTTCAGAGTCTATTTTTGGAGTTTTAACGATTATGTCTGTCTGTATGTCTGTATGTGAGTGAATATCGTAACGTTCAAACTGTGCTTTGGATTGAGCTCCCTTTGCCGAAAATGTTATAGGCCACTGTCGCAAGGTCTGTATGCATTTTAGTACGCATTGGACAACGTGTTTGGTATCTAAACCGTATTTCAACCGTTTTGTGATGAAAGAAAACCAACAAATATTTTCTCTTATAATTTAATTATTAAATTTCGATATGAAATATGTTTATTTCTTACGCTCATCTTATATTGATGCAACAATAATGCTTCACAGATACGTGATTTAATTTATTAAAACTTTTTTGTCTTGATAAAAAAATAAGGAAAGAAATCACAGCGAGTTTTAATATCCTGATAACAGCGTATAGAAATTTAAGTATTTCGTTTTAACATGGCGAAATATGTGCATTTAAAACAATTTAAAACTTCCATTACATAACTATGCAAATTGAATTCCAATATTTGTTTTAATTTATAGACCTTTATTCCAACACGGACGCATAAATATTCATTGAAAATTAAATCATAATTTTAGAAAAATGTTTCCCCTTTATGAATGAAAGCGCACGTTTACTTTTGAATGCGAGGTCTTTTCACCAGGGAAAAAAAAATCCCGTCTGTAAAATTAGAATCTAAGTTTTATTATTTATTTTTATATTACTATTTATTTGAATGCATAGCCACAGGATCCACTCCAGATTCTTTATTTTATCATAAAACATAAATAATAGCAAACTTCCTCCTAAAAATACAATTTTTTGTACTTAATTCGACCTTTTACAAATTCAAGAAACGATTTCTACTATTGTAATTATATCTTTGATCCAAACGTGTTTCATATATTGAGAAGCTTCATGGAAGTATAGAATTATAACCCAGGGATTCTATAGCTGAGAATGGAGAAAAATAAAAAGAAACATATGCCCACCAGGTTTTATTAAAACATTCTGTTATTTTGTTCTTTTACCTCTACAAAGTTATCAATAAAAAAAATTGTGATATAATTTTATAATATGGATATTTTCCTTGTTTTAGAAACATTAAACATATAACAAAAGTAACAGTACTAGGGATTTCCTTAAGAACGTTCAGATTTGGTCTTATTACCACCGACCCTTGAATACTAGGCCTGCGCGCTGACACAAAAAAGGCGGGGGATTTTTTTTTTTTAAGTTTGTACGGTCCCTCGAATTGGAACACCAATAATTTATAAAAAAAATTCTTCAGCTTATTTATCCGAGATCAAATAAATCAAAGGAAACTTTTAGAAATTACTGGTGTGTAAATTCAGGATGCGTTGTCTTCTTTGATTTTTATTTTATGAACACACATGGGTCTGCTTCACTTTGTTTAAATTATATTCCTTTAAAGTTATTTCCATCTCATCATTCCAGCATTCGGCGGCTTGTTTGAGATTATATATAACCATTTTTAATTGATAGACTTTGTCTCAATTTCTTCATCTTGGAAATCTTCCTCTTAATGCATGTATAGACATATACATGAAATAATTTGTCTTTATGATAAGCTGCTCAGGTAAGGAAAGGTCTAATAGTTTTATGTTTGACAACAGGCGGAACAGTTTCAGCATAATCAGAGCCATATTTTTGGGTGAAACATTTGGCAACTAATCACGCTTTGCAATTAATTTCTTCTCCATTTTCAACCTATTTGGTTTTGTAAGCCCATTTATAGCCAACTGCGTGTTTACATTTAGGTAAATCAACAAGTTCATATACATAATTTTCTACTAGAAATTTTGTGTCAATTCCTTCTTTCATATCTTGAACCTATTTCCTTTGTGATGTTGTTGGTAATTTTAAGACAGCTTTAAATGTTTCACGATCTTTGTTTTTGAAATTACAGTCTACAGACTTGTAGAAAAATATATCTGGTGGAATTACTTTTGTTTCTTTATGAAATTCTTCTTTGAGAATTATCTTCAGTTTCTTTTGTTTCTGAGCTATTTTCTGATTTTTCATCAGTTCATTTCATCTACAGTAGTTTCGGGCTATCGGGATATCTTCACAATTATTTTCTAGATTCTCTTCTGAAAAATCGAAATGTATTAAATATGATGTATCTTCTTCAAGATTTAAAAAAAAAAAAAAAAAAAAAAAAAAAAAACATTATCACAGTTCATACTTTCAAAATAATTTACTGTTCTGCTTACTATTATTTTTCTTCTACGTGTATAAATTCGGCATCCCTTGCTTTTGAAATCATAGTCTTTCTTGAGTGGCTTTTTCACCACATTTTCGTCTCGGAATTATTTATTCAAAAATTTATTTAAAAAAATATGTATTTTCAAAATAAATTTTTGAAAAATTACAGATTGTAACCGATGCATTTTTTAATAGAAATGAAATGTTATGAGATTCAATTATGCGAATACAAAATTACAGCTTATTTCATCAAGTAATTCTTGAGTTACTCGCAAAATGCTATCTGCATTGCAATTCTTTTGGCAAACTAGGAGTTCTAATCTTTAAATCTTCATAATTCTAAACTACTTGACCGAATGATTTCCCGTTTGGTATACTAAGCTAAAATTTACTTAAAAACCCAAATATGATGTCAAAATTAGGTCTTCGTATTCAAAATTTCAGGATTTGGTACTATATCAGTGTGAAGCAGACTCCCTGAGCTTTTTACATATTTTCTTTTAGCTTACATTTCTGTATGTATGCGGCAGTCAAATCTTCTGACTCATTTTTCACCCACTTCCTGTTGACGTAGAGCTTTGAAATTTGGAATATATATGTATTGCTGAGAGCAATACATGAATTAGACATTATTTTTTAAAAAAATTATCCTTGAGGGGGGGTGGGGGTTCAACGTCGGTCCAAAACTTGCATTTTGCCATAGAAACAACGTTACAACTGTTTAATTGAAAAAATAACTCCATTGTTGCAACATTCATCCACTTTTCCCCACATTGTTACCCGCATCATTATGACGTCAGCATTGAGCGACGTACACATTTGTGATTTATAACATAAGTTGACCTTTTTGTAAATTTTAATAAAAATGCTTTTATTTATTTATTTATTTTTTTTTTTTTTTTACATTTAATTATTTTAAACATAAAATGATAAATGAAATAATTTACAGTCGAATGGTTACTTTTGTTTTTTTACAATTCGGAGGTTAAAATGTTTGGTGGGTGTTCTCTCCTCTCTCTCTCTGTCTCTTTTTTTTTTTTTTTTTTTTTTTTTTTGTTTGGTCGACTGTGATTTGTAATCTTCTTAACAACATTTATTTTGCTTTCACATTAATTCGATATCATAAACTCAGCGAACATATGGTATATAGAGCCTTTCAATCGTATTTAGTTAGTTTGGCTGGAAAAACACGATTGATTCATATAAAACGTCCGAATTATACGAATATTTGACTTACAAAGTTTGGCATAGTCAGAATTAAGCTTTTCAAAGCTAAATGAAACAAAGAGAAATCATTCAAAACTTAATGATTTTTGTAATTATGTAGCAAGGAGGAGGAATATAAACAAATATATTAAAAATAATTTATGCTTCCACTTTTTTTTTTTTTTTTTGCATGTTAGTACAACTTTAAATAATGTTTTTTTTTCCCTTCAAAATTTTAAAAAAGTAAGTAAAAATTTATTAAAGTGGCAGAATCATTAATCAACAGAAATGAAAGAGAATGGAATGTTGAAAAAAAGGGAGGAAATTTGAAATACAAAAAAATCTCCTAAATAATTTTAGTTTGTGAAGAAATTCGAATTCTGTGTGCGTGCTGCGTTAAATGTTGCGTGAGAATCACTGTAAAATGGCATGTTCTTGAGTTATCCTGTTTCCAACTTTGCTGATTTTTGAGAGAAAATTTAAACATCTGAATACAAAAGCTACATCATATTTTAAACTATTAAATAAAAAAAAAGTAATAAAACTCTTCAACTGATTGTACCAGACATTTTCCCTAGATTTGAGATAAATACATTTTCGTACAAAGATTACGACGACAAAGGTTACGAGAAGATTACGACGTACAGTCGACCAACAGAAAAAAAAGAGAGAGGGATACATTAGCGTACGCTAATATCGTACATGATTATAGCATGTAAAATCCGTCGTGGGTGCAAAGCCTTCCAAGTTCACTGTTAATTATACCCCTGGAGGTGCCCAGTCAGGTGAAGGTCTCGTCACTTGATCAAGGTTTTAAATTACGAGACCAACTCGAGTAGCGATGGCATGACGTATGGGTGTGAAATGCAGCGTGAAATTAGTAAATATCCCCAGAATCTCACATCCGTCTGGCATGACTTCGATACACTGTGCAGTGCTGAACCGTCTCATCCAACATCAATTAGCAACCGGCCAACAAAGAAAAAGCAACTTAGGCAACAAGATGCACTGAAGCCATGTCAGCCTATAGATTTATCAAACACATCTCCGCCATGCAGAGATCAGGCGAATACTCGTACCGTTGCCAGGCATCAACCCGTTAAGATGGACAAAAGCCCGGCAGGTAGAAGCCAGAAGCCGGGTCATCAGTCTAAAAAAAAACACATTAGTGACGTCATTTTCAGCACTCAATATGGAAATCTAAAGCCTTTGCACAGATGTACATTTTTATTCAAACATAAAATAAGGATGGAGAGCTGGTGACTATGTCGACACATAAATACTTCTATTTATTTTCAACTATTCTAAAGCCAGTATTACTAAAATCATTAATCATCGCCACTCGTGGAATAGGCGAGATCTCGGCCCCTTCAAGACCGAAACTGTTAGGTATCACGGAAGATTTCAATGGTAAAATTAAAAAGCTATTTTCGTTAAGTTAAAGATAGCCACCAGTGGATTCGGGTGGGCCAGGGTTTTTAATGCATCGGACAAACGTGGCGGCTTTAAGCTCACTTCTTACTTTTAATAGTCAAACTCCCGCCGAAGTTAAATGATATCATTTCTACTGAAATTGACCCAATTCACTTTGAAAATTATTTGAAATGGAAATCCCATTTATTAAAACCCGATGGACAAAAGAATTATTATAATAGCATTACTAGCAAGAAATTTAGTTGTAGAAAAATGGAACGCATACCTGATATAAAGTATAATAGAAAAATCCCAGCACTTGCAAAATCATATCAAGAAGAGGCCATCTAAATAAATTTCAATGAAAATAAAATAATTTTCCCCTCCAATCTATATTATCCAATACATTATAAGAAAAACTACTGAAATTGAAACACGTAAAAATTCAATATGTAACCGTACAGAATCACATGATTTGCCGAAATTATGGGTTGAGTTACTCCATGGTTACGACTATGGAAATAAACATCAAAGTGAAAATTAAATAAAACAACGTCTGTAATCTGAGAGAGAACGCGAAAAATGTGAATGATGGCTTTTCAAATCATTGAATTGTAGATTGTGCAACTGTATAGAATTCTCAATAGTCTTGAAAAAGACTTCCGTGAAGTCGAAATATGTAGACAGTTTATGTATAAAACTTTTTTGTTGTTTTTATGGATTTTATTTAACACCTTTTAGCAATTAATGAAGTATATTATCTGTGGGTGTTAGGATTTAATATATATTTGTATATAATCATTAATCAGTTAACTTTCTCAACATATCCAATACGATCAACATCTTACAAAGTAATACTCTAATTTAACTTGAACTGGAACTCCGCGAGCTCCAGGAATACTTTTATACGAAAATTCATCTCTTACCAACGTCAACTGAAATCGCAAGACAAATCTCTAAATCTCAGGTAGCGTTTGATCAATGACCATTAAAACTGAAATTATCTAGCATAAATACTATTAAATCGAGCGGGTGCTAAAAGTACATTACAGATATGTAGAAATCTTAATTGTTTCATCGTCGACACCAGAAACTTAAAATCCCATAACCTTTAATACTTCCATTACATTCCCATTTTTTTCCCCTCAAGAAAAAAAAAAGAAAAAAAGTACAGCCAATAAGTAATGGCATTACCCCTGCGATTGGAAAAGAGCGTTCATTTATCTGTCTGAAGAAATTTTCGTTTCTCATAGGAGAATTTCAGGAAATTTTGACCTTCGATTCCCAAATTTTTCATGTACATACCGTATAATCCGGTCTATAACGCGCACTTTTAAAACGGGAAGATTGATTAGAATTTACAGGTGCACATTATACGCCGAGTATAAAAATAAAATATTAACAAGTAAAAAAAGAACAGTGTAAGAAATTAGAATTCGACATTAATGAACATTAAGACGTGATCAATTGAATAAACCAAATAACGATACCAAATGCTTTGCGGGGATTCAGATAGGCAGGTGGACTTGTGTTCTCGTTTATAATTTGTTCATATTTTCTGTATATTTCTACAGGTTGTTATACTTTTTAATGATCTGTTTTACATTTTCATGCTAAATAATACGTTAAAGGCTTCATTACAAAGAAATGGGTGCGTGCTATAAGGTGAATATAACTAAATATAGGAAAAATACAGTCTGAAATCAAGGGTGCACGTTATGCGCCGGAGAGTATTATACGGCGGAATATACGGTACCCAAAAATTCCCTTTTTAAGGCTTCTTTTAAAGGCTTCAATGCAAAGAAATGGGTGCGTGTTATAAGGTGAATATAACTAAATATAGGAATAATACAATCTCAAATCAAGGGTGCACGTTACGCGCCGGAAAGCATTATACGTCGGAATATACGGTACCCAAAAATTCCCGTTTTAATACGAAACAGTACTATGCAACACAATTACCCGAACACCCTGTGATTTATCAGGAAATGCAGTTTTAGATTGGAGGATTTCAAGTACTTTTTTTTCATTAGATTGGGGGAATTTTCCGTATTTTGTGGGAGAATGGGCAAGTTACAGAGGAAATTTTCGTGCTTTAAACGAAATATAATCAACGGAAAAATTTATTCAATTCACGTATTTTTTTGACAGTGTAGTTTTGTGAACAAAACTATGCCGAGGCGATGAGAAACGTCTGCATTTTATATAACTGTATGCCTTAGACATTAATCATCAAGTTCCCATTCCGGTTCTTAAATTTTAAAGACGATATGTCCTTCAAAATAATGTAAATTTAAAATTCTCTTCTACTCATTAAAAAAGGCAAATTTGAAGGTCAAATACTTTTATTAATGAATGTGAGAGTTAATTTATAAATCACAAAAATGTTTCTTCCAGTGTCATATCAGTGAGTGATGTCATTATTATTTCCAGTAGAAATTTTTTAATTCTCTAACAGTGTAAATGGTTATCACATAATGTGCAGAAAATTAAAAATATATTTATTAAAAAAGAGATAAAACTTTTATCATTCGAATCAGCAATTATTCAAAAAATCGATGGAATCAGTAAATCGATCAAAGAATCAATATATTAATCCAACGATCAATAAATTAATCAGTAAGATCATTCATGGGATAGCAATATTTTAGTAAATTTAGAAATTATAGAGATATTCTCTATATTTAATACTTTTTAACATAGTTGAA
Organism: Maratus michaelseni; assembly: GCA_963931845.1. NCBI lineage: Eukaryota > Metazoa > Arthropoda > Arachnida > Araneae > Salticidae > Maratus > Maratus michaelseni. The sequence goes on along the minus strand of OZ007597.1, from coordinate 89,348,693 downwards.
AAGTGTTTATGACTTCGGTTTGTCTGTCCGTACTCTAACTCTGGTAAATACACTCGGATTACCATGTAACTGATATAAGTTTTTAACGTTTTTTATGATATATTCGCTATTGATAATAAGGTGTGTAACATTTATAGTTCAATTACAGGAACATTCAAAATAGGAAAGTGGAATACTACGTTTTACTAAGGGTTAAAGTGGAATACTGTGAACAACCAATCCAGAAATGGAATTCAATCTTGTCATCTCTTAGTTGGTATCTAGCATCCTTGCCAATGACAAAGGATGTGGGTTATATTGTGCTTTAAAACATACTTTATTGAGAGTGCGTATAATTGCTATTTTTTGATTGGTTGTTGTAACTGCTCCATATTTTTAATGAAAATAAAAGAAATTTTCAAGTTTGAATCATAGACCAGATTATTTGAGCGTTAAGATTTTTTATGATTAATTTTTGTGCCATGGAAATATTTAACTTTGAAGTAAAATTTTCAAAAACGTATCTTTCTTTAGCTCTGATTTACTCTCGATTTACTAACTATGACTGTTTGCAAGCATCTGTAAAATTCATTATTTTACTGTACGAGAGAAAACGATCAAATCACCAAGTTTGGCATCTGACTGCTGATGATACAAGAAACCGTACATATTGAAAATATGTAATCTAGTACCACTTTTTAGGATAAAAATCATAGTTGTAGTTTTAAATACCAAAAATCAATACATTCATCACTACTTTGCCCCAAAATAGGCCGTAATAGGCCAATCACAATAAATTTGTCCCTTACTTTAACAATCTATAATTACGCAACAATGTTTGGAAGTTTGCCAGTTAATTTTTTATAGACATAACATAGGACTACTAAAAGCGTTTCCTGCCTGCTAAATTATTTATTAATTTATTTAACTCTGAAATCCCGTCAAAATTAAATTCATACATTCACCCCCATTCACAAAAGCCTATATCTCCATACGGACACTTCTGATTTGATTACCGTTAGTACCACTGGAAAAATCACGTCTTAATTGACAACAAAACTTTCTGTTTCATTTTGGGCCTGTTCCACATAAGATTTAAAAAAAAAAAAAAGTTCAAAACATCTATTTTGCGAGAGATTCACAACTATATACAAGTTCAAAGTGGTGTCGAAAACGCTCAAATATATTTTGAATGAATAAAGATAGAACTGAAGAACACGTGTCTACCTGCAGTATATAACGACCAAGTTCTATGGTATGCATGTGATTACAGCGCGGCTAGTGCCGAAATTCGGAAGTTATTTGCTCTATCTTAAAAACTAGAGACAAAAGTGTAGACAGTTCTCGAGTTTAGTATGAAATGAGGACTTGCATATAAAAATAACTTTATTAGAAGCTCCGAAGTGTTATTTTTTTTATAACCAATCACCGGATATTCTAAAAATACTAACACATGTAAGCAAAGTACAATTTATTTTAATAACAAATTCGAGTTAAGTCTGAATGAATCCACCATCTGCAACAATATACACTTCTCGAGTTTAGTATGAAATGAGGACTTGCATATAAAAATAACTTTATTAAAAGCTCCGAAGTGTTATTTTTTTTTATAACCAATCACCGGATATTCTAAAAAAACTAACACATGTAAGCAAAGTACAATTTATTTTAATAACAAATTCGAGTTAAGTATGCTGAAGGAATCCACCATCTGCAACAATATGAATGCATATTAGTGCATATTTAATGCTGCCGATGGAGGACAATTTTGTACCTTGGCCAAAAACTTTTTAATTGATAAGTTCTGCGAAATAAAAAATAATAAAGTGTAACTTTTTGAAAATTAATGGCAGAATTATTTCATTAAGAGAATCTTATTTTTTACCTCATTTTTAACACTTTTGTAATTTACATTTCCTAATTATCTCCGACAGATAAAAAAATTAATGTCGCTGCAACATTATACCCACTTACCGTAACAAATGTATTTCAATATTATTAGTCTTAAAGTATAAAAATTATTAAAAAATAATAAAATTTTTCACTAACATTTAAATGTTAATATAAAAAATAAAAGATTCATTATATTATTATTGCAATAACATTCCTCCTTAACTTTATAAAATATGTTCCACTGATCAACAAGAATATTTTCACCATCATCTCGTTTTTTTTTAATCCCCCCCCCCCTCCCCAAAAAAGTGTTTAAAAAAAGAAAGAAGAAAATTAGCATTGAGACAACATATTATTTACCGACGCTGCAAAAACGTTCTATCAATCTGACAACACAGCTTAAATGACAGTTTTTATATCACAAACGCCTATCTTTCTTCCGAACTTTTTTCTACAGTATCGTGTTGATCCAGTAAAAAAAATGACACATTTTTAATATCAACTTTTCTTATGTTAGCATATGTTCATGAAGGGCATACTTTAAACAGATAGAACGTATAAGATGTCTGATTTATTAAGTTAAGCAGAAAAATAAATAATAAAAAAAAAAAAGCCTTAGTCCAGATGTTGCAAAAACGTCTCAAATACTGGCATGGTATTGACGAAATAAAACGTATTAGCTATAAAATACTTTTTAAAAAGATTTTGCTTCGTATATCGCTCCTAATTTGATAGTGTAACTTTCTTGAAGGTTTATGTTTTTTAAAAACAGAATATTATTATACAAGTAGTAATTTTTCCGAGTGAAAATGCGCCCAGGCCTGGACTCGAACCCAAAACCTTTTGCTTTAATTGTCAATGCTCTTCGAGGGTTGGGGTTGGGTTGATTATTGACGGCCAATTATCTACATTAGGGATATAGGCCCGGGGGGAGTGCCCTTCGTGGGGGTCTTTCTAAGGGAACCTAATCCGTATTTACGCATGGATAAATCCACGGCTCGAAGAAAACCACGAAAACTCCGAACGATTAGGCCGACGGGCGCGATTGGGATCGAACCCAGCACCTCCCGTCTACCAGCTTCGAGAGCACAACCTCTCAGCCACTGGTGGGGCCAATGCTCTTCGAATTGATCTACCTGGACTTCATACCAGCCAACAAAATTCACTCAGACAGCCATTTGGTAATGTCATGCAGTTTGCTATCTGAAAAAATAGGGACAAAATAAACCGCAGGTAAAGGAACCTTAATAAAGTATGGATATGTAATTAAACTTTTATTATTTTTACACAATAAAACTGATTAGTAAATAAATCACACAAAAAGTAAATTTTCCAACTGAGTGAAATTGTATCCAGGTCGGGCCTTGAACCAAGGATCTTTGGCTTTATTTGCAAAGGTTCTTCCAATTATTATATTTGGACGATATTTCAGCCAACAAAATTCACTGAGTCAATTATTTGGTACTAATCTGGTTTGTTACCTGGAGTCAACTAATCTGGTTTGTTGTTGAAAAATATGGACAGAATAAACCACAGCCAAATGAACTCCAATAACTATGAATATGTAATTAAACTTTCATTATTTTAACACAATCAAACTGATTGGTAAATAAATCACACGAATAGTAATTTTTCCAACTGAGTGAAATTGTATCCAGGTCGGGCCTTAAACCAAGGATCTTTGGCTTTATTTGCAAAGGTTCTTCCAATTGATATATCTGGACGATATTCCAGCCAACAAAATTCCCTGAGTCAACTATTTGGTACTAATCTGGTTTGTTATCTGGAGTCAACTAATCTGGTTTGTTATTGAAAAATATGGACAGAATAAACCACAGGTAAAGAAACTCCAATAACTATGAATATGTAATTAAACTTTTATTATTTTAACACAATCAAACTGATTGGTAAATAAATCATACGAATAGTAATTTTTCCAACTGAGTGAAATTGTATCCAGGTTGGGCCTCGAACCGAGGATCTTTGGCTTTATTTGCAAAGGTTCTTCCAATTGATATATCTGGACGATATTCCAACCAACAAAATTCACTGAGTCAACTATTTGGTACTAATCTGGTTTGTCATCTGGAGTTAACTAATCTGGTTTGTTATTAAAAAATATGAACAGAATAAACCACAGGTAAAGGGACTCAAATAACTACGGATATTTAATTAAACTTTTATTATTTTAACACAATCAAACTGATTGGTAAATAAATCACACTAATAGTAATTTTTCCAACTGAGTGAAATTGTATCCATCCTCGAACAGAATATCTTTGGCATTATTTGCAAAGACTCTTCCAATTGAACTATCTGGACGACGCTCCAGTCCACACAATTAACTAAGATAACCATTTGGTAATGACATCTGGTCTGTTATTTGAAACATCTCAAATAAATAACAGACCAGAAGTCATTACCAAAACGGTTCTCTGAGTGAAATGTGTTGGCTGGGATGTTGTCCAGATAATAGCTCAATTGGAAGAGCATTGGCATTTAAAGGCAACGGTTCTGGGTTCGAGTTAGAGTCTTGAAGGGATCATGTTGTACCCAATACGAACACAAAAATTCTGCTTAAATTCAATCCGACACGAACACAACAAAAAAAATGTCGTCAACCCGAAACTTGATACGAAACTGAAGCAATAGAAAATTATTCTGTATCTTAATACATTTATGAAAAAGTAGTCTAAAATTATACCTCCAATATCAATTTTATCTTTTTTATATAAAAATGAACTGATATACGCTAATTAATATTCAAATATACATATTTCATTTGAAAAACATAAAGGATTTTATTTTGAAAAATCCGGTCAACCCGAACCAATCCTGAAACATTCAAAACCGAACCCGAAACTGAGACTTTAAAGTCATCTCGATCCTAAAGGAAAAGAATTAGCGGTAACCCGACCCGACCCGAAAAGCGGGACGGATCGAGTAAAATCCGAGTTAAAGTAAAATTGATTTACTCGACCCGATGCATGACTCTAGTTCGAATCCCGGCTTGTCCACGTTTTCACTCGGTTGGAAAAATTACTTCTGATATGATTTATTTGAATATAAGTTTGATAGTGTTAAAATAATGAAACATATTATTATGTTATTATGTAGAATTTTTAAAATTTAATTTTTAATAAATTAAACCTACCTTTCTATATTACTGTCGCAATGTGCATCAGTTTTAGACTGAAATTTCACTGGAAATTATTAATCGTTTTATAAGGCATTTTAAAAATTCATATATGAGTATATGCACTGTAAAAAAAAAAAAGACCAAACGTTTCTAAATCTAGGGAAACAATCTATCTCTTGTATTTTTTAAGTCAAATAATCATTTTTTAACGCGAATTACCACATAGAGACAAGATACATTTTATTAAATAAATTATCAGGCTCAAAATATGTTTATTTTACTTGTAAAAAATAAATTAAAAAACTAATATGGAAGGTTATCAGTTACGCTAAAGTTTAAATACGAACAGAAAAACAGGGTAATAAACTTTTTTCATTTTGAATTTTTTTGGATATTTATATTTAAAATATTCTTGTTTTAACATTTAAGTAGATACTCTTCAAAATTGTAATAAAAAGTTTCTGCAAAAATAGACAGATAAAAAATAATTTTCCCACGTAAAGTTTATAAAATTAAATCTGATCTGAAAACAGCTGATTCAATAGAAAACTTTTAATGAAACATTGCACATTAAAAAAATCCTCGTGTCTTCTGCTTCTTATGGTTGTAACTTCAAATATAAAAGTTTCCTAGTGTTTAAAAAGAAACAAAATCTCAATGAAAATAAACTTTAAGCAAAGTTTAAAAACTCTTTAACTACAATATGTTTAAAACGTTAAGCGAATGAAAAAAGGCAAACAAAAAAAAAATCGCTAAAAATAAAAATAGTTTGGAAGAAATTCATCAATTTCGAATGTAATCAGCTTTAGTATATACAATGCTACAAAAAAAAAAAAAAAAAAAAAAAAAAAAAAGACAAAGGTTTCGTAATTTAAAAAATAAATTATAACCACGAACGAAAATATGCAATAAACTCTTCCGAGTTATCCAGGGGATTCTAAAAATAATTCTTTATCATTAGAACTCTCAGAAGTAAATATATTTTCATAAATTAAAGGATAATTTATAAAAACAAAATTTATTTTTCTGCCACTGATTTTTAGAAACTTTTACGAGTAGTTTTTATAATGGGCATTAATGAGTTTTCGCAACCTGGAATATATGTTTTTAGAATTATATTAATTCTCAATTAAAGATTTTCTGCTACATAATTAAATCTATACATGTAAGATTAACACAATAATATTAATGTTAATGCTGTTAATGTACCATGTTTCGCTTTAAAACATGCTTGTTGAACATGAAAATGCTTACTTGATAATGCATCCGTAAGAACTGTATTCCGGATTGAGAAAACTGATTAATACACATATTACGTAGATTAAGAAACATCAGTCTTTTTTTCAGTGTATCAAGCTCGTAAAGGTTGCCTAATATATACTATATGCAGGGTGATCCTGAATTCATGGCACAAACTTTAAGAGTTCGTATAGGACTCTGTAACAAACAATTTTTGTATAGGAAACCAGGGTCGAAAATCCATTTATATCTCCAATCCGAAGTCACGTTTTCGTTCAGAACTTTAACAGCAGTGAATATATTTTAACGAAATCGTTACAATATACTTACAATTCATACAAAGATGAGTCTGTTGCAAATTTTTCTAAAAATATCTTCACTGCTGTTAAAGTTATGAACGAAAACGCGACTTCGGATTGAAGTGAGACGCCCTGTAATTTTAACTATATAAATGAATTTTTTACCCTGGTTTCCTATACAATAAATGATTTTTACATTGAATTACAGGGCACTGTAAAAATTATTTATTGTTTTGGCGTCTCACTCCAATCCGAAGTCGCGTTTTCGTACATGACTTTAACAGCAGTGAATATATTTTAACAAAATCGTTACAATATACTTACAATTCATACAAAGATGAGTCTGTTGGAAATTTTGCTAAAATATCTTCACTGCTGTTAAAGTTATGAACGAAAACGCTACTTCGGATTGGAGTGAGACGCCCTGTAATTTTAACTATATAAATGAATTTTTTACCCTGGTTTCATATACAATAAATGATTTTTACATTGAATTACAGGGCACTGTAAAAATTATTTATTGTTTTGGCGTCTCACTCCAATCCGAAGTCGCGTTTTCGTACATGACTTTAACAGCAGTGAATATATTTTAACAAAATCGTTACAATATACTTACAATTCATACAAAGATGAGTCTGTTGGAAATTTTGCTAAAATATCTTCACTGCTGTTAAAGTTATGAACGAAAACGCTACTTCGGATTGAAGTGAGACGCCCTGTAATTTTAACTATATAAATGAATTTTTTACCCTGGTTTCATATACAATAAATGATTTTTACATTGAATTACAGCACACTGTAAAAATTATTTATTGTTTTGGCGTCTCACTCCAATCCGAAGTCGCGTTTTCTAACTTTAGCAGCAGTGAAGATATTTTAGCAAAATTTGCAACAGACTCATCTTTGTATGAATTGTAAGCATATTGTAAGGATTTTGTTAAAATATATTCAATACTATTAAAGTTCTGAACGAAAATGCGACTTCGGATTAGAGTGAGACGCCCTGTAATTTTGACTAAATAAATGGATTTCTGAACCTGGTTTCCTATACAAAAATTGTTTGTTACAGTGTCTATACCAACCCTTAAAGTTTGTACCATGAATTCAGGATCACCCTGTATATATTTCTTCTCCCTGTATGAAAGTAAAACACAGAATAAATTGCCCACAATTGTTGTTATTTCGAAACGTTTAAAAAACAAAAAATATCCAAGTGTTACACTTCTGGAAAATAAAAATTGAAACGGAAGCTACATTTTGAATGCTTTGTAACTCACATACTTGAAAAATCGATATTCTCTTTGTGTTTGAACAATACTTCAGTTTTAAAAAGATTTTAAGGCATATAAAAGTTTTTACGTTTAGGAATATGTGTAAAAATTAACATAAAAGCGTGATGATTGTATTTGCAGCAACTCTACAGTTCCAGCAAATGAAACCTTGTTTTTTAAAATGTTTTTTAAATGTCGAAAATATATTGGTTTCTGAAGCTTCTAAATATTAAGTTACGTTTTTCGGAATCGTGGGTAGCTTGGAAAAGGATATTGTATATTTTTTCTCGTGATTATATTATTTTCTTAGATTAAGAAATATTTGTCTTTTTTTAGAGTATAGAAAACTATTCCTATTGATTTAAAACTTTATTAATTTTATACCACTTCTTTTTTCTAATCATTTCATGTTTAACTATTTGCAACATTAAAACTATTCGAACTGTCCATTCTTTGCTTTGCTGAAAAAATATTGTTGTAATTTGAGTCATTTTTAAAACATGTTTTAAAATTATATTCGAAGCAGGATCCTGACATCTTCTGTCTCTTTTATATTTGTACAATATCTCTAACAGAAGAAAGATTCTCAAAAGAATATCGAATCGATACTTAACGAAAAGTTTAGTGGAAATACTTACTCTAAAACCACCTGCGTCTCATGATAATTTAACTGCTTCAAATTTTGAATGGTTTGAAACATAATTATTTTTCTTCTTTTGTGTAATAAAATATATTGGCGAGTTTTATTTTATAAACTTTTTTAAAAATCATTTTGTATTTAGTTATTTTTTAAGGAGTTCTTTTGAAAATCTTTTGTTTAAAATCTGTATTATAAAGCAAAAACATGTATGTGAGTAACTCTGACGTCATATTAAAGATTTCTGCGATCTGACCAATAAATTTCGCTTTTACTTCATTTTTTACAACTTTTAACTACCGCACAATTTCAAATTTTACATCGTCGAATAGGAAAACAATTCATTTCAAATGCAATTTGCTTAAAAATCGTATCTCAAGTATTCGAGCTGTTGTTGTACAATGTTTGATTTGCTGAAAAAAAAATTGATGCAATCTCATTCATTTTTAAAACATGTTTTAAAATGATATTCGAATCAGAATTCTAACATCTTCTGTCACTTTTATATCTGTACAATATACCTAACAGAAGAAATGTTCTCAAAAGAATATCGAATAAATACTTAACGAAAGGTTGAGTGGGAATACTTACTCTAAAACCACCTGCAACTCATGATAATTCTACTGCTTCAAATTTTAAACGGTTTGAAACATAAATTATTTCTTTCTGTAATAAAATATATTGATAAGTTTTATTTTATAAACTTTTTAAATCATTTTGTATTTAGTAATTTTTTAAGGAGTTTTGTTGAAAAATTTTTGTTATAAGGAGATCGGAAACTATCTGGCAAAATTTTAAAGGATGGTAGAGAGAACCAATTAGAGGGGACCATCTCCCCCCCCCACCCCACAGAATGCGTGTCCGGAAATGACGCGTATAAGCGCCATCTGTTGACGCTTAAATTCTGTCTTTCAGTGAACCTTTCATATTTATATTCGTCACCAACGTTTAAAAGCGCGATTTTCGGACATACATTCTATGGCGAAAATTGTTTAGTTTAGTTCCCTCTACCTCCCTTTAAAAATTTTTCCAGTTATTTTCTAAAGTATATATATATATATAGATAATAATTTCATTGCATTTGGTCAGTTATTTCTGTTTCAATGGTTAATTTTTGCAATAAGTTTATATATATATATATATATATATATATATGTGTGTGTGTTTAGTGATGCTCCTATATTTGGTTACTGATGTGCCCCAATATTCTTTTTAATCCAGTTGTTTTTCGAAATTTATGATTAAATTTCACTGTTATTTTCTCTTTATTATGGGTAAGGTTTCTTTCCTTTTTAATATTGTTTTTATTTTTTGAACTTTATGATTTTTTCACAGGTTTTTTTCTTTGTTATGATGTGGTAGTCACAAAATCATATTCTTTGGCAATGTTATGGCTAATATGATGATGAAACCACACATTTTATTTGTGGTATTTAGGCATTTGGGACTTGATAATTCTATCTAAATTCCACAAATTTCATTCATTCAATTTCATTCATTCAATTTTTAATTTAATTTCTTCTTCTTATAAATAAGTATATAGTATCTATACTCAGAGTGTTGGGGAACACTATCGTTGTCAATTAATTATTACATACTGATTCTTAATTGCATAGTTTTTGTTGGTGTTACAGTAATGTTTCATTAATGGTTATATATATATATATATATATATATATATATATATATATAATTATAATATCTATGAATTTCAAAAAGCATGTCAAGTTCTATTATCATTCTACTTAAATCTCCAAAGAGATAATTAATGATATTGTGTATACAGAATACCACACAGCTAATAATTAACATGTGCAAACATAATATTACCATAGCTTGTGCTTCAATGGTAATTGGCCAAATTTTACTCATACCTAAAGAATATTGAAAAAAGAAAAAAGAAATAGAGAGAAAGGGAAAAAAAATTATAAATTGGAGTTGCAATTAAGTAAATACAAATGGATTAATAAATTAAATATGAACCATATACAATGGAAAATTGGATCACATGAGAATTAAATATGAATTGGATATGAAAAAACACATGCACATGTACTCATCAGCCTGGATGCACCCACATGTGTTTTAAATAATAATTCAGTGTTTCATAATTCTACTGGCATAATGCTAAGATCAGTAGAATCATCCAGGTACACTGAATTATTACCAGACAACAATTGGAAATATTAAAATTTGGAAATATTTAAATAGGAAATAAATATTTGGAAATATTTAAATAGGAAATAAAAAACCATTAAGAATATACAATATATTTCACTCACATCGATTATCCCAAAAACTGTATTTAACACCTCACGAAATTACCACGAGATAACAGTTTTGAAATAATAAAATTGGAAATATGAACGCGTAAAGTGTAGATAAAATATTTTACTCACAATAATTATACAGAATCCTTAAAATGTCACAACTTCTGCATAATATTCACATCCACATGGCAATGCATCATACATGTTGACTAAGTCGAGTTGAGAGAAATGATTTGAAAGACAAGTTGACAGCACACTTTTTTTAAAACACATCCCCATCGATGACACCCAAACACAAAATGATTCAAAAACACACAAAATAATTCTGGTTTCAATACACTTATAACAAAATTATATCCGTGAATATATATTACTCCATCCAATTTTAATTCCTGAAAGTAAAATTAATATACAATCAATAGCTCCCTCTATAGTTAAATTAAATATAATATTAACAATATTATCAACAACTACCTGAAAGGTAAAGTGTCGCCATCTATTGGTATTATAATAATTCATAATTAATATTTAGTTAGATATCCACTTTATTAGTTACATACTCACTTCATTAGATTTAATTATATAAATAAACTTTAAAAAACAATACTAACTTGTAGTTTTACTTTAAATTCAAATAAAATATACTACTACTATATGAATAAATCTACACAGAATTAATTCAACTTGCACAGCATTTCAGATATTCTTAACAAGAATATATTATGTAAAAGAGATATTATTTTAATTCAAATTGTTTTTGCTGCCAGCTGTGTTAATCCACTGATATTATAGACATATTATTAAATAATTAATGTTTTATTTTTACTACTACTTAAATATATATTAGACTTGGTATTAAATAATTAATGTTTAATTTATACTACATTGTAAATATATTTTATATTTCATAGATTAATTTAAATATCTAATTAAATAATTCATAAACAATTCAAAATATATCAAAATTTATAAAATTGATAATTAATAGTATTACTACTGTTTTTCAATCAAATTAATGCAATGCAGTAATTAAAATACTTGTTAAATTTAATTATTCATAGACAAAAATAAAAACTATATATATTTATATTTATATATATTGCAAATAGATATGTTTATGAGTTATAATCACCAATGTTATCCATGTATAATTTAATTTGTTATTGTATAAGTTAATTTATAAATGTATGAAAACTGCACATCAATAACACCTTAAACAGAGGTGATCGGCAACGCACAATCACAACTATACAAAGTGTATATAATGTTCAATCAAATATTAAATTTCCTAATATTTTATAATTGTAATTATGTATGTTATAATTGTAATTTTCTATATAAAGTGTATATAATGTTCAAACAAATATTAAATATTAAATTTCCTAATATGTTATAATTGTAATAATGTATGTTATAATTATTATTTTCTATATCTTTTGTTATATGTTATCGCACACTAATACAATAATTTATTACATACCATGTTTATATTTAAATAATATAATAAATGTTATTTAAAAGAGTTGATGATTGAATTTATCATAAAAATTGGATAACCATATATTTTTGCTTGATCTCGAATATATCTGATATTTTTGTTTTTATTTATATCTGAGCATAAGTATTTTATACGATGTAGATAATTGATAATTATATTTTTATAAACAGATTTATGTAAACATGAAGCAAAATTGGTAAAAATATTTACTTTAAATGGGAAATCAAATCTCTTATCATAAATATCAAAAATTAATTTATAATTATTAGTAATATTAATTTTTATGTCAAGAAAGTTTATATTATTATTAATTAAATCATTTTCGCTTAATTTAAGCTGAGTAGGATAAAAATTGAGTGGTGATGTGCAATTTTTTTCATTGAAATAAAATATGATAATGTCATCAATATAGCGATAAAATACATAATCATTGTTCGGACTTATATTTCTTTCATAATAATATAAGTAAAGGTCAGAGAGAATACTAGATGCGGTTCCGCCCTGCGGAATTCCCTGGCATTGTTTATAGATAATATTATCATATATAATGTAATTATTATGCAATGTAAAATTTAGTAAAGTTTTAAAAAAATTTACTGAAATATGTTCTTTTAATTTTAATTGAGATTTAAATTCTTTAAATAATATACACATTGTTTTATGTAAGTCTTTTATATCAATGTTATTAAATAAATCATTAAAGTCCAATGTTTTTATGAATTTTACCGGATTGATATTATGTATTTTATTAATGAGTTGAAAACTATTTTTTAGGCAATGTTGGTTATTATGTTTTAACGTTATATCATATATCTGCTTTAAAATATTAAGTAGTAAATTGCTTGCATTTTTATTATATGTGTTACAACCGATGGTAACAGTGCGAAATTTAATAGGAGTTTTATGAAATTTTGGAATTATAACAAGATAAGGATAATTAAAATTATTACATTTGATTTTTAGTAATTTATGATAATTTAATAATTTTCTGTTATTTATTTCAATATTTAATTTAGTTTTATTAAAAATATTACTTGTGTTGATTGCATTGTGAATTAACACTTTATAGTATTCTTTACAAATGATACCATAATTATTTGGAGATTTATCTACATAAGTAATTATAAATTTATTTTGTAATTCTGATATATGTTTATTTATGTTTTTAAAAGCTGCATGTGTAATATGATGATAATTTTTTATAATTTCATTTTTTAATTTATCAATTACAGAAAATCTCCATTCACTGAAATATTCGATTAGTTTATTGTAATCAACAGCAGTTTTATGTATAAACAAATCAATATCTTGAATAAACTGCAATATTATGGATTTGATGTTACACTTATATGGAAGACGAAATTTTGTGCCATATATATATATATATATTAAATACAAAGGCAAAATAACTTAAGTAGGATGATTTAGAAATTTATTTAATTTATTTGAAACAACAGTATTTTAAAATGTTTTACGATAACTGAAAGTGTATTTTTCCTTTTAATTACAATGGCAAAATAATTTAAGTAGGGTAATTTAGGAAATAGTTGCATTTATTTGAAATAGCAGCATTTTAAAATGTTTTACGCGTGAAACTGTATTATTTCTTTTAATTACAAAGACAAAATAATTTAAGTAGGATATTTTGGAAAATTGTTTAATCTATTTGGAATAACAGTATTTTAAATTATTTTACTCCAGACAGTATAGTTTTTCTTTTAATTACAAAAGGCAAAATAATTTAAGTAGGATATTTTGGCAAATTGTTTAATTTAGTTGAAATAGCAGAATTTTAAAATGTTTTACGCTTGAAACTGTATTCTTCCTTTTAATAACAAAGGAAAAATAATTTAAGTATGATATTTGAGTAAATTTGTTAATTTAATTAAAATAGCAACCTTTTAAGATGTTTTACGCGTGAAAGTTTATTCTACATTTTAATTACAAAGTCAAAATAATTTAAGTTATTTTGGCAAATTGTTTAATTTATTTGAAAAAAGCAGCTTTTAAAATCTTTTATCGGTGGTATATTTTCCCTTTTCGTTACAGATACAAAGAAATATAAGTAGGAAATTTTAGCAAATTGCTTATTTAATTTAAACTATCAGTATTTAAAAATGTTATACATGCAAAAATATACTCTTCGTTTTAATTATAAAGGAAAAATAATTGAAGCAGGATATTTTAGAAAATTAATTAATTTATTTAAAATAGCAGCATTTGTAAATGTTTTACGTGGTAAGTATATCCTCCCTTTTAATTAAAAAGGAAAAATAATTTAAGCATGATATTTTAGCAAATGGTTGTCATTATATGAAAACTAACGAAATAATAAAAAAATAAGTAGCATACACTAAAATAATTAGAATAATGTTGATGTGTAGTTCATAGTTAAAGTGAATTCTTGGTTTCTTAATACTTTTATATTGTTTTATTCAAGTAAATGTTTAAAAAGTATTTGATTTAAGAAATTCTCTAGAGAAAATTATTTAAATTTTCCTGCAAAATGAATAAAAGATACATTTTAAAAACGATTTTGAAATGATTTCAATAATAGTTTTACACATTCTTTTACTTAATCAGTCTCAGTTTTTTCTATCTGTGTTAAAAATTAATATAAAATAAACTTAGTATAAACGGAAGCTAATATTTCATCTACCTTTTTCATTTTTTATTCAGTTTTAGTTTACCAATAAAAATATACGCGTGCTATATATATTTGTTAACATATAAAATGATTTAATATAATTTTAAATATCTTATTGCAGTTTTTATTTAATAATACGAACTTAATTGCTTTAAAAGAACTTATACAAAATATATGTTTCATATCATTTCCCTCCCGAAAACAATGGTAATTAATCATGAAAGTTTTACAATTCTGCCAATATTTTCATTTTATTTCGGACCAAAAATGTTCGTTAATTAAATCATTCACATTTTTTCCCTTTTGTATTATAATGAAATTGACATAAAATAAAATTTGCATAAGCTAAAATAAAGAATTTAACTACCTTTTAATAATTTTACCTACCTTTAGTTTAAAAAATGTTGTCTTTTAAAATCAAACGTATTCTCTTTACTTATTATATTATAATTTAATATCATTTTAAACATTACATTGCTGTTTTTCTTTAATAATATGATCGTAATTGCTTTTAAATATCTTTTGCAGATAATTTACTTAATATTCGTTTTCTGCCGTAAGATAAAAATAACAATGTTTTCATGTGCACGTTTTTGTCGGTATTAATCTTTTTATTTAAGACTAAAAATGCGAATTGTTTTTGTTCACACATGGTAACTCAGAGCAATTAATTAATATATTATTTTCTTTTTCCAATTATCATAAAAAAAAAGTGTTTAAAAAAATCAACATTTTCTTTGACTTCTCAGTTTTTGTTTCAGTGTTAAAAATAAGAGAACCAAAAATATTTGAAATGACAAAAATCGACTGAGATTTGATTGTTGAGTAGAAATCCTGTAATTAATTTAGATTATTGTTCCTTTTACATCTATTTAATTACGTTTCATAGAAATAAAAGAAAATATTTATTAAATTGTGCCGATATTTTCCTTTTATTTCCGTCCAAAAATGTTCGTTTATTTAATAATTCTCATTTTTCCCTTTTGTATTATAATGAAATTTACACAAAATAAAATTTTTATAAGCACAAATAAATAGCTTATCTATCTTGTTATAATTTTACTCACCATTATTTAAAACTAGTCGTTGGGGGCCATCGTAATACTTACCCATCATGGATATGCATAATATAAAATATGAAAATAAAACATGTGTAAACTATTTATAAAGTGCATTGCAATTCGAATAAAATCGTGGCTTGATGACGTCATAAACTTTAAATGCTCTATTACTGAATTGCGTAAAATAAACATCCTTATAACTCCAAAATTGATAGTCATATTAACTAACGGTTTACTGCGTCGGATTAAGGTCTCATTTCCAATTCAAATATATCTTTGAATTGAAATTTGGATGGAATACAGGGTCATGAAAAATCGAAGAATGTGGAAAATCTGATTACAAATATCTCGGCAACTCATTATCCGATCGACTTTATTCTTTATGCAAAATTTATGTTTTTTTATTGTCTTTCATATTCACTCCTTAAAATAAACAATTTCGAAAAATTTTATATACCTTTTATTAGAAAGAATATTTCGGGAGTCCGAAAAAAATAGTTCCGGCCAATCGAGGATACTGAAATTCAATAAGCTTCTTCTCATTATTACTTACTAAGTACACATAAAATTTCAAGTCTCTATCTCAATTTGTTCGGGAGGTAGAGCGTTTACAGACAGACACGCAGACAGACGGACGGCAATTTTTTTTTCTAAAAATATGTTTTTCAGAGTCTCCAGTGTCTAAAACGTGCAAATCCGTCAAAATTTTTTTTTTCGATTTTTAAAACGATTTCAAGATTTACCCTACACTACGTGTGATAGGTAAGTAACAGAAAATGTTGCCTATAAACTCAAACGTATTATCATTACTAATTATATTATAAATTAATATAGCTTTAAATACTGCTTTGCTGTTTTTCTTTAATAACATGATCTTAATTGCTTTTAAATATCTTTAGCAGATAAGTTACTTAATATTAGTTTTCTTCCGTAAGACAAAAATAACAATGTTTTCATTTGCACGTTTTTCCGATATTTTTTTATTTCAGACTAAAAACGTGGATTGTTTTTGTTCACACATGGTAAATCAAAGCAATTAATTAATAAATTATTTTCTGTTTCGAATTATCGTAAAAAAAGAATGTTTAAAAAAATTAAAATTTTTATTAACTTCACAGTTTTTTTTTAGTGTTAAAATTAAGAGTTCCAAAAAGATTTGAAATGACGAAAATTTACTGAGTAAAATGGTACTACTGGGTAAATTCGATTGTCGAGTGAAAAGCCTGTAATTAATTTAGACTATTGTTTCTTTTTTGCATCTATATATTAATGCTTCATAGAAACAAAAAAAAAATGTTTAATAAATTGTAAAAAAAAAAAAAAAAATAATAATAATAATATTGTACGACAAAATTAATTATGGAAAACTAACTATGATACGATTTTGAAGTTAAAGTTCATTCTTTCACTCGTAATTTCTTCTGTTTACTGCTCATTATCGTTGTCTTTAGAGTTATATCTTAAGAAAAAAATAAAAATAAATAAAACACAAAAGATTAAAACAAATAACAAATGTTATAAAAAATTATAAAAAGTCCACAAATATTGATAAAATTTTTTGTTATAACTTGGAAAAAAAAAAAAACTACGTTTGTTTGTTTTTCAGGTATAGTGTGTATATAATTTAATTTTCTTTATTTAAAAATAGAAACATGTAAATATACGTTAATTGATCCAAAAGTTATCGTTGCAAAATAATGAAAAATAGTGTTTCCAAATAACTGAGTTTGAAGTTTTGCCTTCCCAGGTTTCGCTGGTTTGCGCAGCTCGACGTTTACAACTTGCACGATCATAATCTTAGAAACTTTCCCATCGGACAATCTGTACGATATACAAAGGATGTGAATTACCACTATACTAAACAGCGTACAACCCCCAGAGTTCGATCCCGGGTCCCTTGGTATAGCACACTAAGTGCTTTACCTGTAAGCTATCTGGACGACATTTAGTCTAGCATTCTCTCACTCTTATATGGCTAGGTTACAACCTCGCAGCACAAGATGGAACGTCAATCATGAGCACAACTTCCAGTGGCATACGGGAGACAAATTAAACCCAGTATCGGTGAATATTTATATACTAATTAATTTTTCAGCAGAGCTGAAAATAAGCTGTAAATTAATGAAATACGAAGGATGTGAATTATCACTTTACTAGTTGTACACTAGTTTATCACTTTACTAGTTTGCATTGCAGTTTCGTATAGTGATATTTCATATCCTTTGTATTTCATTAAGCCATCCGGACGACATCCAGTCTGGCATTCTCTCACTCTTATATGGCTAGGCTACAACCTCGCTGAACAAGATGGAACGTCAATCATAAGCACAAATTCCAGTGGTATACAGGAGACAAATTAAACCCAGTATCGGTGAATATTTATATACTAATTAATTTTTCAGCAGAGCTGAAAATAAGCTGTAAATTAATGAAATACGAAGGATGTGAATTATCACTTTACTAGTTGTACACTAGTTTATCACTTTACTAGTTTGCATTGCTGTTTCGTATAGTGAAAATTCATATCCTTTGTATTTCATTAAGCCATCCGGACGACATCCAGTCTGGCATTCTCTCACTCTTATATGGCTAGGCTACAACCTCGCTGAACAAGATGGAACGTCAATCATAAGCACAAATTCCAGTGGTATACAGGAGACAAATTAAACCCAGTATCGGTGAATATTTATATACTAATTAATTTTTCAGCAGAGCTGAAATTACGCTGTAAATTAATGAAATACGAAGGATATGAATTATCACTTTACTAGTTGTACACTAGTTTATCACTTTACTAGTTTGCATTGCTGTTTCGTACAGTGATAATTCATATCCTTTGTATTTCATTAATTTACAGCGTAATTTCAGAGATGCTAAATAATTAATTAGTGTATAATCGGTACGACATTCTTAACCCTTTCAGGGGCAAGCACTTGTGTTCCTGTAACGTTGAATTCTCACCGGAATTTAGGAAAGAATTTAGTTCAAAATAAGGAAAAGCAATTTTTCAACTTTTTCCCGTCAAAGTTAAAAAAGTAAAATTTAATTAAAAGTTTCTGCTTCGAACCGGATTAAAAATAGGTGGGATATAATATATCCCATCCCACCGCCCCTCAAAGGGTTAAAGGATCAACTATAATAATAATTATAATATTTTTTTTTGTTTCAGTTTTTGTTGGTCCCTTTAATATAAAGCAAACTTGGTATAAGCTGAAGAAAATACTTCACCTACTCTTTTAACACTTTCAAAAATAGTTCAAAAGTGTTTATGAATTCGGTTCATCTGTCTGCCTGTATTCTAATTCTTGTAAATTTCCTCGGATTGCCATGGAATTTTTACATGTAATTACAGTTTACTATAGAATGTCTTCTATTGAAAATGAAGTGTGTAGCATTTATAGTTCGTTGATAGGGATACACAAAAGAATTCCATTACATTATGATCTATGGGTTGAAAAACGTTTACGGAGCATTTTATTGATTTTTCGACATTTCAAAATTAATGGGAAGAATAGGCATCACTGAGATAGACTACAACACGCTTTCTCAGGAGTATAGAATAAGCAGCATTTGTAATACGTTTACAGGGCTCCCCAAAATATTCCCATTACATTATGATCTATGGCGAAAATTCAAAGGCGATGCATTTTATTAATGTTATGCTACTTCAAATATAATAATCACTGAAATGCACTATAACATGTTTTCTGTATATTGTGCAGTGCATAGCATTTATCATTCATTTACAGAGACATACAAAAGAATTCGGTTACAAGACTGATTAAGATCAATAATTGCTGGAAGTGCGTTTACTGCCATGGTATACATTTTTAAACTTATCATATTTTGAGTTTACTAGCTGACCTGTCCGGCGTTGTCCGGGCAGACTGTCATTGAAAAATATAACAGTGGAGTGGACTTCATAAAAAAAGACTGAATAATATTTATTTACACTAAAAAACTGTAAAAAAAATTAAGTAAAAGCTAAAATTTCAAAAGTATAACAGTTACTTTAAAAAGTAAAACGGTCAGGGAAAATTATTACACTTACTTTTCCCTTTTTACTAAAAATCCTTTTTTTAAAATCATTGCTTTGTTTACATTTTAAATTTTATACTGCTAATTGTATTTTTTAAATTATAAATACTAAATGCTTACAAAAATCAATATTTCAAATGAAAATGTATAAAAATATATTTATTTAATTGTTAATGTTGACACGTTATAATTACAATTTGAAACCATTGTTTGTTTCGTATTTCTTCCTGTAGATGGCAGCACCTAATCAATGAAATGCGATTCATTCTGGTGTTGCCATTAAACAATTAACAATTAATCGCGATTTCTGTGCCACGTACAATAGCCTAATATATATATAGATTGGGGATGTGTATATATTTTATAAATCGGATACAGGGCTACACGAAATAATTGATACACATTACCGAAAATGGACAGCAATTGCTGAAAATGGATTTTTACTGTGTTATGTATGTTCTAAAGTTGCTTATTTAGATATCTCATTTCTTTCTAGGAAAAAATGAAATTTCTTAATAGTATTCTGTTAGTGATGGAAATGGTTTCATAATCTATGCCCGATGCATGATTTTTTTGCTCTTGTTTAATTTTTATCCAGTTTCAGTTTACCAAATGCAGCCTGTAAAAATAGCGCCTGCTCAGTATTCGTTAAATTAAAATTTAATTTCATATTAAATATTCCATTGCATTTTTTATTTATTTATACAAGCTTAACTGCTTTAAAAGAACTTATACAAAATATTTATTTAATATTATGGATTATAATATTCACAAAACAATGCAACAATACCTCGCAAAACAATGCTAATTTATCACGAAAGTTTTACATTTTTGAAGATATTTCCGTTTCATTTCAGACAAAAAATACCCGTTGAGTTTGCTTAAATTTGAAGATAAAAATAGATAATTTAAAATATGTTGGATATGTTTTTATTATTGTTGTAAAAACTTTATATTAAACAACAAAATTTATGATGTTTTACAAGTGAAAGTATAGTCTTCATTTTAATGAAAAATGCAAAATAGCTTACGAATAACGTTGAAGTGTCGTTAAAATATAATGCATAGTTAAATAAATTTTCGTTTTCTTGAAAAATGTCTATTTTGTAATTATAAATTAAATTTCAGAAAACAACATAGAAATGTTTTTGTTTAAAATGTTCTTTCGGAAAATGTAATTCATTTTGTCTGCAAAATCAACACAAGATATCTGTAAATAATTGTTAAATTACTTCAATAGTATTTTTATAGACTTGTTTATTTAATCTTTCTCAGGTTTTTCCTTTTATTATTCAGCTTAGGCTCTTATTAAATAAAGTTTGTATAAGATTAAAAAATATATATAAGAATTATTTTTGTTTTCAAATTTTATTCTGTTTCAGTCTAAAAAATATCTCTATACTTTTTGTTTTTTGTTTTTATGTATTATTAATTTATTTTCATTTTATCACACTTTTTATTTAATATTAATTGGGCAATAAGATATTTCAGAAAAAATGCATTTAATATTCTTTTATTACCTGTTAAGAAAATGAAAAATAACCCACGTAAATTCAATGCTTTTGACGATCTACTTATTTTTCTGATTAAAAAGCCTAAGTGTTTTTGTGCAAAGATGAAACAACAACAACAACAACAACAACAACAAAATCACAAAATTGTTTTTTCTTTGGAATACCGTAAAATATTTACTTGAAATAATAACATTTTAAAATGTTGCTATTTAAATTAAACTATTTAGGTAGCACTTTTTCGATGCACGTTTATTAAATCATTCTCATTTTTCATCTTTGTATGTAAAAATGGGATTATTACAAAATGAAATTTTATAAGCTAACAAATATTTTATGTCTTTCTAAAATTTTTACGGATTTATTTTATAAAACGTCACCTATAAAAACAGATACATATAAGCGCAACTGATACTCAATATTCATAAAATTATAACTGAGTATCATTTTAAATAGTAGCTTTTATTTAAAAATACGAACGTAATTGGCTTAAAAACACTTTTCACAAAACGTTCATTCAGTATTCTTGTTTACCGCGCTATAGTTAAAATATGTAAATTTCATGTTTTTTTAATCGGGTTGGTGCAAAAATATTGTATGATATTTCAATTCAAATTTAAAACGCTATAACTGGTTTCAAACTAAATAACACATGGGCTGATAAGTTCCCGGTCTAATAAAGAAAATACAACTTTTTTACATAACTTTATAATAATAATAATAATAATAATAATAATAATAATAATAATAATTTAATAATAATAATTTAATAAATAAATAAAAATAATAATTTAATGATAAATAACATAATTTTAGAACGAAAAAGCTCAAAACAGTGCTCCTCAGAATCATCGACTCGTTGTTGTTTTTGGTCAAAAGTCAACATGCGCGGCACCCACTTTGATAACAGCTTTTTCATAGACAAATGTTCATTCAAAATAAAACCTACACGTTTCTTGGATATCTTCAGAGTCTGAGCTATCTCCTGGAACTTCACTTTGCGGTTCCCCAAAACGATTTTGTGGACTTTTTTTTATGTTTTCCGGAGTATTCACCTCTTTTGCTGGTGCATCACTGGTGTCCGTACGACCACGTTTAAATTCAGCAAACCAGTCAATAATGGTTGATTTAACTGGTGCAGTGTCCGGATAACGCTTATCAAGCCAAGCTTTTGTTTGAACGGTGTTTTTTCCCATCAAATAACAACTCTTGAAATTCTTGTTTATCCATTTTTTTGTTTATCAACAAAGTCATTCAACTAAAACCACTCTAACGTTTTATCCACACGGCGAATCGTCATAACATTTTTTCTGCTACCTTTCAAAGGTTAGTATTTACTAAAAAAGCATCAGTTCGGCGATTGAAACACCATCTGTATGCCAGACCGGGAACTTTTCAGCCCATGTGTTATATTTAATAA
Organism: Maratus michaelseni; assembly: GCA_963931845.1. Classification (NCBI taxonomy): domain Eukaryota; kingdom Metazoa; phylum Arthropoda; class Arachnida; order Araneae; family Salticidae; genus Maratus; species Maratus michaelseni. Next base: position 89,325,791 of record OZ007597.1, on the reverse strand, counting down.
AAGTAAGAAGCCATTACAATCCATACATTTTTGCCAACGAGAAACAAGCTTAGTGATTTCTGTGACATAAAAGTCTGGGCTTCAGGAAGCGACAAACTCTCGGAAGGCATTGCCTACATCATCCTAAGAATTTGTATAGGTGTTTAAAGAAGTGGTAGTCGGTTGGATAGCGATCGGGTGAGTACGGTGGGTGAGGTAGTGTTTCGTAGGGCAACGCGATGGAGGGTCAATTGTGCGACGCGAAGCCGGGTGTTGTCGTGTAAGAAAATTGGACCTTTCTGTTGACCAATGACGGACAAATACGGCCCAGCTTCCGGTTCATTTCGTCGATTTCTTGGCAATAGTTTTCCCGCTGCAATGGTTTTGCCGGGATTCAGGAAGCTGTTGTGGATGACCGCTCTTGGTGTTTAATTAAAAGGCTTCACTGTTTTTGTTCGTATATGGATATAAAAAGTAAGTAATTTAAAATCACACATTAATCCCATTTTTGAATTATATCGGAAAATATACTTAAAATAGCAACATATAAAAATACTTTATGTGTTAAAATAAATTCTTCATTTCAATTACAAAGATAAAATAATTTAAATATGGTATTTAAGAAAATTGTTTTTATTTTATGAAGATATATATATTAAAGAAAAGAGAGTAGCACGCATTGAAAAAGTTATAATATTGTCGATATGTGTTTATTAAATGAGTTCGTAAATTAAAACGAGTTCGTAATACTTTGAACATTTTTATTAAGTTTTAATCAAACATATGTTTAAAAATCTATTTAGAATATTCAATTGAAAAAATTGATTGATTTTTTTTTTCTGAAAAACAAACAAACAAACAAACAAGAGATTTTAGAAATAATTCTCAAATTAATTTCACAGGATTTTTAAGCATTCTGTTACTTAATAATTATCTCTCTATTTTAGATATTAAAATAAATCTGATACAGAAATAAAGTATTTATAAACCGAAATAAAAAATGTTTCATGTATATTTGTACTTGTTTTATATGTATGTATGTAAAAACCATGTAAGTTGCACATTTTTTCGACATTTTCAGATATTATTTTATTTTAGATTAAAGGTTTTGACTGTTTTTGTTCGTATATGAAAGGAAATATATATATACAATTAAAAATGGCTCTGTATCTTTATTTGAATTATCACGATGCGCTCGAGAAATTTAAGTTTTTTTTTTTTTTTTTTTCAAAATTAATATAAAAGAGACTTAAAAAATAATTTTTTAATTATTTCACTAGACAATGTTAGACTTTTTTCTTCAATCATTCTAATTGTTTCAATTTTGTATTATAATAAAAGTAGTACAAAATAAAATATTTATAATCTGAAACATATATTTTATCTATCATTTTATGATTTTATTCAGAATTATTTTAAAAAATATTGTCTGTAAAATCTTACGTATTTCCATATTAAGCTATAATTTAATATCGCCTTAAACATTTCATTGGAGTTTTTCTTTAATGATACGAACTTTTCGTTAATTATCCGTGAAAGATCTTTAAAAGCAATTAAGATCTTTCACGGATAATTTATTTATAAATATTTTATTGCCGTAAGACAAAAATAACAATGTAAGTTGCATGATTTTTGTCGGTACTTTCTTTTTATTTCAGACTAAAAATTTCGATTGATTTTTTTTGCACATGGTAAGTAAAAATAATTAAATCAGATATTTAATTATTTTTAAATCAAATAATCAAATAATATTTAATAAATCAAATAATTAAATCAGCTTAGTGATTCCTGTCACATAAAAGTCTGGGCTTCTGGAGCCGACAAACTCTCGGAAGGCGTTTCCGACATCATCTTGATTGACGATTGAGGAAAAATGCTCCCTCAAGAAGTTTTTTAAGGTGTTTAAAGACGTTGTAGTCCGTTGGCCAGAGGTCCGATGAGCACGATGAGTGAGGTAGTGTCTTGTAGGCCAACGCGTGTAACTTTTGGAGGGTCAATTGTGCGACGTGAAGCAGGGCGTTTTTCTTTTTGTAATGATGTGAACTTAATTGCTTTTATAGATCTTTCACGAATAATTTATTTATTAATATTTTACTGCCGTAAGACAAAAATAATAATGTAATTTGCTAGGTTTTTTTCGGTACATTCTTTTTATTTAAGACTAAAAATTTCGATCGATTTTTTTTTTTTTTTTTGCACAGGTAGATACAAATAATTAAATCAGATAAAAATAATTAAATGAATTTCTGCAGAAAATATGTTCGTAAAAATTTGTTTAAAAAACAACAACAATTTTAATTGCTTTAGAAGTGAAAGTATATTTTTAATGTCTAAAAATACATGAAATAAAAAGAATAATTAGCACACATTGCAAAAATTATAATCACTTTAATACATAGTTAAAATATATTTTCGATTCATTGTTTTTTTTTTAAAAGGAAATAAATATTTAAATTCAGTATTTGATTTAAAGCACGTTCTGCTGAGAAATTTACTTGATCTTCGGAATTTTTTTTTCCGGCAAATCAGTACAAGAGATTACATAAATAATTGTCAAATTATTACAGTAGGATTTTTTAATAAACGTTTATACAATCATTCTCATTATTTTTTAATGTGTTAAAAGGAAATTGTTAGAACATAAAATCTGTATATGTTTAAACTATCTATATGTAATCTATATTTATAAATTTTTAGTCAATTTGATTTTAAATTTTATTGCCTGTAAAATCCAAGATACAATCAATATTTATTAAAATTTCCTTTAATAGAGTTTTTAACTTCTTGAAAATTTTTAATTTATGCTAATTAATTAAATTAAATAATAGAGAAAAAAGAATAAAGTAAACAAAGAACAGATAATAAGAAAGAAAGAAAAACTTCAAAAATCAATCGTTTTCTAAAATTCTCTTTAGCAATTTCATGCTTTTCTTTCACGTTTAAAATTCCCGTGGGAGAGTATCTAGAAACGATATTTATGTTATTTCAAAAGTGTTATTAAATTACTCCTTTAATACCTCTCCTAAGGAAAGAAGTTTGTCTGAGTGCGTGTGCTGTGTTCTAAAGAGACCGATGCACGTAGAGCTACAAAATGTTGCAAGAAGGTACCTCTATTTGTGAAGTAATGCACCTCAAAGCCCGATTTTTTGATTTTTTTATTAGATTTTTTCAATTTTCATGCGATTTTTTAGCATTTTTTTACGTTTCGATGTTTTTACATTAATAAAAAGAATCCGTTTTTAATCTTTTAGTCCAAACGTTTAGTCCAAACGTCCAAAGTTTACTCGAAATTAGTACATCAATTTTTGAATTTTTCGCGAATTTTTTAATGTAATTTTTAGAATTTTTTCGCATTTTGAGGCGATTTTTTGACATTTATAAAAGGAATTCTGTTTCAAACTTTTAACCTAATATAATCTACAAATTGTCAGTTTTACCGATTTTTAATGTGATTTTTTGCGTTTCGCGGATATTTTTTGACATTCGGAAAAGGAATTTTTTTTTTCAAAATTTTAGACGGATATAGTAAATTTTGTCTTTTACAATTTTTGAAGTTTAGCGATTTTTAAAGCCATTTTTAGCGATTTTTTATGTTTCGCGTCCATTTTTTGACAATAAGGAAATAATTCCGCATACAATGTTTTATCCTGTTATAGTAAATATTGTCCTCTGCATTTTTTTAATTTTTAGCGATTTTTAATGCTATTTTTAGCGTATTTTTTAATCCCGTGGCGATTTATTGATATACGGAAAATAAATTTGGTTTCAAACTTTTAGCCTTATATAAGTAAGTTTTGCCTTCCGCGATTTTTGAACTTTTAACGATTTTCAATGTGATTTTTAGCAATTTTTCGAGTTTGCGACATTTTTTGACGCTTATTAAAAGATTTTTGTTTTAAACGTTTAGCCAGATACAGTAAATTTCGCCCTCCGCAATTTTTCAATGTGGTATTTGACGTTTTTCCGCAATTCGCGTCCATTTTTTGATAGGGTAATTTGGTTTCCAACTTTACTAATGCGATTTTTTGCGTTTCGCAGAAATCTTAAAAATTCGGAAAAGCAAATTTCTTTCAAACTTTTAGTCTAATATAGTAAATTTTGTTCCCCGCGGTTTTTCGAATTTTAGCGGAGGGCATTCGCCCCTTCGACCTATATCCCTTGCGGGAATAATCGGCTGTAAAAACAAAACAACAACAACAAAATATACACCATTTTTGTAAATCAGATATTCTTTAAAAAAATCAGAAACAGATGATATTGTAAGTCAGAAAATCATAAATAACTTTAAAATTGTATGAAACCATTAGAAGGAGAAAATAGTTGCACCTCATCATAAAGAAGCACACTAAAACATTTTTGGTGAAGTTTCAAAATATCTTTGAAGAAAATTCTCGCAGTTCGGAAATCCACAACTTTTTAGTGCATTCTGAAATTTGCAAAATTTTGTTTTATTATTTTTTGTTTCTAGTTTGATTCTAGAAAATTTATGAGCAGTTTCTTTTATTGAAAGCTGATGTCTTATTATTTGTTTTTCATTTAAAACTCATGAAATGTATCAGTAAACGATTTTTTTTTTTTTTTAATGTTCTTAATACAGTAAAATACATTTTATAGGTTTCTGAGGAAAAAACCTTTAAAGTGATTTTGTCCAAATGTTTTTTTTTATTTATATGATACTAATACTATACATTTTTAGAAGAAAATTTTATTATGTTTTAAAATACGTATAAGAATTTCTTGTTACCTGAGCAAAAGAGATTTAAATTTATTGGAAAAAATTGGTTTTAAAATCCATAGTAGCATTTACTAAGCAATTTGGAAAGATATATATGTATTATAAATGTTTTATGTAAGGTTAGACTTTGGTAAGATGTTACATAATCAATTATGGCTTTTCTTTCAATGGTTCTAACAGCCAAAGTGACAAATTAATAAACTTTTAAATTAATTATTGATTATTGTACACTGTTAAAAATTTGCAGTAAACTGTCCAGCCATTTGAGCGTTTTTCTTAAAAAACGACATAACCGTAATCTAACTCTGTTCTGACAATAATATGGGGAATAATATGGTCAGGATATCGCTAAATTTTGGTTATGTAACCATTTTCTATAAAAATGGTCAAATGACTGGACAGTTTGCTGTAAATTTTTAACAGTGTATAATATATTCAACTTAATTCAAAATAATCCCAGAATCATTTAATCGTGGGCTCAATATTACATAATAAACATGAAACTACGAAAATTAGTATATAAATATAGTTAGGTTAATTTATGTATATATTTTTTCGTAACTATGGAAATGTATCAAAGATTATTTTTCTCAAAGTGGTATGAATAGAATAACAAAAATAGTCCACTGGGACACATATATGTCCCAATGAGTAATCAAAGGGTTAAAGTTACTCTTTGAGTAAATTAACGTGTAAAGTCGTGAAATTTCTTTAACAGTTTTATTGTTTTAGTACCAATTGCTACGGATAGATGGTGCTGCGTTGATGCTAACTAATTCTCAAAATCACATGCGAAAATTCGTAAATTTTCAATCAGTTTTTATTTTTCTGTCGATCTAAATCTTGAAAAGCGTAAGAAAAAAAAAGTGTTTTGTGTTGTGAAATTTATTTTTTTTAACATTGTGACAATTTGAAACAGTGCTGCGCCATCTGACGGTGACATTTGGGAGTAAAATAAGAAAGGATACTAAGGGAGTTCCTTACTTCACAATTTAATATCCTGTAGTTATTCTGTTTTTAAAACTTTCATTTCATTTTATGATACCCTGAAAAAAAAAAAAAAAAAAAAAAAAAAAAAAACCTCTATTAAGATTACGGTCATTCAACTGAAAGTATTTTGAGGCTATAGAGGCTGAGTTGTCAAATTACAATGATCCCTCATATTAAAAAAAACTCTGATACTTCAAAAGGATCAAATTACATATGACATATGAAGAAATTTCTTTGGATGATACAAGCTTTAAATTCTAGGGAGAATCCTTTTTTATTACGATCTTGTTCTACAAATATTCGCACCGCTAAACGAAATATTAGTAGTATCTATTCTCTGGAGGAACGAGAAAATATTTATTTTGACATTTTCATGGTCCTATTCTGTTCAATCATCTCCAATTTTTCTCTTTGGAGTAAAGTTTCAAAGAAGAAAGTGTATTGAATCTAGTTCTATTTCTGACTATATATGGTGATTATTAGTGTTTCAGTTGTATTAAAAACGACAAATGCGTAAAATTTAGACGGATTTTAATTTAATATCAAATTGATGCAAGCATAGTTTCAGTGATTAAAATTGCTGTAATACAGCGGTTCCCAATCTGTGGTGCGTTGTGGATCAGTTAAGGATAGGGGAAATAGGGGATGAATGGGACATTTTCACAAAAATATTTATTTTAAATATTTTATTTAAGTTATTATTAATATTATATATCGCATTTCTATACATTAGGTGTTTGTCTACATATTATGCACAATATTTATTCAAGATTATTATTATACAGAAATATATTATGAAATTAAAAAAAAAGTTCCTCTCTGTCCCAATCATGCCCACAGCAGGGATGGATGGGACACAAATATTTTCCTCTCTGTATTCAATGATACCAAATTAAGATTTATAATTATAAACTTACATGTAATTATATTTGTAATACATGATCTTATATGGCTGTTATATATCAGTGTTAGTAATCTAAGAAGAGAAAACCCAGTTAATTATGCATTAAAAAACTATAATTTATATTATATATTGTAACTGAAATTTTAATGAATAACAAAGTAAAAGTTGCACGGATGTGCAAATATCAGTAACACAATAAATGTAGTCTATCTAAAATGTTCTAAATGTGGTCTGTCAGTCGCATAAGCTGGTTTAAAATCAGTCTCAGTGAATGTATTGCTGTTAAAAAGGAAAATGGCAGTTTTCTTAAAACCACTGGTTATGTTTATGTTGCTAGTACTAAAAGCTGACAAAAATGCCTCCTTGGCAAAAGCTGAGAGGTTATAAATTGTAATATTCTTCTCTCCAATTCTCTCCAAGATTATTTGCCAGCCAATCATCTTGGACTGATCTCAGCTTTGCCTTTAAAGGCCCATAAACAGAAACAACCAACATCTGAAGACGACTATGGCTACAATGAAGAGGAAATGTTAAAAGAATAATTAACATAAATTATTAATTTATCAACTAGTAAAATATTATTTTGTTAATTAAAAAAATTAATTCAGTATCCTCTAGGGATGAATGAAGCAGTCCCATTCATCCCCATTTGAAATGTCCCAATCATTCCCATGAATCATATATTCAATTATCCGCCATTTTGTCTCAGAAATTATTTTGTCACAATGGTTAATATTCATTCATTTTAATTACCAATATTGATCCTTGAAATGAATAACTATAATATATCTTAATTGTTTATAATGCATAAAATATGTAAACAACTTCAAATATATATATAAAAAAAATACTTTTAAGCAAAGTTTTCAGGAAATGCAACTTTGAAAGAAATAGAAAAGAGCCATGTGGTCTTGCTTTTGGTTCTGAAGCACACTATGATAGTGTCATCTATGAGGATAGGAAGCAAATATAAAAAAGTTTATTGGCCTGAAATATTGAGAATTCCCATCCATCCCTTGTCCCATTCATCCCCCAGTTTCCCTAAACGAAAATTACATCTGTAATGGAGGAAAATGCAGGAAAATAAAGGTTAAAATTAAAATAGAAACACGAAACTGTAAAGATTTTATTTACAAATTGTTTGAATAAGCTATGAGACTTGTATAATAGTAACATAGTCTATTCACATAAAATGAAGGAAAATGTCTAAACTTAGCAACTGGCTGATCATTTGTCGAAATTATCTGCACCCACTGCTAATAATATCTTGCGATTTCGCTAGGTGTCCCTCATTTTATTTTTTTTTTGTTCTTTTCTTTTTAGTAATATATAGCAATATCTTTTTAGTAATGTATAGCAATATCTAGATAAAATATAAATCGTATCGGGGCTTCTGGTTTTGGCGATTTCTTTTAAAACATATTTGAAAGCAGGTCATCATTATAGCATTTCGACTGGGCAGCATTAACAGAAACTCATTAGCGTATATTAATCAGTGTAGCTTCATTCCTTTTTTATGATTGCTTAATTTGAAATCTTTAGCTAATATTTAGTGTTTTGAGTGACTTTATGTTAATATAGTGATGTGGTTCATAATAGCTAGTTGGTTGAAAATTGGTAGAGAACTGCATCTAACATTGGTAACTTGGCATAAGTAGATTACTAATTAACGAAAACAAAAATATTTGGGACTGGTTTATCTGAGAAGGAGTACACATAAATGAAAAGTCTGAAAAAGAGGGAAAAGAGTGGAAACCGCTGCTGTTACATAGAAGATGCGCGCGAAAAATTGGTAATAACTTTGCAGTTCCGTATTTCACGTTTTTCTTACTAATTTTTAAAAACTATGTTTTTAAATTTACGATTTAACGTTAGTTTTTCAATTATTAGTACTCAACACTGATAGCAATTATCATTTCGAAAGAATACGATCAGTCATTATTTCTGGAATGCGTGCAGGAAAAACTGTTAACGAAATTACAATGTTCAATAATATCCTTTTACGTACAATTTACAACGTGAACAAAGACTGCACAATATTGGAAATTACGCTATCCTCGCACAACTTATGCTTTTCCTTGCTATGTCGCAACATCAGGATCAGTATCTTACACCTTTTTTACATTGTAAACGGTAATTGAAGGAGTGTTGTTAGTCTGCTATTTTTCTAGCAGTTCGCTGTGCACCGGGCTCCAGAAATTCTGATTACTCTAGATTCATATTCTTTTGACATGATAATTGTTAATCAGCATTTGACAGTTATGTAGGGAAAAAAATGTTAAATAACAACCTTAGAGGCGTAGTTTTTCAAAATTAACAAAAAACACCTGAAATCAAAGTTATTGTCAATTTATCGCGCGTACTATATAATGCATATTTTCAATATAAACAATAATATGAGAGGGTTAGAATGACAGTGGAGTAAGTCAAAAATTTTAAAAATCTAGATAATCATAATTTTAATGAACGTATATTAAAATGAACGTATTAATGAACGTATATTAAGTTTAAAAAACGCTTTCATTTCTCAAATTTTTAAATATTGACTTACTCCACTGTCTTTCTAACCCCTTCATATAAGAAATTTTTAAACGACAAATTTCAGAAACTAAATTAAGCAAAAGTATTACAATTATTAAAATTATATAATATTACTTTTATTATACATAAAATAATATATTATTAAATATTTTTATTCTAGTTAAAATTACACACAAAAACACACAGTCACATATAATACACATACATACTAACATATTTGTGTGTTGTGTGTGCAGACTTCCTTAGTCTTCTGAATTTTGAATACTTTTATTTCCAAAAAATACTACCACAATTTCACTTTATTTAATGACGGAAATTTGCAATCAAGTAAGACGAAGATTACTCGTAGTATTCTATAGTGATATCGAACTTTTTGGAGTCGTGCAAACGATGGTGTATGTATGTGTATGCTTGTGTGTGTTCTGTCAAATCGTTATTTATTTTAAAAAATCAAAACATAATCATTTTCTCAGAAGTTTGAAACAATATGTGAGACGTGAAAGCTTTTCGTATTACTATCTAAAAACAAGATGCGTTTTGAAGAGTAAAACATCCAGTCAAGAAAATTCGCTTATCCTACACGGATAAAAAGCAGAAAACGATTCTCCTGTGACATACACCTGTCAAGAATTATCGTGTAAAAAACAATCCTGGACATTAAAAATAAATTTTATAACATCGCAGGTTTTTCCTATAATTTTTTTTTCCGATCAGAAATTTATAAACACCATGTCTCTCAATTTCACATTAGCTTTTGTACACAATCACTGTTACCTCTAAAGTTCTTTTGCATTCGATTAATATTCTAGACAAAAAGCTTAAGCTCATCGATCAACATTCTACTATTTTCTTTTACATTTTATTTTAAATTTAACAAGAGTTTTAAAAAGAGTATAGAATAAGTATGAAAAAATAAATAAAAGTGCGTTTTCAAGAGTAAAACATGAGACAAGGAAATTCACTTATCCTACAAGTATAAAAAAACAGAAAGCAATTCTCCTGTGCCATATATGTGTCAAGAATTACCAGTGTAACAAACTATCCTGGACCTTAAAAATAAATCTTATAAGCTTATACACAACATCACATGTTTCCCGATAATTTCTTTTCCGATCAAAAATTTAACAACACCATGTCTCTCAATTTTACATTAGCTTTATTTTGTACTCAATCATTGTTAGCCTTAAAAGTTCTTTTGCATTCGATTAATATTCTAGTCAAAAAGCCCAGGCTCTTCAACATTAGTTTGATTTTTGCTTTCCATTTTTCTTTAAATTTAACAGCAGTTTTATAAAGGAAGCGTGACTCTTTTGCGAATCAAATTTCATAGTATTTTACATAGTTTAATTTTTTTACTTAAAAATAATTTATTGTATTGCGAGAGTATTTTGCATGCACATTAAAGCAAATAAAAACGCATAAAACATTCCATTTTTCAAAGGACACTTTTAAAAATCATATTTAAAGAGTGATTTATAAAACTATTTTCCTTGGTAAATTAGATCTTCAAAATCAATGTGCAAAGGATAGAAATACAGAGTTTCTACAAAGTCCTGTTACCATTACAAAACATTATAACTCATGAAATATTGGAAATAAATGCTCGCATTTTTTTGAAAACTGCTCGACAGTATTTAAAGTTTGGGTTTAAAGCTAAAGTTTGGGGGAAAAGACGCATTCATAACACTTGAATGCGTCTTTGATTGTTCACAAGATTTCCAAGCGATAGTCCACTATCTATACGCCGTAAAAAATATAATTGTTTCTTAATATAGGAACATATATTCTAACCACGACGAAAAAAACAGAATAACGACTACCGAGTTACCGACACTTCCCAGAAGCCCCTCTTATTTTTTGAAACTGCAGAAACCAAAATATTTTCGAGATTTAAAGGAGCATTTATAAAAAAAGTTTCTTTTGCTGCCACTAACTTTCGGGTCTAGGAACACTTTTGTGCTTTCCCACAAGGAACACATTTTGTTTTCTTATTTTAGAATTGATATTATTGAGCAGAAAACGTCCTTCACCTAAATGTGCATTGTGAGGAAAATAAAATTATTGAGTTTAATTTTTTGCAGAGAATGAGACTAATGTTGTGGGTTTTGGGGTTCTTTCTAAAACACAACTTACTTAAACTTAAAAAAGCACATTTATTACTCAATCTTCACTTGACAATTAAATATTTAAAAAAAAAATAAGTATACCCTGATTAGCTCCACTGAAATCTGTTGCCATGGAAAAGGGAGCAAATTATATTAAACTAATCAAAATATCAAAACTTAAGAATCCGCACAGGTTAATACAACAATGATAATTTTGAACTCATTATTTTAAGACAGTATTAAATGTAGTAAGGGGCAACAGATTTCTAAATCAAGTAGCATACTGGATTGCATAAAGAACTCCCAACTCCACTCCAACCCGATCAAGCTCAAATCTCCATACACATTAAATTAACAAAAGTGTAATCATCATATAATTTGGAAAAATGCAGACAACCTGAAATTCCTCCAATATGAGGACCAAAAGGGGAAAGAGTTAAATCCGTTAATAGAGTAGGGATATGATGATGTACTAAATTTTAGAACAACTATGGAGATTGTGAACAAGGTCAGATCGGTTAACCAAGGATCGTATAATGGCTATAGAATAACTGAAAACTTTTTTTTTTTTTTTTTTTTTTTTTTTTACTTTGTTAAAAAACAACCATTTTGTTGTTGGTTTTGAATAATACTTCAAAGAAAGGATAATTAAAAATTAAATTAATCAATTAGACTTAATTTTACTTTAGCATCAATTATCAGTATATCCATTACTGAGATAGGAACAATAATTACATCTAATAACCTTGCGTAAACCTCAATTAATTTTCAAATAAATTATTACCATGAATTAAAAATTTAAGAAATAAAAAAAAAAATATTAATTTAGTAAGATCATAGCCTTCATAACCTTACTCACAGTAATTGAGAGGTTAAGCCTTTCTTATAGGATTGCTGTAGATATAAGAATACTAACTAAAGATCATATAAAGAAGAACATACCATATTTAAGAATGAACAAAAAAAAAACAATCTTTATTTGAATACTTGAAATTTATAAAAAAGCAATGTAATTCCCAAAAAAAATTTACTATAACAACACCAGATAAAAGTTGGTTAATATTGATTATTAAATGTCTTTAAATCAAATATTAAAATTCTCAAGATTAACATAACAACATAAATTAAAGGATGATCAACTTTTCTGAGGTAAGTCATTAATTACCTTTCAAATACGCATTGTAATGCTTAACATATTATAATATTAATGTATATATATATGAATTTACAAATTATTTTTGCTTATTTTACATCTTACTCTCCAACTCTAAATCACACAAATATATATATATATATTCCCTCATCAGGGAGACATGTAAATAAAAACTATGTAAATTTTACTTACAGGGTATGAAGAATTCAATGGTTGAATCAGTGGGCAGGTTTTTATTATACCTCCCTTTCCTCTTTTAATGTTGCAGCCGATTGCATAACATATCTTTTTTTCTCTTTGTTTTGAGAGAAAAACTATTAATATATACCAGCAGGCGAGCTGACAGGTTTCTTTTCGTTCTTGGCTTACACTATAATAGGAGATGATAAGTCACCTAATTTCAACGGGTTGGGTAGCCTCCGTACATTTAGTTGCCTTCTAATAACGAACAATACTTGGAATCCCTCGTCTTAATAAGGACAGAATAGTCTCATGATGAGGACTTTTGAAGTCTGATTTTTGGAGCAGGACTATTAATTTTCTCAGCTTTTAACAATATTTCCTTCGCCCTTCACACTGGAGACTATAGGGTATTAGCAGTGGTCCTGGTAAGAGACTCATCTCTATTCTAAGACAACGATCATTCTCTTTAAGCAAAATGCCGATCACAAACTCGAGTATTCATGGCTCTAGACCTTTACCATGTCTCTGCTAATGTTATTTCAACTCAGTAGCACAGAATACATCATTTCGAGCGCCGCCACGCAACACCTACTAAATTTACGAACCAAGTCATGACTGTCTCAACGAAGCACCAGCAACAAGTCCGTTTTCGAGCCAAGTGATAATTCGTAATTTTTTTTTTTTTTTTTACGAGCCAAACGACAAGTATCACGGCCAAGCAAAAAACTACTGTAAACATTCATTCTCCCGCGCTGCTTGAAAAACGGGACCGATCCACTCCGCCAGGGGTACGGGAATGGAAACAAAAGGGAAAATGGACTCTCCTTGAAGGCACCAGCCTGTCGTTCCACCCTGCCAGCCGCTTCATGGGGGAAGGCAGCCATGTTTCACCCCCATGGCGTGCGCTGAAGGGGGTCCTGTGAGCCTCTGTTGACCTGGGCGCCAGCTATCCGCCTGATAGCAGAGCCCATTGAAGCCTGTCGTAAGCTTACAAAGCCTAATTGCGTATATAGTACACTCATAAGATAACGTAATTCCTATACAGGGCGGACGGTCTTTCTTTTAACCAAAACTAGACTAGGTGACTACAACACATGATTCAAGGGTATGGGAGAAAACGTACACGACTGCCCAATACACTATGTGTGGTCTTTTACTGAGAAACCTCCCTCCCTGCTATTTATCTTTCGTATTTGAAAACAGGAAGCAAAGCTAGACTATAAACGTTGAATTTACATTGCAAAAAGAAAAAGAAAGAAGAAAAAACAAAAACTGATTTTATTATTATTATTACAATTACTTTTATTTATTTAAATTTTTATTAGAAACAGAAGAAAAAAGAGTGCTTTTAAATAAATGTAGAGAAAGTGATTTAAATAATTAATGTAGATTAAAAAAAAATTGGTTGAAACCAACCGTAACACTAATATTTATACAATGTCTGTTAGAAATAACTCTCAAATAAAATTCAATATAGACAATGATTGTTGAATTTTTTTTAAATATTTGAAAATGTAAGAACTTTCTAACGCACAAAGGGCTGATGCAGTATTTAAAAAAATATATATAATGGAATTATAGTACAATATATGTGTGTAGCTGTTATTTTATGATAAAGTAAAATCTTAAAAATAGCAGTATCTGCGTATGCATAGCTACATATATACCTGTTAAAGAGTAATATTCTCAAAAGACCGTGATAAAATATAATAATTCCAATGATAAAAAATGTAATTATTTTAACCACAAAGTTATAATATATCAGCATAATTTTAGATTATTTTTCAAATAGTCTAGTAGTAAAGCAATCACAACACGACCACCAATAAAAAAACAGTAGATAAAGCAACTATTTATTGATTTACAAGTAGTACATGACATACAAGCGTTGAAAAATAAATATAATTAATGAAACAATAGATTTGATATTATATATGTAATATACTCTTTCTATTTATCTTCATAATTATAGTGGTTTGAATTTTATCCATCTTTATGCCTTTTCTGCCACTGAAAACTAAAATGGTAACCCGGTGCGTTTTCGTCACAGAAGAATAATTTTTTCTGTTTAACTTTTTAGAGCAAGTCTTTTCGGACTCTGAAGAATATGAGTTTTTAAGAGATAAAATGCCAATTTTTTTGAAAAATGTAATATTATTCTCCCCTTATTTGTGTAAATTTTCAAGACTTCTTTTGAAAAAAAAATATGCAAGTCTTTTGTCATGGTAAAAATACAGTATACTTTAATATATATATCAGTTCTACTTAATTATTTAAAAAGGAATTCAAACAGTCCTTTCCAATGTTCCGTCTTTTTAATCATGATCAAGTTAGTTCAACATCTAAATCATTAAGATGCTTCCCTATTTCGCTAACACAGAGACACTTTTGAGATATTTGTAATTTAAATTTCTCACTGTTAAATACAAGGGTCCGAAGTATGTTATAATATAATTTTGATTTATAAAACATTTTTAAATTTAAATAATACTACATTCAGAATGAGTGAGTGAAAAGGCTGAAATAACGGAAAGAGCTGAAATATTATTACAAGTTCCACATAAATGTTAGTCCTGCCTCACAGAGAAAATTTGAATAGCATTTATGAGTTATTTTTTCACAATTCTGAATTTTGTTCAACAAAGAAGTTGTTGAGATCATTTAACTTTGATTTCAAAGGGTTTGAGTTGCGATAATATCTTAACATCCGGTAGATAAGCTTGGAAGTATATTTTTGATTGTACATCTACATAATTTGCAAAAAAGATGTTTTCGCTGAAATTGAAAGTTATTTCGGAAAATTAAAATGTTGTTAAAGCTGGAGGTAATAAATAAATTCAAGAACTCCACGAAATTATAAGTATTTTCAAAAAAAGATTCATTCAAAAGTTGATTCTTTCTTCCTTTCTTTTCAATCTTTCAATACAGGCTGTAAAATAAAAGTATTTTTAAAATAAATGTGCAAAGAAAGAAAATAAAAGTAATTTATTATTCCTTTGACAAAATATATGCATATAGTTCAGTTACCAATTCATTGAATTTCTTCTTTATTTGTCCTCGAAAGCATATTTCTTTAATTAAATTTGAAATTCAAATACGTTATTGCTGCAAATTTCAATGCAAATATTTTAGAATTAGTTTTTTCTTGCAAAAATTTGCAATGTTTTTCAAAAATTATTATAATTTATTTGTCGAAAGGCATTAAAATTATATGCAGAGTGTCTCTATTATCGTTGTCCAGTAGATAATTCCTAAAGTTTTAGCATTATAGTTCCAATTGCAAAAACGTTTTAAATGTTATTCTCAGTCATATTATAAACTTCAGAATAATTATTTTTGTAAAAATTATAAATTAAAAATTTATACGCTTCCTAAGCTCTGTAAGTTATAGTTAAAAAAAAATGTCATCTGACAAGTAAAAAAAAATAATAATAATACTTTCTCTATGACCCAAACCAAGTTACGCTGTTTTAAATTTTATGAATCTTCAGCATTTTCTGTTACCTAATCTTATCTTATCTTATAAATATGTAACTTAACTGAATGGATCTAATCAACCCGTTTCTATACTTTATTTCATTCGATTCGAACCAGAAATGTTTTCATAAAGTAAGTTAAATAAAAGACACAGTGAACTAAATTACAGAAATGTTTTTAATAAAAATTCTGGTGCGAAATACTTTTATCAAGATTGAGTAAACTTTCAACAGGGTAGGGAGGTTTTCATGCAAAAATACGCAAAGGTTTTAAAAACGTTTTCCCCATCATCTGTCAATTAAAACTTTCAAACAAAAAAGTGTACTTTGTCTAAATAAAAAACCTACCAAATTATAGTGTTTTGAATTTTATGCATCTTACGTAAAGATTTTCCAGTTATTAATTTTACTTGCCTCAAGGCAGTATCATTAATTACTGGCCTGTTAAAAATACTCTGGATCTGTCTCTTATTGTTATCCAATATGCAATTACTAAAGCATTAACTTTTGAATTGTAGTTCCAATTGCAAAAACGTTTCAAATGTTATTAATCGTTATATTCTAAACCATTTACTTCAAATAATTATATTTGTAAAAGTTTCGAAGTTGACATTTTTATACGGTCCCTAAATCCTATAAGCTACTTTTAGAAAAAAATTCACCATCCTCTAACAAGTAAAACAATGAGACATAACAATAAAATATCCTTTCTCTACAACTAAAATTTATCAAGTTATTGCTTTCAATTTTATGCATTTTTATGCTTTTTCTTCCACTGAAAATTGAAAAATGCGTTTTGTGTGAAGTCTAAGTTTAAATTTCATAAAATTTAAAGTATCGTAACCCGGTACATTTTCGTTGTAAAAGAATTTATTTTCTGTTTTACTTTTTAGAGCATAGAGAATTTTTTTTTTAAATAACTTACCCAGAAACCTTTTAATAATTCAAATTTTGCAACTTTTACAAACATATTCATTTTTGCGCACATGACTTTTAATATGATGGAAAACAACATTAAGTTTTTTTTTAGTTGGAAGTATGTCTCTAATATTAAAGGATTTAAATACGTATTAACTAGTTTAAGAGGAGGCAACTTGTATAGTAATCCTTTCAAAAGCGCATTTAATAGAAGGAATAATAGTGTATTTTAACGTAGTATAAGAAATTTTCTAATACTATATTCATGTTTTACTAAATGCAATTGCAAGACGTCGTTGTATCTCCTAATTTATTAAAGCAATACATTTTCTATGTATATTTTAATTACAGTAATCCTTTAAATACATTTATTTTACTGAAGTTTGGAAACATTACTTTGGCATTTTCTTGCGTATTATTTAAAATTCTGCGTTTATCGAATAAAGTAACTTATACATGCTGCATCATTTCATTAAACATTTTATATCTCCTATCTGTACCACCAACAGGTAAAACTAGTCGTTGGGGGCCACCGTAATACTTACCCATCATGGATATGCATAACATAAAATATGAAAATAAAACATGTGTAAACTATTTATTTATAAAATGCATTGAAATTCGAATAAAATCGTGGCTTGATGACGTGATAAGCTTTAAATGTTCTATTACGGAATTGCGTAAAAGAAACATCCTTATAGCTCCAAAAATGTTAATCATATTCACTAACGGCTTATTGTGTCGAATTAAGCGTCTCATTTCCAATTAAAATATATCTTTGAATTGAAATTTGGATGAAATACAGGGTCATGAAAAATCGAAGAGTGTTAAAAATATAATTACAAATATCTCGGTAACTCATGATCCGATCAACTTCATTCTTTATGCAAAATTTATGTTTTTTTATTGTCTTTTATATTCACTCCTTAAAATAAACAATTTTGAAAAGTTTTATATACCTTTTATCAGAACGAATATTTCGAGAGTCCGAAAAAAATTGTTCCGGATAATCAAGGTTGCTGAAATTCAATAAACTTCTTCCCATTATTACATACTAAGTACATACCAAATTTCAAGTCTCTATCTAAATTTGTTCGGGAGATGGATCGTTTATAGACACACGCACACACAGCCACACACACACAGCAAGACGGCAAAATATTTTTCATAAAAAAAAAAAAAAAAAATTCCTTACCGTCAAGTCTTTATTACTAAAGACAGTGGATCAGACCGTTTTTCATCAAATAAGGTGGTTGCCGTGAAAATTGAAGGGCAAACGCTCATAAATTTACAGTTTTTTCTAAGAGTGTAGAAAATGTATTCTCTACTTTATTATTATTATTTCTTTTCTGTATCATATTATTATATTATTCCCTTTCTGTGTTACATTGTATTATAACGGTAACGGTATTTCATATTATTTTATCGTCATGCGATTGGCAACGATCAAACAGAAATTAGACGTCATGTGACGTAATCGGCATGTACGAGTAGTCGGGTTTGAGCAGCGGTATGCTACAATTGGGTAATCATGCGATTCCTATATTTTCTTTTGTGTTTATTTTATTTAATTAAATGTTGTTTTGTTAAAATTAAAGAATGGAGTTCATTGGAACCCCTAGACATGACCGACCTACATTACTATTGTTGCATTGATGCCTAGTCTTGTGCTATCATTTTTACTTTTCGAACTCATAGTCTAAGAAAAATATTATACTAATTATTTGCATGCGTATGCGTTATTTAACACGACAATTCCCTAGGGTTGCCACTCGCGACTATATTTTAATTCTATCTTGCACCACTTTCTCAAAACAGAAATTTTTCGAGAACACATTCGGAATAAAATTTGTTAAGTTCTTTAAAGAGATCAATCATTTGATAATTCCTTCCTTCCTGCGAATAATAAGTTATGATAATATAATATTCGTGAATCTATAGGTTGTATGCTTTAAGTGTTTCCGGAAAAATCAGCGATTCGTCAAGATTCTTTTCAGAAATTAGAACTCTACCAGACGCATCATATATTATTTGATCCATCTTCTGAACATAAGAATATCACCAGCGAACACTAAAAAAATACAGAATGGCCAAGATAAAAGAGGCCCTTTATACAGAAGTACAAATACTTACTAATTTTTATTTAAAAGTAGTAAATACAGGATATTATGAATAAAAACATACTGAACATTCAATAGTTCATAGGAGGTGTTGTTATTCATAATATTCTGTATTTACTACTTTTAAATAAAAATTAGTAAGTATTGTATGTATAAAAGGCCTCTTTTATTTTGGCCTCTCTGTACCACTTCATAAATGCGAGTTATCACTTTTTCCGCGCTATTCTACGAACAGAGCAGTAGACTCATTTTATAATCATATCATTAGCGAAAATAAAAACTAAATCAAACAAGTTGGGGTTATTTGACTAAATCACCACTCAAAGAAATGCGAACAAACACTTTTCCCGGGCAATTCAACGAACAGAACAGAACGAAACAGAAGTACACGTACGATGTTGAATATATCACAGCCAGCCGTCTGGATGTGGCTGTGGAATATATACTTAACAAATATTATTTACTCAGGTACTTTGACAACACGTGCAAGAGAAATATACTATAACATTTATTTTTTTAAGATAGTGGTTCGAATGAAATATAAAATAATCGCCATGGAAGCCTTGGATTTAGCTTTCATATACGGAATACTGTATTATAGATCACTATTGCAAGAATTGTATGGATTTTTGTTAAAATCGGCTGACAGATTAAGTATTTTATCCATTTTCAAACATTTTCAAACCATTTTGCGACCGATTCTATACGCTAAATGTGACAGATTATGATTTATAAATATTGCGGCGATGTAATCAAGCTTTAGTAGTCCTGAGGCAACGTCTACTTTTTCCAAATGGGAGGTTCAGCATTCAAACCCAGCCGATTACACGCAAACTATGTTGATGTGCAGTACAAATATGATATTCAACATGTTATTATTGTATATTATTCTGTTTTGTAAATTTATATAAGTATTGTCCCTGCAAAACAATGCCAGTGTAATGTTAATTTGTCAAAATTAATTTCATCGAGGGTTGGGTTTCATCTCCAACTGTTTCCGTACTTGGCAGAGCCAGACAAAGTTTTGGTCGTGGGAGTCTTCTTTTTCAGATATTAAATTTCCCTACCGGCAGGGACGTAAGCTAAAATCGTTTTTGTAGGTCACCCTGTTCGGTTTAATGCACCTGAAATTTATAAAAATCCTTACTTTAGATTTGGCAGTCACTTAAGATTTGTTTAATAGTAATCTTCATCTTACTTAATGATAGGCGTTCTTCGATTACATGAGACGAAGATTACTATTAAAAAAAGTAGATTACTAAAAAAAAAATGGTGGTACGATACTTGACAGCTATGCAACTAATTGTGGCACATGTTTTCAGCGTAATTGCTTAAATAATATATGAGCTATATGGATCAAATACTGACACAATCTAAAAAAAATAATAAAAATAACAATCATTATAATTACAGCTCTATTATATTGACATAACTTAACGTACGGAACAAATTAAAAGTTCAAATACCAACTTATTGTAAAAAAAAAAAAAAAAAAAAAAAAAATATTTGTATTTTTCTGCGTTTTATGAACTAAAATTTTGAATATTTTGCATTTGTTTAATTCTTAACAGTAAATATATTATTCTCTTCAAGATTTTATTTTAAAAAGTCTATTGAAAGAAAATAATAACACCTTGAGAAATATCACTTAACGTTGGCATTATCTTTCTGTCAGAATTAGCAGGTCAGCTCTTTGGCACATTCTTTGACGCGAGTCAAAGAAATAGATTCTGATTTCCTGTCAGATTGATGGATTATTCTCATATGTTATGTTGTAGGTATTTTAATATTTAGGATAAAGATTGTTTTAGAATTCTTGCAGCATCAACATTTTCTCTTCAGTATTATGAGCATTCATGAAATACATGGTGTTAAAATATTTAGTATTTAAATCAAATTTAAAATTCTAAATTTTTAATGACAGAATTGTAAACGAATTAGACGATTTTTCTTTTTAATGAATTTTATAATAGAAGCTGGTTGCTCTAGAAATGAAAGTGGATAACCTATTTAAAACTGATTAATTATTTGAAAGATTACTTACGTTTTAATAATTATTAATTTTCTAATCCATCAAATTATATCTTTGCCCGCTTTATTTACAAGAATATTTTAATTAATATTACTAATTAGTATTTCTTTTAGAACTGCATCCCTAATTTAGGCAAAATTCGAGAACGTTTGATCACTCTAAGAATTTCAGGAGCGAGCTTTTATAATAGAAGCTGGTTGCTCTAGAAATGAAAGTGGATAACCTATTTAAAACTGATTAATTATTTGAAAGATTACTTACGTTTTAATAATTATTAATTTTCTAATCGATCAAATTATATCTTTGTCCGCTTTATTTACAAGAATATTTTAATTAATATTACTAATTAGTATTTCTTTTAGAACTGCATCCCTAATTTAGGCAAAATTCGAGAACGTTTGATCACTTTAAGAATTTTAGGAGAGAGCTTTTATAATAGAAGCTGGTTGCTCTAGAAATGAAAGTGGATAACCTATTTAAAACTGATTAATTATTTGAAAGATTACTTACGTTTTAATAATTATCAATTTTCTAATCCATCAAATTATATCTTTGACATCTTACTTACAATAATATTTTAATTAATATTATTAATTAGTATTTTTTTAGAACTGCATCCCTAATTTCGTCAAAATTCGGGAACGTTTGATCACTTTATGAATTTCAGGAGAGAGCCAATCTCAGTTCTCGACGTAACTCTGAAATTTTGAAGTGATTTGTAAAGAAATAATTTGTAATTTAAGATACTAAATATTTATCTATGGTGGCTTTACAGAGATTTAGAAATTTATTTTATCTATTTTATTTCAAACATTATTTAATGGCTCTGTTAATAATATCACATTCATTTCTGTTTATAGAGAAAGGCGGAGTGGAATATCTGATCAAAGACTTGCTGAAATAATGACTTTACTTGCTCTTTCTAACCACGGTAAAGGAGAAGTTGCACATGGATTAGTTGATCCTTCTTTAATGTAAGTTAATCTACATTTAGTAATAATACAATAAAATTAATAAAAATATTGATGGAGACAATAATAAAGGATTCAGTAATAGTAGCATAATTATAAGTGCTTGTATTTTCAGTTTGATATCTATAAAATTTGGAAAATTTTATAATTCTTTTTTATTTCCTTCTTTCTGCTTGTTATTAGAAAATATTTTGTAAATTGACAGAAATATTATTTTTTGAAGGTTTTTATAGTAGCATTGATTGAAAATATTTTCTCGCAACTGTAATTTTTTTAATTAATTGATAGCTACTGGGAAAACCTCTTTATCTATAAAAGTTGCAATAGTGAAAGTTCAAAAAACAAATTATTCAATCTAATTATCTATTGAGGGGCAGAACACTATTTGTAGAACCATATTAACACGTTATCGCCGTATGAATCAAACATGATTTACTATACATATAAATTTTCGGCGGTTAACGTGTCAAAAGGCTTCAACATGTGTTATGGTGATATCTTGAGAATTAGTCAATAAGTTAGTGGTTTCTTCACGAATGATAATTTCTGAAACCACTCAATATTTCAGCTTTATACTTATTGTATAAGAAGTCGATAAAAAAGTTTCTCTCAGCTACTATAGGCAGACAGAAACAACGACTGCAGCTATAAAGAAGCAGACTTTCTTAATTTTTCTACATAATCACCAAGGACATTGACGTATTTTTCATAATGCTTACAAAATTTAAACATCCTGCTAAAAAAATACGCGCTGTTTTGCGTCTGTCTTCACTTCTTCATTGGAGCCAAAATGCCCTCCTCTGAGAGACTTCTAGAATGCCAGGAAGTGTTGTATCCGGCTTGCTACCAAATCGTTCTGTAGGGCGGTTGGCCAAGACGCTACCAAACAATGGGGCCGAAAACAACTAGACCATATACTTCCAGGGGTATGTTATAGATTTCACCTCACTTCTTCTTCATTCATACCGCTCAACAGTTCTACTCCTTTCTTTACGCTTCTAAAGAATATCTGATCTTCATATCTGAAGTGCACAGATCTGTGTCGTCTCGCAGTGGCGTAGACGATTAAGCTCGGTTCCCGTCAAGATCACCGAAAGTGAAGCAGCATCGACCATGGCCAGTGCTTGGGAGGGTGGCAACCTCTCTCAACTGCAGCTACTGTGGAACCGTGTACGTTAATGGGAGCTGGTGCACGTAAAAACTGTTCGTGGCTCCAATGTCTTCCAAGTTTGAAAACGATACCACTGGGTGTGCCTCCAGGTGCAAGTCTCTCATCGGGAATTGGTTGAAAATAGAAGACCAGCCCTAGAAGTCCAACCTCTCTTTAGGCTCTGGCACCTCTTTTTTCGGAGAAGTGCTATGGCACTTTCTCTGACACGACAACAACACAGATCTGTGCCTCTCATCCGAGTTTCTGATAGCACTGCAGGAGATACATTTACAGGATTTCGGTAAGGCAGCCCTAGATTTCAGTCGTTACGTCATCAAACGTTGTAGGGACGGTTCTCACATTAAACTGATATTTTGTTTGTCCTGCTGCTTTAAGATTTCTCGGGGGAAAAAGAGGAGAAACTTATCCTTTGACTTTCCTTTTCAAAATTCTTTTAAAATTCAATCGAATATTGATAATAAAAATTTTGTGTTAATAAATAGTTTATGATATTTTGTCTTTTTGGAAGAAAAGTTAAAAAAAAACTGACCGGTTGATTATGTAATAAGTTAAGCAAATGAGATACAATCCGTCTTATCATCTCAAATTTCGCTTATGAACTAAACGATGTTTATGTATAATTGGTTAGATTTTAATGAAATGTTGGACGTGTTTCGTATAATACCATGTAAACATTTGGTGTTTACGTTTAGGAAACACAAAACTAAAATTCCAATTAGAAATTTTTCTGTAACTAATTACCGAATACCACTTCAAACTTCCTTCCGCTCATTAAGTTTTGAATAATATATTTTTTAACTGCATTGTGTATATGTGAGTTACTCAGTTAAAAATAATAATAAAATGCAAAATACTCCAAATTTTAAAATGTCTCCCAGAAAACTTCATAAATAAATATATACACAATGAATAAAACATCTTCAAGATATAACACGAATTTGAAAAGCCCGTTATTTCCTTTCTTTCTTTGACATCTTTCTTTGAACTCTTTATATCATAATCATATCTCATAAAACCAAGAGGTTAGATGCTTTTGTATCGCCCATTTTATTCAAATATATATTTTCTATGCATATTTTAATTATAATATTGCTGTTTTGTTGAAGTTTGTGAGCAGTTTTATAAAATCTGCATTTGTGTTAGCATTATTTAAAATTGCGAATTTATCGATTTATTGCAGACTGTGAAGCAATTTTAAAATAAAATGTTTAGAAAATGAAACAAAAATAAAAACATTTTATTTGTGCAATAGCTAAACTATAAATTGATCGTTCCTCAGAAAAAAAAGAATTAAATGATATATTAGTTATCATAATAATAATAATAAAGAAACTAGATTTCTTTTGTATGCGAAATTGCGCAGCTATTATATATTTATTTTTATTTATTGCCGAAGGATCAATTTATAAATTATCTACTACCTAAACTATTAAAAAAAAGGATTTAAATTGCTTCAGTAGCTTCTGAGTAAAAGGCACATCGATGCCAGCTGTTTCATATGTGATTTCACAACTGGTGTCGCTCCCTTAAGAGGAGGTTACCGTTCACGAAAAAAATAAAAAATCGTTTTTCTTCCCCCCTACCCACTTTTTTTTCGAATCTATATAGTATGACGAATAAGCCCCTAGAACATTTGTGTGAAATTCGAAATATTTAAGAAGTTACAGTCATACAAGTTGTAAATTTCCAATTGGACGAAAAATGTCCGGGCCAGGATTCGAACCTGGGATCGCTTGGCTGAAGCCGCCACGCTCTACCACTGAGCTATCCCGGTCGAATCTGGAGGGCATAATTCATCCAGTTAACCTTATTGATCAAAGCATCTGGTCTGATATTTTAATCAGCTCAACAGAAAAGATCGCAGGTAATGGAACTCCAGAAAACGCTGGATACGTGAATACACTGGATAATTTTTTAACACTAATTATTTTTTATTGTGTGTTAAAAAATAATCCAGTGTATTCACGTATCCAGCGTCTTCTGGAGTTCCATTACCTGCGATCTTTTCTGTTGAGCTGATTAAAATATCAGACCAGATGCTTTGATCAATAAGGTTAACTGGATGAATTATGCCCTCCAGATTCGACCGGGATAGCTCAGTGGTAGAGCGTGGCGGCTTCAGCCAAGCGATCCCAGGTTCGAATCCTGGCCCGGACATTTTTCGTCCAGTTGGAAATTTACAACTTGTATGATTACTTTACCAATTTGAAATAATTGTGTTAAAAAATAATCAAGTTACAGTCAATTGAAAGCGAGCGCGGATCGGCTGTTAAAAACAACCATGCGGGACGCGACGGGACACAGCTACAAGTGTGCTGAATTCTTTGCTTCGTAGGTATAAATCCAGGAATCGCAGACATAATGTAAGTTGCCAAACAGAACGATTAACTAAAAATTTTTATACTTATTTTCTTTAGAAAAGCCTTAAAAGCGTTTTTCTTGAAACAGCCTTTTTCAAAGCGCCGTGTAAAGTAGCGTTTATATGGATCAACCAATAAACTTTTTTCTTTTTAGAAACGAAAGATAATTTATTTTTTGTAGCCATAAACATTTTATATGTAAAATAATAATAATAATAATACTTTTTTTTCCAAAGCCACGTTGAAGTTAGCGAAAAAAATGACACTTTTTTTTTTCAAACGTCTATCCTTTTACCAAATTGCGTTCAATTTCACTAAAAGTAGGTTCATGCTCCAACCCCTCCCCAAATTCAATATTTTTTATCAAAAATTTAGTTTTGTTTGCTTCAGATGACTTTGACATGCTGTGCAATACACGGCGCAGGGTGATGCGCACACAGCATAACCATATGCAACTGACGATATCTCCATCAATTTTAATAATTATTGTATAATAAAAATATTTTGTATAGTAAAAACTGTGTATATCATGTAGGTAAATTTAGTTTTTGTGTTACTGTATTCTTTTAATGAAAAAAAAATATATATCCCGAAGTTGACCTACTTTTTTGGGCCGATAAATGGCAACCTCCCCTTTAGAAAGACATTCATTTTACAGAAATTTTTTCCACCGGAACATTTATTTCTGCCATTCCAAAATGTTATGTAAATTTTTGAAATAAAACATAAATATCTTAAATGGTTCTACAGCAATTTCTCAAAAACAATCATAACTTTTCACATATTTTTCATGCTTCATTTCCTTACAGAGGCAAAAGAAAACGCAGTTACAGCTATGACCAGCTCGAAGATGATTTCCCTCTGGATTATTTTCGGGAGCCAAAGATGAATTTCGCCTCCAGTAGGCAAGATGCGATGGCTTATCTCCGTCGGTTGCCAGAGAGGCTATTTCGACTCCAGGAAAACGAACTGGAAAATCAGGATTTTCAGTCAGATGACATTACGAAGTATGAATTTCACGTTTCGTGAATTTTTAGATTGAAGGATATGTATGCCATATTTTTCATTTATTTCTTGTATCATCATAGATATTATTTCTGTTGTCAACATCTCTTCTTCTATACATTTACAAATCGCACAACAATGAGTGATGTATCATTGGAAAGGATTTTGAGCCGGCTTCTGACATAGTACACTCACATTTCGTTAAAACATCACAGAAAAAAATAAAACCCAATTTGGGTCGAAAGATTCTTAGGTATGTGCCCAAATTGGGCCATGCCTGTTTTTGTTACCACTGTGTATCCATTTTGGGCACTGTTAAGTGATACTGTAAATACTGTAAATACCCATTTTCAAAAAAAAAAAAAAAAAAAAAAAAAAAAAAAAAAAAAATTCAAAATGGGTATTATAACAGTGCCCAAAATGGATCATGGCCCAATTCGGGCACATACCTAAGAATCTTTCGACCCAAATTGGGTTTTATTTTTTTCCTGTGATGTTTATGATTAAAAATTGCAGTTAATTAAAAATTAAATCAGCATTGTTTTTATAAATGAAATGAAAGATTTTTCTCAAATCAATGTTGCCACAAAAATAAAATACCGCATTATATCATGCTCAATTAAGTTTATAAAAAAATAATAAACAATACATAAGAGATAAAGTGTGGCGTCCTTGCATGGGTTATTTTAGAATTTTGATTCATATACATTATTTCTGTTGCTAACATTCTATTTTCTATGTACAAACAAAATACACAACGATGAATGAGGTTCGATGATGATCATTCGAAAGGTTGTTGAACCGATTTCTGACATAGTACACTCACATTTCGTTAAAACATGCTTTTGATTAAAAATTGCAGTTAATTAAAAATTAAATGAGCTTTGTTTTCATAAATGAAATGAAAGATTTTTCTCAAATCAATGTTGCCACGTAAATAAAATATCGCATTATATCATGCTAAATTATGGTTATAATAAACAATACATAAGAGATTAAGTGTGGCGTCTCTGCATACGTTATTTTAGAATTATGATTCATATATATTATTTCTGCAATCATGCCTTTTTCTATGTACAAACAAAATACACAACGATGTATGAGATGCCATTCGAAAGGTTGTTGAACCGCTTTCTGACATAGTACACTCACATTTCGTTAAAACCCATTGTATGATTAAATATCGCAGTTAATTAAAAATTAATTTAAAAAAGTATCAGCATTCACGGAAATGAAAGGAGTTTCTCGGATCGTTGTTGACATAAAAATAAAATACCGTATTATATCATGCTGAACAAAGCTTATATAAAAAAAAAATAATAGAAAACAGATAAAGTGTGACGTCTACTCTTATTTTAGATTTATGATTAAATTTTAATTTGAAAAGCTTAGAAAAAAGCGATATCATCGATAACCGTTACATTTCACGTATATAGTCTAAAAGGTATGCTTTGTTATATTAGATTAAATAGTAATTAAATTGTTATTTAAATGTATTTCAATTTTTTTGTAACATATTTCTTCCAATGCGTATGACGTCATCCTCTAATGCAGTTAAAAAGCATACTTGTAAATTATTGCTTGTAATTTATTCGTACTTTTTATACAAAACTTATAACCTACGCCTAAAAAATATCAGAGTCCAGTGTCAATGCCTCACAGAAATTCAATAACATCGCTTAAATTACGTTATGTATTGTGTGGGTAAAAGTTTTTGGGTGTATGAAACTAGAAAATGAAAGAAAAATCTGTTTTGGAATTCACTATGAAGGGAAAAAATCCTATATCATAGCTATGACATCAAATTTATTTAACGAAAAGAAATATATATGTGGGATCGGATCTGCTGCCACAAGACGGCGCAGCGAGTGCACTCACTAACGACGAGAACCTGCTACGAGATTAAAAACGGTAAGTAAGTGAGGAAGAGAGAAAGGTAGCAATCGCTGCTAACGACCATAGGCGTAGCCTCGGGGGGGGGCACGAGGGGGCACGTGCCCCCCCAAACTTTCTGAGCATCAATTTCTAAAATATGATACAGTCAATTAAGACCTGTCTTGTATTGACCCAAGATGGAAATGAAATAACTACTTTAATTTTCATTTTATGTTTCTTCATTTTTTTTTTTTTACTTAATCAGATGTCAGATCAGTATAGATAGCTCAGCTCTTTTTCTTTGAAGTAATGAATTTGGTAGCAAAAATTGTGCTGTGCAGTACAAACCCTGATTCGAACATTCATTAAACGAATGTTTGAACTATCAAACTCTCTTACAGCTGCGGACAATTTCAATATGTCAGCTGTTTTTTCTGCTGTATGCGGTTAGTATCTACATGTACTATTTTTTTCTTCTCATTCCGTCTGTAGACTTTAGAAAATGTTGTTGTGTTTATCAGAGCGGAAGTTCTGTTTCCCTGCAATATATATTTCATTTAATCTGTTGTAACTTTAATTATAATTTAATCAAGTCATAAATATCCTGCTTTTGCATGCTGTATCACTGGAGTTATTTACCAATGGAATGCAACCACACATCACTAAAATTATAAACAATAATTAATATTTTCTTCATTTAGTTATTAAATATGTTCTTCTCTCTTACTTATTTTTTTCTTTATTGACAGCACTTAATCTTCTGCTATACCTTCGCAATTTTGAGATGCAATGGTTAGGATTTTTTTCAAAATGTGAGCCTTCTTCAAAGAGCTGTTTTAAAGTTAATATTCAGCTGTACCTTGGTAAACGATGGTAATCCGTTCCGGAAATACCGTTGTTAAGCAAAACCGGTGCTAACGAAGGTGCAATTTTCCATACAATTTTGCAGGCGCACATACATTAAATGATTGGTTACTTCTTAAAAGTACCGTTTAAACTTATTTAAAATGTCTTAAAAGTTTGATAAATGTCTTTTATTTATTATCAGGGCCGTACCAAGGGTGGTGCGGGTGGTGCCCCCCCCCCTACCAGGCGCCAGATACAGTTGTTGTGGTGCTGTTTATTAAATATTAATTTCAATAAAATGATCTAGCGGAACTTTCCTCATTTACTTGGTCATTTTTTTTCAAGTGAACCTCGAATTAAATGAACCTGGTAGTGGGGTCCAACTGCTGTCAACAGCGTACACCCGTGCAGGCTACGCCTGATCTGGTCTCGAATCAAACTAACCATGAATTTTTTAAATTTTTTATTTCGACCCAAATTAGTTTAATATTTTGAGCATCGTAGACGACATCGTTACGACAATTTTGCATTCTTCTAACTTTAATTTAATCGCAGGAAAGCAAAATTTAACAGAGTTAGTTCTTTCCGTTTCAAAAAAAAAAAAAAAGGTCAAAAATTTGCCGAAAAAGTGAAAAAACACTAAAAAATTCGCGAGCAATTCAAAACTTGCAGAGGACAAAATATACTATATTGGTCTAAAAGCTTGAAAACGAATTCATTTCACAAGTGTTAAAAAATTGCCGCTAACCGCGAAAAACCACAGAAAATCGGGTACAATTTTTTATGTAAGCGATTTTAATACAATATATTTAAACCGGATTCCTTTTACGATCCCTCCCGGCTTCCATTCCCCGCAGAATGCAAAAAAACGCTAAAAATCTGTCTTTTTTTTTTTTTTTTTTTTTTTAATTATTATTATTATTGCTGAGGACAAAATTTACTATATTGGGCTAAAAGATTGAAACCGATTCCTGTAACAAAGGTTAAAAAATTGCTGTGAAACGCAAAAAAGTTTAAATTCGCATGATAAATTAAAATCATTGTACGAATGATGAATAAACTGTATTGAAAAGAGAAAAAAAATTACTGTATTGGGCTAAAAGATTGAAAGTGGATTATTTTTATGAATGTGAAAATACCTTCACAAAACGTGAAAAAGAAATCCCATAAAAAAAATTTCCACGAAAAATTCAAAAACCATAGAAGACAAAATTTACTATATTGTGTTCAAAGGTTGAAACCAGATTTCCTTTACGAATGTAGAAAATTCGCCGCAAAACGCATAAAAACGTAAAATTTTCAAAAAATAATCGCGAAAAACTTTAAAATCTCAGAGAACAAAATTTATTACATTAGGTTAAATTGTAGCTGAATTCCTTTTACGAATGTCAAAAAAAAACGCCGCGGAACGCGAAAAAGCGTTAAAATCGTATGAAAAATTAAAATCATAGTACGGATTCCGAATAAACTTTATTAAAAAGAGAGAAAAAAAATACTCGATGGGCTAAAAGTTTAAAACCGATTCTTTTTACAAATGTGAAAATATCTTCACGAAACGGGAAAAAAAATCACATAAAAAAATTCACTAAAAATTAAAAAACCGGAGAGGACAAAATTAATGTATTTAAAAACTGAAACCGGATTTATTTTACGAATGTTAAAAAAATCTCTTCAAAATGCGTAAAAACTAAAAAAAAAATTCTCGAAAAACTTAAAAATTGCAGGGAACCAAATTTATTATATTGGGTTAAAAGATTATAGCTGGATTCCTTTTACGAATGTCAAAAAATTTGTCGCAAAGCGCGAAAAAACGCTAAACCCCGCATAACAAATTCTCGAACGAATTCAAATTCGTTATAATGAGTTATAATCCGAATAACCATTATTGAAAAGAAGCCAACATTTACTATATTGGGCTAAAATAATTTGGGCTAAAAGGTTGTAATTGGATTCCTGTTACAGATTTTAAGAACTTCCACGAAACGCGAAAAAAAAAAAAAAAAACACGCAAATAGTCGCATGAAAAATTTGCGATTAAAATCAATGAGTACAAAATTGAGTACTAAATGTAATCGCAGAGTTCAAAATTTAGTACAATGGGCTGAAAGATTAAAACTGGACTCTTTTTACGAATGTTTAAAAATCGCAGTAGAACGCGAAAAAACAACAAAATATCTCATAAAAAAATTCATGAAAATTTTAAATCGCAGAGGACAAATTTTACAATGGGTTAAAAGGTTGAAACCAGATTCGCATCACAAATGTAAAAAAACTGCCACAAAATGCGGAAAACACTAAAAATCACATACAAAATTTAAGAAAAATTTAGAAATCACTGATGTCAAAATTTACTATATCGGGCTGAAAAATTGAAAGCAGGTGTATTTTACGAATGTTTAAGAAAATTGCCGCTGAACGCTTAAAATTGCATAAAAAATTCGTGAAAAATCTAAAAATCGTAGATCACTAAATTTGCTATATTGGACTAAAAGATTGAAGTTGGATTCCGTTTACTGATGTAAAAAAAATCGCCGCGAAACGCGAAAAATCGCATAATAAATTTTCAAAAAATTAAAAAATTGCAGAGTAGAAAATGTACTATATCGGCAAAAAAAAAAAAAAAAAAAAGATTTCTCGTACAAATGTTTAAAAAATTGCCTCGGAAAGATAAAAAACGCTAAAAATCACATAAAAATTTCGCGAAAAATTAAAAAAAGGCAGAGGACAAATTTTACTATATTGTGTTAAAAGATTGAAACTTAATTCCTAACGAAAATGTGAAAAAATTGTCGTATGACGCGAAAAAACGCTAAAAATCATATAAACATAAAAATTAAAAAATTGCTGTACGACGAATGTTTAAGAAAAATAAACTTTTAGGTCTAGGGAGCTAGAAGATCGAAACTGAATTCCTTTTACCCAATGTCAAAATTTTCTGCGAGGCCGTTTTTAACGAAGATACAACGGTATATATATGGGAATGTGTGCGTGCGCATGTAATAAACATTTGTGCCCCCCCAAAATTTTCGGTCACGCTACGCCTATGCTAACGACGTACTAAGTTTCCGACGTTCCTCAAATCAGAAGTGTACAAGTTTGTGTGTTTTCCATAAGATGTAAAGTACGATGCTAAGTTATGTTTGTTATTTGGACGAATACCGGCTGTCCATCAGTTTAATTCATGTCATGTTTTCATCGTTATTCTGTCCTTGTCCATTGTCAATAAAAGTGGATGTCTACAAGAACGGTGTCTTACTTCAGTAATTAAGATGTTCCCCACATATATATAATAAAAACCAGCAATAGTTTAAATTTGTGAAATATTTTTTTTAATTTTAAAAACACAAATTGCACAAATTGTGCTTATTAGTTGCTAAAATCAGTGTAAAAATTGTTTTAAACTCATAAAAGAGCTAAAATCCTACATGTTTCGGCTTTAAACTTAAAGCCATCATCGGGGAAGAGGAACAACACAAACGACTACTGATCTTTTAATTTTCGACACGAGAAAATTGAAATCAACAGTATGGAAAAATTTAAATAAAATAAGCGGGCGCTCTCTGTTGCCAAAGAGCGAAAAACAAAACAATGAATTAACAAGGGGTTAAAAATGTATCCCATAGACTAGGTATGTTGAAAGAAAAGTTATCATTACAAATACAATCTTTTCTAATTTTAATCTCCAATGATTCCCTAATGGCGGCTTTAAATGGGTTATTGAACCTATGGATAATTCTTGCTTTATCGAAATTAATTACAGTATCATTATTTTTAGCGTAAAACCGGGAGAGTGCAGTGGATAACTTTCCAAATTTTATGTCGTTTTTATGCTCTTTTAACCTTTCCAAAAACTTTCTTTTAGTCATACCAATGTAAAAAATTATACTATTATTATTTAAGCTAATGGGGATTTCATAAACACCTGCGAATTGATCAGGGGGGATAGGATCTAATTTACATGAATATATTTTTTTAATTATATACAAATTTCATCTTTTTAAAGGACAAGGGATTGCACATTTGCAACGAATTTGAATGAATGGTTAGTGAAATGAAAATTATCAAAATGAAAAATCAGGACCTACAGTCAGATCACATTACGAATTATCAAATTCATGTTTTGTGCATTTTCAACTTCCAGGGTGTATACATTAATATTTCTGTCGTGATTTGTATTATTTTAAAAATAACATGATAATTACACTCGGACACAGTGCAGTGCATTCTAAAAAAAGACAAACGTTTTTTTTTAATTTAGGAAAATATAATATAACCACGAACGAAAATATACAGTAACCTCTCCAGAGTTACCCGCGATTCCAAAAAGCGTTCTTTATCATTAGAAACCCCAGAAACTGATATATTTTCGAGATTTAAAGAAGTGTTTATAAAAACAAAGTAATTTTTTCTGCTCGTAATTTTTGGAAACGTTCCCGAATAGGTTTTATAGCGTATTAATCCATTTTCTCAACCCAGAATATAGGTTTTTTGGATGCTATCAACTCTGATGCATTCATTAAATATTTTCATGTTCAACAGACATGCTTTAGAGATATATATGATTAATTGACAGGATAAAATTAACATCACAATTAATAATATTTTGTTACTTTTGCATGTATAAGTGCAGTTACACTGTAAAAAATGACCAATGTTTCTTATTTTATGAAAATATACTATAACCACGAACGAAAATATAATATAATCTTCTGAATTATCCGAAATACAGAATAGCGTGTTCCATTGCCTTTTGAACCCCCAGAAACCAATACATGTCCAAAATTTAAAGAATTATTTATAAAATCGAAGTATTTTTCGCTGCCCGTATTCTTCAGAAATGTTTCCGAAGGGTTTTTATAGTGTATTAATTAGTGTCCTCAGCCTGGAATACCTGTTTTTCGAACGCTATAAATTCTCAAGTACACATTTTCATGCTCAAAAAATATGTTTAGCAGACAAACATGCAAAATTAACAGCGTTAACAATAACATTAAAATTAAGATTATTTCTTTACTCTTTCATGTATAAATTAACTTATGCGGCTGAAAACGCTTATTTGAGAATGGATGACATTCGAAAAACAGGTATTCCAGGCTGACGACAATAATTAATACACTATAAAAATCCTTCGGAAACGTTTCTGAAAAATACGGGCAGCGAAAAGTACTTCGTTTTTTATAAATAATTCTTTAAATTTTGAAAATGTATTGGTTTCTGGGGATTTAAAAGACAATGGAACACGCTATTCGGAATTTCGAATAACTCAGAAGATTATATTATATTTTCGTTCGTGGTTATAGTATATTTTCATAAAATAAGAAACATTGGTCATTTTTTACAGTGTACGCAGCTGAAAATGTGTCATTGAGAATTGATAGCATCTGAAAAATCGATAATGCGGTTTTAGAAAACTTATTAATACACAATAAAAACTGATCTGAAACCTTTCCGAAAATCAGTGCTAGCAAATGAAACTTAGTTTCTTTAAATATTGAAAATATGCGTGGATTTCTGGGATTTATAAAGATAAAGCACGCTTTTCGGAATCGTTGGTAACTCGGAAAAGACTATTGTACATTTTCGTTCTTGTTTTTTTTTTTTTTTTTTTTTCATAGAATAACATTTTTTAGAAGAAAAATTTGTCTTTTTTTCAGTGTGCGTAATGAATGATTTTAACACAATTTTACAAATAAAAAGAGATTCTTAAAAATCTATGTGTACTATTAACTATTAAAGAGCTTTACATACTCCTATTTTTTATGTGAAGATTATGATCTCCAAGAAAAATTTCTTTTGACATTTTTTTTTCTTTTACATTTTTTTAAAATTCCGGAGTATTACAAAGTTTTTTTTTATATTTGCTTTGAAATCTAAAAGCGAATCTTTATTATCCTGATCTAAAAAATTTTTAATATGCATTTTTGTTAAAAATATCTAGCATATGATTAATATGAAAAGCTATGTTGAAAAGAAAAGCGAAAAAAAATTTTAATTGACCCTGCTTAAAGAAACTATTTTAACAAAGCATTAATCATCGTTACTTTAAATAATTTACATAAACAAGCCATTAACGACACTTGTTTTTATGTTATTTGACTTAAAATTAGAAGTGATTAATTCTAAATTTATCGCTCTATTTGAAAAAAAAAATAAAAAATAAAATAAAAGACTAAAAAAGGTGAAAGTTAAGCTGAACAAAAAAAGAAAATCGACTGTGTTATTTCTTTTAGCTCCACATTTTAATGTAACGCTAAGTAAACATCACAGGAATATATATAAAAAAGGTTTAGATAATTGCATTTAACTTCCTTAAATTAACAACTCATTTTTTTTCTTATTTTATTGAAAGTAGAAGGGGGCCCCTTCTAAATTTAATGGTTCTTAATTATCAGTCAAAAAAATGTGTGTGCATAAAGAAGCTAAAAGAACAAAAGAAACGGTTGAAAATAAAGCTAACAAAAGGAGACAGACGTTCTGTATTATTTTTTATAGCTACACATATTAATGTATTGCTAAGGAGACATTGTGAAAAAGAAGTTAAAAAATTAAACATGACATTCTTGTTTTCTTTTCTTTTACTTTAACAACATTGTGTTTCATAAATTACATTTTATACATTTTTCTTCAAAATACAATTACTTACTTAGTCACACAATTTTTAATGCAAGCTAAAATGACCAGTTATTTGTTAATAATTCTTTTCAGCTCATTCTAATATACGCCTTTAAATTATTATCATCAATAACTTTTCTGAATACCAGGCAATAAATATCATACTTTAATACACTGCAAAAAACAGTGTGTATTTTACAGTATAATACTGTTCCCAATTTAATAGTCCCCAAACTTCTCCAATGCATTTCTTTCAGTTTTTATTCACTTAAAACTGCCTTATGGGGTCATCATTGTCATGGAGATTCTTGAACAGAAAACTCCGTCTTTTCTGCCGATAGCCAAGTTTAGTATCGTCTAATAGACGGCAGTAATATGCTACATCAGTATAAGACTGCAAACGCTATGGATGTTGTCGCCGCTATCCAGAACATAGGCCTCGTATTCAATAGCTTCTCGCCCCCTGATATCAACATTTTATAATACTCGTTGGCGTAGATTTTCTTGAGGCAGTTACACCAGATAGACCGGGAGGCGGCAGAACAGACAATCACCTCATCGAGTTCACGACTGAAATTCCAGAATTAGTTAAAACTCGATTCGCATATTAAAACGCAATCGGTCTGCCAAGTCATATCTTGGTGGAAAACACCTTAAAACCGGATTTTAGCGGTTGACACGTAGGTTTACCATTGTGTTTTCCTGCACCCAAAGGTATGAAAACATGGAGGACTGGGAGCAGGAACACACAATGGTAAACCTAAGAGCCAACCGCTAAAATCGGGTTTTAAGGTGTTTTCCACCAAGATATGACTTGGCAGACCAATTGCGTTTTAATATGCGAATCGAGTTTTAACTAATTCTGGAATTTCAGCCGTGAACTCAATGAGGTGATTGTCTGTGCTGCCGCTTCCAGGTCTAAGAGGTATTTTTATGGTTGAGTACTTTTTGGATGAATTTTAGGCTTTTCTTCGCAATAAATTTGATAAAAATCTTTTGCGCAACGGCAGGGTGTAGCCCCTGGCCCTTTATTCTGATGTTAACTAAAAAACCTTTTGAAGTATCAAACCAATCCTGAAACGGACACATTAAAATCCTGCTTACTAAATGTACAGGGTGGGGCGCAGAAACTTAATTTTCTTGAAGGCGCATTGCGAAGGGAGTGGAAGTCATAGGAAAGTGGTTTCATGTTCGACAAACGCGGAATTATCTGTCTAGTACCACCTTTGTAGAAAACCTCAGGTAGACACGGATATGCATTTGCGGTTGAAGTCTAACGATATGAACGTTTCGGACAAACGTTCCTACGTGGACTACGTGGCGTACTTTCCAAGCTCACTTCGAAAGTAAGATTTTATTTTTATGAGACTACTTTAAGAAAAATATTTTTAAACATCGCCCCACAAACTTTCTTCAGCTGAAGAATGTTATTCGGCAGGAAACAGCCCGAATTCTAGTGGACACGTCGAAACGTGTAGAGTAGAACTTCAGAAATCGGTTGCATCGGTACATGATGAACGGCGGCCACTACATTAAAGATATTTTGTTTAAAACTACATGATATTACATGATTTAAAGCAGCGTTTCTTAAAATTTGTGATCTCGCGGACCCCTTTTTACGCGATATGCATTTCGGGGAACCCCAGCAAAATGTTTCGTAATATAAGATAAATATTTTATTGGGTATACACCTTATTTGTATTTAATCACACATATTCTATATTTAATTAACGGTGTTATGAAAAATCAGCTGCATTAATAAGAAAAATAATTATAATATACATTTTAAGACAGGTAAAATATACGTACCACTATTTGCTATGAGAATTATGCTGCTTATCTTTTGCTACATTTTATACATTGCTACATTTTTATCTTATATGCTGCTTATCTTTTGCTGTATTTTGCTACTAAATGTGCAGCATCTCGTTCAAGTTTAAGTAAGTCTGGTTCGACATTCCGCCGATTTCTACAGTTGTTCTTCATGTGTACAAGGTTGGAGAAATTCTATTCACACAAATATGTGGTGCAGAATGGAAATAATTCTTCAATGGCTTGAAAGCAATTTTAATGGGACCAACGTATGGCAATTGCGAATTTTGTTCTTGCACTATATCAAGGTTTTTATTTCTTTAATTTCTTGTAAATTAGTTAATTAATTTCCTCATCCACTCGCTTTCTGACTTTGAGGGAGGAAAATAAAGTCCGAAAGATTTTTTCATGTGCTTCAGGTGTATAATAGAAAAATTGATAATATCAGGGGAAATTATGGAGGGAATGTAATCAGGGGGAATGTATCGCCAGACGCTTGAATGAAATCGAATAATGTTAGAAATAATTAAAGTATTACTTTTAAATTGATTTGCCCGAAATCATTTTTTTTATTCTACTTCGTTCTCGACTTTGAAAATGTGTACCGAAGTTCCATGTAAGCTTAAATTCAGTTCATTCAAAAAATTAAAAATAACTGCTAAGTACACCACCTTGACAAGCTAGGAAAATTCAATGAAATGATGATTCAAATGGAATGTGGAGTCCATTAAAAGCAGTCTTACTTCATCAAGTAAGTGCAAAAATTGAAATTTAGCCCTCGTGACAGCCAACTAATTTCTGTATGCGAAAGTACCTGTTTGCATAGATTCCAATTTCTTCGCACATAACTTTAACAATCATGAGTTCAATAGACGAACCTTGATATAATTTACTACTGAAACAATTTCATTGACTGCAATCTTCAAATCTCCAGGGTTTTTTTGGGGGGATGGGGGGGGGGGGGGGGACAATCAGCGATTTACGGTGAATACAGCAGTGTGTCCAAACAACATGTGGTGCTTTAGCTTTAATCAAGCTGATCAAATCATTTTCACTCATATCTCGAGCCTCATCTATGCTTATTTTGACACATCTTGAAGAGCTAAATACTTTTTCTTATATGAAACTGTTTAAACATGTGAATAGCGCTACACTTGTTGTGTGAGTAAGGGATTTGTAGAACAAAAAATTGTCACATATCTTACCACTAAATTCATATTGAACAATAACTATTAAACTTACAGTATTAGAAATATCTAAACTTTCATCAACTTGCAATGCGAAAAAAAGGACTGGTTATATACATGCTCAATCAATTGGTTCTTAATGTTTTCTCACTGATTCCGCCTCCGAAGTAATGAAATGTCTTCACCAACAGATTTGAGGTTTTTCTGCTTATTAAATGATCTACACTAGAAGTTCTAGTCCTTCAAATCCTTCCCAAGGCTACAGAAATTCCTTCCGTATAAAAAGTCTAAAATCAACATTGAGCTTGAGGACCCCCGGCTGTAAGCTCACGGACCCCCAAGGGTCCTCGGACCACAGTTTAAGAAACGCTGATTTAAAGCATTAAATTATGTTTTTTTAATTAGCTATAACCTCTTAAGACCCGAAGTTAAAATAATAGTACAAATACTCATTCTTTGCTTTTATACAAACAAAATTACATCATAGATGATAAAAAATATATATTTTTGAAATCTATTGTTTTAGGGGACTTGTAATTTAGGTTCACAAATATGAACATAAAATTACTAGCCCCCCAAAAATATCAATTTAATTATCAATAACCTGAAATTACACAATAAAAAATAACATGAATAATCTGCAAATTCTTAATTTTTTTTTATTATAAAGTTTTTAAGTTAAAGAATTGTGAAAATTATCTACTTTCTTGGATGCACTGTTTCGAAAGTATTTTGCAAACTCGGGTTAAAATAACATTTATTTTATATTCGACATCGGTGCTGCCATTTATTGGTTTCATTTTACAGCAAAAGCATTCAACTTTATAGAAGTGAAGTTAAAATGTAAAAATATCATTCATTTTAGTTTTTATGAGCAAAAGAATCTAGGTACCCATTTGGGTACCCAGGACTCAAGAGGATAAATAAATTTTGTCTATGAGCAATACTGTTTCTTTTATCTGTATTAAAAAAAAAGAAGTTTCTATGTCCCATTCTATCTATGCATGCCTTGTGTCGCTCTCATATTCCCTGCACAAGTAGGCACAACATTCCTGTTTATATTTGATTGACTTTCGTACTATTCAAATATAAATGAACTACAATACATTTGTACCTAATTGTTTCTTTTTTTTCGGCAGGTAAGATTTGGAGAACCTGTAACGACATATTTTGACTACGAAATCCCGTCTTTTTTCAAGTTTCGTCTGTCCATGATGTATATTTCCTGAATATCTATTTTTTAAGCGAACTTACCGTTGTTTTCAATGATAGTTATTTATGCATTTACTTTGGTGAGACATTTAGTGTAGTTCCTCTGTAAATTTACATAAAATTTTGTTCTTGTAAATTTTGTTTATGATTAATATTTGCTTCTTCACGAATAAAAATCTTATTTAATGTGTTTGTAGTTTTTGACTCTGACTGAATTTCAACTTTCACAACACGAAACGTTTATATACAGTATGCCCACTAAAGTCCCTTGCCACCCTTTTAACTTCGGAACGGCTGCTGCTATAATCATAAAAGTAGTGTCTAGGTATAGTAAAGTAGCCATGCGCTACTCAATGAAACCGCCTACGGTGCCACCTGGTGGAATGCTGCGGAACTAGCATTCCTATCTCGAAAACGGAGAGAGATAGCGAAAAAAGTGATTTACAAAGTTGTAGGGCATCATCGATTTAGTGCGAAAAGACACATTGTGGACATTAATGCGAAGAATAGAACGGTTAAAACGGCGCATTTGTTTTTTCGTGATTT
The DNA here is from genome assembly GCA_963931845.1 of Maratus michaelseni. Lineage (NCBI taxonomy): Eukaryota > Metazoa > Arthropoda > Arachnida > Araneae > Salticidae > Maratus > Maratus michaelseni. Next base: position 89,285,058 of record OZ007597.1, on the reverse strand, counting down.
CCTACGCTGTGACGTGATAAAACGATCTTAGAAAGAAAAATACAGCTAGTTATTATAATATACATTTATTTTAGATGTTCTAACTTCTCCCCGCAGCTGCAATGCATATTTGGATCCTTGTTTGAATTTCACATTACACACGTTGGAGCATAGAGGGTGACATGTTAGCACAAGCGTCCGAAATGCGTCGTTTAAGGTCCTGCAATGTTTGTGCAGGGTTCGCATACACCCTCTGTTTCATAACTGGTTGTTTATTTCTTTCTAAGATCGTTTTGCCACGCCACAGTGTAGGAAATTACGAAAAACAAATGTGCGTTTTAACCGTTCTATTCTTCGCATTAATGTCCACAAGGTGTTTTTTGTACTAAAACGATGATGCTCTTCAACTTTGTAAATCACTTGTTTTCGCTATCTCTTTCCGTTTTCGAGATAGGAATGCTAATTCTGCAGTTTTCCACCAGGTGGCGCCATAGGCGGTTTCATCCAGTAGCGCATGGCTACTTTACTATACCTAGACACCACTTTTATGAATATAGCAGCAGCCGTTTCGAAATTAAGAGGGTGACAAGGGACTTTAATGGGCATACTGTATATATATATACATATATAAATAAAATGAAGTCACATGAGTTCAAATAAATATAAAAATAAAAAATAAAAAGGTATTAAACAAGAGAGTAAAAATACAGAAAAAAAACTGAAATTTTACTACTTAAGAACTTTTATCGCATACGGAATTTTTACTTTATTAAATAATTTTACTTCATAAAACATTTTAAACAATATTTATAAAAACAATATACATGTTTATAATTAAAATAAAAGGAAATATGATAAAATAAATGTAAAATTTAAAAAAAACATTAAACGAGAGAGTGTAAAAACAAAATAAAAAATTATGAATGTCGTACGAAATCGTCATAGGAGTCTCACATCCACAATTCATAGGGAATATATGTTATGTCATCGAATATTGTTGGAATAAGGCCTAAAAATAACAACATTAAATTCCTTATAACAAAAAAGACAAAAAACTTAAATATATATGTGGTGATTTTTAAGGCCGAGTTGCTTGAGTAGTAATATTTTTTAATAAATGTTTTTTTGAAAATAAGATGGGCTCTTTTCACATAATCAACCGAAGAGGAAGTTCCAGCACTCCATATTAGATGGCGTGTGTACGTAATCATAATTAAGCATCTCATTCAAGAACACAGAAGTTTTTATTCTGAAGCTTCAATTGACATCAGGGAAGAATCTGCTTTCACTCGAGTCCTCTTTTCGTTTCAATCACGGCTCCCACTACAGCAGAGCACGATGGCCATTTATTTAAAATAAACATTCCGCAGGCATATAAGAAAAAATATACTGGACTCCACGCCAATACCAGGCAGAGATTCCATCATTAACCTAACAAATCAAACTTCGAACTAGCGTCTCTCTATTCGAATGTTCTTATACGAATACGTCTAGCTTTCATCAGTGCATCACATCTTCGGATCTCCGAATAGAATGCTCTCCGAAACGGAAAAGGCGACGATATATTCTTTCAGTAAGAGTAGGAATACATGGTCACGTGCGCCAATCGTGAGCTGGGATCTAACCGGGATTCTTTGCGCTGGCTCCAGAATATGGTAATAAAATGGTTTCCGCTAATTTTTGGCGCGAAAGAAAATTCTCGAAAGTTCCATGATGTTCGATGATTTAGCTATGACCCAGAGTGTTTTAGATTAATTGATTATCGTTAGTTAATTGGTTCGAGAATATGGAATGATTTTGACTTTTAGGGAAAGAAAAAAAAAGAAAAAGAGAAATGGTTTATCGAATTTGGAACATAGCCAGAATGGGATTAGAATAAATGCTTTGACATTTTAATATAAGAAAAAGATTTTATGATCTGGCGAATTATTTTTAATATCGAAACTGATTAAAATAAATACAGTCTTTTTAGGAATTTAGAAAATTAAAAGGGAATTATGCGGGTTTTTTAAAGTATGAATATTAGGGAGTTTTATAATTTAAAGATAAAGGCGCGATTTATTGAACTAATTAGCAGCCATTGAAATATTGCATTTAGATATGAGGTTTTTTCGGAATACATAGAGTTAAAATATTTTAATAAACGGAGGAAATAAATATTATAGAGTAAGTTAGACTAGGATGGAATAAAAATACTTTGGTTTATCGCGATAAATTTTAAATTTTGTTATATTATCCCCCCCCCCCTTAAAAAGTCTTGACTGAACAAGCTGTTTTATAAACGGCGGTTTCAGACGAGAAAAAAAAAATTAAATTTTAAAGTTGTTTAGAGTGAGCCTGCACTGGCATTGGCGAAAGAGAAGAACTTAAAAAGAACGAAGTATAATAATTTTGGAAGTTAACAATTTTGAAGAAGGACGTGAAAGAAGATCTCCCTGAAATACAAAAATGTTACAATCTCACTTACCATTTGTAAGTGCACAAGAAAAATACAATAAGAATAAATAATAAATATTAATAAACAAGAGAAACAGGATAATAATAGTAACAAAATTTTGCTTTTACCAAGTTCACAAGCTTTAGAATAAGTAGTCACTAGCAAATTGTTAAAACAAAGTTTAAAAAAAAAATTCGACTTCATTCAAATTTGAGTTCATTAGATCCAACTTTTTATTTCAGTCTCTTTCTTGGATCGTGATAAGTCCTCATTTTGTTTAAAAAAAATGATTACTGCAGTCCCTTTCTTAAAAATACATTTTTATGTAAAGGCTGAAAATAGAGACATTTTTCCATCAAATTTTAAAACTATAGTCATTTTTACCAATACTTTAGAATGACTGTATAATGCTAGCACTTGTCACAACATCTTCTCTTAAGCATCACATTAATTTTTCTACATAATAAGCATGTCTTTTGGTAATATGAAACTACCTTTAAAGGTTTGTTTATCAAATTATTTTCTTAGTCATTTATTTCATACCTGGAATATGTTATCTTTGTTATATTCCTGTGGGATTTGTTATATTTCTGTTGGGATCCCAACATCTTTAACTAATTTTTGTCAAACATTTTTTCACTAATAAGTAATATAACTCTTCAATAATATAAATAAATGCTATAATAAAATTCAATTCATAAACATAACAATAATAACTTTCAATATAACTAATACTTCTCAACATATGTAGTAATTCATAATATAATTCAATAGTAGAAATAATAATAATATAATAAAATTAGTATAATTTAAGAAAATATCACAGTTTGTTTATTTATTGTTAGGGAAAATATTGGTTGAGGAATAAAATAATTACATAGCAAATAAATAATTTTCTTATTTTTTAATCATATAAGAAAGTATTTTTGCCAGTCGAAAGTATACAAAAAAAAATATAATAATAATTTCAAAATCCAAATAAATTTAAATCTAAATATTTAGAAATTGAACTCTCAACCAGTAGTTCCTTACAATAATTTTTTCCTCTGATACCCTTTTACAAAATTATACTGTTAAGTTATAAGTATTCATATCCTAAATGCAGAGAGTTGTTTTTTTTGACAAACTTAGAATAAATAAAGACAATACATAACAATAAAAGATGTTAATTTTGGCTGAGAACTGGAATACAAAGGCAATTTTGTTTAAATACTTAATTTTCTATTGTTACACACCAAAACAATCACTGTAAAATCACATCATCACTATCCAATCATTTATATAATTATAGAAATACTTATAAACGGTTACTATTTGATTATCTATTGAAGTAAATAACATAATATTAAATTTTTGAAACAATTGGTTTAAGAAAAAGTAAATAAAGTAAAAATAGTTTATTTTGATATAGAATTAAAACATTAAATTTCATTTTTCAACATCAATTTGAAAATTCCTAAAATCAAAATACACATCTTATGCCTGCATAAGGTGTCTACTCAACCTCAAAAACTCTCAAAAACAAGTAATATTCTCTTTGCGCACCAAGAACATACCTGATAATGTTGAAAACTATTGTAATAAGAGATATTTAAATAATTAGAATTTACTCTATTGTTTTTACTTTAGTTTGATTTTGTGATGGTGATTGTGATGTCTGTGGTGGTTTTGATTGTTGTTTGGGTTGCTCATGAAATAGTCTGAAATTATTTGGTGAAAAATATGGTCGTAATTTTGACACATGTACAATAACTGAATTTAATTTAGTCTCATAATTAAATTTTTCTATTTCATAGGTCACATCAGAAAGTTTATTTATTATTTTGTATGGCCCAGAGAAAGTAGGTTCTAATTTTCGAGTGTTAGGATATTTAAATTCTTCACAAATTACATAAACTTGTATTTCTAGTGGAGATTCAACAAATTTTCTATCATAGAGTCTTTTACTTTTAAGGTGGAATTCACAAGTTCGCGCTTTTGCAATTTTGAGTGCTTTATTAACAGGAGGGTAATAATTTTGTTTTAAAGGAGATTCATAAGGTAATTGACCATAAAATAAATAGGCAGGTGGGAATTTGGTTATGGAATGTGGTGTGTTATTGTATTCTTGGATGACTTGGTCTAATAATCTAGTCCAAGGTATTTTAGAAGAAATGGAATTAACTTTACATTTAAGTCTAGTAACTATAGTCTGGTTAACTCGTTCTACCTTACCATTGGTTTGGGGGTGATGTGATGATGTAAAACGTTGTTGAATATGATATTTTCTGAGGAATTTTTTGAATCTTGGAGACCGAAAAGATTTATGTCTATCGCTAAGTATTGTTTTAGGTGCTTGTATATTGAAAATTTGTTTTAAACAGTTTGTATATGTTTCGGTAGTAACACTTTTGGATGGAAAAGCCCAAACAAACCTAGTTGCATGATCTATTATTATGTGTAAGAATTTTTTTGTTGAATTGTAATAATTAAATCCACCCACAGTATCAATAGAAAGACATTCAAAAGGTTGATCTGTGGCTGGCATAGCTTGTAACAAGCCAAATCTTTTTTGTTTTGGTTTTTTATTTCTCTGGCATGTATCACAATGTTTAACAAATTGTGTAATGTCTATTGTCATGTTGGGCCAATAATAGTTTGGAGATATTAAATTAAGCATTTTTTGTATACCTAAGTGTCCAAGATTATCATGAGCAATATGTAATAATTTTCTCCTGAGTGACATTGGTACTACTATTTTTTTTAATCCTTTTATCTGAATAATTATAATCCCATTCTCTTTTTTGTATTTTCTGTCACAAACATTATCTTTATCTTGCATCGCTATAATTTCTTTTTTGTCCAATAATAAACTTACATGTTGATTAAGATAAGCAACAGGATTTCGTGACAACATGTCCGCTTCGACATTTGTAGAACCTTTTTGATACTTGATCTCATAATCGAACATGCTAAGTTTTAAAGACCATCGAAAAAGTCTACCTCTTAGATTTTTAACATTCTTTAACCATACCAGAGATGCATGGTCGGTATGGATTGTGAATTTAGTACCATGACAATAGTGATAAAACTTATCAAGAGTATCTATGATAGCAAGGCATTCCAATTCAGTTATAAAGTAATTTTGTTCATAACTCTTCAAAATTCTAGAATGGTAAGCAATAGGATGCAAAAAATTATCTTTCCCTGGTTGTTTTAGAACTGCACCTACTGCTACCTGAGAGGCATCTACAAACATGTGGAGGGGTAATTTTGGGTCATAAATTTTTAGAATTGGTTTTGCAATTAGAGTATTTTTTAATTTCTCAAAAGAGTTTTGACATTCTGAGTTCCATTCCCATATTGTGTTTTTCCTAAGTAATTTATTGAGGGGGTATCTAATTTCAGCATATTTATCTATGAATTTGTGATAAACATTAATGGAACCTAAAAATCGTTGTAGTTCTTTAACATTAGAGGGAGGTTTCAATTTTACTTACCCATCATACGTAGTATAGGGTAAGTCTTGTAATCGTTTTGAAAATCGAAAAATTTTTTTTGACGGATTTACACGTTTCAGACACTGGGGATTCCGAAAAACATATTAAAAAAAAATTTTTTTTGCCGTCCGTCTGTGTGTCTGTGTGTGTGTCTGTGTGTCTGTAAACGCTCCATCTCCCGAAAAAATTGAGATAGAGACTTGCAATTTGGTATGTACTTAGTATGTAATAATGGGAAGAAGCCTATTTCATTTCAATAACCTCGATTAACCGGAACTATTTTTTTCGGACTCTCGAAATATTCGTTCTGATAAAAGTTATAAAAATTTTCGAAATTGTTTATTTTAAGAAATGAATATAAAAGACAATAAAAAACATAAATTTTGCATAAAGCATGAAGTCGATCGGATAATTAGTTGCCGAGATATTTGGAATTCTATTTTCCACACTCTTCGATTTTTCATCACCCTGTATTTCATCCAAATTTCACTTTAAAGATATATTTTAATTGGAAATTTGACGCTTAATCAAATGCAATAAACCGCTAGTTAATAGGATGATTATTTTTAGAGTTATAAGGAAAAACCTCTTTCAAGCAATTCAGTAATCAAGCCTTTAAAGTTTATGACGTCATCAAGCCACGATTTTATTTGAATTGCAATGCATTTTATAAGTAGTTTACACATTTTTATTTTAATATTTTACATTATGCATATCCATGATGGGTAAGTATTACGGTGGCCCCCAACGACTAGTTTTAATTGTCTCAATATTGGTATTAGCTGGAGTTAAAGTCCCATTGATGATCTCATAGCCTAAGAAATTAATTTTATTTTGATTTAGTTTACATTTAGAAAGTTTAAGTTTAAGGTTTTCTAGTTTACAGATTTCAAAGATTTTTGCTAAGTGATTTAAATGTTCTTCTAGAGAGGAGGAGAAAATTATGATATCGTCAAAATAATGACAAGCAAAATCAATTTTGTACTTATTGAGGATTCTTCTAATGGTTCTATTAAATACTGGGGGCCCTGTCTTTATACCAAAGGGGAGCATCAGCCATTCGAAGAGGCCAAAATTGGTGGCAAAAGCTAATTTTTCTGTATCGGACGGATGTATTGGTATGTGCCAGTAGCCAGAGGCTAAGTCCAAAGTGGAAAAATACTGGGCACTACTCAATTTATCTAAAATTTCATCGATACGAGGTAAAGGTTCTGCATCGTTTTTAACTATTGCATTTAATTTCCTATAATCTATACATAGTCGGGTCTTTTTACCTTCCTCTCTTTTCATAGCCAAGGTGACGGGGGCAGAATAAGGACTATTGCTTTCTTTTATGAGACCAGCCGCTAACAAAGATTGAACTTGATTTTTTATTTCTTTTTCTTCTAAGGGGGAAGTTCTGTAGGGCCTCAAAGATATAGGTAGGTCAGATTTTAGTAAAAAACGTTGTGGTTCAATATTTATCTTATCCACATCATATTTATGTTTTGCAAAAATATCCCTATAATTTTGAACTATCTCCCTTAAATCCCCATTTTCAATTAAATTTATTTCCCCAATTAAATCTGAATCATAATCATTAATATCGCGAAAATTTTGAGTAGTCATTGAACTTCTGTAATCAGGCTGCACGTTACAATCATTGTAATTAGCTGCAAAAAAGTCCTGAGTATTCACAAAATTTTCATTAGTATATGGTGATACTTTGTCATCATTATATCCATTTAAACTCTCATTACTATCACCATTTGTTAATAACTAATCTTTACATGAAATAATATCTTCATTATAAGTTGTTATCAAGTTACCATGATTAAATAAATTCAAACTGTCACAATCAGAAGTTATCAAGTTATCGTTACCTTGTTGTAGTTTTTTTACAGTTACAGTATTAAAATGAAGTGATCTCTCATCATGTATGGATATACTCCTATTTATAATCTTCCTTCCCTGTTTTACTGTACAATTCTTACAATTTATATTTAAATCAAATTTTGAACATTCTTTTAACCCCAAGATGCAGTAATCTAAATCTGTATCACATACTAAAAAGTTAACATATTTTTGGATTTTACCCACTTTAAGAAGAATACTACACTTTTGATTAATTTGTAAAAATCCCTTTGCCTGACCAATAGTAACTGGAGGAACAATTTCAATTTTAACATTCAATTTTTTAACAAACTTTAGTGGTAAAATTGCGATAGTTGAGCCGGTATCGACGACACATGGTAAATTATAATTATTCGTATATCCATACACAATTAATTGTCAAATATTAGGAGTACCAATTGGAAGAGTATCAGAGGGTGTTGAGTTGTTATTAAAAATACACTCTTTTTCCCAGTGAAAAGCATTCATTACACCCTTGTTTACACAAATTCTACATGGCCTAGATGGGTACTGGTTCTGAAAATAATTGTTTTGTACTCTGTTTTGAAAATTTCTAGGTCTTTGAAAATTATAGTTTGGTCGAGGAACCCAGTTTCGAGGAGAATTAAATTGATTATTGGGCCGATTTGACTGAATCCAATGCCTAGGAGTATTAATTTGTTGAAAATTTGGTCTATTAGGCTGCACACTATATCGAGGAATGTCAAAATTAGTTGCATTAGGTTTACTTGTTAATGATGGACTTGTAACAGCAGGGGTGGAAACTTCCACAAATTGCTTAACAATTTATACCATTCTGTCGTACTCTCAGGAGGGTTAACTATTAGATAATTTTGATATTCTGGTTTTAAACCATCGGTTAATCCATGTAGTAATATAGTTTCACATAAATGCAATTTCCTACCAATTTCAATTTTCTTTCTAAAATAAGTTTCTAAGTTACTTAAACTATCCAATTTCAAAGCAGAAAATTCAGAAAATTTCGGGATATTTACCCTAATAAAATTCTCAGTTAAGATATCAGCTATCTGTTCGTATTTAGTGCAATTAAGGCAATCATTAATGTAAATCTTAAGAGCTTCTCCCTTTAAATTTTGAGAAATATTTTTAAACTTCCAATCATCATCCTTCTTTTCTTTTTCACAAGCATCATCAAAGTATTTTAACCACGCTTGTATCTCAACTCCTAAATCTGGATCAAATGCTATAAATTTTGGTTCTGCCATAATATTTAATCTAACAAAAGAGTTAACTCGATCTTCTTTTAAATATCCGGATCTTAAAAACATTAAATGTTAAACTTATAACACTATATACCATACAAATAACAAAATAGATAAAATAGTAAATAAATATGTAATTTACGATCTCAGTAACATTTTAAAAATAATAGAATTTTTTTTTTTTTTTTTTTTTAAGAATATCTGTTCTTAAAACATGAAAATATAAAATTTATACCGCTGTCTTTAATATTACAATGACGTATCACACGAAATCATCAAATAAATTAATTAACCTTAACAATACTTAAATATTTGCAACAGAAATAAATTTTTAAAACAGTAATCTAATCAACACATAATAGCATTTAAACCCTGTAATTTTCAGAGTAGATTAAAACTTAGTTTGCTATTAAATAAACAATGAAGAACAAGAAAAATAAAATATTTTAAAAATAACAAGTAGTAAATATCAACATATAAAAATATCAATAAATAAAAATACCAACTTACAGTCATTCTGGACATTTTTCACAAAAAGATTTCCTGACAATACCAAGTTGTACACTTTCCTAATCCCTTAGGATCAACTTTACGAAATCTTTTTATCACCGAAACTTTCGTGCATTGGCTTACTGTAAAAAGTCGTCTCCGGTCAGAACAAAAGTATGAAAATGTTCCATCACTCGATAATTCCTTCAAAAATTAAACTCGAAATCCATTGAAACACAGATAAAAAAATCCTGTCCGACTAAAATAATTCTGTGGGGATTTTTAAGGCCGAGTTGCTTGAGTAGTAACATTTTTTAATAAATGTTTTTTTGAAAATAAGATGGGCTCTTTTCACATAATCAACAGAAGAGGAAGTTCCAGCACTCCATATTAGATGGCGTGTGTACGTAATCATAATTAAGCATCTCATTCAAGAACACAGAAGTTTTTATTCTGAAGCTTCAATTGACATCAGGGAAGAATCTGCTTTCACTCGAGTCCTCTTTTCGTTTCAATCACGGCTCCCACTACAGCAGAGCACGATGGCCATTTATTTAAAATAAACATTCCGCAGGTATATAAGAAAAAACATACTGGACTCCACGCCAATACCAGGCAGAGATTCCATCATTAACCTAACAAATCAAACTTCGAACTAGCGTCTCTCTATTCGAATGTTCTTATACGAATACGTCTAGCTTTCATCAGTGCATCACATCTTCGGATCTCCGAATAGAATGCTCTCCGAAACGGAAAAGGCGACGATATATTCTTTCAGTAAGAGTAGGAATACATGGTCACGTGCGCCAATCGTGAGCTGGGATCTAACCGGGATTCTTTGCGCTGGCTCCAGAATATGGTAATAAAATGGTTTCCGCTAATTTTTGGCGCGAAAGAAAATTCTCGAAAGTTCCATGATGTTCGATGATTTAGCTATGACCCAGAGTGTTTTAGATTAATTGATTATCGTTAGTTAATTGGTTCGAGAATATGGAATGATTTTGACTTTTTGGGAAAGAAAAAAAAAGAAAAAGAGAAATGGTTTATCGAATTTGGAACATAGCCAGAATGGGATTAGAATAAATGCTTTGACATTTTAATATAAGAAAAAGATTTTATGATCTGGCGAATTATTTTTAATATCGGAACTGATTAAAATAAATACAGTCTTTTTAGGAATTTAGAAAATTAAAAGGGAATTATGCGGGTTTTTTAAAGTATGAATATTAGGGAGTTTTATAATTTAAAGATAAAGACGCGATTTATTGAACTAATTAGCAGCCATTGAAATATTGAATTTAGATATGAGGTTTTTTCGGAATACATAGAGTTAAAATATTTTAATAAACGGAGGAAATAAATATTATAGAGTAAGTTAGACTAGGATGGAATAAAAATACTTTGGTTTATCGCGATAAATTTTAAATTTTGTTATATATATATATTAAAAAAATTATCAAACATTCAACCAAATTCATACCGATAGCATGTGCCATGTACTAGCAAAGTGTCATGAGCCAAGTGGCTGAGAGAGGGGGAAAAATATGCTTAAAATAACATGTGCTACCATCTGGAAATGGTATGAATAACTACATTACAATTACCGGTACTTCTCTATTATCCCGTCGACCACTTTTCATAACAAAAAACTATCGTCAGACTGTAACGCCAAATAAACGGGAGAACGTCGCCATTGGAATATAAAAATAAATAAATAAATAAAATATAAAAATTTAAGGACACAATTGTTATTTTAATTAATGAAATAACTAATAAATCAGTAAAACATAATGAAAAATACACGCAAATGTTGAATTAAAAACCTTTTGATGACATAACAAACACGTATAATGCTTCTGATATCAAGCAAATGGGACTGCATATTTGGCGTTTAATCTTACAGCTTGGCGATAGTTTTTTGGTATGAAAAGTGGTCGACGGGATAATAGAGAAGTACCTAATTACCTAAATGTAAACTATTATGTGAGTCAAATGGTTTAAGAAAACGACAAATGAAATTACATTATTGATATGTGTATGTGTAAATTTGAAAAAATTCAGTTTCAACTTGTAATAGAGCGTTTCATTATGTGACAAATGTGAACTAACATAGGGTTTTTATACACGATGTCCGGAAAAAAATATTTACAAATTTTAAGAGATGATAAATCACAATGCAACAAACATTTCTTTGTATAGGTAGCCAGTGTGAGAATCCACTTATTAAGTAATAAATACTGGATGTCTTATTGCAAGCAGTACCCCGATTACTTCAACAATAATAAAGAGACTGCAGCGATATTTTCGACAAACTTCATTGTCTTTTATGAAATGTGATAACTTCCCAATAATTGCTAGGAAATGCTACGATCTGAGACTAAATAACACTGATTTAAATGCTTCTTAATTCGTAATACGGCTCAATGGACGTCCACTATAACTTATCTAATTGCAGTGCAACTCACGTAATACCATCGCATTTTTTACATAAAGTTATTCTGTTGAATATTTCGATAAATTACCTATATCATTTCAAAGTTTAGAATGGAGGTAGGTACCCTGTATTTGTGATTGAATGAGTGAGTTGAGTTCTTAATTTACTATGAGAAAAATGTTTCTTGAAGTGCATAGATTAACATACAAGATAAGACAGTTACAGCAAAATCTGTAATGGCGGCAATTCTAGCGTCACTAGTGACAAGGGGGAAAAACTAACAATCTTAAGAAATTTACCTATGTATATGAAATCTGTTTATGCTCTATGTTTTTAATATCTATTCTTTTCTCTTCAATGCAGACGATTATCTTCAAACTGACAATTGGTGCGTTGTTTAAATTTCTTTTTAAACGACTTCATTTTTAGTCTTTCTTTAAATATTATTGAAACAACAGCTCTTTTCAGAACTTTTTACTTTCTTCTATCTTTACAAGAAGAAAGTATTGGATTCATGAAAATTTTCGACTTCTGGTTTTCGACGTATTTATACGTTTTAGAAGGTCCTGAACACGATTTGACTATTTTTAGAAAATGTCTGTCTGTGAGTCTGTCTGTCTGTATGTGACAAAAATTTTGTGGGCGCTCTATCTCAAGAAATAATGCTCGGAATTTAATAAAACTTTATATTCAGTTAGTCCCTGATATAAATTGGTGCTGATTAGTTTTTGGTAAAAATCGCCCAGCAGGTGGAGCTGCTATACAGCATTTTTCGCGATTTCTGCAATAACTCTATCTCAAGAACTAATGCTCGGAATTTAATAAAACTTTATATTCAATTAGTCCCTGATATAAATTGGTGCTGATTAGTTTTTGGTAAAAATCGCCCAGCAGATGGCTCTTCTATGCAGCATTTTTCGCGATAACCGTAATAGCTCTATCTCAAGAACTAATGCTCGGAATTTAATAAAACTTTATATTCTGTTAGTCTTTGATATAAATTGGTGCTGATTAGTTTTTGATAAAAATCACCCAGCAGGTGGCTCTGCTATGCAGCATTTTTCGCGATTTTTTTTAGTATGTCTAAACATGTTAATATATCTCAGGCAGAATCTTGTCTGCATGAATTCAGAATATTTGCTTATCGCTTTTCCTTTGCTGTAAACGCAAACATTTGAAAAATGAAAGATCATAATAAGATAGACGTTCAAAAGCAGAAATATTCCGCGTATAAAGACTTTCTTCCTCCTGTCACCACAGGCGCTGCGATCGTCATCGCGTTACCATTACGCTCTATGATAGTGTCCTATAGTGTATGTTAGTCTATGTTTCAGTGTGCTCTATCACCTATTTGAAGTTTGTGACTGGGATAATCTTGTGTAGTAATTTATAACGTATGATAACTCATGCTTTATCTATCCCAGTAGCAAACAATATCGGTTTTATTGGGCCCCAATACTACCCCAATATTGTATTCATCAGAAATATGTCCAGTAAAATACCAATGCTGCTTTAAAACACTGATTTTTCATTTGAAATACTTGTTATGAAATACCACTATGACAGAAATATATTTTTTAAATTGGAAATATTTCTAATGAAATGCCACTGTTGCAGATATATTATGAAAATATACCTAAATGTTTCTGGAACATTTCATGCCAGTATTACCACTATAAGCCGAGGTATAGCTAATATATAACTAATGGAACAATTAATTATTGTTTGCAACAATTTCTATCCCATATCAGTTAATTTAAAATACATATTTTATATCTATTTTAAATCTAATAATGGAAGTTTTTATTTATCCAAAGAACACACTTAAAAAAAAAGTTTCTGAATCTACGAGAATATAATATAACCACCTACATACAATAATACAATAATCTCTTCCCAGTTACCCTTGATTCCGATAAGTGTTCTTTATATTTAGAAACCGGAGATAAGATTCTACACTGTAAAAAATGACCAATGTTTCTTATTTTATGAAAATATACTATATCCACGCGAACGAAAATATAATATAATCTGAGTTATCCGAAATTCCGAATATCGTGCCCCATTGTCTTTTGATTCTCCAGAAACCAATACATTTCCAAAATTTAAAGAATTATTTATAAAAACAAAATATTTTTCGCTGCCCGTATTTTTCAGAAACGTTTCCGAAGGGTTTTTATGGTGTATTAATTAGTGTCCTCAGCCTGGAATACCTGTTTTTCGTATGTCATCAATTCTCAAGTAAACGTTTTAAGCCGCATAAGTAAATTTATACATAAAAGAGTAAAGAAATAATCTTAATTTTAATGTTATTGTTAACGCTGTTAATTTTGCATGTTTGTCTGTTAAACATATTTTTTGAGCATGAAAATGTTTACTTGAGAATTGATAGCATTCGAAAAACAGATATTCCAGGCTGAAGACACTAATGAATACAATATAAAAACCCTTCGGAAACGTTTCTGAAAAATTCGGGCAGCGAAAAATACTTTGTTCTTATAAATAATTCTTTAAATTTTGGAAATGTATTGGTTTCTAAGGATTCAAAAGACGTTGGAACACGCTATTCGGAATTTCAGATAACTCAGAAGATTATATTATATTATCGTTCATGGTTATAGTATATTTTCATAAAATAAGAAACATTGGTCATTTTTTACATTGTATTTTCGAGATTTAAAGAAGAATTTATAAAAAAATAGATTTCTTTTGCTGCCACTGATTTTCGAAAAATGTTTTCTAGTAGTTTTTCTACTAAATTAATTAGTTTTCTCAAACTGGAATGTCGATTCTCAATAAAACATTTTCCGCTGAGTAATCAAATTTACACATGCAAAAGTAACCGAATAATATTAGTTTTTTTTTTGTTAATCTTAAGGCTTTTAATATATCATGTTTGCAGGTAAAACATGTTTGTTGAGCATTAAAATGTTTGCTTGAGAATAAATAGCATCCGAAAAATCTATATTCAGCGTTGAAAAAAACTGATTAATACTCCATAAAACCCACTCGGAAAGGTTTCCGAAAATAAGTGGCAGCAAAAGAAACTTTATTTTTATAAACGCTTCTTTAAATCTCGAAAATATATTAGATTCTGAGATTTCTAAAGATAGAGAACGCTTTTGGGAATAGTGGGTAACTAAAAAAGGATGTTAAATATATTCAATGGCTGGAATATTTATTCCAACAGAGCGAAAAATGCCGGGACCAGGACTCGAACATGGGTACTGAGGCTTGCCGTACCAACACTCTTCCTAACTGAGCTATCCCAACGATATCCCGACTGGCATATTTCACTCTTATTTGTTGGACAAGGCTGCGAACTGCAGCGCTAATTTTATTCATCCGAGCTATAACTATAACATTTTAAATTACTCCAACCATTGAATATAATTTACTTAGTTGAAAATACTTTCCTCTGTTCATGATATTAAGTATTTTCGGTCGTGATTACATTATAATTTTCTAAATTTAAGAAACATCTGTCTTTTTTACAGTGAAACTAGACTATTATTACTTACCCATCATACGTAGTATAGGGTAAGTCTTGTAATCGTTTTGAAAATCGAAAAAAAAAAAATTGACGGATTTACACGTTTCAGACAATGGAGATTCCGATAAACATATTTTTAGAAAAAAAAAAATTGCCGTCCGTCTGTGTGTCTGTAAACGCTCTATCTCCCGAAAAAATTGAGATAGAGACTTGAAATTTTATATGTACTTAGTATGTGATAATGGGAAGAAGCTTATTGAATTTCAGTAACCTCGATTATCCGGAACTATTTTTTTCGGGACTCTCGAAATATTCGTTCTGATAAAAGGTATATAAAATTTTTCGAAATTGTTTATTTTAAGGAGTGACTATAAAAAACAATAAAAACCATACATTTTGCATAAAGCATGAAGTCGATCGGGTAATGAGTTGCCGAGATATTTGTAATCCTATTTACCACACTCTTCGATTTTTCATGACCCTGTATTTCATCCAAATTTCAATTCAAAAAAATATTTTAATTGGAAATGAGACGCTTAATCAGATGCAATAAACCGCTAGTTAATAGGATTATTGTTTTTGGAGTTATAAGGATGTTTCTTTTAAGCAATTCAGTAATCGAGCCTTTAAAGCGAGGCTAACGAAAAAGACAGGCTACCGCGGTACATTTCACTTATCTTTTTTTACAGACCGCTAGAGTGACGTGTGCTCTTTTCGTACGCCTTCATTGGTGCATTCGAGCAACACGTGACTCCGGCGGTCTGTAAAAAAAGATATGCGTAAAGCACCGCGGGAGCCTTTCTTTTTCGTTAGCCTCGCTTTTCGTACACCTGCATTAGTGAATTCGAGCATCACGTGACTCGCGCGGTCTGTAAAAAAAGGTACGCGTAAAGCACCGCGGTAGCCTTTCTTTTTCGTTAGCCTCGCTTTAAAGTTGATGACGTCATCAAGCCACGATTTTATTCGAATTGCAATGCATTTTATAAGTAGTTTACGCATTTTTTATTTTAATATTTTACATTATGCATATCCATGATGGGTAAGTATTACGGTGGCCCCCAACGACTAGTTTTTTTTTCTATAGCAGTGCAAAATTTTGAAGCAATTGTTGAGATAATTATTATTTTTTTCATAACAATATTTTTACACAGGATGCATATATACACTTTCGTGTAGCTAAATGAAGCGAAAAACGGTCTTAGAAATAGATATGTGCACTGCTGGTTAGTGTATATAAAACCTCATTTGTTAATCTAGCAAACATGCCAAATAAAATTTTGAATTAATTGCTTTATTTTAAGAAAAAATTACCTACCTCGTCTTTAAGAATATTTTGCTGACATTAATACAAACAGTATTGGCTCAGTTGTTATCAGAATAATAATTACATTTTTAAAATGTATTTTCAGTTATTTGTTGCAACATTTAATTTAAATTTTAATTGCTTAAACCATTTCTTTAAATTTTTATAAATTATTTTTTTTTTAATTTAGTATAAGATTATTATTTTTTTAAATTAATATAAGATTATTTATAAAATTTAATATATAAGAACATTTTTTACAAAAAAATATTACACTGTTTATTTTTTAGGTACTTCTCTATTATCCCGTCGACCCCTTTTCATAACAAAAAACTATCGCCAAACTGTAACGCCAAATAAACGGGAGAACGTTGCTATTGGAATATCAAAATAAATAAATAAATAAAATATAAGAATTTAAGGACACAATTGTTATTTTAATTAATGAAATAACTAATAAATCAGTAAAACATAATGAAAAATACACGCAAATGTCGAATTAAAAACCACTTGATGACATAACAAACACGTATAATGCTTCTGACATCAAGTACATGGGACTGCATTTTTGGCGTTTAATCTTACAGTTTGGCGGTAGTTTTTTGTTATGAAAAGTGGTCGACGGGATAATAAAGAAGTACCATTTTTTATTTATATCTTCTACATTTTAAGAGTTTAAAATATTCTGTTGTGACAATTTTATAGCCAGTTGACAAGATCTGGCGATGCATTGTTGGTGCAACTCGTATGGACTAATTTTAAGTTAAACGTATTATCAAGTAACTTAATGTTATTTTGTAATCTTATCTGGACTTGCTTTTTCTGATTCTTTAATTTTTTTTCCTTTAATTAAAATTTTTTAATCGTTTTTAAAAATATTTACTTTTTCTGATTTTTTAATCAATAGGTTGAAATATTCACTCCTAATACAATAGTATTTGTTCACAAAAATCTCACAACAATGTCATTTAAGTGAAATTATTATTGTTAACAATTTAATTGTAGTTATTATTAGTAACAATCTCTCCTACTCATGTGCGCAATCACACCAACCCTGTAAGGACAGATTGCGCAAAATAACTTTCTTGGTTTTATTGCAATTGTTCCATTAAATTACAACATAACATCAAAATAACAGTGGAAATGCATAAAAAACAAATGAAGTCAAAATTATTCATGGATAGTTTAGCAAAAAATTAATATTTAGATTTTTTATTGCTATTCTTTTGAATCGTGCGCAGACTCTCCTAGCTTTACCTTATATCATTCTGGTAGAAATATCTAGTAAAGGATTAATACAGATATCAATGGTAAGCAGATACATAAAACGTTGAACAATGCCATTTTTAAACAAAATTCTTTATTCGATTAAAGAAAATCCGTCAAAATTTTTATTCATTATACATTCTTGAAAGTATATATAATAAATAAATTATATCTAACAAAGAAATATACATAAATAAGCTGTTACAAATTCCAATATATAAGAAGAATGCTAATTAGAGTAACATATGTCACACATTTATATTACAACAAATCGTTTGACATAAAAAAACAAAATAATGCACACATTTATAGTATATTTAAAATACATGGTGAGCTACAATAATAGCTGATATCAAATACAAAATGCCGAGCAATTTATATGCACATAAATATAAGGTTTCATTCAATCCTTGTGTTTTATTGAGTATTATTCTTATCTGTAACTATTAACTAAATTCAAAACAAAATTATTACTAAATATGGCAGTCTATAATTTTTATATATGCTCTTACATTATATTATGCTATTATATATTATATATTTTTAAATATAATTTTTGACAGCTAATGTCATTTTCTAAATATTAGTGTTTAATTTTGAAGTCATTCTTTTGTTAATGGTTTCCGAAAGAAAAATTAAAAAAAAATATTTTTATCTCAATTACTATATTGATAAAAACTTACGGAATAATTCTTATTTCTAAGTGAGGAAAAAATGTGCATGTATAATTTTAACTAACTGAACAATGTCTATGGTTTCCTGGTCTATACATTTTTCAAATAATTTGAATTTAAAATTCTCTCCCAAAAGAGAAATGTTTGTCTGTTTGCTTTCCTGAGTGATTTTTAAAACAGGATATTTATTTGAAAGTTTAATATGATGATAAAGCTGACAGTCAATCTTCTTGAGAAAATTGTCGGGATATAATATACAGAAAACGTTTTAATTGTGCTTAATTAACTATACATTATAACTATTTTCCATTATTATTAACTTCTATGATTCCCATGCCACAGCGCAATTTCTTTCGAAAGTTCAACTTATTGCTCAAGTAAATCACAATATTTTACCTTTTAAAAATAATCATATTACCAAACATAATCCTATTATAAGGCACTTTAAGAATTTACATGAATATATCGACATATCTTATATATGATACATAACCATTTCGAATATATTAACATCAAGGCATTTTTTTTATGTTAGAAGATTTTATATTTAGAACATTGTAAATAAATAGAATTCTATTTCTAAAGAATTTATAAAATTAGCATACTATGATAATTCAAAGATTACTAGGACTTCCCTCAAAGGGATTAGTCTGAGTGATATTGCTGAGAACATAGGGTTAACATTTACAATATAAAGAAAAAGAGCAAATTAAATGATAGAATTACAAAATATCATATATAAATTCATATACACTTTTAAAAAAATAGAAAAGAAGTACCGTTCATCAGATGTGTTCTCATAATTTTTTTTAACATGTGGCAAAGAATCTCATTTTCTTAAGCGCGTATTGCGCAAAACTTGAAAAAAAAAAACAAGTGGGTAAGTGTGATTGAAGATCGCACAAAGGGTTTCGTTTAATATTCCTTTCAAAACACTTTATTCCTTTCCTTAATAAATCCAAATAAATTTCATTTAGAAAACAAAAAAAAAAAAAGTCATGTTTTTTATAAAGTAAAAATTTAGCAGTCTTTTTTTCTCGTTTTTTCGAATATCTAAACCAGCCCGCTATTATATTCTGTCATAATAATATCTGTCATGTGGACTAAATGCGATATTTAAAAAAAATTAATTTCAAAATTAAACATGTTGTACACCTTCAAAATGTTAAAATATGCGAATATTTCCATAATCGGATTTTTATCACGATTCAATACGTTCCTCAAACTCATATATTTACTATTCTCTATAACTCATATTGATACTCGCTTTGTATTATTCTCAAACATTTGAAAAATCCTTTAAACTTCCGATATGACGTCAGATTTTCTTTTTAATTCTCTAATGACGTGATATTAATCTGTTTTGTGTGCGTACACACACTTATACTCCTTGTTTTATTGAGAAATTTTTCCGTTTTATTACCACTATGACGTCAATCAATTTTATTTCATATTAATCTTTTTTTTCACGTGGAAATCGTCTGATAGAAAATTAATTATTGTAGAAAGAATTTCATCGTGGATTTTTAATTTTTGGCATCTGCTATATCGAAAAATGTTTAAATTTAATAGGAAAAGGCTGTTAGAATTTTGGTTTTTTATCTCTATTTATTAAAATAATACGAATTTTTCAAATTTTAATATTTTGAGCTCTTCATAGCTGATATTCAGATTTATACACAAAGTTTCAACTCTGTAAGTTACATAGTTTTTCAGAATGGCTCTGTGACAGACAGACAACAAGGCGGGAGTAATAGGGTTTCGTGAGATGAAGGAAACCCTAAAAACGCCGGATCTTTTAAAACGCCAAGCTTTTTAAAGTTACGTAATTGGATTTGCAGCCAATAGATTATTCTATCAAGCGTGGCTTAACGCAAATTTAATTTTATTGTTGCACCTTTTTTTGTGTGTGAA
Source organism: Maratus michaelseni (assembly GCA_963931845.1). Classification (NCBI taxonomy): domain Eukaryota; kingdom Metazoa; phylum Arthropoda; class Arachnida; order Araneae; family Salticidae; genus Maratus; species Maratus michaelseni. Next base: position 89,264,474 of record OZ007597.1, on the reverse strand, counting down.
TTTAAAATTTTTCTTCCTTGATTATATATCTATTATTTGTATAACTGTTTATAGAAACTCTTACACTTCAAACCACATTGATAGCATGCTTTGCTACAAACCAGATCGCAAAACTATAGTCTAAATTACTATTAAAGCATACAAAAAATCTTTCGATGACTTCTGTAAAATAACTTTTACATTAAATCTCCATATCGGCAAAATTGAAAAATTATATATATTACAAAGTTAAGCTTAACATATACTTCTTGATTATTCTCTAGGAGACCCCCTGCGCCTTTACTGTGCCAATCCGCAGACTTTTCTTTTGACTGTCTGTCTGTCTCTCCACAATCTGTCTTTTTCCCTATCCATTCTTCTGCCCGTCTCTCTAACCGATTGTCTATCTCTCTACACGTCTCGCTATCTGTCTCTATATTTCTCTACCGGTCTCGCTACCCGCCAATCTATTTCTCTAACCGTCTGTCTATCCGTCTAACTACTTGTATGTCTAGCCGTGTCTCTATCCACTTCGCTACCCATTTGTATATCTGTCTCTCTACCCGTCTGGCTATACGCCTCTCTACCCATCTCCGTACCCATCTACTGTCTCTCTACCCATCTGGCTATACGCCTCTCTACCCATCTTCTTACCCATCTCCGTACCCATCTACTGTCTCTCTACTCGTCTGTATACCTGTCTCACTATCCGTCTGTTTTTGTACCCGACTCTTTACCCGTCTCGCTACCAATCTCATTACCCGTCAGTCAACTCGTCTCTTTATCTACCACGCTACGCGTCTCGCAACCTTTCTCGCTACATTCCTGTCTACCGGTGTCGCTACCCGTCTCGTGACCCATCTCGCTACCCCTCTGTCAACCCTCTTTTTACCTTTCTCTCTAGCCGTCTGTCTATTCGTTTCGCTACCCGTTTTGCCTACCTATTTCGCTACTCGTCTCTCTACCTATCTCACTACCCGTCTGTCTACCCGTTTGTTTACTCGTCTTTCTACCTCTCGCCACCTCTTCCCAATATTTAAACAATTCATTTACTATACAGAAGCCGTTTATCAGTTATTAAATGCAAACAGAAGTAATTTATCTAATAAGTGTAATCTGATGCAATTTTTTTTTTAAAAATACATACATAAACCTGAATAATAATTCATCAGTTTTGTGTTCATAGTTGTTTATATCATTTTACAGTAAATCTCAACTTCTTAAACCTGAATTGTCTCAAGCTTTTTAAAAAAAACCACAAGGTCTGTATAACTGCAAAGTACCCTGAGGGCTATATTAACTACATGTTATTAAGTTAAGTGAAAGTTACGTTATCGCGTTTGCAGCCAATTGCTTATGTCAGAAAGCGTGGATTAACGCCATTTTAAATTCATTACTGTAACTTTCTTTTATTTTATTTATTTATTTATTTATTTTTTTTTTTGGGGGGGGGGGGGTTTAGGGTTTCAAATATATACATTTAAATTAAAACTTTTGCCTCCATGCCATTAGTGTTGTTTGTATTATTAACTAATGCCTTGCAGACCGAGCTTCATTTGAAACAAATGTAAAAGACTTCTTCTACAGTTTCTTTTAGGAGAAACTTTCGTAATTGGGCCCAAAGCCAATCGGAGCATTTAATATCATTATTGTAACTCTTATAGAGTTAAAACAATATTGTTGCTAGCTTTACTCTTGTTTGAGACCAGCCTTGCCTGTGTATCTGAATGGGGAAAAGTTTCGTATCCTATGTCGGTTCGCGAAAAAAAATTTAAATGGTGCCAAAAGGTAGTTTTAGCATCTTACAAAATTTTTCAAGAGAGCGGTAAAACATGTTTTTCAAATATTTACAAACATACGTTTATTAAAGCATGTCTTTGCACCATCTTAAAAATTTAAGCACGATTCTAAAATAAAATTTTATCGCCATATTCGATATTTTAATAAGTAATGAAAATACATAAACAAACTTATTTAACAAACCTAAGAGGCATTTTTGTTATAAATAATTGTTACTGTCAGGGGGGGGGGGGGTAAATTGTAAACAATTAATAAACGGCTAGTAAATAATAAATAGCATTTAAAATCTAAAAATGGAGAAGTGGTCCGTATAAAAATGCAAAACATAACATTATATGCTTGGTATATGTAAATCTTTTTTTATTTTTTAATATTTCCGAAGGCACAGATAAAAAGGTAAAAATCTCTTTTCCAAATGCCAAATAGAAAATATACAAAATTGAATGCCAAATATACAAAATAGAAAAATATCTGAAAAAAAATATATTTACATAATACTACATCTGCAAAAAATAAGATTTAGAAAAAGTAAGCCAAATCCTGCAAATCCCAACAATCACATCGAAAAACTTATCACCAAAAAAGAACTCGCCAAATCTTACGGCACAGGAGATGGATTTTTCCCTCTGAATGCAGAATATTAGTCTTTTTTTCTTGTACGATGGGTGATTATAATATAATTGTTTCATTTCACATACTACATACCGTTTGATATATTCGTACTTTTATGTTATCCTGGCGCAGTTGATAAATCGCCAAATATTGTTCCTATAACATTTTCATATTGAATTCATTTCATTTAAATATAAACCTTTCACTCATTTAATTTAAAATACATGCCTTTCATTAATCCAATTTAAAATGCTAAAAAGAGAGAGAAAAAAGAAATAATGCCATAAATCGAAACCTTTTATTTAAACACCAAAGATTTTTTTTTTTAATTTACACACGCGAAATAAAAAAAACTGCTATTGCTGAGATTTGCGCCAAATCTCTAATACCAAGTCTACCAAGTTATTGCGGGGTTTTTCTTTCAAACAGAAAAAAATCCATATTAATTTTCGATTTCTACTAAATTGAAATATATTTTATTGTGCTGAATATTAGTGCGTGCATATTTTTTTGCTCCATGTACTCCATGAATTTTTCAATTCCGATTGTCTACGAAAATCTCCCGCCGGTGAAAATGACGTACGTACAAAATTTTCGTGACGTATGTACTTTAATTGTGCTTTTTTATCTATTTTTTTAATATAATTTCCAAACGGTTTGACATTTATTCTTGGTAATAAATAGACGTCGTTGTCACCTTTATAGGGACCTGCTGTAAAATTTTGAACGAAATCCATTAAATATTTTTTGAGTTATGCTTGACGAAATGTTTTAATATCCATTGTAGCTATATATGGAGCAAAGTAATACTGCGCTGTGTATGAGTCTTCGTTGCACTCAGACAATTATCTAATAACAAGCGAAACTCACGATTCAAAGTTGGAATATCGAGTTCAACATTAGTTTTAAAAACAAAATACAAATTTCTCTATAAAGCAGCTTCCCGTTACATCGGTTATCCCGTTATACCACTCTAAAAATATATGCATCGCAATATTTAATCGCATTATTATAGTAAATTTTATATACGCGAATTACTAAAAGTGTGATTCTGTATCGTAAACTATAATATGAGTATAATCTACCGTTTTGTCAGAAAGAACTTTGTTAAGTATTATCCAGTTTTAGCAATATTGCTATAGAAGGGATACTTTTGGTGAAGGCTTTTGAAGGGAAAACTACACGAATTATCGTTCTCGCTCAAGGAAATTCCGAAAAACTTCACACAGTCACCCCGCCCAAATTGCGTTGGAGTCAAACCCCCGAACATTGGCCCCATTTCACCATTCTGTGGCCACCTCGCTCAGTAACCCACTAAAACTCAGTAACCGTACTAAATACTGTGCTATGTGGGTTCCCATAGTTTTTGAGACAAACATGAAATAATTATTTGAAAGTTGTTATCTTTCTTAATTTTTTAATATTCTCCGGTATATCACGCACTCCCCCCTTTTTTTGCCACCTGGCAAGCGCTTTAAAGCGAGGTTTCCCAAAGTAAATTACACATTTTCGAAAAGGCTACAGCAAAACGTAACGTCATTCATCAGAAAGTTATGAGGTTTGGAAAGGGCCATAAAGATATGCTGTGATTTTTTTTCTAGAGAAAAAATTAGTTCCAAAACAACCAACAAAGATTGTATAAGATTTACAGAGTATATAATATGAACTATACAAATTGTCTGTCAAGCGAGGACAAAATCTGTTTAGTATGACGATCATCATTGTCTATTTACGACTTGAATCGTCACAGAGCATGTTCAATGTTTCATTGATCTGTACGCATCGAAAAGTTTACACACACGGCTTACTTTACTGTCTTTAAGATCGGTAGTGATATTGTAAAATCCCGGTGGGCAGTTTAGGAGAATTTAAAATATGAAACCATTAAAATGGATCACAGTTTGTGTAATTACTAAAATAGGTGTAAAAAAAAATAAAAGGTTCTAAAACATTAAAACCATTTCAAGATGTTAAAAACATCCATCGGAGTCCCGAGCGCTTTCAACCAGAAAACCTGGCCATCATCAAAGGGTGGAAATGAAAAAAAATTCTGTAACGTCCGGAATGTAAGCTGTTTAAATAGTATATTACTTTTAAATGCTAAAGGTGTAAAATTAACAACTATAATATAAATTAAAATAACTTTTATTAGTTGTTTTACATGTTTCGACTCTTCTGAGTCATTTTCAAAAACAAAATGAGAATATTCTAAAGCTGCACGGGCTTTGAAGTTATTATTTACATGTACTTTTTAAAAAATTACGCACGTTATCTATTATTTTTTACTTGATTGTTTATTTTCATATCTTTGAGCATGGAGTAATTCTAGCCACAGTTTAGGTAAATTAAAAGATGTCGCATCGTTACATATTGTATTTTTGCGCGTGAGTATCTCTATGGTTTCTCTTATTATGGATGGATAGTGTAGACTGGAGGGAAATATTATTTTACTTTCATTGAAATTTATTTGGATGGTTTCTTCTTGATATAATCTTGCTAGGGCTGTAGTTTTTCTATTGTATTTAATATCAGCTATATGCTCTTTTTTTCTGCAATTAAATTTCCTGCTGGTCATGCCTATGTAGTAATTCTTGGATCCGTCTTCTTTAATAAAAGGTATTTCATATACTCCTGAATAATTCTCAAAATTAATTGGGTCAATTTTACTGCAAATGATATTCTTTAATTTCTTAGGTGGTTTGGCTATTAAGCAGATATTGAAACGTTTAAGGCTGTGTTTTAATTTTTCGAAAAAGCTTGGATAATATTGCAGAGTATAAAGTTTGTATTTTTGTGAATCAAATTTCTTTTCTGAATACTTATTATTGGTGATATCTATGATTAATTTATTAATATGGTGTACTGTAAAACCATTATTATAGGCAATTTTACGAATATTATCTAATTCATTTTTCAATTTATTTTCAGTACATATTATAAAGGCTCGTTTTATGAGAAATCTGTAGGCTGAAATTTTGTATGTAAAGGGAGAACATGCGTTATTACCAAGCTTTTTCGAAAAATTAAAACACAGCCTTAAACGTTTCAATATCTGCTTAATAGCCAAACCACCTAAGAAATTAAAGAATATCATTTGCAGTAAAATTGACCCAATTAATTTTGAGAATTATTCAGGAGTATATGAAATACCTTTTATTAAAGAAGACGGATCCAAGAATTACTACATAGGCATGACCAGCAGGAAATTTAATTGCAGAAAAAAAGAGCATATAGCTGATATTAAATACAATAGAAAAACTACAGCCCTAGCAAGATTATATCAAGAAGAAACCATCCAAATAAATTTCAATGAAAGTAAAATAATATTTCCCTCCAGTCTACACTATCCATCCATAATAAGAGAAACCATAGAGATACTCACGCGCAAAAATACAATATGTAACGATGCGACATCTTTTAATTTACCTAAACTGTGGCTAGAATTACTCCATGCTCAAAGATATGAAAATAAACAATCAAGTAAAAAATAATAGATAACGTGCGTAATTTTTTAAAAAGTACATGTAAATAATAACTTCAAAGCCCGTGCAGCTTTAGAATATTCTCATTTTGTTTTTGAAAATGACTCAGAAGAGTCGAAACATGTAAAACAACTAATAAAAGTTATTTTAATTTATATTATAGTTGTTAATTTTACACCTTTAGCATTTAAAAGTAATATACTATTACAAGGTGTTATATTTTATTATATTGTTTAAATAGTAGAAGGCGAAACCACATATGGAGAAGGGGGGAAGGGGGATGGACTAGTCTACTGAGCGAGGTGGGTTATCCAACCCAAATTTACCATCCACATCAAGTAGATTATACCAGATTTTTGGCACGTGGTATGACAACATATCATTACACGATCTTCCACCACTTGTCAGGATTTCCACTGACTCCCTTACAATACATGTATTATAGTCGTTCATTTGCACGATAATCTTTACTTTACAAAAATAGATATCAATTTCTGTTTTTAAATTTAACCGTGAAAGTGCAATAGATGGCTTTCCCTTTTCTATGTCTGACTTATGCTCCCTTATGTGGTCTTGTAATTTCCTAGTTGTAATACCTATGTATGTAAACACTTCATTTTTATTTTTATATTTAAATGGGATGATAAGATTCCTGCTTTTTCATGCATATTTATGGGGTCAATTTTTCTGTGTACTAGATTTTGTAATTTTGTTGGAGGTTTGGCGATTAATGTTATGTCATATTTCTTTAAAGCATACCGGACTCTTTCATAAAGTTGGGGGATATAATCTATACTACAAAACCTTGAAAATTGTGTTTTATTCCTGGCCATTATTTTACCGTTATTAAATTCATAAATTACTTTGTTAATAAATTTCATTGAGTACCCATACTGGGTTGCAATTTCCTTAATTGCGGTTAGTTCTGCGTTTATATAATTTTGTGAACATACGTTAAATGCCCTTCTGACATAAAAGTTATATGCTGCTTTCTTATAATTAAATGGTACTATATAGTACCATTTAACCATAAGTATAATTATATTTATTTAATGTTAAGTATATTTATTTAATGTTATCGTCATACATTGGGTTATTACTGATATGATCTTCAATAATATTTCTGACTTCTTGTACATTAATTGAGGGGTATAATGACTTGATATCAAAACTCGCAAGTATAGTATGGTCTTTAATTTTCAAATCTTTAATTCGTTTGATTAAATCTACGGTAGAGTTGATTGCATATTTAGTGGGGGGTAACATTGATTTTAATAGTGGTACAAATGCTTTCTCAATTGAATAATTTGGCGCTGAACATTTTGAAACAATAGGTCTAAGAGGGAGATCAGGTTTATGGTCTATCAAACGACCTACTAAGCGGGGGGTGGTTGCGGTTTTGTTAATCATAAGTTTAACTTTTATTTCACTAGGCCAAGTTCCATGTTTTATTATTTCTAGTGTTTTTCTGTTAATCGTTAAGTTAGGATCTTTTTTCAGTTTTAAACAATTCATTTCACTAATACAATTCTCCATTTTGGCAATGTAATCTGCAGTAGGTAAGACTGCAAGTTTATTTCATTTATCAGTTTGTATAATTGTGACCTCCTGTTTATTTTTAATTTGTTTGATTATACTTAGATCTTTATCGTTCGTTTAGGAGAACATTGCTTAGCTCTACGAAAAGTCATATCACCTCCACGCGTCCTAAATTTCATGATTTTTTGAAGAAAAGTTTTATCGGCAGCCCTCTTAGAAAGGTGTATGGTAACGTGTTTCTTCTTGTATTTTGAAATAAGTATGTATACTCCCTCAAATACGAATAGGTTGGGACCAGAGATTGTGCAGATTTTAGAATTTTGCGGATTTCTGGTCACTGTTTTGTTGAATTTTTTTACACAGTAATTTGAATGTAATAATGCAAAGGAATAATAATGAATGCTTACAATGAAGTAAAGTATTAAAATAATATAATAAAACAAAAATTAAGAAAATTTAAAAAAATGATTCAAATATTAAAAGTAAAGGTCAAGTAAATAATTAATAATGCATAACTAAATATTCGTAAACAATGGTAAGATAATATTTTCTAGGATTATTCACAGGAACTCGTCTCATAAAGGTACTCTAATAATTTACATCAAAATTTTAAAATAACGAAGTTTTATTTCCTGTTTAGACGCTTTTAATAACCAAAAAAGCTTGATTAATACGAGGGAAAGTCATTAAGTAAGTCACAAAAGATAATTAAATAATAACGTACAATGAAATTCACTTCAAAATTATTTTTATTTCTCAACATATTCTCCACCAATATTTATGCATTTATATTACCGTTTTATCAGTGCCCCAACACCAGCTGCATAAGATTTTTTGGGTTGCTGTCTCAGCCCCATTAGGACTTCAAGTTGAACCTTTTCATCATCTTGCTTCCAAGATGGTTTTTTAATGGACGAAACGGATGAAAATTGCTTGGGCTAAGTCGAAGCTGTATGGTAGATGTTGAAGAAGTCGCAATATGATGTTCACAGATGATGAAAAGGTTCAACTTGAAGTCCTAATGGGGCTGAGACAGCAACCCAAAGAATGTTATGCAGCTGGTGTTGGGGCACTGATAAAACGGTGATATAAGTGCATAAATATTCTAAGTACATACGAATAACATAGACTTTCCCTCGTACATAAGCGCCACGGATATCAGCGCTATCTTGATTTTTTTCGGAAGTAAATTTATATTTCCTTCAAGAGAAAGCAAGAGTTCAGTCATATTAACAAGATTACATTTAAAAGGCGTACAGAATCACGTAAATATTTTAAAAATGTGATTTTTTCCCATACATATTAACTGTAAGTTTCATCGTTACATCATATTAACAAGTTCACAGTCATATTAACAAGATTACATTTAAAAGGCGTACAGAATCATATAAATATTTTAAAAATGTGATTTTTTCCCCATACATATTAACTGTAAGTTTCATCGTTACATCATATTAACAAGTTCACAGTCATATTAACAAGATTACATTTAAAAGGCGTACAGAATCATATAAATATTTAAAAAATGTGATTTTTTCCCCATACATCTTAACTGTAAGTTTCATCGTTACATCATATTAACAAGTTCACAGTCATATTAACAAGATTACATTTAAAAGGCGTACAGAATCATATAAATATTTTGAAAATGTGATTTTTTCCCATACATATTAACTGTAAGTTTCATCGTTACATCATATTAACAAGTTCACAGTCATATTAACAAGATTACATTTAAAAGGCGTACAGAATCATATAAATATTTTGAAAATGTGATTTTTTTCCCATACATATTAACTGTAAGTTTCATCGTTACATCATATTAACAAGTTCACAGTCATATTAACAAGATTACATTTAAAAGGCGTACAGAATCATATAAATATTTTGATAATGTGATTTTTTTCCCATACATATTAACTGTAAGTTTCATCGTTACATCATATTAACAAGTTCACAGTCATATTAACAAGATTACATTTAAAAGGCGCACAGAATCATATAAATATTTTGAAAATGTGATTTTTTTCCCATACATCTTAACTGTAAGTTTCATCGTTACATCATATTAACAAGTTCACAGTCATATTAACAAGATTACATTTAAAAGGCGTACAGAATCATATAAATATTTTAAAAATGTGATTTTTTCCCCATACATCTTAACTGTAAGTTTCATCGTTACATCATATTAACAAGTTCACAGTCATATTAACAAGATTACATTTAAAAGGCGTACATAATCATATAAATATTTTAAAAATGTGATTTTTTTCCATACATATTAACTGTAAGTTTCATCGTTACATCATATTAACAAGTTCACAGTCATATTAACAAGATTACATTTAAAAGGCGTACAGAATCATATAAATATTTTAAAAATGTGATTTTTTCCCCCATACATCTTAACTGTAAGTTTCATCGTTACATCATATTAACAAGTTCACAGTCATATTAACAAGATTACATTTAAAAGGCGTACAGAATCATAATATTTTAAAAATGGGATTTTTTTCCCATACATCTTAACTGTAAGTTTCATCGTTACATCATATTAACAAGTTCACAGTCATATTAACAAGATTACATTTAAAAAGCGTACAGAATCATATAAATATTTTGAAAATGTGATTTTTTTCCCATACATCTTAACTGCAAGTTTCATCGTTTACATAGACAACGATATGCGGATTTTAGGGGTTTGTAGATTTTAGAGTCGAGGAGTCGGGGAGTCTGCTGTACTTGTTTTATCCTTGTTTTCCACAGCATAAACTCATTTTTTCTAACTTCTTATTCATTGCTTCTTTAAATGTTTTATATTTCTTGCGTACCATTTCTAGAACTTTGAACATTGCCCTCCGATGGTCCTTCCTCAAAACTGCATAAATAAGAGGGTTAAGTGCAGAAGCGAGAAACATCAACAATATGCAAAATACGTGCAAGCTTTTAGGAAATAAACCATTTTCCCACTTCATATAACTAAATTTAGCTATATAATATGGTGCCACGAAAAACAGATATACGATAACCAAAACGTACAAACTTCGACGAGTTTTAATAGTGTTTTTTACATTCGGTGAATCTTCATATTGTCCTGTCTCAGGATGACGTAGCGGCGAAATAAAATTTAACTTCTTTACAATGAGAATTATAGAAAAGTTACACAGGAGCATCATAGTGCAGGGTAACAAATAACACAGTATAAATGCAACAAGTGACTCAGGATGTACAATCCATTTCGGCGAACACATAAGTTCATAACTGAAATATGTGATAGGAATTTTAGTATTGAGTAGTATTGTCGAAAGAATGATACTGAATATCCAGATAAAAGCAACAGTGCATCTGCAAAATGAAAATAAAAAAAGTTAGTTCAACAGCATATTTCTTACAATACTGTTTCAGCAATACAACTTTTGTAAAATCAAATGTAGCAATTTTTAAGAATATATAGGTAAATCAATATACAATTAGTTGTAACAAAATAATTCCAATCTGTTCATAGCATATAATTAACATTTTTTATAAGAGTAAAATGTGTTTGACATGTCTTTTGTCATATGTTAAAACAGGAAAGAAAAATCATGCGTTAAGCATAGATTATCAAACACTTTCCAACACATTCAGAATATTGCAACAAAATTTTATAGATTAACTAGCAGGCTACGCCCGCTGCACTGCTCGGTTTCTCCAGACGAACTTTGAATCAAACGAAATATATCGGTGAATTTACCTTGCAATTTAAAATAATCTGTACCTTTACATGGAACATCCTTCCACATTACTAAAAGCGATACGGACGCCATTGCGCTGTTATATTTTCTAAATCTTTCGTAATCGGGTTTACCTTACTATATAACTTCCGCACATCATTATTTGACTAAACAACGTAGAACGATATGCAATATATTAAAACCATTATCTACTTAACAATGCAAGTCTCGTTAAAATCCGTTCAGTAGAATTTTTTAAAAGGGCAAATCTTTCATATTCGAGTTCACGAGTTCACCTGATTGTAGAACTTTCCCCCATAACTCTATAACTAAGCAACGTAGAGCGATATGTTATACACTAAAACTTTCTATGAAAATATATAAGAACATTGATCATTAAAATTTATGAAATCACAAGTTATTTCTCGTTGTCTTTTCTGAAAAAAATACTGCAATTGCGTCAAAATGACGTAATTTTATAGTTTTGCGTGCTTACGATTAAATGGTATTTTCTTTAAAAAAATAAAAAAGAGATTCGAATTCCATAAATAGCGAGTCTCAATGTTTACCCCTGTGTGCAGTAAAATTTTTTGCACGTTCAAAGTTGAAATAAACGGCGCATTAATATACATTTTGGCATGATGTTGGTATAACCAAAATTATCCAAAAAACTAACTACGCCAAATTATGGCAATTCTCGGTAGACTCGATTATAGAATGACTCCACTTTAAAAACATAGAATCAACTTAACCGTTTTTAATTATGCGACAAAGAGCGTCCAGGAACTTACGACAATTGTCTGTATACCAGGTTATGTAATTTACCTACTTAATTAATGCATATGATACAAAATACACCTACCGGATTCCTTTACAAGGAATCCTTTACAAGGAATCCTTTACAAGGAATCCGGTAAACTACACCTGTAAGGTCAAATCTCGAATATTTATGTTTGTAGTTGCAATATTCAAGATCAGTGGTTGCGGCTAGATGTAAATATGTCTGTCATTGTAGCGGTTTTTTAGTTTGATCTACGAAATATTATCATAACATTCAATAGTAGCAATATTTTTGACATTATTAGAAGTTTTTGGAGCATTCGTTTTTTGGCCACAAATATTTTTTTAATTATGCTCGTGATAGGTTACTACAATAATTGCGAGGAAATGTTAGCTGGGCGTATGTGACTAACAGCCAAATATTGTTTCCATCGACATCATTCCTATTGCATTCATTTCTTTGAAAATATAAAACTTTCGCCCATTTTATTTAAAATACATGCATGTAAAATACACATATTACATACATTTAAAATATAAAACTTTAAAAAATTTCATTAAAAATACAAAAGAATAAAAATAAGAAATAATGCTATGAACGAAAACAGTCTATTTCATCTTCAAAGTATTGTTTCTAATTTACACTCGGAAAAAATAAAATCTGCTATTGCCGAGAATAAAAATGCTATTGGCGAGATTTGCGCCCGGCTAACATAAAAGTACGGAAAACCTCATCATGTAGCGGGTTTCTAGGACATTTATAAGAGAAATACAAAACGAAATATTTGTAAGGAGATTGTTATGGTCATAAAAGATACAATTCCGAAGCGTATAGTAGTGATTTAGAGCCTCGTATGGCGTCAAATATCAGTCAGGAATTGATTGATTGGAGCCCATTTACGAATATTTCCCCATTAATCAACGATGGTTAGTCAAGTAACAATGCTGTCATCCGAAAACTGTCATAAACGGGTTCACCGGATTACAGATTTTACCCTCATTGCTCTATAACTAAGCAGTGTAGAACAATATATGACATCACAAATGGTTAGACGTTTGTGTACTTACGTACACCTCATCATTATTACGATTACAACTACAAATCCATTAAAACAAAAACAAGAAAAAATAGTTAAAGTCACAGTTTAGTGAAAACATTGTATTCTGCTGGAACTTGGGAAGCCTCGTTAATCGGAGATTCAGATAAAACCGTCATCCAACTCTCCAGGAAGATACGGCTGCTGTACACGCAACAGTTTGAACTGGCAATTTGCGCGCTCTGAAAATCAGGCACATGGTCAAATACCAATGCGTGTGCAACCAATCTCGATGTTAGAGTGCCTCTATTAAACGCATCCCTATGTTATTTCAACCTCACATTTAAAGATCGTCCAGCTAGACCCACAACCTTTACAAGGAATCCGGTAAACTACACCTGTAAGGTCAAATCTCGAATATTTATGTTTGTAGTTATTAAAAAAAAAAAAATAATTGATTTAAAGGCATATACGCAGTTCTTATGTCCACATTCGCAAAAATAGCAGATATATTCTTAGAAATATTGGCGTAGTATGGTAAAGATATAGTTCCTACAGGTGTTCCACGTTGGTAAGGTGTGGTATATTTATCCGATCTCTTCGATAGTTCCGATAACACTCTATGGCACCATCTTCGCGGGTAATCGTTAAGACGTAAATCAGCAATTATTTCACAAATCTCATTATTTTAACTGACTTCGCTATTGCAAAATCTCAACGCTCTATTGTACAATGACCTTACCACAGCAAATTTATGTGAAAAAGGGCTACTAGAGTTGAAATTTAGATATTGACCAGAAGAAGTAATTTTTCTATAAACGGAAGTTGAAATTTTGCATGGCTGTTACTTTATATACCTAAATTCATACACAGAACAGTTTTTAAAAATTTAGAAATTTTATATTGTACAGGAACAAAATACGTTCAAAAATTGAATTTTCTATGAATTAGTTGTGGTAGAAGTTTGGATAGCTAGAATCTCTGAATTTGGGATGGTGGTTACTTTTAAGATGTAAATGCTCGCTAAGAATGGTTTCTAAAAAATTCGAAATTTCAAATGAAAAATAAAATGAACAGAAAACCTACAAAATACATTCTAAATTACAATTTATTTGGAATTAATTTTTGTTCTTCGGATTCATTTAAATCTCATGTTTGTCTAATGCAGTTTAAGAATGAAGTTTATACAAAATGTGGTTTAATTAGTAATTTTTGAATTATCCGTACACTTTAATTTCTTCTTATAACAAGTAATATATATATATTTTTAAGTTAATTCCTACTTTTTAATCATAAATATATAAAATAAACCCGTGCAGCATTAATGTCCCACGTTATCTTTATTGAACATTATTTTATAATCATCGTTGCGGTATTTTATTTATGTGGCATCACTAATTTGAGATAAATCTTTCATTTCATTTATGAAAACAATGGAATTTTTTTCTCCCATTTAAAACAAAAATTAATTAATTAAATTTAATTAATGAATTAATATTTGAAAAAACGGTATTAACATAAAGTGTCATCCACTACAAGTTTAAAAAAATGTATTTGAACTTGAGTGGATGAATAGAAAATATGTCATTAACGATTGAAAATTTGAACAAGATATATATAGAGAGAGTGTGAGCTAATAGTAGGAATTTAAAAATAGGTGCGTGAATATCAATTGGCCTATTTCAACAATTACGCCAGAAAAACCGCGGGTTTTCCTAGTATTGAATAATCGAACATAACTATTTATTTTATTTTTAGGTCACATAATAAGTGGTACAAATATTGAGATTTTATCCATCTTAAGGCATTATATCAACTCAAGCCTTAAAGCCACTGAAGCTCTTCGCAAAATTCGTGAGGTTCAACGTTATGAATTTCACGAACGGTAGAGCAAGATTAGTGTTCGAACGTTTTGAGGACGAAGAACTTTTGCCTTAAAATCACACACAGAAGTCAGAGGTCATCATTTCTGAATCTCGAGGAGTTTAAATTAGAAAGTAGATCAGAATACGACATATATAGGACATTACACCCAAAAATATATGGCGCAACTCTCCAAGCACACCATATGCCTAGCTTTACAAAATCTTAAGACAATTTGCGGGGAAAAGATAGAGCTCGAAGCCGCAGCGGTCGTCCGATTGTCTCAGAGCCCCGAGCCCAACCCTTCTGTCTTTTCGGTGCATTAAATTTGTACAATTTACCATCTAAATAGTTCCGGTATTGAATTCAACTTTTAAAGAGTCCGGTCAAGTGTGTCGGGAAAAAGGCGTAGGGACATTGTGTTGGTCGCGCGCCACTTCCTCCGCGAATTCAGCGGTCGAATGTCTGGCGTTTGACCTGTTTCAGTGATGTCCAAAGTGTATTTCTCATGTAGAAGCTAAATATATATATATATATCTTTTTGGTAGAGTTTAGGAGTATTTTTAACACTTTTCAATATGGATGAAATGTGTTTATGTTTTCGGTTTATCTGCCTGTCATTTGCCGTGCGTTTGTCGCCTGTTTTGTACTTTAACTCTCGTAAATATGCCCTATTCACCATGTACTATTATTTTTGTCTACTATGTTACGTTCGCCATTGAAAAGTAAATGTGTTGCCTTTATACTTCGTTTACAGGTGCACTCAAAATAATTCCGTTACATTATTCCGAAATCGACCGTCCAACGTCACTACGCATTTTCCCGAAACTTGACTTTCTGAAAAATTTAGATGATGATTTCATTACCGGATAAATTTAAACGGTAAATTCCACAAATTTAATGCCTTGAAAAGCGGGAAGGGCTGGACTCGAGGCCCTGGGATCATCGGACGACCGCAGCGGCTTCGAGTTAAATGTTCAAGGGCAGGCAACAATCAAAATACTTTTAATTCATTTTAATAATTGCTTTATATACATATGCATTATGCTTGAATTTTTTTTAATGTCACAAAAATTATGAAATTCCAAATAATTCTGACGACTATACATGAATAACCACTGTTTATTTTAAACATTATTAAATAAAAGTTTTAATAATTTATACACAGCGAATCGTTGACAGAAAACCGGTAAAATTTGTATTTCATTTTTTAAATGCTATAATTAAATATGTACTAAAATAAAGGTTTCAATATTAAACTTTTAAATAGCAGACTGAATTTCGATGTAAAGATGACCATTTAAGACTAAATATGCAATATACTAAATTTATATTGAATTTTTACATATTTGAAAAAGGTTAGCCTGCCATTCTCGGGTTAGGTATCAATGGATTTATTTTAGTGGATAAGATTTGGCGGAATAGATTTTTTGGTGGAAAAACCTGTATTGTTATTTACAATCATTTTAACTCTTTATATACTGAATTAATTTTCCAGCTACTTTTTAATTGTATTTTTGCATCATTGGATAAGTTTTGGTGCAGAATAAACATAGGAAAGAAGAAAATAATTTTTATAGTGTTTTAGTGGTTAATTATGCAACTGTAACCACCATAATTTTTTTACCCTATGATATAATATAAAATAGTAAATTTCAAATAGTAAACTTCAAATGAAATATAGAAAATGTTCACCTGTAGAGTATAGAAAACGATAGAAAATAATAGTACTAAATAACCGGTAATAAACCACTAAAATTACTCAAATGAAGAACAACATGCATGTCAATTCTATTGCAAAATGGATTTCGAATGTAGCGTGGCAAATGTAAAATCCCTACAAGAAAGAGGATATGTGCTTGAATTTGCCATCTCCCTCCTGCTGACAGAAATACACTCTTTGTGCCATTGTGAATACCGTTAGGAAAAACGGTCATATTACGAATATATAGGTGTTTTATTAACCCCTTGGGGACGAGTCACACGTATACGTGACGCATAAGATGCTCAGAATCCTCGATTATTCCCACCAGTAACTTTTTATTAGCTCACAGGCTATCAAAGCCTGAGAGCTTATGTGCCCGCCCGTTCTGTATGTATGTATGTATGTATGTATGTATGTATGTACGTATGTACGTACGTAACGCGATAACTCTTCATAGAAATATCCGATTTCCTTCAAATTTTGTTTATAGGTTGACTGTGTTAAGGCGCTTCCCTGATTAGTTTTCGGGATTGATTGGTTAAATATAAAGGGGTGAACAGGGGGGGAGGGCTAATCCCCCCTAATTTATATAAATAGGGTTTTAATACAGAATTATTCCGTTTTCCTTCAAATTTTGTTTATAGGTTGACTGTGTTAAGGCGCTTCCCTGATTAGTTTTCGGGATTGATTGGTTAAATATAAAGGGGGGAACAGGGGGGGCTAATCCCCCCTAATTTATATAAATGGGGTTTTAATACAGAATTATTCTGTTTTCCTTCAAATTTTGTTTATAGGTTCACTGTGTTAAGGCGCTTCCCTGATTAGTTTTCGGGATTGATTGGTTAAGTATAAAGGGGAGAATGGGGGGGGGGCTAATCCCCCCCTTAATTTATATAAATGGGTTTTTCATGCAGAATTATTCCGTTTTCCTTAAAATTTTTTTTATAGGTTCACTGCGTTAAGGCGCTTCCCTGATTAGTTTTTGGGATTGATTGGTTAAGTATAAAGGGGGGGGGACGGGGGGGGTAGTCCCCCCCCTTAATTTATATAAATGGGTTTTCCCTGCAGAATTATCCCTTTTTCCTTCAAATTTTGTTTATAGGTTCACTGTGTTAAGGCGCTTCCTTGATTAGTTTTCGAGATTGATTGGTTGAGTATAAAGGGGGGGGGGACGGGGGGCTAATCCCCCCTTAATTTATATAAATGGGTTTTTCATGCAGAATTATCTCATTTGCTTCAAAATTTGTTTATAAGTTCATTGGGTTAAGACGCTTCCCTGATTAGTTTTCGGGATTGACTGATTAAGTATAAAAGGGGGGAACGGGGGGGCTGATCCCCCTTAATTTATATAAATGGGTTTTTCATGCAGAATTATCCCATTTGCTTCAAAATTTGTTTATATGTTCATTGAGTTAAGACGCTTCCCTGATTAGTTTTCGGGATTGATTGGTTAAGTATAAAGGGGGGGGGGAACGGGGGGTGCTAACCCCCCTTAATTTATATAAATGGGTTTTTCATGCAGACTTATCCAATTTGCTTCAAAATTTGTTTATAGGTTCATTGGGTTAAGACGCTTCCCTGATTCGTTTTCGGGATTGATTGGTTAAATATAAAGGGGGGAACAGGGGGGCCAATCCCCCCCTAATTTATATAAATGGGTTTTTCAAGCAGAATTATCCCATTTTCTTCAAATTTTGTATATAGGTTCATTGTGATAATGCGCTTCTCTGAATAGTTTTGGGGGTTCATTGGTTAAGTATAAAGGGGAAAGGGGGGGGCTAATCCCCCTTAATTTAGATAAATGGGTTTTTCATGCAGCATTATCCGATTTTCTTCAAATTTTATATATATATATTCATTGTAATAAGAGGCTTCCCTGATTAGTTTTTGTTGGGATTGATTGGTTAAGTATAAAGGGGGGACGGGGGGCTAATCCCCCCCTTAATTTATATAAATGGGTTTTTCCTGCAGAATTATTCCGTTTTCCTTCAAATTTTGTTTATAGGTTCACTGTGTTAAGGCGCTTCCCTGATTAGTTTTCGGGATTGATTGGTTAAGTATAAAGGGAGGGAACGGGGGGGTAATCCCCCTTAATTTATATAAATGGGTTTTTCATGCAGAATTGTCTCATTTGCTTCAAAATTTGTTTATAAGTTCATTGGGTTAAGACGCTTCCCTGATTAGTTTTCGGGATTGATTGGTTAAGTATAAAGGGGGGGGCGGGGGGCCAATCCCCCCTTAATTTATATAAATGGGTTTTTCAAGCAGCATTATCTGATTTTCTTCAAATTTTGTATATATATATTCATTGTAATAAGAGGCTTCCCAGATTAGTTTAAGGGGTTCATTAGTTAACTATGAGGGGGTAACGGGGGGATAACCCCCCCCTTAATATATTGTCGATTTCTTTATTTTTCAAGGGGCTTATTTCAAATTCTTTGAAATACGAGTATAATATACAATTAGTGTGAATAGCCTGTGAGCTCAATGCCCTCAGTTTAACTGGGCAGTTTTCTTTTTATTGTAAGTTTTGCCTTATTTAATGATAGCATTTCTGCGATTCAATTAGGCGAAAATTTCTGTTTTGAAAAACCGGTGGCAAAAGATTACTGTAAAGGACGCTCGTCGCGAAGGGGTTAAAGTGGTACTTATAAGTACCGTCAGGATAAAAAGGGTTAAGACATAATGAGTTGCCAGCACCGCCCATGCTTAATGTGAATTCATGGCGGTTGAAAAGATTAGATGTATTAGCCATCAAGACAGTGCTATTTCTTTGTGCATTAATTGTAAATAAAACCTCTTTTCGCTGTTTTGTTGTATGCTGTACATCTGCAGTACGCCAAACGAAACCCGGAATAATAGCTATTAGACATAAGTTCGGAATTCGTTACCCGAGGCCGCTCGAGTCCGACGATTTAAAATCCGAGCCACACGATCCCGAAAGGTTTTGTTTCCTCAGAGACCGGCCCGAAAGATACCGATATCATAAGTGTTAGTGAAGGTGAAAAACTTTTCCGTCCTTGAGAACATTCATTCATTTCAAATCTGTTTGATTGTAAAGTGAAAAGTAGTGAATCAATCCGCAGGATGTCTCCACCACACGGAACCTCATTTGAGCACTTTGAACCCGAAAGAAGAATGTGCTTACTTAGACAATTTTCCGATGTTCTGCAAAGACTGAAAAACTCTTATACATTTTTTTTTGCTTTCGTACTGTTGACTGCATTTAAGCAAAAGTAATTTTCTTCGGAAGCCTTTAAAACGCTCCGATAATTAACAATGTAAATATTTAAATATGTCAAATATCTAATCATCTTTTTTCATTTGTAGAAGTATAATAAACAGATTAAAATATGTTTTATTTAAGAATTCAAGATCCATGTCTGAAGATTAATTATATAGTCACATTATTCAACAACACAAATAAAAATACACCATCTATACACATGAATGTTTCCCTAAGATGATTGTACACGGATTTTCAGGTAAGAAGAATTATTCTACCTATAAATTTTCAAGTTGAATATATAACATTTTTGTGAAATATATTATAAAATTACTGGGCTTAAAATTAGAAGTCAGCGGCTTTAATACATTATATAATAATAGGTACGCAGTAGAACATTTTTAATGACATTCTAAAATTGTTTCAAGATTAAATTTCTCACTTAAAATCTTTTTCTTTTTACATAGAAATAAGTATTAATCCTAAATATACCCTCAAGACAACGTTTCGAGATTTCTCATGTCCCCGAAAATCTGTTTAAAATAACATTTTTTTTATTAATACCTACCACAGGCAGAAACCTGGAAAAGTTACCATTCTTATTCTTTTAAAATATCATTGTAGAACAAAGGCATAAAGTTATGTTTTTCAATAATTATGGAAAAGGATTTCAACCTGAAAGCCACGCTAGAAGGGTTTTCCTATGGTTTCTTTATGTTACTAACAATGACTGTGCAAATGATGTAGTATTAGACAGAATATTTCTCTTTATATCCCATCACTAACATTTCATTTCAAACCCTTTCAAACAGAATTTTAACGGATTGTAACCTGAAAAGTTACCATTCTTATTCTTTTAAAATATCATTGTAGAACAAAGGCATAAAGTTATGTTTTTCAATAATTATGGAAAAGGGTTTAAAACTGAAAGCCACGATAGAAGGGTTTTCCTATGGTTTCTTTATGTTACTAACAATGACTGTGCAAATGATGTAGTATTAGATAGAATATTTCTCATTATATCCCATCACTAACAATTCATTTCAAATCCTTTCAAACAGAATTTTAACGGATTGTAATTTTTTTAAAAGAACGATAGACTACATTCTTATTTCTTAAATCGTTTGTTTTTCAATTTGCTAATAAATAAAATTTTTGCTTTGAGCCCGAGCCCGCTCAAGCCCGAATAATTGTATAAAATTCGAGCCAGACACCATTTCAGTGCTGATCACGGGATCGGACACGGACTCACGGGCTCAGAGCTCAGACTGATTCCGTCTCATCTCTGATGGCTACATCTACAGTTATCTACACTATTATTCTAAAGAAATGACGTTTGTTTGTTTGTTTGTAGTGGGTTATCTCTGGCACTACCAAACCGATTTCAAAAGTAATGATGGCAAACTGATGTCCCTGCTTCCCCATAGATTATATTTTATGTCTGTACGGGGGATGCAAAAGCGAAAAACGTTTTAAAATTGCGACTTTTCTGATACTGAAGCGGCTAGAAACTTGAAATTTGGCACGTTTGTTAATTATAAGAAAGTAAATGCTCCCTAAGTACAACTTCTAAAAAAAATCAGAATTTTAAAGGTTGAAATGGGGTTAAAGCGTTATAAAAATGTTCTAAATTACGATTTCCATGGAATTGTTAAAGATAGAAACTTGAAATTTGACATGGCTTTTACTTTTCAGAAGCAAATGGTCGCACAGAACAGTTTTCTAAAACAAAATGATATTTAAAAGGGCTCTGAAGGAATAAACGTTTTAAATTTGTGATGTGTGTGGTACAGCCTGGAATTTGGCATGGTGGTTACTTTTAAAATGTAAATGTTCGCTAAGAACGGTTTCTAAAAAATTCAAAATTTAAAAAGGTGAAATGAGCGGAAAACGTTCTAAATTACGATCTAGTTGGATTTACTCGGGTTAGAAACTTCATATTTAGTTTAGTGGTTACTTTTAAGATGCAAACGCACGGTATAAAGAGTTGATTAAAAATTCGAAATTTCAAGTTGTGAAATGTGCGGAAAACATTCTAAATCATGGTTTATTCAGAATTGTTACGGATAGAAACTTTTACAGTTTTACATGTCTGTTATTTTTAAAACATACACGCTCACACAGAACAGTTTTTACTAAATTCGAAATTTAAATGAAGCAACGTTCTAAAATTGCGATTTTTGTGACGCTGGTGGTCTAAGAAACTTGACATTTATCATGGTGGCTGATTTTAAGATTTCAACGATCACTAAGAAAGATATAAAAAAATTCGAAATTTAAAACGGTGAAATCAGCGGGAAACGTAATAAAATACTGTTATACTATAATTTATCTGAAGTTGTTAGGGATAGAAACTTGAAATTTTGCAAAGCTGCTACTTTAGAGACTTAAATTCATCCACAGAGCAATTTTCTAAAAAATTAGAAATTTTAAAGTGTGCAAGAACAAAAAACTTTCTAAAATTGCAATTTCTGTGATATAGTTGTTACAGCAGCTTGGAATTTGCAGTGGTCGTTACTTTTAAGATTTAAATGCTTTCTGTGAACGGTTTGTTAAAAATTTAAAATTTCAAATGAAAAATGAAATCAGCAGAAAACCTTAAAGATACATTCTAAATTATACCATTTATTTGGAATAAATTTTAGCTCTTCTTATTCATTTGAGCCTCATGTTCACCTAATGCGTTAAACGAATGAAATTTAATCAAATTGTGGCTTATTTAGTAATTTTTCAACTATTTGTAGCAGTATAATTTCGTGTAATAAAAAAGAATTACTACTTGGCATATTTCAACAATTACGCGAGCAAAGCCACGTGTTTTGATAGTAATTAATGAAAGTAAAAAACGAATTGTACTGTTTTTATTCTTATAACAATTCTTTATAACTTTTTTGTGATTTGTATTCTCATAAGAAGTTCATCTACACATTAAATTGAGACTAACTTTTAAAAGTTCAATAGCAACACCCCACTCGTATCGCTTACCTAAGTTCCTATGTCAAAAATACAGAAATGCCAATTAATTAACGAAATTGTATGCCTGAAAGATAGCTTGTGAGAAATACGTCTCATGGTTACACTCAAATATAAGAATAAAAGAAATAAAATCAATATGAATAAATGTATTAAAGGAACAAATTAACGTACCTAACTCTGCATTTTGTGACAATATTACGATACTGGAAAGGATGCTTCATTGCAATTGTACGGTCAACACTAATGGCTGCTAGTGACCAGTTTGAAGCTGTCAAGATTGACCACACGAGTATTGCATGTATAGAGCATGCTGTTCTTTTGAAATGCAGGTTTGGATTAGCGAGGCTTATGATTGCTGGTGCTTGCACGTATACTGAATTGAGAAAGTCTGCCAATGCCAAATTCACGATGAAGCAATTACCAGGCTGCTCTCGGAGATAACTGCTGTAGTAATATGATGCAATTACGAGCCCATTGCCTAGGCCACCTGCTACTAAAGACAATAAAAGTATTAGAGCAGCTGCATAATTTTCTCTTCCACTGTCGCAGGACGGATCTTCATCGAACGGCATTTCTAAATAAATACAATTTGTAATTAATAAACTAATAAAATCAATAAAAGATAGTTGAAATGAAATTTCTAAGTATACTATAATAAATGTAAACTATAATAAAATTCCAAGTTCTCTAGACCGACTTATCTTTTAGAAAAGGTTTATATTCCCTCTTTAAAACATATTTTATCAGATTTTGAATTAACTATTAAATCAACGGAAGATTTAATTCAGAAAATCAAACATATACAATTACCAGATAATTATATTTTGGGTGGTCTTTATATTGTTTCATTGTTTCCGTGAATTGACACGCATGAATTATGTAATAATATTTGTGATGATATTGAACATATGGAAGATTTTGACAATGATGTGAAATTAACAATAGAAAAGGCACTTAATCTGAACATTCATAATAGCTGTTTCATATTTATTGAAAATATTATAAGCAAAATCATGGAGCCTCAATCAGATCCCCTATTTCAGGTTTATTAGCAGAATATACCCTTCGCTCATTGAAAACTATTGTTTTTAGTACATTTGGCTTAACGACCCACACTTGGCTCAAATATGTTGATGATATTTTTATAATTTGGCAGTGTAGTCTTGAAAAACATAAAATATTTATAAATCATCTAAATTCATTGGACAATAACGTTAAATTCACTGTTGCAATTGATCATAATAAAAGTCTTCCATTACTTGATGCAATGTTAATTAGAACAAATTCATCTATCGACAGATCTGTTTAAAAAAAAGCATGTCTAACAATCCTACCATATCAAATAATGGATATCCATTTATGCATAAAATTTCAGCATACTGATTTTTCATAAGATGAGATTTTTTTAAATATGTACTGAAAATAATTTGGATAATGAACTAGATAATATTCCCAGAATTGCTTGTAATAAGGGTTTAACGAGAACATATTAATAAAATAATCCTGGACATTGCCAATAATAAGAAATCTGAAAACAAATTTGATTCGCAAAAATACTAACTTTATACTGTTCAATATTTTCGAAGTTTTTTGAGAAATTATTGGGTTGTCCATAAAGTTCGTGCCGGTTGAAAAAAATCAATTCGTACAGGAAAATTCTGACCGTTAATTATTATAGATCAGATATCGGAATCGATGTCTAATAATTAATTATAGAATTTTACGGTATGAATTGATTTTCCCAACCGGCACGAACTTTCTGGAGAACCCAATAAAATACAGTCTTAAACGTTTCAATATCTGCTTAATAGCCAAACACCCTCAAAAATTAAAGAATATCATTTGCACTAAAATTGAACCAATTAATTTTTAGAATTATTCAGATATATATAATTATTACCATTTATTAAAGCAGACGGAACAAATAATTACTATATTGCCATGACTAGAAGGAAATGTAGTTATAGAAAAAAGTAGCATATAGTTGATATAAAGTCTAATGGAAAAGCCACAACCCTGACAAGATTATATCAAGAAGAAAACCATCCAAATAAATCAATAAAAGTAAGATAATTGTTCCTTCCAATCTATACTACCCTTCGATTATAAGAGAAACATAGAGATTGTAACAAGTAAAAATAGAATATGTAACGAGTTAGCATCATTTAATTAACCAAAATTGTGGTTCGAGTTACTCCATAGTTGCAAATAGGAAAATAAACAACCAAATAAAGATAAAAAATAAGAAATAACGTGCGTAATTTTAAAATGTACATGAAAATTAAATGATAGCATTTTCAAATAACAACTTCAAAGAACGTGCAATTATAGAATATTCTCATTTGTTTTTGATAATGGCCCGGAGGGAGTCGAAACATGCCAACAGTCTAATAAAAGTTATTTTACTGTATATTATGTTTTTGGTTTGCACCTTTTAGCATTTAAAAGAAATATATTATTACAAGGTGTTATAATTTATTACATCATATGACTTTATTAGATTAGCTTTGCACAACTAAAACTGTATAAAAATAAAAATACAGGTAAAAATTCAACATGTTACGATGCAGAAACATTTAACTTACCAAAACTATGGCTCGAGTGGTGTTTACGAATTCGTTCCATAGTTACGAATATAGAAATAAACATCAAAGTAAAAATAAACAAGTTAGAAATTGTACGTCAAACGTGACAAATGAGCTGCGATAGTACTATAACTAGTTTTATTTGTATTTATATAGTCTGTTATTATGATATGATTGATTTCCGTAATGAAAGTACATTTTAAGTTGGCAACATTTAACTTTTGTTGACATTTACTGAAAATTCTAATGTTAAACTTAATCCTTAGCTTTGAAAATTTCAGAACTTGAAATCCATATTTAGACTCGTTTTTCATTTAATATCTATTTCTCCGGAAACATATATCCAAAACACTGTCGGTAGATTATACAATTGCTATAATTAAACAATTTTAGTATACAAATTCGGTTTTCAAATTCAGTAATACGGAAATAATATGACTCCATCTTAAATAGGACGTAATCACCATGACAACTTAGAATCATTACCTATAATGGGATATCATTGAATTAATTACGTATGATAGGATTTAATAGAATGAAGAAAACTTTTATTAATGTCTTTTTAAGTTTTGATTTGATTTTCATAAAATTTTAAATGACTCGACATCATTCTGAAACGATTATTTATACTAGTAAAAATCAATTTATCAAAATATCAGTCTTATCTAATTTATCTGTCCGTAGTTAGAATTTGAAGTTCGAAATTTTTATAAACATGTTACATTGCAAACATATTACGCTTTTACTTTAGAAATTTGGGTGCTTAGAAATATGGAAGGATGGCCGCCAAGCCCATCATGCATAATTTGAAAAAAAATTGAATTTACGTAGGCACTCGACTTATATATATGATAAATTATTTAATGGAAAAAAGTTAAATAAGCAATATAATAGCTTGGAAATTTGATATCACACCATTTTTTAGCCACAACTTTTTTTTTTTACGCTTCGCTTTTTTTACTTTTGAAAAGTTGTTTTTGTAGATATCATTTCTTTTTTTTTAAATATATTGAACATAAATTAAATAATCTAAACATGAGAAGTAATTTAAAATTACATTTTACTTTCAGTCATTGTTTAAAGGGTTAACTAGAAATACCAGTAGATTTTTCAATTAAACTAATTACACTCTTAAAAACAACATACTAAATGTGGCTTGTTATAATACTTGTTATCCTCCGTTAAAAAATATCACTGACTAATCTACTAGGACTTCCCTCAAAGGGATTAGTCTGAGTGATATTGCTGAGAACATAAAGTTAACAATTACGATATAAAGAAGATATCAACAAGAATCTAAGTGAATATACAGCATATGATAGACAAGAGATAGATAAAGATACAACATATGAAAAATAGCAAATTAAAATGCATTTTTTTATAACATTTGGCAAATAATCTCATTTTCTTAAACGGGAATTGCTCAAAACTTAAAAAAAAAACCGCCGGATCTTTTAAAACGATATTTTTAAAGTCACATAATCAGATTTGCAGCCAATAGCGTATTTTAGCAAGCGTAGTTTAACGCAAATTTAATTTAATTTTTGAAACATTTTCTTTGTGACAAATATCTAAATAAAATATTAAAAAATAAAATATTAAATATTGAAATATTAAATCAAATATTTAATATTTGAATTAAAAAAATTTCCTTTGTTTATTTGTATAACTATTTATAGAAACTCGTATACTTCAAACCACATTGATAACATGCTTTTCTACAAACGTGTCTACCAGTCTAACTACTCGTATGTCTTATCTGTGTCTCTCTCCGAACTTATCTGTCTACTGTCTCTCTACTCTTCTGTATACCCGTCTCAGTATCCGTCTGTCTTTCTACCCGACTCTTTAATCGTGTCTCTACCTGTCTCGCTTCCCGTTACACTACCCGTCTATCAACACGTCTGTCTGTCTGTCTATATACCCCTCTCTCTACCCGTCTGTCAAGTCGTCTCTGTACTCGTCTCTCTATCCACCACGCTACCCGTCTCCCTACCCATCTCACTACCCCTCTGTCAACCCTTTTTTGCACCTACCTCGCTACCCGTCTGTCTATTCGTTTCGCTACCCGTTAGCTTATCTCTGTCGCTATCCGTCTCTCTACCCGTTTGTTTACACGTCTATCTATCTCTCGCCAACTCTTCACAATATTTAAACAATTTAGTAAACGGAAGCCGTTTATCTGTTATTAAATGCAAACAGGAGTAATTTATCTAAAGAGTGTAATCAGATGCAATTTTTTTAAATACATACATAAACCAGCATAATAATTCACCAGTTTTATTTTCATAGTAGTTTATGTCATTTGACAGTAAATCTCAACTTCTTCAACCCGAACTGCGTCAAGTTTTTTAAAAAAGCCCCAAGGTCCGTATAACTGGGAAGGGGAATTGTCCTCAGGGCTATTAGATACATGTTATTAAGTTAAGTGAAAGTTTCGTAATCGGGTTCGCAGCCAATTTCTTATGTCAGAAAGGGTGGCTTCACGCCATTTTAAATTCATTTCTGTAACTTTCTTTTTCTTTTTTTGGTGGGTGGTTGGGGGGGGGGGGGAGGGTTCCAAATATATACACTTAAATTCAAACTTTTGCCCCCATGTTAATATTTGTGTTGATTGTATTATCAATTAATACTTTGTTGATCGAGCTTCATTCGAAACAAATGTAAAAGACTATTTTTTTTTTCTAGGAGAAAGTTCCGTAATCGGGCCCTAAGCTAATCGGGGAATTTAATATCATTATTGTTTCTAACTCTTATAGAGTTAAAACAATATTGTTGCTAGCATTACTCTTGTTTGTGACCAACCTCTTCTGTGTATCTGAATAGGGAAAAGTTCCGTATCATGTACTGGTTGGTGCCAAAGGCAGTTGTAGAATCTTACAAATTTTTCTAGAGAGCGGAAAAACATGTTTTTTAAAATATTTACAAATGTACGTTTATTAAACCATGTTTTTGAGCCATTTAAAAAAATTAAGTACGGTGCTAAAATAAAATTTTATTGCCATTTTCGATATTTTAATAAGAAATGAAAATACATAACAAACAAATTTAACAAAACTAATCCATTTTTGGGTACTTCTCTATTATCCCGTCGACCACTTTTCATAACAAAAAACTATCGCCAAACTAAGATTAAACGCCAAAAATACAGTCCCATTTACGTGATGCCAGAAGCATTATACGTATTTGTTATGCCATCAAGTGGTTTTTAATTCGACATTTGCGTATATTTTTCATTGATATTTCAATGGCAACGTTCTCCCGTTTATTTAGCGTTACAGTTTGGCGATAGTTTTTTGTTATGAAAAGTGGTCGACGGGATAATAGAGAAATACCCATTTTTTGTGATAAATAATTGTTATTGCCAGGGGGGCAAATTGTAAACAATTAATAAGCGAACTAAAAAAATTACCGGAAAAAACTTGTGGGAATCTCAAGAAAGAAATATCTGATATAAATAGTATTTAAAATCTTAAAATGGAGAAGTGGTCCGTATAAAAATGCAAAACATTATACACCTGATATAAGAATTTTTTAATTTTTTTATATTTCCGAAAGCACAGGTAAAAGGGTAAAAATCCCGGCACAGATGCCATATACTCACCACGTTGGCGCGATTTTCCCCCCGCCCCTTTGGCGAAAACTGTTTGTTGTGTTTCTTTACTTTTATTTTTTATTTTAATTCTATAGATTATTTTTATATGTATATCAATATTAATTTTACAAATACCATACAATAATAGCATGTAATTTTTTATTTCAATATAAAAATAAAATAACGTAATAAATGAAATAGCTCCTATTATTCAAAAATGGGAAATAAAAATAAATAAATGATAGTTTGATATAAATAAATATTGATATATATAATAAAAACAATTTATAGAATTAAAATAAAAAATAAAAGTTAATAAACAACAATTGAAACAAAATAACCGGGTTACCATGTGAGGCATAAAATTGCCATTTTGTTGCAATCGCGCCAATGTGGTGCGTATATGACATCCGCGCCTTTATTTATATCAAACTATTATTTATTTATTTTTATTTCCTTTTTTAAAATAATAGAAGCTGTTTCATTTATTACATTATTTTATTTTTATATTGAAATAAAAAATCACGTGTACTATTTGTCACACTATTTGTAACTAATATTCAAAAACAAAGTTTTCCCCAAGCTGGTGGAGGGAAAAATCGCGCCAACGTGGTGCGTATATGACATCTGTGCCTTGTTTCATTTCACATAGAGGTACTGCTCTATTATCCCGTCGACCACTTTTCATAACAAAAAACTATCGCCAAACTGTTAGATTAAACGCCAAAAATGCAGTCCCATTTAATTGATATCAGAAGCATTATACGTTTTTGTTACGTCATCACGTGGTTTTTAACGCGACATTTGCGTGTATTTTTCATTATGTTTTACTGATTTATTAGTTATTTCATTCAATAAAATAACAGTTGTGTCCTTAAATTCTTATATTTTATTTATTTATGTATTTTGATATTTCAATGACAACGTTATCCCGTTTATTTGGCGATAGTTTTTTGTTATGAAAAGTGGTCGACGGGATAATAGAGAAGTACCCACATATGTATTGGTACTTTTATGTTAACTTGGCGCAGTTGATAAATCGCCAAATATTTTTCTCATAACATCTTCATATTGCATTCATTTCATTTAAATATAAATCTTTCACTGATTTCATTTGAAATACATACATTAAAAATACACGTCTTTCACTCATTTAATTTAAAATACACGCCTTTCACTAATTCCATTTAAAATACTAAAAAGGAAAAGAAAATAAGAAATAATGCCACAAATCGAAACCTTTTATTTAAACATCAAAGAATTGTTCCTAACATACACACGCGAAATAAAAAAGCTGCTAATGGTGTGATTTACGCCAAATCTCTAATACTAATACTACTCTTACTAATCTCTAATACTTTTCAAACAGAAAAAATTCCAGATTAACTTTCCATTTTTATTAAATTGAAATATATTTTATTGTGCTGAATATTAGTGCTTGCATATTTTTTTGCTCCATGTATTCCATGAACTTTTCAATTCCGATTGTCTACGAAAATCTCCCGCCGGTGAAAATGACGTACGCACAAAATTTAGTGACGTATGTACTTTAATTGTGCTTTTTTATCTATTTTTTTAATATAACTTCCAAACGGTTTGACACTTATTCTTGATAATAAATAGACGACGTTGTCACCTTTATAGGTACCTGCTGTAATGCAAACCATTCGGTTGGGTAGTTTTTGAGCTGTTATACTGCGGACAGACAGACAAACAGACGGACCACACGACGTATTTATATAATTACGAATACACCTAAAAATAACATGTGTAATCTTGAAATCCATATTTAGACTCTTTTTTCATTTAATATCTATTTCTCCAGAAACATATATCCAAAAGACTGTCTGTAGATTATACAATTGCTATAATTAAACAATTTTAGTATACAAATTCGGTTTTCAAATTCAGTAATACGGAAATAATATGACTAAATCTTATATAGGACGTAATCAATATGACAACTTAGAATCATTAGCTATAATGGGATATCATTGAATTAATTACGCATGATAGGATTTAATAGAATGAAGAAAACTTTTATTAATGTCTTTTTAAGTTTTGATTTGATTTTCATAAAATTTTAAATGACTCGACATCATTCTGAAACGATTATATATATTACATTTTCAAACCATTCGGTTGGGTAGTTTTTGAGCTGTTATACTGCGGACAGACAGACAAACGGGCGGACCAGACGACGTATTTACATAATTACGAACACACCTAAAATTAACACGCGTAATCTGTAACAGGGCGGGAAAAATCGAATGATGGCGTTATTACATCATAGAACGCACAATTTTAGAACATTCTTATTTGTTTTGATAATGGCT
This sequence comes from Maratus michaelseni, assembly GCA_963931845.1. NCBI lineage: Eukaryota > Metazoa > Arthropoda > Arachnida > Araneae > Salticidae > Maratus > Maratus michaelseni. Next base: position 89,233,243 of record OZ007597.1, on the reverse strand, counting down.
TCGATGGAGCCGAAACATGTAAACAGTCCATTAAAGCCTTTTTTACTGTTTTTAAATTTTTATTCTACACCTTTTAGCATTAAAATGTAATAAAAATGTATTTAATAAATTTGGCGCAAATGTATTTCACAACAAAAATGTTCTGTTGGTCGGGGAAATATGCTATTTACAGATTAATAATCACAGTGATAAGGAAAATCTGCTATTGCATGAAAAAACTCAGTTCAAATTCTAAACAATAAAGGACTCTATCAGAGAAAACAGGGAAGGGTAACATTTGAGGCGTTTAAAAGTTTAACATATTTTGAAATTTTTAGTTAAGTGCATGGCATATAAATCTATGCATAAGAATATCGGTTAAGTGATATTTTTACGAAATTTTTTTTTAAATACCAAACGAAGACATTATATCCCATAAAAATTATAGAGCGTTTAGAAAATACTTGTTTGTGAGCTTAACACGTTCACTGTCGGGTAAAAATTACCGGAATTTTATTTTATTTTGAAAGTTAGAATTCATACCAGAAAATACTAATAGCAATATTTAATTTATTTAATTACAGACATTTCATGATTACATAAAATAAAATTTCTTCTTTCGAAATTTCCGGTACGAATTCGTAATTTTAGATTGAAAAACCACGAGTATACTCGTGGTTGGCAGCAAATGAGTTAAATAAGTATGACTTACACCAATCTGCCTTTTAAATCCTCAATTGTGAAATACAGATAATTTAATTTTGCTTTCTATTTTTACATGCATATAGTTATAATACATCAGGTATCACAAAATATACTTACCGTAATTTCCAATCTATTCCATTATTAAATTATAAAATTATTATTTTGGATTCAGTTGTTTAACAATGTATTAGTATCCCCTAAGAGATTCTAGCTTCAAATAGGCTTTCCGCTATGTTTAACCGACAGATGGCTACACAAAGCCTTTTCGAATAGCATTATAACTTCCGGAGATAAGAAAGAAAATTAAATATAAGACATTAAGATACTGATACTTCAAATATACCGTTTTCAACAGTGTTTTTCAAAAACCATTGCGCCGTAAAAGTTTGATAATATTATTTCATTGGTATATTATAAACACGATATTAAGTATTATATTTTGAAAATGGTTATGCTATATTTAATGATTAACTAAAACATTTATTATTAATTGTAATACATTTAAAATGTATCTGAAAATTTTTTGTCTGATAGGTTTTAAATTTGTTAGACTTATGTGCAAAGAGTTTTAGTTATTAAAATACGTAAATATTGTCACGATTAAATGAAACAATTTTTCATGAAAATCATAAAGAAATAATAAGTGTCAATTTCCATGTTTTATATTCGAGTTTTAAAAAGTAAAATGTTCAAATTTACTTAAAAGTTTGAAATATATGTTCTTTTAAAGTGAAAATTATTCCGTGCATGTGAAGTAGTTTTATAGAAAACAAGTAATATAATTTTTTTTAAAAAGTCAGTTCCTACTTTTTAATCATAAATATATAATATAAACCCATGCAGCACTAATTTCCCACGTTATCTTTATTGAACATTATTTTATAATCATCTTTGCGGTATTTTATTTCTGTGGCATCACTAATTTGAGATAAATCTTTCATTTCATTTATGAAAACAATGGGAGGAATTTTTTTCTCCCATTTAAAACTAAAATTAATTAATTTAATTTAATTAATGAATTAATATTTGAAAAAACTATATTAACATAAAGTGCCATCCGCTACAAGTTTCAAAAAATGTACTTGAACTTGAGTGGATGAATAGAAAATATTTTATTAACGATTGAAAATTTGAACAACATATATATATAGAGAGAGTGTGAGCTAATAGTAGGAATTTAAAAATATTGTAAATTTCTATGAGATCTACAATTCTGCCGCGATCAAAATGGTTGATAAAAATCAAAAGTATAATAAATACCTGGTAAAATACAGTGATCGAAAATATAATTCAATCTTCGGTGATATTTAGTTTGGCCGTGTACATATTTTTTTTCAACTAGACAAGGAAAAGGCATTGCAGATATAATTTTTCTTTTGTCAAATTTACAATTCATACTTTTTAAAGAATGGATATTTTCTGTCGCATCAAACATAACTAAAAATACGTCTTACATAAGTGTTTGTAAAGTATTTTCGGGAATATCGTATATAACACATTCGTAAAAGGTATGTAAAGGAGAATTAATCTTCAAAGGCATGTTTTTTTTTAACATGTCATTATTTAAATGACATTCCAAAAATAGGAGTGGAAAATACAATATAGATAGTTTTGTTCTAAATTAAGTAATTAGTGCTAGTTAAAATTTTTTTAATCGGAATGCAAAAGTTGTATATAAATTTTTAATGTGTTTATATATATATATATATATATATATATATATATATAAACATGTTTGCATATATAAACATCATATTTATTATTTTTAAATGAATTACTGTTTTGGAATAATAATTATTTTATTAAAACCAAATGTACATTACTTAAAAACACTTAAAATTAAAATTATATATTTTTTCATGTAGCTTTTACCACAATAATTTACAAGTGATTGTTAGTTAAAAAAATATCGTAAAATTTCCGATCGTTGGGAATTAAAACCTTACATTTTCGCTAATCGAGTTGAGATAGTACACTACAACAAACATTTTATATACAGAAATTCATTTGTTCAATAAAAAATACAACATGTTTTACTAAAAGCCGAACCCGGAAGTTTCTTTACAAATTTAACAAAAACGAAGATATTTTAACAATTTGTGCAGTGTAAGGATATATTTTTCTATGTACAGGTTGTTTTAAAATCGAGACAAACATGAAGCGATAATACACTACAACACATATTTTATATACAGAAATTCAAAGTTTAAATTCATCATTTCAATAAAAAATACAAGTTGTTTTATTAAAAGCCGAACCCGGAAGTCTTTGTACAACTTTAACAAAAACGAAAATATTTTTAAAACAATTACAAGACATACTTTGAGTTTTGGGAAGTATAAAGACATAGTAGTGAAATGCCTCGATATTTGTTTACAAACACTGCTGAATTAGTAGATGTTTAAGTTTTAGAAATATAGTGACATTACAGACAAAGCCACTGATCCACTTGCAGTGCAGATCTTTCAGAGTTGAGCAACCATCAAACAATCTGTTAAAAGTTCTTCTAAAGTATTCTCGGTTACACTAAAATAGCGAAATACACTAACATTTCAATTTAAATGAATTACAATGAATTTAATGAACAAATGAATTTAAATGAATTAATTTTAAATGAATTTGCATTTATATATGCAAGTTTAAACATCAATATAATAGTAAAATTGTGATTTAAAATTTTTTGTTTCAGTCATTTAAACATTAAATAAAAAAGAAAGATACTTCATACTGAAAAACTTAACAAATTATGTAGAATACATTTACATAAAAAATAATTCTTCTTTAAAACATTAAATCGCACATAAGCATTATTTTCATTCTGTTTTCAAAATGATTGAAAATCCAAATCAGAATCTTAAATGCAATTTTTCTATCTTAAAGAAAATGGATAGATAAGCATTGATTTTTGCCCTCCTCTTCCCCCCAATAGCGACCATTTTTCAATGCTTTTTGATAATTTTACAATAATTTATGATGTATATTTAATGCCTACCTTAGTGATTTTTGTTTCCAGATTGCTTAAATATAGTATTCAATTCAAGATCAGAAACACATACTGAAAAAAAAAAAAAAAAAAAAAAAAAATCGGTCTAGTACGAGTATAATCCGCGCTCAAAGGGTTACGCACATTAAATTTATTAATTGCTATTTATCTATATATATAAAAGCCGTTCTTGTCTATCTATATATATAAAGCCGTTCTTGGTATGTATGTATCTATGTATGTATGTTCCTTATACAAATCTACAGTTTTTGTCCGATTTGAACGAAACTTGATGTATATATCTATCTATCTATATATATATATAAAAGCCGTTCTTGGTATGTATGTATGTTCCTTATACAAATCTACAGTTTTTGACAGATTTGAACGAAACTTGATGTACATATACTTTAGAACACGAGTAAAATTACTGTCAACTTTAAAAATTTCTCAGACCATTCTTTACCACTTTTTTCAAACATTTCCCATAGTTTATCATTACAGAAATCTATTTTTTTTTCCTCAATTTCTAATTCAATTTTTTCCCGTTGCCATTCAAAGGTTCTGCGTATGGGTAATATTTTTATAAACCAATTTCAGATTAATCTATATATATAAAAGCCGTTCTTGGTATGTATGTATGTTCCTTATACAAATCTACAGTTTTTGACAGATTTGAACGAAACTTGATGTACATATACTTTAGAACACGAGTAAAATTACTGTCAACTTTAAAAATTTCTCAGACCATTCTTTACCACTTTTTTCAAACATTTCCCATAGTTTATCATTACAGAAATCTATTTTTTTTCCTCAATTTCTAATTCAATTTTTTCCCGTTGCCATTCAAAGGTTCTGCGTATGGGTAATATTTTTATAAACCAATTTCAGATTAACTCGCTATAATTTGAAATCTGAAAGTGACGTCAATTTCGTCAGTTGTGATTTTTTTCGCATATTACAAAGATTACTATAAATGCTTTAAACGACATGGTACATATATTTAAATGTGTTTGGAGAAAAATAAATAACTTACCTCCTAATTTTACAAAGGCAAATTGGTTAATATTAAAGTGAAATTTCTAAGAAATAAAAACACATTTTTTGCGCATTCAAACTTCATGATTCAATTTATTCAACATAATCAAAAATCGTCTGTCAAATATTGACATTTAGCAATCATTACATCGTAACTTTTTTCTGTTTGAGCCTCAACCAAGGAGGCATATTTAAATTCCTTGGATGTAGGTGGACACTGGACAGTAGATGTCCTATTAATAAAAATTAAATTTAAAGAAAATACGGTATTTTCCATTATTTTTTCTTTACAAATGGGTGTTAACACAAATGGGATTAAAAGTAAAATAGTTTATCGGGGAAAAAAATTTTAAATGCATTTTTTTAAATATAAAACATTTATTTTAATTTAAAAAAAAATACTATATTTTTATACGTTCGACAACGTGGTGACATTTTCATTTCACCAGCTTCGAAATTATTATCCAATTCTTAAGAGAACACTATATTTTTGAAAAATAATGTTTTGCATCAAAAATCACATAATTTCAAAACGCAATTTTAGCAAATTCAGTTTAAATTACATTGTGATTATAATTTCTTAGTTAAATTTAGTATTTAATAATATTAATTTTTTTAATTTTTTGGTGAGTACAACAATATTGAATAACTTTAAGCGCTTTTATGTTTTAAATAGATAATGTGCAATGTAACGTCACGCACTCAAGTAAAGGCGTATTTCTCAACTAATTTTAGGCGAAAAGAACAATTCTTGCAGATTTAGTAATTAATTATGTATTATTTCCTATACATAATATAATGTATTCAAAATACTTGAATATTGCGGGAAATTTAACGAAACTTTAAGCTATTTAGCTCAACGTTTTGCCTACGTTAAGTTGAGTAAACACGCAACAAACCATTTTGCTTTTCAGAGGTTCAGAGGAAAATCTACCGCGGTGAAAGTGTCGTCATATTTTAAATCATGTGCCGGTTTTCATTCACAAAATATTAGTATTTTATAGCAATTACACAAAGAAGCGTAATTTCCATGTATTGGTCGCCAAAGTATAAGTTTAACATCCTTTTACCGTACAATTTTCCAGAATATTAAATTACTTTAAAATTACTTTAAAATCCATAAGACCTAATACATAAAATCCGAAATATAAATTGAGATACGCTTTTCAAACGAATAACATTGAGAGTACATTTATTTTATTCGACCGCATAAAAATTGAATGTGCTATGTTTAGAAATAAATGTCTTTACTTTATAAAGATCAAACAAGTTAATCTTTCGTAATTGGATTGGACACAGATTTAAAAATATACATGCTTTAAAATTACTTTAAAATCCATAAAACATCAGTAAATTGAGATAAACTTTTCAAACTAGATTTGAAAGTGCATTTTTTTTTCGAATTGATAGTTTAAAAAATGAAATTATGCGATATTTAGTAGTTACAAATATGCAGTTCAAGCAAAATTTAATCGTTATTTCGGTGCTACCGTCCATATGATGGCGACATTATTCACGAATATGTTTTTGTTTTATAATATAGATAGATGGCATATGAAAGCGAATTTCGCAGAATGTTTCGACATTTGGTAATTTTTTTTTCAATGTCAGGAAAATCGTATATTGTTATATTGTATGCGCAAAAAAAAAAAAACATGCATTCTCATTTATAAAGTTGAGAAATTTTACTATGGTTGAGTTAAAGTAACGCTCTTTTTTGTCTTTTTTATCGATTTATGGTTGAGTATGCACAAATCATATTGTCGTCATTGTTATTGTCGTATTATTGTATTTTAATTTATGTTAACCCGGGCAAAGTCGGGTGGTTCTGCTAGTCTATATATATAAAAGCCGTTCTTGGTATGTATGTATGTTCCTTATACAAATCTACAGTTTTTGACAGATTTGAACGAAACTTGATGTACATATACTTTAGAACACGAGTAAAATTACTGTCAACTTTAAAAATTTCTCAGACCATTCTTTACCACTTTTTTCAAACATTTCCCATAGTTTATCATTACAGAAATCTATTTTTTTTTCCTCAATTTCTAATTCAATTTTTTCCCGTTGCCATTCAAAGGTTCTGCGTATGGGTAATATTTTTATAAACCAATTTCAGATTAACTCGCTATAATTTGAAATCCGAAACTGACGTCAATTTTGGCAGATGTGATTTTTGTCGCGTATTACAAAGTTTACTGTAAGTGCTTTAAACGACATTGTACGTATATTTAAATGTGTTTGGAGAAAAATAAATAACTTAGCTCCTAATTTTACAAAAGCAAATTGTTTCCAGTGGTTTGTTAATATTAAAGTAAATGTTCTAAGAAATAAAAACTTATTTTTGCGCATTCAAACTTCATGATTCAATTTATTCTACATAATCAAAAATCGTCTGTCAAATATTGACATTTAGCAATCATTACGTCGTAAATTTTTTCATCTTGAACCTCAACCAAGGAGGTATATTTAAATTCCTTGGTTGCAGATGGATAGTAGATGCCCTATTAATAAAAATTGGATTTAAAGAAAACAATACAGTATTTTCCATTATTTTTTCTTTAAAAATGGGTGTTAAAACAAATGGGATTAAAAGTAAAATGGTTTATCGGGGGAAAAAATAAATGCATTTTTTTAAATGTCAAACATTTATTTTAATTAAAAAAATTAATATAGTTTTCATAAGTTCGACAACGTGGCGAGTTTTTCATTTCACCAGCTTCGAAATTATTATCCAATTCTTAAAAGAACACTATATTTTTGAAAAATAATGTTTTGCATCAAAAATCACATAATTTCAAAACGCAATTTTAGCAAATTCCGTTTAAATTGTACCGGGTGTCCCAAAAATGACTGATGGATTTTAAAATTCAATAACTAGCAAACGGTGACAGATATTTAAAAAATTCTTGCAGGAGGGTTATGTATGATGCCGGGAGTTTTTTTACTGTGATTCTTGATTTTAGTTCGAATTTTAAACAATAGATGGCGCTGACAGCGGTTGGCGCTCATTCGAGGCCGAAACTGACGTCACTCAGCATTGATGAGAAGAAAGGAGATTAAGGCTATGGAGTGGGTCTCATTCGCCTGTACAATCTTGCTCTTAGGCCCCGATTCTGAACTCATTCGATATGATTTCAATGGAATACGTTGTTGCCATGGAAACAACAAATTCTTCCATAGTGGAATACAACGTTCAGATCAGGGCATGAATTTAACAGCAGTATTCGAGTTGCAGACGATTTTACATTTATGAGTATTTATGGGAATTTTATCTAACCAATATGAAAATTTAGTTTCGCGAAATGACGGCAATGCAGGTATGTGAGAGCTGCACAGAAATCGAATCCGTCACATTTTCATTCGTTATTTTGCTAAGAAATCTGCTAGTGAGTACTTTTAAAAGAGTGTACACTATTTATTGAAAATGGTTTATTTCACCTAGTAGTTTTAAGATACGATGAATAAAATATTCTTTAAATCAGGCCATAAAAAGTAATTTAATCCGGGAAAATAAAACTTCATAAATGTAAAATCGCCTGCAACTCGAATACTGCTTGTTAAATTCATGCCCTGATCTGAACGCTGTATTCCACAATCGAAGACTTTGTTGTTTCCATGGCAACAACGCATTCCATTGAAATCATATCGAATGAGTTCAGAATCGGGGCCTAAGAGCAAGATTGTACAGGCGAATGAGACCCACTCCATAGCCTTAATCTTCTTTCTTCGCATCAATTCTGAGTGACGTCAGTTTCGGCATCGAATGAGCGCCAACCGCTGTCAGCGCCATCTATTGTTTTAAATTCGAACTAAAATCAAGAATCACAGTAAAAAAACTCCCGACATCATACATAATCCTCCTGCAAGAATTTTTTTAATATCTGTCACCGTTTGCTAGTTATTGAATTTTAAAATCCATCAGTCATTTTTGGGACACCCGGTACATTGTAAATATAATTTCGGAGTTAAATTTAGTATTTAATAATATTGTTTAATTTTTTTTTATGAGTACAGTAGTAATGGATTTCTTTAATCGCTTTCATGTTTTAAATACAAATGTGCATGTGACGTCACACACTCAAGTAAAGTCGTTTTTCTCAATTAACTGTATGCGAAACGTAACAATTCTTGCGGAGTTAGTAATTCATAATGTAATATTTCCTGCTCATAATATAATGTATTCTAACTATTTAAAAATTACAAGAAACTTGGCGAAACTTCAAGCAATTTAGCTCAACGTTTTGCCTACGTTAAGTTGACAAACATGCACATTATCTATAAATATAAATGCATATTTGTACATGATTCATGAAGTAAAAGAATTTGTTTTAACTAGACACGTATCGGTTCAGAAGAAAATCTACCCCGGTGAAAGTGTCGTCATATTTTAAATCATGTGCCGGTTTTCATTCACAAAATATTAGTATTTTATAGCAATTACACAAAGTAGCCTAATTTACACAGAATGTATTGGTCGTCAAAGTATAAGTTTAACATCCTTTTACCGTATATGTTTTCCGAATATTAAATTACTTTAAAATCCATAAAACATCAGTAAATTGAGATACGCTTTTCAAACGAATAAAATTGAGAGTTTACATTTATTTTATTCGACCGCATAAAAATTAAATGTGCTATGTTTAGAAGTAAATGTCTTCACTTTATAAAGATCAAATAAGTTAATCTTTCGTAATTGGGTTGGACACAGATTAAAAAAATATACATGCTTTAAAATCCATGAAAAATCAGTAAATTGAGATAAACTTTTAAAACTACATTCGAAAGTGCATTTTTTTTCTAATTGACAGTTTAAAAAATGAAATTATACGACATTTAGTAGTTACAAAAATGCAGTACAAGAAAAATTTAATGGTTAGGTCGTTGCTACCGTTAATATGATGTCGAGATTACTCACGGATATGTTTTTCTTTTATAACATAGATAGATGCCATATGAAAGCGAATTTCGCAAAATTTTACGACATTTGGTTGATTTTTTTTTCATTGTCAGGAAAATTGTATAATTTTCTATTGCATGCGCAAAGAAATCGCGCATTCTCATTTATAAAGCTGAGAAATTTTACTACGGTTGAGTCAAAGTAACGCTATATTTTCTAATTGTTTCTTTTATCGATTTATGGTCGAGAATTCACAAAGCTCCATCATTGTTTTTGTCGTATTATTGTATTTTAATTTATGTTAACCCGGGCAAATCCGGGTAGTTCTGCTAGTTAATTAATAAATTCCTACTAACCCTATATTTTTCATAATTTTAACAGCAGATTTTGAAATAGGAGGAGCGAGGGGGTCATATTTTTGCAGTACACTTTCGATGATATCTATAAAAATGTAATACCTAAAATTAAAACAAATATATTTTTGAGTTCGGTGTTACGAGATCCTTTGGACGATACCCTACACGATATATTTATATAATTTGTTTCAAGTAACTTACTTAATATCTCCGCTAATTACCTATAACTTTTTTTTGTAAATGATTATCAACAATCCTTGAATGATTCTGCGTCGATAAATACCTTTATCGCTCCTCAACTCCTCGGCTGACCTCCCGAAAAGTAAAGTTTGTGTGTACCGGAAAAATGCGATTTTCTCAAAAACTATAAGACTTAGGACAATCGTTATAATTTACCAGCAAGATTTAAATAAACTGCTACTACCTCTAATTTTTTCTTAATTTCAGTTTCAGTAGATTCGGAAATAGGGGGGGGGGGCATATTTTTGCAACGCATTTTCGACGATAGCTTTGTAGATATAATATTTAAAATTAAAGCAAATATATTTTTGAGTTCGGTGTTAGGAGATCTTTCATACGATGCCCCACATGATAAACATTTTTTTTTCAAGTAACTTAATTAGTCCCTCTAAATTTTTCCTAAATATATCTGTGAATTGCTAATAATCTATAAATATGTGAGTCCAATAGGCTTTATAACTCTCCCAAGTTTGAGTTTTCCACGTTCCATAGTATACGAGAAAAACGGCTGTGACAGACAGACATACACACGAATAGTCTTATAATGGTTCCATTTTTACTTTTTAAGTGTGGAACCCTAAAAAAGTTCCGGTGATTGCCAGTACAATATCCGTATTTTTACGGAATTATTTTCTCCGATTTTGTGAATATGTCAGATATTACCGAATAGATTGAAGAATATACTTCACAGATAATAGTGCTAAAAGTCTAGATAATTTAACATTTTCGCTAATGCTTTGGAATATTTTATATCTTTATACTCTAAAAAAATTCCGTATTTTAACGGATATATTTCTTTTGCAGAGTAATAAAAAAAATCTCACAGCTTTAGAGAAAATGAAAATTTAGCGTTATCTGTCAAAGATATTTTAAAATACACACTGTGTGAAACATTCACGAAATAACTTTCATCGATTTTTTTTCGTGAAAATCCTGAAACTGGACTGGTAATCAACGGAATTTTTTTTCCTATAGAGTAGCAGTGTTAGCAAATTTTAATGCATTTCAATTACAAGAATTTGAATTTTTTTCGATGTGAAGTGCTCATAATGTTAGTATGTACATAATAAAATAAAACATCTAAAAGAACTTGATGATGTTATGAGAACTTCATATCAGGGAAAAAAGGTCAAACTGATTTAACTGAAATGCATTAAAATTTGCTTACCTGATCTTCTGTAACACATTAAAACCATCTTCTAGCAAAAATCAACCGGAGAGGCATTAAATATGGACTCTAAATTATATTACAACAAATAAAAATATTTTAAAAACATAAATTGCACAAATTGTGCCTATTAGTTGCTAAAATCAGTGTAAAAATTGTTTTAAACTCATAAAAGAGCTAAAATTCTACATGTTTCGGCTTTAAACTTAAAGCCATCATTGGGGAAGAAGAACAACACAAAAAAATGCTTATAACTAGTTAACAGTGTAATGTCCAAATGGATTCAATTGTCAAATAAAAATATCTTTGAAAAAATATCATTCTTTTTATTCTATCAGAGGGCTAACAATCAATGCTTACCTACCAACTCCCTTTTTAATCAGTTGCTAATTTACCAAATTTAAACCACTTTCTTTTAAGAACACAGCAAATTCTATACCTATTTTTATTTATTCACTTATTTGTTTTGGAAAACAAGATATAAAATTCAATGGATTAAAATCTGATGACAAAGAATATAATAGAAAATGCCAGCAAGTTTACACATGAAAACGCAAACCTTAAATTATTTATTCAGCCATGGCTTTGAGAGAAAAAGAAAGGTATACTTGTTAAATTTTATGTGAATTAGATATTTGAAGAGTTCGGGTATAAAACATGGTAACTAACAATTTTGATCTTTTTTTTCATATTTTCATGTAAAATTGCTTAGCTGCATCCTGACAACCTTTTAAAAGGCATAAGGTTTATTTATTATTTAATGTGTGGTCTTTAGCAAAAGCTTAAGACCACTCGATGTTTATGACAACATTTAACGCCCCTTGCTAACCGCGATGACAATCCAAATTTCTTGCTTAAACGCCTAGATTCGATCATTCGGCTTGCATTTCTTCCTACCGCAAACAAAGCTGCCTTTATTTTCTTACAGAAACTCCCAGGTATCTGCCGTATTATAAGGTCCTCTGGAGACATTGTTGCTCTTGGTCGACCTGATCGTTCCCTTGCAGTAAATACCACATCTAAAACTAAATACGAGAGTAAGTCAAAAATTATACGCAATGTAGTAATACATTTTATTTCAATACAAATAGGAAACTAACTCTAACATCATTTTTCAATGTACTCTCCTTGCTTTTCAACGTATTTGGTCCATCGTTGCACAAGCTTCCTAATGCCCTCAGAAAATAAGGTTTTCGGCTGAGCAGCGAGCCACGCATACACCGTCTCCTTCATTTCTAAGTCCGAGGTGAATCGATGGCCCCTTAATGCTTCTTTGAGTGGACTTCATCAATAGTCACTCGTCTGTCTAATAGAACCATGTTACGTGCACGCTCAATGTTGTCATCATTTCTGGCTGTACACGGTCGTCCGACTCCTTCCTCATTCGTAACACTTGTGCGACCATTTTTGAATTTTTCAATCTGTTCGTAGACACTCCGTTGCGGCTAGACACTGTTCCCGTACTGTGCCAAAAGTCTTCGATGGATTGCGGCCCCTGATACACCTACCGACCCCAAAAACTGGATCACTGTTCATTGCTCCTCTTTGGTGCAAACCTCTAATGGAGCGGCCATGATCTATCTGCAACTAAAAGAAGACAAATATAGGAATTACGATCAAACTTTCATAGCATGACCACAACAGCATAATAATAAAATAAACGAGGACAGAGGTCAGTATGATCAATGTAAGATGAGTTATGTCAAACTTGCGGATATTTTTTGACTTACCCTCGTATAAGCAAGACTGGTGTATATAATGCTACACTGAAGCGTAGAATAGATAGAATATTTACTGGTAGGGAACGATTATGTCGACAAAGAGTAACAGCGTCTCGAGACGACCATATCATACGTCGGATAGCCATGCATTCGCCTACGGGTTTCCGTAAGCAAATCTTACGGTAGGAATAAATGTAAGCCTGATGACCATATATAGGCGTTTAAGAAAGGAATATGGATTCTCATTGCAAATAGAAAGTGGTTTTAGTTGTTATCATAAACATGGAGTGGTCTTCAACTTTTCTTAATGACTGTATGACTACCATATTATCTGGCGGATAGCTATGCATTTGCCTAGGAGTTCCTGTAAGCAATAAAGACTACAGTGCTTGCGGCAGGAATAAATGTAAGCACGATGACCATATCTAAGCGTTTAAGCAAGAAATATGGATTCTCACTGCGAATAGTAAGTAGTTTTAAATGTTTTCATAAATATGGAGTGGTCTTAAACTTTTGTTAATGATTGTATGCCGATTGTATGTCAGAATAATAAAAGATAAATTTTAGATAGGAATTTAAATAATGAAGATTCTTTGTACCTAAATCCAATAAAATTGAATCGATCAGACAAAAAATGTTGCACATAAGTTAACTCAATATTCCACCGTGACAAAACAGTTCTTTTAGAGGAAGCTATCACAACAGTTTTGTTTGTAGTTTTTTTAGAAAACTTGAATCTTAAATATCTCGAAACTTATTTTTTGTGAGCTAACCTTGTTTTACACTTAAGCTCTTCATTTTATAAAATTTCTGTGTAAGTGACAATGACGAAGATATGGAATAAAAGTACCGTAATTTGGGGTTACTTGGACAAAAAGCAAAAATAAGTGTTTTTAATCTAACTTGTATTTACCGTTTTAAAAGTATTGACATGATTCACCAATACTTTACAGGTTACAGGTAACAGCACTAACAAATAACATGGTACACCCAGGACTGATTTGAAGCATTTTTAATTCTTTCCAAGATTGTTGAAAAGTTATAATGCCTTCTGTTTGTCAGGACATCTCTCTGTGCTCTAATTGACGTAAATATACCCACCTTGGCATGTAACTGATATATTTTAGTGAAGATTACTATGGCATGTTTGGTACTGAAAATGAAGTGTTTGGCATTCATAGTTCCTTTACAGCGACACTCAAAATAAATTTCATTACATTATGATCTATGGGAAAAATAATTTGAAGTGCATTTTAATGATATTGCACTGGTTTAAAGATATTGAAATTAATAAACGTCACTGAAATGCACTACAAGATGCTTTCTGTAGAAAATGGTATGCATAGCATTTATCGTTCACTTACAGGGATACACAAAAGAATACGGTTACAACACTGTCTATTAGCAAAGTCGGAATTTAGAAAAAATCATTCAGTTGTAACTGTGGAATATCAAAGTTTAGTTAACATGCAAAAGTTGAGAGATTTTCTTTGCAGTAAATGTGAATAAAATTTCTGAAAATAATGAAATGTTTACAGTAAAATTCTCTTATATTTTCTCAATAAAATATTGCCAAGATATCTGAATATCTAAAATTAACTATCATTTTTTTTTATTAGTTAGCATATTACAAATTTACCAATTTTATAATATAACATTCATTTATATAGTGTCTATTAAGACTAAAGTAAACTTTTCACTCATATTTTTTTTTTACTAAACATTATTGTCTACGAATTAAAATCTAATAACAAAGTATACGTTAAAAAAAATCAACAAGTATTAACATAAAATTTATAGGCTTTATTCTTTTACGTCATTATAAGAACTACTTTTTAAACATCAAATATATTTTGTCGGAGGAAAAGTAAAAAAAGGCATGCGAAAACAGTCTAATCTAGTACAACTTGAATAAAAGATATTTTACATAATATTTTACAAATAATTGTCCACTCACTTTTTCATACTACATGTAATATTGTAAGAATTAAAACCTGATGACAAAGAATACATTAGGAAAAGTAAACAATTACAGTGAAACTTCCATTTAACGAAGTCTCATCGTTACACTTAAAAACTTCGTTATGAAGAAAATTCGTTAAATAGAAATCAACTTAAATTCATGAAATTTTACCTTCAGATATGCTAAACAGGTATTGGATTCAGATGCATTTGATTCAGTTTCAATTATGAAACCGTCTTTTACAAAACATTTGTGTACGGTCGATGAAATCACGTTACATTCCCAAGGTTTCATCAGTTCTGATACACAGATTCTGAAACTAATATTTTCACTACATTGTCTTTTTTTTCTGGCTCTTTCGATAATGTATTCAAGATTTTTTATTATCCCTTAGACTAATGGCTGAAATTTAGAAGTTGTATTAGCAGGAACAAAAATAACTTTGATGTTGTTCTATTTGCATTTTAAAACACATTCTTGTGGATGTACAAAGCAATTGTCTAACAGCAATGGAAGGTCAGAATGGCAACTGTCTGTCTCTAATTGATATTTTTTGTTTCAATGCATTTGACGCCATTACGTCACTGCATCTTCTATATCATTGAATGTAAAAAGGGGATTTTAACTTCCCCCAACTGTCAGCGCTGGAGTGTCGGTGTGAGAGAGTAATTATAACAAGTGTTTTTTTTTTTAGTGTGAAAAAAAAATTGTTTTATTTAGTACCAAACAGAATGGAAATTATTTAAATGTGTACATTTTCTTACAATCTGCTGAAATAAATTCGCATATCCATCGCAACAGCAACCTCTTAGTTTGAATTCTGTACATGTACAAAAGTGGAATAAACTTCGTTATATAGAATATATTTTTCGTAATATGGAGATTAATTTACATGCTAATGGTGTTCAAAGTCAAAGTTCTGCAGAAAATTTCGTTAAGTAGAAAACTTCGCTAAATAGGGACTTCGTTAAAGGGAAGTTCTACTGTATTAGCATAAAATTTAAATCCTTTATTTTTTTACGTCATTAAAAGATCTACTTCTTAAATATCAGATATTTTTTGTCGGAGGAAAAAGTTAAATAAAGGTATGCGAAAACAGTCTACTATTCCAGTATAACTTGAAAAAAAGATATTTTAAATAATATTTAGATTATTTTATCTGTTTTAGTTATTTTTATTTAAATGCGACAATGAAGAGGATATGAAAAAAGTATAAAATTCTGTATAATTTTACATAATAAGTATACAGTTTTGAATAACAAGTATAAAATCTGTATAATTTCTGCATATATATATATATTTTTTTTACTGTGGAAATGATTTAAATGGCTTTAACTGACGAAGTCTTTTCTCTAAAATTTGCATACTTTGCATACTTATGCTTTCTAAACCTGAACTTTTTAAAAACAAAATTTAATATTGCGAAGATGATGGAAAACCAAAATCAGAAATTTTAATGTAATTATCCTACTTTAAATTTTCAGCTACATGCTAATTTAGAAATTTAAAAAAAACTTTAATAATGAAACAAATTCTCCTGTCATTTTTTAAAAATCTCGTATGATATTATAAGGATTAAAATATGAAGAAAAAGAAAATGTTAAGAAATGTTAATAAGTGTTTTCGTGAAATCTTTTCGAGAAAAAAAATATTTTTTTTATGTTACACATAGAAAAACACACCTTTGTTAGATGTCAGATGTGTAGCATTTATGATACTTTTTAGTGAAAGGGACAATACAAAAGATTATCGAAAAATGTACAAACTTGTGTATATTTCTATACAGGGTGTCCCAAAACATTGAGCTCGTCTTTTATTCCTTAAATGTGGATCATAGGCATAAATTATAAATTACTAAGTTACGTAAAAAAAGGTACAGAATTTTATGAAATCTGGTGGAATTTTTAGGGGATTAAATTTTAAAAAATACAAAATAAATTTTTTTATACGTCCTCGTACCAAAAATTTTCCAGTGAGTAAAAGTGTCCCATACACTAATAAGGTCGTGTACAAAATTTCAGCATTTTATTATAAAAAGGAACAGTAGAATACAGCATTTAAATAAAGTTGGTGAGGAGTTAATCCATAGCTATATCATCACAATTATTACTTATTTATCCAATTGTTGTTTTCTTTCGTAATTTGTGTACGACATTCTGAAACGTGATCATCCGACATGATCTTTCTCTTTTGCCAATCGTATCTAGGCATCGAAAAGTGGTTAAAGTCAGCATTTATTTATTTTCATATGTCTGCGAATTTAACGATAAAATGCTGAAATTTTGCACATGACCTTATTAGTGTATGGAGCACATTTTATTCATTGTAAAATGTTTTGTATGGGGGCCATATATAAATTTAAATTTTGTATTTTTTCAATTTTAATCCCTTGAAATTTTCAATTAATTTCATAACATTCTGTACCTTTTTATACGTAACTTTGTAATATATAATACATGTCCATAATCAATATTTACGGAATAAAAGCCGACATCAACGTTTTTGGGACACCCTGTATATTCATAATGTACTCGTACATAAAATTTTCCTTTTTAAAGCATGAAATTGTTTGATTAAAATGCATTTTTCAAGCACATCACTTTATATTTTTTACGGTATCAAAATTTTCTTCTCAGAACTTTTAAAGAATTTATAATTTTCAATTAAATTCTTTGAACCAGATTTTAAGAATAAAACATTTTAATTTCAAAGAAAGTTCATTCAAACACACAGCAAAGTTCCATTCAATTTTTTTTTTTCAAAACTTATATCACATCCAAGAATTGAGGTGTCTGAGGTTAAAAATATTTCAGAAAATGCAAACAACTATTTACGTGGAAGCATAAATCTTAAATTCCTTATTAAATTATGACACTGGAAAAAAACTTGTTGTTAAATGTCAGATTCTTTAGATATCTAATACACTTTTTTTTTTCAAACGTAACAATGAAGAAGATATGGGAAGAAGAATACACTTTTGTATGACTTAACAATAGGTATTTTGCATAATCTTTGGATTAGTTTGTTTGTTTTAACGATTTTTTAAAATATTGTTCAGAATATTTTATTTATGTTTTCAAGTAAATGAAGCCGAAAGGTATGAAAACTTAGAAAATAAAAATAGATGCTATTTAGAGTATGAGAGAGAAAATGTATCAATAAAGTTTTAAAATAATTTATGTAGTGTTAATTCTATAACTTTAATTGATATTTTAAAGTTGAAACTTTAATGTTAGAGTAAACTAGTCGTTGGGGGCCACCGTAATACTTACCCATCATGGATATGCATAATGTAAAATATTAAAATAAAAATGTGTAAACTACTTATAAAATGCATTGCAATTCAAATAAAATCGTGGCTTGATGACGTCACAAACTTTAAAGGCTCGATTACTGAATTGCTTGAAAGAGGTTTTTCCTTATAACTCCAAAAATAATAATCCTATTAACTAGCGGTTCATTGCATCTGATTAAGCGTCAAATTTCCAATTAAAATATATCTTTGAAGTGAAATTTGGATGAAATACAGGGTCATGAAAAATCGAAGAGTGTGGAAAATAGGATTCCAAATATCTCGGCAACTAATTATCCGATCGACTTCATGCTTTATGCAAAATTTATGTTTTTTTATTGTCTTTTATTTTCATTTCTTAAAATAAACAATTTCGAAAATTTTTATATACCTTTCATCAGAACGAATATTTCGAGAGTCCGAAAAAAATTGTTCCGGTTAATCGAGGTTATTGAAATGAAATAGGCTTCTTCCCATTATTACATACTAAGTACATACCAAATTGCAAGTCTCTATCTCAATTTTTTCGGGAGATAGAGCGTTTACAGACACACACACAGACGGCAAATTTTTTTTTTCTAAAAATATGTTTTTCGGAATCTCCAGTGTCTAAAACGTGTAAATCCGTCAAAAAAAATTTTTCGATTTTCAAAACGATTACAAGACTTACCCTATACTACGTATGATGGGTAAGTAAAATGATTAAAATAGAGTTAATTGATGTTTTATACAAAATTTCCGAACTTATATTTTCCTAAAACTTTACATCATGTCATAAAAACTAATAATATGTAGCTGAAAATACATAATTGCAAAAATTGCAAAATATATTATAAAAATAATATTTGTGTGATATGGTATTATGTATATTTTATTCCTTAGAAAATAAAATACAAAACACAAACTTATTTAGAACAGTATGAAGAAATAGTGTAAATGTCTGACTTTAAAAGAAAGTTTAAGAAATCTTTTTTTTTTCTTAAAAAAACTTTTTTCTGAAAGAATAAACAAATAAATAGCTACATAGCTATAGTATTAATACATAATATGATTCAAACATTTTTTATACTGTTTTATTACATTCTGTATGTTTAAATAATTTTCAATTTTCCTTTCAAAATTTTTATTAATTATAATTCAATTAATCATATTAATTATAATTCAATTATATTATTGATAATTCTTCATTATGTTAATTATAATTCATTTAATGAGATGAATTTATTGTAAAAGTAGTCTGTTAAACAATTTATAGGCAAATATTTGTTATTAAAGTATTTATTCAAATCGATTTTCTTATGAATTTCTAAAGACGTATTAAGTACCTTTTAAAACGAATATTTATTAACTTACAAATGCAATAATTGCCAATCACAAACTCTAAAACCCATATTTAAAACACAAAATTATAGAGCCAAATAATCTTAATTACACACACATATATTATATTATATTATATTATATTATAAATATTATAATTTTTGTAATAGAATACTAAAAAGAATCGATATATATATATATATTCCGGCCAAGTTTGAAAACAAAACTTGGCCGGAACCCCGGCGGCCAAGTTTTTTAGGATTTATACAGGTTTAAGGTTTGGGACTCTTAATGTTAAATTCATTTTCAATGGTAGATTAAATATATTTTTGGCATCAAATCAGATACAAAAAGCCATTGCTTTAATAATCATAAAAAAATGAAAAAAAGAAAAAAAAAAGAAAAAAAGAGAAAAAAAAAACGGGATTAAAAAAAGTGGCTGCACATTACTCGCATTGCATAGATAATATGGTGATAATTACTGCAGATTGTAATTTATTATCTGTTTTATACTGTTATAATTTCTGCTTGTCACTATATGGAAACTCGATTCAATTCACAAACTATGAAATTTATTCTAAAACAAATTTTAAAACGCGCATTTATTAATTATTAACAAATACAAATATTACCTTAAAATTGGAAAATTAATTTATCATTAAAAATTATTGTAAAGTATTAAATAACCATTCAATTAAATGTTTCAGATATACAAGCTTAAATATGGTTGTACGTAAAAATTAATTTTAAAGTGAGTATTTTATATATAGTAAAATGCCACAGTAAAATCGTTAAAACAATAAAAACTTAAACAATGCCAAATCAGAACTTTAAAAAAATGTCTAATTCTCTTTTAGAGTTTTCAGTAAGATTTTAATCTCAAAATTTAAAGAACAAAGCAAAGTCTCTTGGCATTTTGTTTCAAAACAGAACATTTTAACCCCTTCGCGACGAGCGTCCTTTCCGGAATTTTTAATCTTTTACCACCGGTTTTTTAAAACAGAAATTTTCGCCTTATTGAATCGCAGAAATGCTACCATTAAATAAGGCAAATCTTACACTAAAAAATAACTGGTGGGAATAATCGAGGATTCTGAGCATCTTATCCGTCACGTATACGTGTCGCTCCTCCCCAAGGGGTTAGAGGAAGGATTAAAAGCGTTGACAAATAGTGTAATTTAGAAATTGTCGACAGGTGTTTACTTGAAAACATAAACCTTACAGCTCTTTTTATGCAACTGCATTTAAAAAAAAAAAAAAAAAAAAAAAAAAAAAGAGAGAGAGAGAGATTTCTGGAAAGAAGCCGCGCTGAAATGCAGATATTTTTTCGTGAAAGTGACAGTGCAGAAGAACAGCATGCTTTTTAGGTGCGTTCGTAATTATATAAATACGTAGCACCTATTGTCGTCGTCTGGTCCGTCCGTCCGTCTGTCTGTCCGTCCGTCCGTCTGTCTGTCCGTCCGTCCGTCCGTCCGCATATAACAACGCAAAAACTACCCAACCGAATGGTTTAAAATTTAAGATATATTATCTTTGCAGAATTTTGTCGAGACATTTCAAATTTTTTTAAAATCGAATCAAAACTTTAGAAAATATTAATAAAAACATTTATTAAGAAATGTGATTTTTTTTTTAAATCGCTGCTTTCTTTTTATAGGAGCTTTCGAAGTTTAATCGTCAAGCGACCGAGATACTTATTTTATGGCAGAAATTAATCTGCAGACGATATAATTCATTTCACAGAATTAAAAATCATGAAGATCTGAATGTTTATATAACTAGCTATAGTACGAACGCACCTCGTTTGTAGCGTTTGACGTACAATTTCCATCTTGTTATTATTGAAGTATATTTCTAGAACATTGTAAAACAGGGTATTAAATATAATTTAGAAAAAACTGAAAAAAAAAAACTATTAATTTTATAATAAAAAACTGTTTATTTTACGTAAAATTCTGTATTTTATGGGGAAAAAACCCATTTTTTTTAAGTCTTATACTGTAAAAAAGAATTATCTTTTACGGAAAATTCTGCATTTTCTAGGAATTAGCTCCTATAACAGTTTGTATTTAATTTTACAGGAAATGCGTTAATGAAAGTATTAATGATACAGATTTATTAATATAGATAATAATTAAAAGAGTATTGATTAATGGTTTTATTTAGGAAATGTTTAATATTATTATACTGTAAAATTTCCCCGAATGAAAACTTCGCAATACATCAGTAGAAAAAAAAAACAGTGTTTTTAAATTTAAAATTGAGAGAAACTGAATTCATCAAAATTATTTCGCATTTATATAGCAACCCGTTGTACTATTAATATTTTATTATTATTATTATTATTTTTTTTTTACAAATAATGACGTTTTAAAATGTAGAATATATTATTTTCTTGCAACAAACAAACGATTTTAGGTATTTTAAAAATGGATAATTTGTTTTATTCATTCAAATAAGTACTTAAAAAATAAAAATATAAACTTTAAATATAATGTTTCTATGGATTAGGAATTCTTTTAACAAAACTCTAAAAAACCTGCAAGTACTTTGAACTTAATCCAGTTAATTTTGATGTATAGCTACTTTATGTCGAGAGTAACACATACTTTTATACTTTAATAGATTTTTTTTATAAAGATGCCTAAGACTTGCTTGTTGTATTTCTCTTCAATAAAGCAATGTTGAAGTAATGTGTAATTGGATCTGGCACTCGATTTTCGTTTCGCCTACATCTTTTGATACGATTTGTTTTATTACTTTCTTCTATCTTTACAATAAGAAAGTATTGGATTCATGAAAATTTTCGACTTCCGGTTTTGGACGTATTTATACGTTTTAGAAGGTCCTGAACACGCTTGGACTGTTTTTAGAAAATGTCTGTCTGTGACTGACTGTCTGTCTGCCCGCCTGTCTGTCTGTGACAAAAATTTTGAGGGCGCTCTATCTCAAGAACTAATGCATGAAATTTAATAAAACTTTATATTCAGGTAGTCCCTGATATAAATTGGTGCTGATTAGTTTTTGGTGAAAATCGCCAAACAGGTGGCGCTGCTATTCTGTATTTTTTGCGATTTCCGCAATAGCTCTATCTCAAGAACTAATGCACTTATTTTCATCAAACTTTAGATTCAGTTACACCTTGACATACATAGACGTTGATTACGTTTTGGTGTAGATATCCCAAAAGGTGGTGCGGCAATACCACTTTTTTCATTATTTTTACGATAGCTATATTTCAAGAACTAATCCACGGAATTTCATCAAACTTCAGATTCTGTTAGACCTTGACATAAATAGATGCTGCTTACGTTTTGGTGTAAATAGCTCAGCAGGTGGTGCTGCTATGCTACTTTTTCATTATTATCACGATAACTATACCTCAAGAACTAATGCACGGATTTTCATCAAACTTCAGATTCAGTCAGACGTTGTCACAAGTTGTTGTTGATTAGGTTTTGGTCTAAATATCCCAACAGGTGGTGCTGCTATGCTGCATTTTTCGCATTGTATTTTTTACTATATAATATTATAAAGTTCAGTCCTTGGCTATTAGCTAAGGCAAATAGGATCAGGTTTAAGACTACACATAATTTTTAACCGACTCAAAAAAGGAGGAGGTTATCAATTCGACGCGTATGTATTTTTTTTTTAAATGTATGTTCACCGATTACTGCGGAACTATGCGTCCTATTTATGTAATTTTTTTTTAATTCGAAAGAGAATGCTCTCGAATTGGTCCCATTTAAATTTTATGAAAATTGGTTCAGTACTTTTTCAGAAATTCAACAAAAACAAAAACAAAAATTAACATTTAAAAAATATTGAATTTACTTTTGAATCTTTTAAAAGTTCCATTGTTGCAGTTTCACAGCAGTTTGGCATATTTTGACGCGCGTTCATTGGCGCATAATTAAAAACATTGTTGTTTCAACTCCCATACAAATGTACGAGTTGCAGAAAATATTTGGCGGTTGGTTTACCATTTGTGGCGCACTAGTTGGAAAATGCCTTTCAAATATTCAAATATCTATATCTATATTATATTATACAATATTACGGCAGTGGTGGAAAAGATGAGCAGCAATGAGCCGATTGCAACCACTAAATTTTAATAGTATTCTTTGCCTTATATAATGTGCATCCTAAATCGTTTTTAAAACATTCATTTTTTATGCTTTTGCAGCATAAATATTTTCAATTAAAAAAACAAAAGTGTGTGTATTTTTTCTGTGTGTATTCTTTTTGAATTTATGATCAACATACATAGAACATTTGTGCCCACGACAGGTAATTTTTAATTACTAGTTTGATTTCTTATTGGATTTTCTAAAATATAAAAAGAAAAATATTTAAAATGTTGTCTTTATATTTTACAGTATGACTTGTGTTTTTACTTTAATCTTTAACCCTTTGAGGGGCGGTGGTATATATTATATACCACCTAATTTTAATCCGATTCAAACCAGAAACTTTTAATTAAATTTTACTTTTTTAACTTTGACGAGAAAAAGTTGAAAAATTGCTTATTCTTATTGTGAACTAAATTCTTTCCTAAATTCCGGTGGGAATTCAACGTTACAGAAGCACAAGTGCTTGCCCCTGAAAGGGTTAAACCAGAGTTGAAATTGTTTTGAAATTTTCTCAGTGTACAACTAAGCTGGTCTAAGATCAAGATTGTCAGTGCAAGTACGGACCGGCTGATCCAGGCGGTTTGTGCGAGTGTTGTGCAAGAATGAGTTCCTACCCCACCCCCTCATTTTCTCTACGTTAATTTTTTTTTTCAATCTGCCAATTCAACTAAGTTAAATAGAAACCATCAATCGGCAGGCAAAGAAAACTCTAGTACGCCACTAAAGAGCACTGCAGCGATGTCGACAAAGGTCTTGTCACGTGGATCACAGCTATCCTGTGATCAGGCAAGCATCGCTACGTGGCCAGATACTAACTTATCAAACTAGACACTCATGCTCGGCAGGTGGGGGCCTGTTCAGCGGTATATATATATAAGCTGGTTTAAAACCAAAAATGTAACGTTAAAGAGACAAAAAATGTAACGTTAACTTAGAAGTGACTTTTAAAATCTTCTTCCCCTCAACCTATTTTCCACCTAAAAATTTTTAAAAGAGTGAAAAAAATATAGGATAGATAGACTAATGTCAGCTGAGACTATTGAATGCGCTAAAATATCCAGTGTCATGATTTTTTTTTTCGAATGATCAAAGGCAGTGAAACCACACACTCACAGTGAAGTTTCATCCAGTGAGGCTTCAATAGGTTGTAATGGAACACCACGTCTCTGCTTTTTAACAAATTCAAACGTAGTTGAAAACTATTAAGGAATTCGGTTTGTCTTACATTGCAGTAACTCGCGTAAATACTCTAGGATTGACACGCAATTTTTATATGTTAATGAGGTTCACTATAGAATGCTGGCTTTTGAAAATAAAGTACGTAGATGTTTATTGTTCGTTTACAGGGATACACAAAATAATTCCGCTACATTATGGTCTAGGAGGAAAATCCTTTACGATGCATTTTATTTAAATTTATGTATTTAAATTTAGTTTATTTATATTGCTTATCTCATTTCATTGCATGAGAAAATGAAATCTTTTAATAATATTCTGTTAGTGTTGGAAAGTATTTCATAATCCATGCTTGATGTATTATTTTCTGTTCCTTCTGGATATTCTAGACGAAATCTGCAGCACATTCTGCTAAAGTTTCTTAAAGTAGAAGTTGTCGACAACAGTGTTTATCTTCACATATATTAATATCTATTGTTCAGTACCCCTGCCCTCTGTCACGTTTACTGGCGGGATTTTGTATTTTTTTTTTCTAAACCTCAATAAAGAGAACCGAAAACTAAACTTAAAAGCTGTTTTGCTATTTTTTTTAACAGTAGTAAATTATATAGCTTATAAACCTTACTGGAAAATTTGGAAACTTTTCCTAGGACTTTTTGAAAATCATGGATGCACTTTATAGAAACTACCCATTTTACGGAGAAATTGAACTTTTATTAAAGTATATATTCTTATAAAAAGCTTTTCAAATAACTGCTTATAAGATTTAATTTATTTGTTGAAAGAGAACTAAAGATTGTTTTAAGAGAAGGCTGCGTGAGTGCTGTGAAAAAGAAACACTTCTTTTTATTATAGGGCGGAATAAAGCTCGCCTTATTCAATTTCAAAATTTACAGGAATAGATAAGGAATTCCCCTCCCCCTTTATATAAATAATTATTTCATAAAAAACTACGATATATCTGCAAATTAGGATATTTAATAAAAATGCAAAATATTTTAAATTAATTAATATACTTTTTCCGGAGTTTTATGTGCTCACAGTTTGTACTAATAAATCGGATGATATTAAGTATAAATAAAGAAAAGTGCCCAGTAAGACTGGGGTCATTGAGTTCACAGGCTATTCAAACTAATTGTATATTATACCTTATTTCAAAAACTAATTCCCCTTGAAAAATAAGGAAATCGACAATAAATTAAGGTGACGAATTAGCCCCCCCCCGTTCCTACCGTTTATACTTAACCAACGAAGCCCTAAAGCTAATCAGGGAAGCCCCTTATCACAATGAACCTATATACAAAATTTGAAGCAAATCGGATAATTCTGCATGAAAAACCCATTTATCTAAATTAAGAGGGGGATAACCCCCCCTCCCCGCTCCCCCTCTTTATACTTAACCAATGAACTCCCAAAACTAATGATTTAAGTGCCTTATCAGAATGGACCTATACACAAAATTTAAAGAAAATCGGATATTTCTATCAAGAGTTATCGCGTTACGTACATACATACGTACGTACAGTCGTGGAAAAAAAACTGCACACCCCCCACTAACTCTGCAACAAATTGTAGTAGAAGGAAGTGACTGGTACCAAACGATTGGAAATAAAGTCTACTTTTAAATTATGTATCTAAAATTTGCCTAAGGGGCCATCTACATATTAAAACAAGCCTAAAATTTATTTTTTTCAATGGCAACACCCACTTTTGACAGGATATTTTAAATCTTCGGTTCAAACTATGCATAGATACAAAATTTTAAGTCATTTGGATGATAAGTTTTCGAGTTATAAACATTCAAATTTTAGAGCCTCTAATGTTAAATTACATTTTCATATTTTTATTAATATCTCCTGAGATTATAATTCTAATGTGTTAATTTTTTTTTTGGTTATAATACTAAAAAGCCCAAACATAAATATGTCAAATTTGTAATTTTTATAATTTTATAATATGAATTATGAATTAGGAAATTAATATTCGAAAAAATTATGAATTGCAACCTACAATTTTTTTGATGGATTTATATTTATTATGTCCTGCTTTATGTGTATTCAAAATTTTAAATTTTTCTACCAAGTAGTTTTCAAATTACGCTTAAAAAACGGCAAGATGCTGCTTTAAGGGGCCGTCTATGATGTGCATTAAAGCATAGTTTGAACAGGGATGGGAGCGCTCCGTCTCGAAATCCCGATTGACACCATTAAATTTTAATAGTATTTGTTACCTTATTCAAGAACAAAATTTCTGAAATTCTTTACGTTGGAGAATACTATTAAAATTTAGTGGTAAGAATCGATATTTGGGTCGGAGCGCGCTCATCCCTGTTTGAGAAAATATTATACTCATAGGCTGGGATTAAAACAAGATTTTCTCAAATCTTGTTAAATTGTTTGCAATATTACACTAAATGGTTGTTAGATAAAGTATTAACGCGAAAGTATTTGTTACTTAAAAATGCTAATTTAAACTTTTATTAACTTTTGTATATCAATCAAAAATTGTAATCTTTACAAATATGTATGGATGTTCAGTTTTTATTCCATTAATAACGAACTTAAAATAATTAAACTTTTTTTTCTATAACTTTCGTATTTAGATCTATTCGATTAAACAGGCTAATTGAAAAAAAAAATACAAGTTATTTTTATGGTTTTCTGATAGGCAACATTATTTCCCAATCGCTAGCAGTGTGCAAAAAAATCTAATAATAATAATAATAATAATAATAAATGGCAAACGGTAAGTTTTCTTGCCAAGAGGCATTAATGAGTTCATTGTAAAATTTCAAATGAACTACCAGAATATGTTTAATCATAGAATTATTAACGCTATTCCGAAGGAGAATAACGAATGTAAAGTTATTCAGATATCTTTATAACATAGATTTAGTTTTAGGTCTTCAAATAAATCGGAATATAAATCCTGTGACACCCCCCCCCCCCCCTCGTTACTCAAAAAAAAAAGCAATGTCTGGATTTATTTTCAGACTAAAAAAACAATTTATCTGCGTTTTTTTTTTTTTTTTTTTTTTTTTTTTTTTTTTAACTTTGATTCCTTACGCTGCTTTATACTATTTTTTTAAATTCTACATTTTGTATTTGTCACTATTATTCACGTTTCTGACAATAAACTAAAAAAAAGGCGAGTTAAATAGATGCAAAATCTGAAAAACAGCATTATAAAAGCACCTGTAAAATTCCAATAACATTTACATATTCTAAAACTATTTTAATTACAAATAATCTTATGGTTTTTTAACCCCTTCGTGAAGTGCGTCTATTACAGAATTTTTAATAATTTACCACCGGTTTTTTAAAACAGAAATTTTCGTCTGATTGAATCGTGGAAATGCTAAGATATAGTAAGGCAAAGCTTACAATAAAAAATAACTGGTGGGAAAAATCGAGGATTCTGAGCATCTTATGCGTCACGTATACGTGTCACTTGTCCCCAAGGGGTTAAAATCGGATAATTCAACAGTTGTAAACATTATTTTACCGCATATAACAATAACCGAAACTTATTAAGTGAGTAAAATGGTCATATCGGTAAAACATAATACATTAAAAGAAGTGACATTCTGCAGCATTTCAACAATCGAGAACCGAACTTCAATTTGGATACAGCCCCTTAAATATGATCATTATAAAGTAATTAATTTCTCAGAAACTAATCGTAGGAATTTAATGAAATTTGGTATCTAGGCATAGTTTGAACTGCAGATTTCAAATATGTTGTCAAATTTGAGTCTTGCTATTGAAAATAACAAAGTTTGGGTGTGTTTTTATATGTAGATGGCCCCCTAAGCAAATTTTATATACATCATTTAAAAGTAGACTTTATTTCCAATCGTTTGGTACCAGTCACTTCCTTTTACTATAATTTGTTGCAGAGTTAGTGGGGGGTGTCCAGTTTTTTTTTCCACGACTGTACATACAGAATCTGCAGGGACATTAGCTCTCATTCTTTGATAAAATTGTGAGCTAAAAAGTACTCACCAGATTAATGTAATTTTCATAGATATTCATAGACATTAGATTATGACATTAGATTAAGCCGATTACTCAAATATATTCTGAGGAAAATGTAAAAACAAGGAAGAAATTAAAATGTAGAAATGTGTTGATAACACGTAGGAAATAAAGATTAAAAAATAAATAAAGTTTACACTAATAATAAAAAAATGAATACAATACAAATTTATAAAACTTCAGGGTGTCCATAAATTATTGTCAGGGTTTCTTTACCACATAACTTTTGATTTAAGAACATGATGAAGAATATTGTAACATATTCGCAAAGTACAACTCAGAAAGTTTTTTTAATAACACAAACAAAGTTACATATGCGAAAAGTTGCCACTCAAATCGTTATTAGTCAAACAACGATTATAGTCAAATAATAATTAACATTAAAATTTTATCAAATTTATCAAAAATTCATTAATGAATATCGCAAACTTAGATAGATAGATATTAAAAAATTCCTTAATAACTTTTTGATAAATTTGATAAAAATGTAATATTAGTTATTATTTGCTTATAATCGTTATTTGATTGAAAACATTTTGAGTTTATGTATTCATATATTATTCGCTATGATCTTAAATCAAATGTTATGAGGTAGGAAAAGCCCTACAACAATTTATGGACACCTTGTATATGTACAAAAAATACAATTATAAAATGTAAAATTCATTAATGATTGTATATAAAATAGAATATAAAATTTATTAATAGTGGTATACAAAATAGAGTACAAAATTTATTAATCGAAATAACTTTCCAGATATTTAAGCAAAATGTATCATATTTCAATCATTCTAATATAATTTCTTGATTCGCTAAAAATATGACCTTTAAAAATTAAAATACAGTGAAAATTCTCCAGAAACTGTTTTCATCAAGCTCTAAAATTCCTAGAAGTACTTTGAAGTAATCCACTTAGCCTAGCAGCGTAGCTATCTGCCTCGAAAGTAACATTTCATTTTGCTTTCAATAGATTTTTATTGAGGTAGGAGAAACATGCTTGCTGCATGTCAATTTAATAGCGATCGCTGTATTTGCCCTAAGGTATAATTGGGTCAATGCTTTTTGACGAAATGATATTTATTTTGTCGCAATTTTTCTGAATAAATAGATATATCTATAAGAAAATGAATCAAAGTAATAAAAACTTTCTTACTCAGACACTAAATATTAAAAGAAAAAATGAGTATAAAAATTAGTATAAAAATTAAAATAGTTAAAAAAAAAGCCCCCTCTTTTAAAAGAATTAAATATTTATCTTAAAAATCACGCCTAATTCCATACCTGCAATTCATGTTGTTGAAAGAAAGAAAGAAAAAAAACGTTACACTATGCTTATTGAGCATCGGTCCCGATTATGGATTTTTGCTCTGTTTCTATTTTAACCCTTTAACGGACATTGGTTTACCCATGAAACCACAAAATTTTAATTACGAAATTCAACAATGACAACAGAATTTTAATAGAAATGTTTTTCATTTATTATGTATATGAAATATCGCTTTTTTCTTATATACAAATAAATTTGTCCATAATTTCCGGTGTCAATCATTTATTTCAACATTTTAGCAATTGAAGTGCTTTATCCGTTAAAGGGTTAAGATACGGCAACAAGAAAGCCAAAACATTACTTAAACTTAGCTATACCGTATTTGTAACTTGTTTTCTCAACGTATAATTATAATGTAATAAATATTAAAATATTAATTGCTTAAAGTGTATTAAAAAAATATTACACTCTTTATTTTTTGTTTCTATTTTTTACTTTTTAGTGTTTAAAATATTTCGTTGTTGCAGTTACTTAGCCAGTTTCTCCAGTTTGGCGAGAGTGGTTTGGTGCATAATTAACACCATTGTATCTGTAGCTCGCATGCAATTGTAACCATAAAGAACCATAAAGGTGGTTTATCACCTGAAATGACACCATCTTAAATAGGACGTAATCACCATGGCAGCAGGAATAATTACCTATCATGAGATATCATTGAATTAATTACGTATGCTGGATTTAATAGAATGAAGAAAATTGTCATTAATATCGTTTTAAGTTTTGATTCGATTTTCATAAAATTTGAAATGGCTCGACAAAACTCTGCAACGATTATAGGGGAGATGGGGGATGAATGGGACAAAGGATGGATGGGACGTTCTCAATATTTCAGGCAAGAAACTTTTTTTCTTAGTTGCTTCCTATCCTCATAGATTTCACTACCATAGTGTGCTTCAGAACCAAAAGCATGAAAGCAAATTTCATGAAGCATGTGGTCTTATTAAAAATTTTATAACTGTACTTACAATATATCCAAACAACCCAATGTCTAATTATAACAGTTTTCGTACAATAAATATTTATGTTAAGACTCTGTGCTTACCCTATATACTATATTCATATTTCTACATGAAAGAAAAAATTGAAATTTAGAAATATAATTACAGAATATTTTTTCATAAGTGCATTAAAATATGGATTAATTTCCTTTCATTTTGGGTTTCGAGCTGAAGTCGGTTTGAAGTCAGTCGGTCATCCCAATTATTACAATACTAAAAGATTAAAACTTTAAAAATAATTTCTCATCTTCTAATATCTATGTTATTACTCACGAGAGTATTTCGTTTTCATATATTTTATCCTTTAGGAATAATGTTCCTTGCTAAAGAAAGTTATAGTGATACAACCTGATCCAAAAAGTTCCCGGTGCTATATATATCCAACCTAGAAGAAGAATTTTTAATAATATTTTCTACAAAATTACTTTTCAGATATTCCGGAATTTCTGATTATTTGAAATTTATCAGTCATGACAATACTCCTAAGTTAAAGTTATAGAAATATATTATCCAGGGAAAGATAAAAAATAAAAAAATCGCATCTAATCTTAAAAAAATAGGAGAAGTAATATATTTTTCAAACATTATTTTAAAATTTTGTAGCCTTTTTCAAAAAATTGTATTGCATATTAAATTTGTCTTCTACATAATTCTACATTAAAAATACAGATACCAAAAAATGTATGCAGGCAATCTTTTTCTTATAAAGGGACTAATAAAACAATGATAAATGTAAATTTCCGTTTCATTCCGGATATAAAAATGAGAACGTCATAAGTTTTTAAATCCTTGTTCATATGAATTTTACTCTAGGGGGTTTTCCCCATTGTTTAATTTGATTTTCATTTTAACTCAGTCTGAAAAGCATTTTTTCGTGATTTTATTATTTTGTTAACAATACGTTATCTGCTATTTTGATATTTGAAACAAGGGGAAATGGTTAAATAGAAATATATATATATGTAATAATAAAAAAAGTTCGCCATTTTACCTTAATTAATTTTTTCCAAATTCTTACAATTCTACCTTGTTTCCCTGGCTTTTAATAATATCTTAGATATAATTTATATTTTAATTCCATACCTTTAATGAAAATATTCTTTTAATTCTTATTCTAAAAATCTTAATCTGTTAAAAGCTACACTTCTTTGTAACCCCCCCTAATTTATTTCTTCTTTCGAGACATTGAATTTTTATTTCTTTAGAACGTTTCTTAATATCATTTTTATTTTTATTAAAATTATTATTCCATATCCCAGCATTCCCGCGTCTAACAATTCACTTCAAAATTAGGCCGAGTATAATAAAGAGTCCACAGCCTTGGAACCCTGTCATTGATTAAATTACCCCTGCATTGGCGAAAGATTCCTGCGCCTCGCCGATACACAGCCTTGAGAATCAGAAATTAGTGGAATTATCTTTGATTGTGACATACAGATTTTACAGACATACAGATTTTACTGACATACAGAAGTCCTTTTTATTTTACGGGAAAATACCTAGTGTATTTCAAACCTCCCGTTTCCATCGAGATTTTATTCGACTGCAAAATAATGAAAGCATTAAGACGACAGTGGTTCTTCGAAATAATTTAATATGAAACGTAAAAGCATTTCATATATATATATGCATATATACACACTTTAAACAAACGTAAAAGGCTGTAAATAAAGGAATTTATCTATAAATTACTTACTAACAAAATTCATGTTAACTGATTTAAGAATCAATAAGAAGAAAAATACTTTTCAAAAACACCTCATAACTTATGAATGAGGAGAACACCACACCACACGATTCCAAAGAACTTAGTCTTTACAGACACAGACTCACCCCCCCCCCCCCCCCCTCCTCACACATACGCAGTTTCTCTAATATGTCTTTTCAGATTTGATACTGATCTCAAAGTGTGTATAGCGTATCTTTTTTTATCTGATGAAGAAAAATTAAGAGATACTTAGTCCTTTCCTTTTTTTCCTTTTTTTTTTTTTTTTTTTTTTTTGGTAGGTTATTTTAAAAGTTTTTTCGTTTGTAAATTATTTTTGTATTTTTTTTTTCTTAAATTTATGACCTTTATTTAAATTAGAAATTGCAAGTAATGTTGAAAGATAATTTTTCATGATTTTTAAATGAATTTTATGTGCTAGAAAGGATTTGAAAACCTGTTAATAACGGCACATATTGTTTAAAACACACACTTCAAGTTGGATAACCAATAAACCTTAAAGATAGTAATAAAAAATTACTAAAAGAAAAAAAAAACATTTTGTATTGTAGAAGTACTTCTACTCTTGTGGTGTGAATGATTAAATAACTGTTCACAATCAGATTGCCTAATGAAATCATTGCCATTTATCTTAGAAAGTCATTATTATTTGGCCCTGGTATTTGGACACATATATATTATTTGGCCCTGGATACAGTTATGACGTGAAAAAATGATTACTGCTTGAAAAAAATTTCTCATCTTAAAACAAACTTTTTTTTTTTTTTTTTTTTTTTTTTTTTTTTTTTTTTTTTAACGAGCGCACTTTGTTTTCATAAAATTATCGCTCGTTAACAAATAATGTTTTCTAGTAGAGAAAAAATTATTTACACAGCACGGCCAAGTAAATAAACAAAAAGGAAGAAATAGTTAATAATATTAATACGCAAAATATTTTGGAAATAATAATTTGGACACATATATATTATTTGGCCCTGGATACAGTTATGACGTGAAAAAATTATTACTGCTTGAAAAAAATTTCTCATCTTAAAACAAACTTTTTTTTTTTTTTTTTTTTTTTTAACGAGCGCACTTTGTTTTCATAAAATTATCGCTCGTTAACAAATAATGTTTTCTAGTAGAGAAAAAATTATTTACACAGCACGGCCAAGTAAATAAACAAAAAGGAAGAAATAGTTAATAATATTAATACGCAAAATATTTTGGAAATAACAATTTGGACACATATATATTATTTGGCCCTGGATACAGTTATGACGTGAAAAAATTATTACTGCTTGAAAAAAATTTCTCATCTTAAAACAAACTTTTTTTTTTTTTTTTTTTTTTTTTTTTTTTTAACGAGCGCACTTTGTTTTCATAAAATTATCGCTCGTTAACAAATAATGTTTTCTAGTAGAGAAAAAATTATTTACACAGCACGGCCAAGTAAATAAACAAAAAGGAAGAAATAGTTAATAATATTAATACGCAAAATATTTTGGAAATAACAATTTGGACACATATATATTATTTGGCCCTGGATACAGTTATGACGTGAAAAAATTATTACTGCTTGAAAAAAATTTCTCATCTTAAAACAAACTTTTTTTTTTTTTTTTTTAACGAGCGCACTTTGTTTTCATAAAATTATCGCTCGTTAACAAATAATGTTTTCTAGTAGAGAAAAAATTATTTACACAGCACGGCCAAGTAAATAAACAAAAAGGAAGAAATAGTTAATAATATTAATACGCAAAATATTTTGGAAATAATAATTTGGACACATATATATTATTTGGCCCTGGATACAGTTATGACGTGAAAAAATTATTACTGCTTGAAAAAAATTTCTCATCTTAAAACAAACTTTTTTTTTTTTTTTTTTTTTTTTTTTTTTTTTTTTTTTTAACGAGCGCACTTTGTTTTCATAAAATTATCTACTAATTAAGTATTACTAATTAAGTATCTACTAATTAAGTACTAAGGCTAAAATTTGGCGCTTATCAATTATAACAATACGCGCAAGTTTACATCACGGAAACAACATATCGATTGAAAAATCATATCTAATAAAAAAAAAAAGAAAAGAAAAAAAATGAAGGATAAATAACAACTTTTCAAAAACTGCTTTAAAATACTCCTCCTCCCCCTCCCCCGCCTTACATTGCTAAGCAATTCCTTTTATACGTGAATCGGCATTGAAAAATATATTTACGAAGCAGCGCACGCCGGCACCCGTTTTTCTTACAAAATAACTAATAAAACAATGATAGATGTAAATTTTCGTTTTCTTTTTTCCGGATACATAAATAAGAACGTCATAAGCTTTTAAATTTTTGTTCATACGAATTTTCTGATTGAATTTTACTCTAGGGGACCTCGTATAACGTTTCCGTGTTTCCCCCCATTATTTAAATTGATTTTCGTTTAAACTCAGACTGAAACACGTTCTTTCAAACTTTATTTATTTGGGTAGCAATATGTTTTCTGCTAGTTTGATACATAAAAGAAAATAGGAGAGTAAAACGCTTTAAAAGTCAAGCAAAATTAAAATCAATCGGGAAAAACTAAAACAGTTAGATCGAGATTTATAATTATATGTTAACTAGATAATACTCGTCAAGATTTGACGGTAAATAACTTGAAAGTTCTTTTAGAAATATGCTTTTATTTTTAATTAGCTGCTTTTAAATTAATTAAGTACTGAAAATTTTAAGAATTGTTATATTGTGTAAGCAATTTCTATATATATATGACTGATTGTGTTGTTAGTCTAGCTTATTGAAATAATGAAGTGAAATAATTTTAAGCTTGTAATTTACATCCTGTTATACTTGAATTAATTTAGCAAGAATTTAACTAAAAATATTAATTGAATGATTTATTTTTACTTACTAAATTCTCAAAATTAATATATATATATATATATATATCAATATTTAGTATTTTCTATTTTTTTTTAAATTACGCGATCTTTAAAAATTTTCATGAATTTTATTTTTATCAGCCTGACTCTAAAACCGAAATAAACCATGGGTATCAAGGTGATTTTTTAAAATTCTTATATGGATATTTTTGCTTTTTTGCTTTTTCTCCTTTCTTTTCTTTTCTTTTCTTTTCTTTTTTCTTTTCTTTTCTTTTTTTATTTTTTTTTTAAGGAGAATAATCATATACTTTTCTTTGTTATACAAATATATCTTATTGATAATGGTCATGCTAAATATACATAAAAGTTTAGATCACTTTATTTAATCGATAACTACGTGCAAAATCTTTTAATTTAAATATTTATAATGTAAAATAAGTAAATAAAAAATATTCTCGGTTGTTAAGTTTTATTTAACACAGTCGCAATAGTTTGAAAAAATAACAATATTTAGAATTTCTGTTTTTTTTTTTTTTTTTTTTTTTAAAACACGATTATTAAAATTTTTCATTAAACTAATTTTTATCAGTCTGATTTTAAAATGCTATATTTAAACTTTGCTATTTGCAGCTAACGATTTATAATACATATTTTTTAAATACTTGAATTTTTATTTTATATTTTTACACATTGTTTAATTGTTAAATCATGGATAATTTAGGGTTCCTATATGAATATTTTTCCTTCTTTTTTGTTTTCTCTCCTTTTATTTTTCCTTTTTTACAAAAAATAATCTAATAAAAAACTTATCTTATTATATATATACTAGCCGCCACTGGCGACCAGTTTGGTCTCCCTTAAATGTATGTTAAACATTGCAACACGTTACATTTATTCATAATTTAATTTTCCCTTAATCCTATCGGAAGATTCTAATAGACAAATCATGAACTTTTGCGATCATGGTAGCATTTCGCATATTTTTTGGGCACAAATGTCACATACGCACGTTGGCGCGATTCCCCCCCCCTCCCCCGCCAATTTGGCGAAAACTTTGTTATGGAAATTGTTGTTTATTTACTTTTATTTTTTATTTTAATTCTATAAATTATTTTTGATATGTATATCAATATTTATTTACAACAAACTATCATTTATTTATTTTTATTCTTTTTTTTAATTATGAGTATTTTTGTTAGCCGGGAGCAGATGATAATTCGCCAAATATCGTTCCCATCACCGTCATTCATACTACAATTAATTTAATTTTAAATTATAAACCTGTCACTCATTTCATTTAAAATACTTAACTTTAATCTAAAATGCTTATATTACATAAATTTAAAATACTTCACACTTTTCATTTAAAAGAGAAAATAAATAAATAAATAAGAAATAATATCATAAATCAAAACATTTGATTTCAAAATCAAAGTATCATTTCTAATTTGTACACGCGATAAATAAAAGCTGTATTAGCGATTTTAAAAATGCTAAAAATCTGATTCATTAAATATTATTACATGAGTTCAATTCACGTCAAGAAAAGATCTGGAAGGAAGTTGAGTTGTATAGCACACAATTATGGTAAACTTTGATTGTCTCACTGGTGCGAATTATTTTTTTGACGCGAGGCAGCGGTCCAAAAATTCATTCGCGGAGAACTTGCTTTGCGAATGATTACCTCCATGATTTAATATTTTAAATGTTCACGACGAATCAATCTTTTTTTTGTTTACTTTTATGAATAGAGAATTTGAACTGCGAATCTTTCGACTGAAGTTATTGCAGAATATATACATAATTGAACGCAAGTCATCTCTCAAATATTAATTTATTTTGAACGATCTTTCTTAAAATGTAACTTTTATGCAGTTTATTCGAAAAAATAATTTTGAATAAAAATGGCCGCTTGGCATATGAAAAAGCGATGCGGCATCCCGGAACTGTTGAGGACAGTCACATGACTTACAGTTTTATTATAGAGATAATTAAAAATCTATTATCGATTAATCTATTATCTATAATCTATTATATTAATCTATAATCTATTATGTTATTATATATATATTAAAAAACTTATCTTATTATATATATGACATCTTGATAATAATCATACCAAATATAATAAAAATTGTAGATCAGTTCAATTTATTTAATCGATAATTACATGCTCGATCGTTTAATTTAAATACTTTTAATATACATTTAGTAATTAAAAGAAAATATTAATTGGGCGTTAAATTTTACTTAATTATAAAACATTCAAATAAAAAAAACACAAATTATGTAACTTTTCCTCCTGAATTAAATATCGCATTATTAAAATATATTATTGCTAATAAAATAAGAAAAATCATTCTGTCCGGACTGGGTATCGAACCGACAAGATGATCGGAACAGAGACGCACCACCGTGCATTATACCTATCGGCCACCTTTTTCTCGTTCGAGTGTACTCTAAAACTGGTTAGGTTCTAGATTTAATTAGAGGCATGCGCAAATGGGTCATTTTCGTGTGAAAAGTGGATTTGACGAAAATCCCATTTCGTTTTAATATATAGTTTACTCCAACAATATAAACCAATCTAATAAGCATAATCACTTAATAAAATCACCAATAATCATTAAAATACAGATTTAAATGTTTAAGCGATAAAAGTAGAACACAAAGAGGCTTTTTAACATAATGATCGACATGTTTCGAATGCGTTTACAGTTGACTATTTTTAAGCACCTGTTTTTATTATACATGTGATCTCGTGCCGTCTGTGTGTCTCTAAAAGCTCTATCTCTCGAACAAATTGAGATTGAGACTTGAAAGTTGTTATGTACTTAGAATGTAATAATGAGAAGAAGTCTATTGAATTTCATTAACCTCGATTATCCGGAACTATTTTTTTGGACTCTCGAAACATTCGTTCTGATAAAGGGTATATAAAAATTTTCGAATTTTTTTATTTTAAGGAGTGAATATAAAATACAATAAAAAAAAACATACATTTTGCTTAAAGAATGAAGTTGATCGGATAATGAGTTGCCGAGATATTTGTAATTATATTTTTAACACTCTTCGATTTTTCATGACCCTGTATTTCATCCAAATTTCAATTCAAAGATATATTTTAATTGGAAATGAGACGCTTAATTCGTCACAATAAGCCGTTAGTGAATATGATTTACATTTTTGGAGCATAAGGATGAATCTTTTACGCAATTTCGTAATAGAACATTTAATGACGATTTTTCATGACACTGTATTTCATTTTAATTTCAATCCAAAGATATATTTTAATTGGAAATGAGACGCTTAATCCAACGCAGTAAACTGTTAGTTAATAGAATTATCATGTTTGGAGTTATAAGGATGTTTCTTATACGCAATTCAGTAATAGATCCTTTAAAGTTTATAACGTCATCAAGCTACGATTTTATTCGAATTGCAATGTATTTTATAAATTGTTTACATCTGTTTTATTTTCATATTTTATATTATGCATATCCATGATGGGTAAGTATTACGGTGGCCCCCAATGACTAGTTTAAGTTTCCTTTCAAAAATTCTTGCAGGAATAATTTGTTTATCGTGTATATCTTGATAATGGCACCGTTTGTGCGTTCGAAACATGTCGATAATTATATTAAAAGGTTTTTATAGGCCTTTTTTGTACTACTTTTATCACTTAAGCATTTAAATCCGTATTTTAATGAATCGTATATGATTTATAAAATTACCTTATAAAATTATAAAACAAATTACCTTATCTTTAATTTTGTAGTGCTTAGAACGCCCGTTGACAGTAGAAGTACTATTAAATTTAAGATAAAGTAATTAATAAAATATAAATTAAGTAAACAAATAAATTTTAAAGTCTATCTCTTGGAAAACCTTACCTTTACAAAATTGTAAACAAATTACATTATCTTTACTTATAGTTGCTTACATCCAGAAAAAGGAATTGATTAAAGCAACAAAACATGTTTTGTTGAATACATTTTGTTTGTTCAAGCAAAATTTTTAGTTGAAGTAAAAAGTTTATTTTGTTGCATTGAGAAAAAAATATTGTTAACACTCGTACAAAATTTTAACAAAATTTCATCAATTTTACTTGAGTCAACAAAATCTGTTTTTTTTAATTTAACCATAATTTTGTAATTTATAATTCCAGCAAAATTTTGTTGCTTTTACAAAATTTAAATTGTTGTGTAGTAGCCATAACTCTCTCACGTAACTTGTTTTTTTTATTTATATAGCTGTATAATTAAAGGATTAACATAATTTTTGGATAATTAAAACTTTTTTAATTGGGACGGACCAAGGTAGTTTTAAAAATCCCCCTATCCCATTTATTACTTTCTTCTATCTTTACAAGAAGAAAGTAATGGAGTCATGAAAATTTTCAACTTCTGGTTTTCGACGGATTTTTGAAGGTCCTGAACACGATTTGGCTGTTTTTAGAAAATGAATGTCTATGTCTGTCTGTATGTGACAAAAATTTTGAGGAAGCTCTATTTCAAGAGCTAATGCACGGAATTTAATAAAACTTTATATTCAGTTACTTCCTGATATAAATTGGTGTTGATTACTTTTTGGCGTAAATCGCGCAACAGGTGGCGCTGTTATGTTGCAATTTTCACGATTTCTGCAACAGATTCGCGATTTCTCAAGAACTAATGCACTGATTTACATCAAAATACAGATTGAGTTAGACCTTGACATAAATAGAAGCTGATTACGTTTTAGTGCAAACAGCTCGAAAGGTGGTGCTGCTATGTTATTTTTTTCATGATTTTCACTATAACTAAATCTCAAGAACTAATGCACGGATTAATTTTTAAATCATTTTCAGCAGTGATTTACGCCTGTAATTCTTAAATAATAACCAGTGAATTTTTATCCTACTTTTTTTCAAGCTTAAACCGACAGAGTGAAAAATGTCCCAAGCCGGGAATCGTACCCGTGTCCTCAGAATAGCGCTCTGAGGCCCTAGCATACGGCAACACAGTTAATTTTTAATTAATTTTCTGCAGTGAATTACGCCTGTAATCCTTGAATCTCCCTTGAAACCAGTGAATTTTTATCCTGCTTTTTACAGGTGTAATTCACTGCTGAAAATGAATTAAAAATTAACTATATATTGGCGTATGCTGGGCTTTGTATTTTCGTCTCATGTTTGCCGCAGAAATTTGCATGCTCATGCAGGGCCTGTTTACCGAATAGTCCCAGGACGCCCGTGCTTACCCAAAGAGATACAAAGGTGCCCTCAAATTTACTTTTCAGAATAACATTTTACAAAAAGAAAAAAAAAATCAATCAGGGTAAAAAATGCATTTTTTCCTTACGAAATTTTTACCCAAGAAGCTCGCTCTTTCTAAATTGTTGTTTACTCGAAATTTTGATGGTAAAATTTCAAATTGTTGCAGCATGCCAAAATTGATTTAGTAAATAATA
The DNA here is from genome assembly GCA_963931845.1 of Maratus michaelseni. Taxonomy (NCBI): domain Eukaryota; kingdom Metazoa; phylum Arthropoda; class Arachnida; order Araneae; family Salticidae; genus Maratus; species Maratus michaelseni. The sequence continues at coordinate 89,191,876 of OZ007597.1, read as the reverse complement.
AAGCAATTGGTAGAGGGGGGGGCAGAGTATTCCCTACTTTTATGTCTTAAGCGGGCTCTGTGCTCATGATGACATTTTCATCATGTGCTGCGGTTTCAGCCGGTCCGACATATATAAGAGTGAGAAATTTCGAGTTTGGATACCGTTCCTTCTGGCTCAATGTTTAGAGTCACAGATCGTTATTCTGGGGATCCAGTTTCGATTGCCAGCTTGGTACATTGTTCAATCTGTAGGTTTACGCTTGAAAAAAAGCCGGATAAAAATTCGCTTGCTATTATTCAAGGATTACAGGTGTAATTCACTGCTGAAAATGAATTAAAAAATAGTTAAGTTTAGATTGGTTCTAATACAAAAAAGTAAATATTATAATTGTTTATGTAACAAAAACCTTTTGTTGTTAAAACAAAGAAAATTCTTAAAATTACACAAAACAATTGTTCTTTAAACAAAAGTTTTTGTTGCCGAAACTGAAAAGAACTCTTAAAGTAACAGATAATTATATTAATTTCGAGAAAACTTTCGACAAAAGAATTTTGTTATTTCAAATAAAATTGAAACATTTTTACGTGAATTAACAGAAATTTTTTTCTGACGATACAAAATTTTTTGTTGGAATTGCAAAAAAAATCAACAATATTTTTCTTGTTGATTCAAGCAAATTTTTCATTGACCCATATTTAAACGGAAAATTTTGTTGGGCCAACCAAATTTTGGTTGATTCAACAAAACTTTTCTCTGGGTGTACAATCTCTTGTATAAATAATGATAATAAATTTAAGAAAAAAGTATTTTTTTCATAATTTTATAGTAAATAATTATATACGGTAAAGTTAATTTATTTTTTAAACGAACGTTTTTTTTTTTTTTTTTTTTTTTTTTTTTTGCCAGCGATTTATTTTGTGTATGAATTTCTCCACTGTAAAAGAAAAAAAAATTCTGGATATAGCAAACAATACGAAAATATAAAATAACCTATTCCGAGATATCCACGATTTTTAAAATCTTCATTAACTTAAAAAAACAACAACAACTGTTTTACGAGATTTAAGACATTTTTCACTGGAATAGGTAAGTAGGGGAAATGGGCGATGAATGGGACATTTTCACAAAAATATTTATTTTAAATATTTTATTTAAGTTATTATCAATATTACATATCACATTTCACAATATTTATTCAAGATTATTATTCTACAGACATATATTATGAAATTAAAAAAACAATTCCTCTATGTCCCAATCATCCCCACAGCAGGGATGAATGAGACACAAATATTTTCCTCCCTTTATTCAAAGTTAAGGACTAAAAGCTGAAAAAAATGCCTTCTGGGTAAAAGCTGAGAGATTGTAAATTGTAATATGATCTCCAGGATAATTTTTAGCCAATCATCTTGGACTCATCTCAGATTTGCCTTAAAAGGCCCATAAACGGAAGCATTCAATGGCTGAAGACGATAACTACAATGAGGATGAAATATTAAAAGAATAATTACCATAAATTATTACCTTATCAAACTATATAATATTATTTAGCTAATAAATATATTTTTCAGCATCCTCTAGGGATGAATGAGAAAATCCCATTCATCCCATTTGAAATGTCCCAATCATCCCCATGATGCATATATTCAATTGTCAGCCATTTTGTCTCAAAACTTATTTTGTTACAATGGTTAATATTCATTCATTTTAATTACCAATATTGAGCCTTGAAATAAAAAACTACAACATATCTTAATTGTTTATATTGCATAAGATATTTAAGTAACTTCAAATGTAAAAAAAAAATTACTTTTAAGCAGAGTTTTCAGGAAATGACAATTTGAAGGAAACTGAAAACAGCCATGTGGTCTTGCTTTTGGTTCTGAAGCACACTATGGTAGTGAAATCTATGATGATAGGAAGCAATTAAAAAAAAAGGTTTATTGCCTGAAATATTGAGAACGTCCCATCCATCCCTTGTCTCATTCATCCCCCATCTCCCCTACTATTAACGTTTTTAAATATAACTTTCACACTTTAAAATTTCAAGATTGAAAACAATTGTAGAATGAAATAAATAAAAATATTACACAATTCTATTGTATTTGATTTTTAAATTGTGCTATAAATAATTCAGGTTTTTCAAATTTTTGAGGCGTATTGTACTGTACATAATCTTTTTGATTAAGCTTAAAAAAATCTATGATCATAGATTTTTTAATAAAAATTGGCAGACTTTATATGGTGTTCTCTGTTAATTCCTGTCACAAGTTTATTTTTGCTCAATTACACATATATGTGTTTAGTATCCTATTTATTATACTAATATCAATTAACGTATTAATTAGTATTTATAAAATTTCGTTAAGATCTCTTAAATTATTTGATAACCAGACTGCTTTTTATAAATGTCGTTTTATATCACTTCAAAATTTTATTATTTGAATACATAATTGATATATTTCATATGAAATACTTTTTTTTGCAAGTTGGTAGCCAACCTAAAAAATATATTGAATACAATAAATCTATTAAAGTTGGATTTTTCTGGATAAAGAAAATAAGAACGTCTTAAGCTATAGAATTATAAAGAATCTTTCTCAAATCAAAAAAGGTACTTTATCTTTTCGAATTATCTTTTATTTTTCGGGCGTTGTGTATTTTCAAATATTATGAAGATAAGTGATTAATTAATTGTAGTATAAAAATAAATGTACCTTTGCAAAAATCCCTAAAAACACAAAACTATGAAAAACGTAAAAACATAAATAACAAAAAAAAAAATCCCCCCAAAATATTTTTATTTGCCGTATCTCGTTTAAATAGAGCGTTTATTTTGCATTTGTACCAACGAGATAAATGATTTCTATAATACAAAGCATTTCTCTGTAAAGCGAAAATAGAATTAACGTGGCATTTCTTTTGTATTTTATTATGGGCATTTGCCTTTCTTTACCAAATAAATATTTTTTTAGGATACTTTAACAATGATATTTTTTATCAGGCTAAGAAAATGAAATACTCCGGAAATAAATAGATTTCAAGCTGCTTTATACAAACTTTTATACAGTCGACCTCGTTCAATATTAGCACAGATAAAACGAGGACAACGGTTAACACGAGCAATTTTCACGGTAAGAATGGTTCATAATTTAAACTACAGGGTGACTGCAAATGAATATCCCAACTTTGAAGGGCTAAAAAAAAAAAGTACAACCCCGTTGTTAATTAGAAGTCAAAACTAACAGTTGAAAGGTTATATTCAACACAGTTATAAGTGTTCAATGTGAGACCATCTAGAAACATGAGCGATATCGAGGCGATATCTGTACGATAACTCATCACTGACATCACTCCATGTGATGTTTTTGGTGGGGCCTCATCAAAGATCAGGAGTTTGTTCCACCGCTACCAACCGCGCCGACGTTGACGAACTTAGGACACGCATATCTGCAGACATTCAAAGAGTCCTACCAGACATGCTTTAAAAAAATGTGGGATGAGTTATCGTACCGCCTCGATATCGTTCGTGTTCCTGGAGTGGCTAACATTTAACACTTATAACTGAACTGTGTCGAATTTAAATTTTCAACCGTTATATTTGATTTCCGATGAACAACAAGGTTGAACGTTTTTCTTTTAATAGCCCCGTAAAGTTGGGAAATTCATTTGTAAACACCCTGTATATTATGATTTCCATACTTTTTAGTAAGCAAGATTTTAATTTAAATAAAACTTTAAAAGGCTGTATTTTAACTTTAAATTTAATGTTTTCATGCCGGGGCAATTTTTATAAAGATTAAATAATAAATTTATATATATATTTAAAAAATATATTTAAACTGTATTGTCGTATTCAGTAACATATGCATGTGAAACAAAGTAAGAGAAATATCTTGAAAAGCTTATGTTAAATTGGTTTCACCCAGTTGTTGCATTTAAATTAAAGTCGAAGTCATTTAATATGCGCACGACTAAAACGAGGACACGGTTAAAACAAGCAATTTTCACGCTAAGAATGGTTCATAATTTAAAGTAAATTACGATTTTCAGGGTTGTTACTTGCTACAAAAGCAAAATCACGGCTAATACGAGCAAAATATATGTTCATTTCAGGACATCAAAAAGTTTGGTATAATTAGGAAAGAACTATCTTTCTTATCGAACATTATTTTATCTCAGCGATAATATTTCTACATTAGAACTGTTTATCAAAACGCATTGATTTTTCACTTTTACCAAGCAGCATTTCAACCTTCAATAAAATCCCTCACCCAAGGAAACGCAAAGGAATATCCTGAGGTCTTGAAAGAATGAAAGACAAAAGAGAGAGATAAGGACGTTTAAAATAGCGCCACTTAAGATTTACAACTCAGCCATGGAAAGAAATAAGCATAGAAGAAAACCTTTATTTATTTCTGTATTTAAATCCGCACTTTGGTCTATAATTAATCAATCTTTTCATATCTCTTATTGCACAAATGAAAAGGGTATGAGAAATCAATAGCTCGAAAATTGTAGTGACTACTGAAATGTTAGCCGAGTTTTTCCGGGAAAAAGGGAGGCGATCAGTTGCACTACCGTACGTCGTACATGTCCTTCCGAATTATTACGTTGAGTAAAAAGTTTTCCGCCAAGGGAAGATACCTTCGCGCAAACAGCTATCATTTGTGCGGTTGTTAGCTTTTCAGCCTACCAATTTTTGCATTCGAAAGCAGAGCACAGGAACTACATGACTGTGTAATTTGTTTGTTAAAAATTTCTTATCTTGTGCTTTAAAAAAGTGTTTAAAATGGAACTATCACGTCAGCAGATCAGAGCGATTATTTACTATGAGTTCCGTAATAAACTCAGTACAACTGAATGCCACAGAAAGGTGTGTGAAAGTTAGGAATCCATACTGTTTCTTACGATAGACTCAAAGTTTGGTTTCGGAAGTTTAAAGCTGGAAATTTCGACAGTGAAAATGAAGCACGTTCCGGCCGCCCTATTGAAGTTGATTGCTAGCAGTTAAAGCAAATCATTGGTCAAGATAGAAACGTTTCAACACGAACTATTGCTTTAGAGCTTAACGTTTGCCAAAGAACAATAGTTAACGCTCTAAAACGCATAAACCTAACATTTAAGTTTAACCGCTGCGTGTCTCATGAATTGAAGACAAGCGCAGGAGAAAAAAACTATTGTTTGGCTCTGCTCAGAGATCAAAGGAAAGAGAACATTCTGGACAGAATTGTGACCTGTGATGAAAATTGGGAGTGCTACAAAAATACAAGCCATAAAGGAGGGTGTCCAGCACCTGGGGAATCAGATGGCTTGGTTGCAAGACGTGCCTTAACTAACAAGAAGGTGCTCCTCTGCATCTGGTGGGATTGTCGTGGAATTCTGTACAAATAGTACCTGAAAAGCGGACAGACTATCAACAGTAAAACATACAGCAACATGCTAATCAAAGTTTGCGATGTCATTCGCTAAAAACGAAGAAAGTTTAGAAGGAAGGTGGTTCTCTTTCCTCAAGATAACGCCCGACCACACGATGACCGGTACGATGACCGGCTGGACGTTCTACAAGCTGGTGTGGGATTTGATGCAACATCCACCATACAGCCCCGACATGACCCCTTCAGATTTCTATCTCTTTTCACATCTGCAGCTGCATCATTGATGGCACAATCTTCCATTCAAATGCGGAGGTCATAAATGAGGTCGGTCTCTTTCTGGACTCGCGCACGCCACAATTTTTCTCGGAAGTGATTGAAATGTTGTTAAAACGTTGGCAAACGATTGTAGATTTAAACGGAGATTACTATCCTCATTAGCTTTGATGATTTCGTATGTACTTAACGTTTTACACTAAAAAAAAATTTGGGCGGAAAACTTTTTACTCAACGTGATATTACTGCTTTAGAGGCAGTGTTGTTTTTGGTTAAAGAAAACGACACTCCGAAGTTAAGACTGGATATTTTATGTTAATTTTATGATATTAGGTTAATTTTAGCATTGAGATAACTATACCAATTAATAGTAGCAATTAATTTAATTATGTGCGTGTTTTTAAGATTTTTATTATATTCACAGGTATAACGAGTAACGGTTAATACGAAGACATTTTTATAATTCCATAGCTTCTCGTATCAGCAGAGTTCGATTGTATTTATATTTTAACTTATATATTAAAATACTAGATTTGAAAAAAAAAAAGAAACAATAAAATATCCGTTAGATACTTTGAAAATGAAGGATTCCAATCAAAAACATCGCATGTCCAAAATTCTAAAATTTCAGAAAGAATAAAAAGTCTCTGAACATGCGTTAATTCTATGGAATAACCATAATTTTCTTGCCTCATTAAGAAGACATTGACATTTAGTTGAGCGGTTTGAAGGCGCAGTTGTGAGTACCGCTGAAAAATGCAATGTTCATTTTCATGATTTTTTTAGACACGTTCTGTTTTTATTTGGAACCCATTTAATTTAAACTTGTGTGAAATGTATTCATGTATAGGTGCTAATACTTGAGTTTTTATAATGTTTACCAGGGATTAGAACCAGAGATGAAAGGGGCTCGGGCTCGATTTTTATGCCAGTCTTTCGGCTAGAGATTGATTTTTATACTAGTCGTTGTGATCGGGCTCAAATTGAAAATTTTATTTATTCACAAATTGAAAAAAAAGGAAAACAAACCTTGCTATTTGTGAAACAAAAATGTTGTCTAAGTTTCTTAAAGTGTTTCAGAATTCTTTAAATATTAGTTTGCAAGGGAATTGAATTGTTATTGGTGATTATTCTTTCTGATTCTGAAGCCTTTGAATGATCAGTATATTAGTGACATAAAGAAGTTATGAGATTGTTTATCCTTGTTTATCCGCGCTTACTGTTTGAACTACTTTTCCAGAATTACTGGAAAACATAACTTGTGTCTTTCTGCCACAGTTGTACAGTGATATAAAAAAATAATAATAAGAGTTCTCACTTTTGCAGATTTTTATCAGTGATTAAAAAAAAATTAATTAAAAAAAACAATGTTACTATTTTTAACAGATTTTCAGGGACATGAAAATCAAAAAATGTTGTCACGAGGGAGTATTTAGGATTACTATTTATTTCATATTTCTACCTAAAAAGACATTTTTAAACGAAAACAGTAATCTTGGAACTATATTAAAATATTATTATCACTACCGTGGGCTGTGTCCACTGCGTGCTTGCGTTATTGGGTTCGGGCGGGCTCTGATAACAATTTGTTTTTTCAGGTTTGGGAGGGGTCGGATTTCAAATCGTCGGCCTCGGGATCCGATAAAAAGAGATCTAATAGAAAGATAATGTTAATATCATAGGTATATCGAATAAATGTATGGAAAATTATTGATCCAAGAATTTGAAAATAATACTTAATTTATTTGAAACGGTAAAATTTTGTAACTTTTAAATATTCAGACAAATCAATTTATTAAGAATAATTTGAAAAGTGTAATGAATATTCTGAAAAGAAGTATTTTATGAGAATTGCAGGGCGTTTATCAATAAAGCTGAAGATTTTCACTCATTTTTAAAAGTTAATGTAGTTTAAAACATTGAATGCATTACACTAGAATAAAAAAAAAACCCTTTGTTGTAGATGTAGATAGTAACATCATTTTTCTGCGTCATAAGTGCTTATTTAATGCCACTAAGGGGTTATGTGTTAGTTTATTTAAAGACATTCATATAATATGTATATTGAAGTAGTTATGAGGACAAATAACGAACTAATGATATATAAATAATTAAAACTTTTCGTTAATTTTTAAACAGTAAACTATCAAAAAGTGATAACCCTGAAAGAATTCATAATACATTTTAAAATGCATAAAGGCAACACCTGAAACAATTCAATGAATGTTTTTGTTTTCTGTTTCTCGTTTGAATAGAGCGTTTCTTTTGTATTTGAGTAAACATTACGAGATAAATGATTTCTATAATAAATGCATTTCTTCTGTAGGCAGAAGCAGAACGCAGGCACTATTTCTTTTGAGTTTTGAAATACGCATTTGCTTTTCTTTACAAAGTAAAAAAAAAAAAAAAAAATCTAGGATATTCTTAGGATTTTTTTTTTTAAATATCTGAAAGCATTTTTTTTTTTTTTTTTTTTTTTTTTTTTTTTTTTTTATGATAATAAAAAAAAAATCTTTAAAAAAACTCTGGTGAAACTCTGAAAAAACAGATTTCAGAATAAAATATTAATTATAATATGAGCAAATCTTGTCTGTCTAAATGTCTTGTCTGAATAAAGTGTGTATGCGAATTTTATCTTAAAAACGGCTCGATTTTGACGAAATTTCGTATCCTGCAGTTTTCGAGAACAAGAAGACGATTGGGCTAGATCAGATGTTCGAGAAAGTTTTAGTAGTAGCTCATTTTGAGCCACTATGGGTCAGGATCAAGCTAGGTACATCTAAAAAATGGCTCAAACGATTTTCACTAAATTTTGTATCCTACCGTTTTGGATTACGAGAAGACCATTGAGCTGGGTTATATGTTTGAGAAAATTCAATGAGTAGGTCATTTTGGGGTTACTACGAGTAAAGATAATTTTATCTGAAAGACTGCTCTAACGATTTTGACTAAATTTTGTATCCTACCGTTTTGAATTGAGAAGACCATTGGTCTAGGTCACATGTTCGAGAAAATTCGATTAGTGGGTCGTTTTGGGATCACTACGGGTCAATGCTATGTGAATGAAGGTGGAAATAGTTATTACGTTGTTGAACAGTTGGTAGAAAACGAAGTCACAAAGTTAGCAACATTTTGCCAAATATCGCAAAATATGACGAAATAATGGCGACATTGGTGAGATTTGACGAGAAATTTGATTTTCAAGATTACCAATGCCAATAATATGCTTGGCACAAAATGAAAGAATGTCACCACGTTCTTGGTTTTTTGCCAAATTTTTAGCGACATTATGTGAAAAAATTGACTTTTATATCTAAAGGAATTTTCTAGATATTCTCAATAGGAGCCGAGATACATAATTCAACCAATCAGTGTCCATAGAACGTTCTCGAAAAAAAGAATTCACCCAATCAGGATACATAAAACTGATTGTTATATGTTGTACAGATAATTTATTGTTAGATTGAGTTGAACACGAAACTAATTTTAACCAAGCATAGCTCGGTCGTACCCGCTGGTTAATTATTAACAATAAAAAAAAATTATAAAGTAATTTAGCATTTTTACTTTCTTCTATATGTATAAGAAGTATTGGAATCGTGAAAAACTTTGACTTCCGTATTTTAATGGATTTACACATTTTGGGATGTCATGAACACAATTTAACTACATTTGAAAAACGTCTCTCTGTTTGTTAGTCTATCTGTCTGGTATTTTGTCTGTCTGTCTATTAATCTTTTATAGATACAAATTTTGTGGTTGCTATATCTCAAGAACTAATGCACGGAATTTCGACAAACATCATATTCAGTTAGATCTTGACATAAATTAGTGCTGTTTGTGTTCGGGTGTAAGTCGCCCAACAGATATCGCTGCTACGTTGCATTATTTAAGACTTTCGTGATAGCTATATCTCAAGAAATAATGCACGGAATTTCACCAAACTTCATATTCTCTTATACCTTTATAGAATATTTGATGAGATATGGGCATTTGTATGAAATAATTTTTAAGTGCGCGTGCGCGAACTATACCAAAGATTTTTTGCGCCCGGTCACTGTTCTTTAATTTTTGGACATGAGTGTACTAATCGTGACCAGAATCAATTGATGCAAATTAGCTACAGTGGCTTGCAGTAGCCAGAATAGCTCACTTTTGTTCTGTTCTTCTTTTAATTCACTGATCCCTGTTAAATTCAGAGAACTGCCTTATGCGTTATATTCATATTCGTTGATGCTATTATTAATTAATATATTAGAATAGTGTAAAAGAAGATTTTGTGATGTCTACACCATATTAGTACTTTATGTCAATCAGTCACTAAAGGATCATACAAAACATATAGTCAATTTTGAAAACTCAAAGTGTAAACGGAAATGTATAAATTTGAATTAAGAAAAAACCAGTTATCATAATTATCACACTAATGAGTATTTCCACAATTAAAAATGAATACTGCAGAAAAAGTAATTAATTGGCATATATTCTAACTTTGAGTGGTAGAAATCTAGCTAAAAGAAGTTAACATGAAAAAATGCCTTTTTAATACTTTCCAACATAGTTAAAAGTTTTCATGAATTCAGTTTATCTGAAGAGGAAATCCCATATAATGGGATTTTCTCCTCAATTTATCAATCAGCTCACTGTATTGCCTGTAACCTTCTCAGTTTTCACGATATTTGACTGGTCTTTTTATATGAGTTGCTCTATAGTATTGACTATCAAATCATGACAAATAATCTTTGCTGTAGTCGTGCATGCGCAGTTAAAACTTATTTCATACAAATACCCTTATCCAAATATTCAATATATTAATATTTTAAATGCAGTATACTATTTCTACAAGTTTTTGGCAGTATACTATTTCTGCAAGTTTTTGTTAAATTCAGTTAAAACCTCTGAATGTAAAAAAAAAAAAAAAAAAACATTTGAAATTTTCACAGAAACGTTAACATCTACAAAAATGCAATAATGCTTAAAAGAACTTTGTAATATCACTACGCAATTAATTTTAGTGTTTTAACGGGAAAACAGAAAAAAGAGCAAAAATTAAGGGAATTTTGATCCATTTTTGCAATTTTTTACCTAATTTAAAATGTTTATATATGTAAATATGTAACTTTATAATCGATTTTTCACACTCATCCCGATACGCCAGAATTATAAAAATTATGTACACAAGTGTATATCCGATAACAGTGTAACATTTTAATACTTTTTTAGAATTTAATTATAAATTAATTTTAAGGCATTTTTACATTAGTCGGACGCAGGTGATAAATCGCCAAATATTCTTTATAATTACAATTGTATACGAGTTGCAACAGCAGTGGAGTTAATTTTGAGCCAAATCATGCTTGCTAAAATAGTGCAACTGGTTGTGAAACTACAACGATGAAATATTTTAAACGATGAAGAATAGAAAATAAAATACAAATAAATAAAGAGCAATAATTATTTTAAAAATATGTTTTTTTATACATAGTTTGAACGTTCTAATAGCTTATAAAAATGCAGCACATTCAAACGTTATATTCGGAACTAAAATAAGGAAGTGTAGTAAAGAAACTCCCGTCTTAACACATTTATATCCTCCATAAATAACTTCTGTACAGTGTTGTTATTAAGCAAACTCATTTAGTTGAAACTCGTGAGTTTGATTTACTTTTTGTGTATTTTGAGTTGAGTTTGATTCTCTTTTTAACACTTTCCAACCTAGTTGAAAAGTGTTTATGACTTCGGTTTGTCTGGCCGTCTGCCGTCTGGCCGTCTGCTGTCTGGCCGTCTGCCGTCTGGCCGTCTGCTGTCTGGCCGTCTGCCGTCTGGCCGTCTGGCCGTGCTCTAACTCCCGTAAATATGCTCGGATTGCCCTGCAATTTTTATATGTTATAATCGTTATCTATAGCATGTTCCCTATTTCAACGGAAGTGTGTAGCACTTATAGTTTTTTTACAGGGACACTCAAAAGAATTCCGTTACATTGCGGTCTATGGGGAAAAATCATTTGCGGTTTATTTAAATAATGTTTCACTATTTTAAACGCATTGAAATTTATATATATCACTAAGGTGCATTAGAAGAAGCTTAATATGGAATAGGGTGTGCATAGCACTTATACTTACTTTACAGGGACAGTCAAAAGAATTCCGTTACATTACGTCTATGGAGAAAAATCGTCTGCGGTTTATTTAAATAATGTTTCCCTATTTTAAAAACATTGAAATTTATATAAGGTTCATTACAAGAGACTTACTACAGAATATTGTGTGTATAGCAATCATCGTTCATTTACAGGGACACACAAAATGATTCTCTACTGTATGTTAACAATAATTCCTGGAAGTGCGTTTTAAGTTACTGAACGCGATTTTAATTTTTAATCGCTTTTTGTATATTACGTGGTGTGTATAAATTCTGTAGATCCTGTACAGGGAAGCACAAAAGTTCGGGAACATATTTCCGTATTATTTAACTCCAGACGGAGAATTTTAAACTGTGCTACGTGTTTCCTAACTGAACTAAAATTTATCATCCTATGTAGTATATATACAAATTTATACATCCTATACAGGGCTGAATAAAAGTATTCGGATTACTTAGATGTTATCTTTTAGCTTATTAAAGAGTATGATTCGTAAAATTATTTTGGAAGCGTTGGAAAGTGTTACATAATCTATGCTTGACGCATGATTTTTCGTTCTTGTTGAAGAACTAGTGTGGGTTGAGATGAGCTAAAAAAATCCCCGTGTTTAAAAATCAAAATTACAACTCAAATTCATTCAATTTTTTTCATAACTTCCGAAAACCTTTTCTCGCCGTTAAAAACACATTTCCACCCTTCAAATGCCAGTTTCCGTAAACTAGCGAAATTCCAGTGTAGAATACTGATGAAACATGTGTGTGGTGATGTATTTATATGCATATTGTCTCGCACTCAATCTCTTAAGTAATCTACGTACTCCCCGCCACACACTTCACCATACCTTTTACAAAAGGACATCTTTGAATGCATAGTAGTAACTAAAGTCACGCATGTTTTTTTTTTTTTTTTTTTTTTTTTTTTCGTTCTGAATAAAAGGCTTATGAATTCTGAAATTCTATTGGTGTTTTAATATTAGCGAAGGGAATTTGAGATCTCACTGACCAATACCCTTTAAATAAGAAATAATAAAAAGTTGTACTGTAATGTTCTTAAGGGTAAATCACATTTTGAAGAGAAAATTATCAAGAAATTTTAACGCTAAAAAACACTCAAGTAATTTAGAATTTAATACTAATTGGCAGAAATTAATAATAGTACAATATTTCAATTACACCTAAGTATCTTAAGTCTTGTTTCAATACCGAATTACTTAAAACGATTTTGACATCACTGTGGTAAGTTCATAAAATTATGCAAAATATTTTTTTTCCCTTTTACTATTAATTTTCTTTTATTTATTTATTTATTTTTACTTTCTTCTATCTATAATAGAAGAAAGTATTGTAATCGAAATTTTTTTCGACTTCCGGTTTTCGGCGGATTTATACATTTTAGGGGTCAGAGTTTTCGAAAAACATGTTTTTACAAAATGTATGTCTGTCCGTCCTCATTGTATCATCGAAAAGTATATTAAGTCATGCTTCAAAATTGAACCATTTTTTCTATGTTTTTGGCTATGGCCAGCAGGTCCCACTTGAATTTGGGAATATTTTGACGAAAGGAGGCGCTGCGATAGCGATTTTTTGTTCTATTTCCGTTATTGTATCATCGAAAAGTGTATGAAGTTATGCAGATAATTGTATCAAATTTTTTGTATATGTTTTTGACTATGGCCAGCAGGTCCCAGTTGAATTAGGGGATATTGCGCCTGGAGGGGGCGCTGTGATAGCCATTTAAATATTTCAAATTAAAAAAAGACGTACAAAAAAGTTAGAAAAGGTAAAAAATTTTTGCGTTAAATGTTTAGCCTTGATCCAAGGATTCCAGAGCTTTTTTGTTTTGCCCCTATCTTTTTTTTTTTTTAGACCGGCGACCAGGCTCCTACCTGCCAGGTTTCCCTAGCTTAAATGGGTTTAGTGACCGGCGTCGAGGCGCGTAGCGCCACTGAAGGGATGCCACGTAGCGTCTGCCCATTGCATGTTAGACGGCTATGTGGAGGTCTTTGTTTTGTTCCCATTTTTGTTTTGCTGCTAATTGATGTTATTCTTTTTGTATGGACCTAGGCTTGGCATCACACTGATACGTCATGCCATCGCTATGGTTTTGCCTCTATCTTAAAAAATGGCTGAGAAATAGGGGTTTCAATATTTAGAGTGGCTGACATATTGAAACAATACAGCACGATTCATCCACAAACGGGTTTAACTTATGAGTTTTAGTGAACATGGTTTCGGCAAATTTTCTTTCATTGTTGTAAATATCATTTCAACCCTTACATGCTTAACACTACATATTTATCCAACGTCAACGTCAAAATCTCGCCATATTTGGCGATAATCGGCAAAATATCGCCAATTTTGGCGAAAAAAATACGTTGCCTTACATGAAGCCAACTTGACTACGCCTGTCTAATTTGGCAATATTCTCATTCAAATTCAATATTGGCGAAAATTGGGAATGACTCTTCTGTAATCGTGTTCCACGCCTTTTAGCTTCGTGTTTCTCAGTAAAATTAGCTAAAATCTTAAAACCAAGCAAAAGGGAAAGTCCAGAAGGCCTTTTCGTAGTTTAGTATAATACATCGGTTGATCGCATCCAGGTAACCCGGTCGCAAGTAGCTGACGTACAACAGAATGACGAAAAATATTGACTTTTTTGGCGGTGTGATAGCAAATTTTGAAGTATTAACATGCATGAGATAAAAGTAAATTTTAGAATTGGTATATTCGACTAGTTTCCTTTAAAAATGAATACTTAGTTTCACTCTTTTTTTAAAAGTAAGATTCAATTGAGCGGATTCGTTTTATAACTTTTGAATTTGCGCTCATTTTGGAAAAGTTGAATTTGAGTTTGAATTAGTTAATTTTTTTAGTGAGTGTACCCACCACTGCTTCTATAGCTGTTGTCGAATACTTGTTGTTGAATTTAAAAAAAATTGTCAGTTCATTTTAGGAAACCATGTAAAATTTCTCAAATTGTACTATACCATTGCGAATTCTTGTACAGAATTTACCATGCTAGTTATTTAAATATTCATATAAAAATTAATACAATTAATTCATTTATTTGTGGTGTGGAGGGGGGGGGGATCAAATAAGAAGATGCGTACAATGAAGTTTTTGATGGCGAACGACTAATTAATGATACAAAAATAATCAAACTCTGAAACAGTAACTATAAAAAACAGAAAAAACTTTAAAATATAAATAACATGAAGGCTACCAGAGAATAATTTTATTTTTCCTTTCTCGTTTGAATAGAAAGTTTCTTTTGTGTTTATATAAATCATGAAGATAGAAGTTTTCTATTATAAAACCATTGCTTTTGTAAGCGAAAACTGAATCCAAGTACTATTTCTTTTGCATTTTTAAATGAGCATTAGAGTTTAAATACGTTTCTCTCGATATTTCTCTCTCTCTCCCCTCTCTCTATATATACATATATATGCATACATATATAGGGAAATACTAGCTGATCCGTCCGGCGTTGTCCAGAAATCAGTAACTTTCTTTTTCAGTTTCAATAAAATTAGTCATTTTCGACGCGCATTCTAAACAAACTCCTTTCCGACCGAAACTCAGGCATCGTCCCCGCTGCCTACAGTATTGTATAGCAGGCACGCTGCTACGTACGCGCTGCAATGTAGTTTATTTTCAATTTCCACCACTAGGGGGCGCGAAATCATCTTACTTAGTTATCTATATCTTAATTAGTTAATTTTAAGTTGAATGAGCAAATTCCCGTTGAAAAATATTCCAAATATTTTTTAAAGCACTTTGATCGAAATATGAAAATGCCCTAGGTCGATCACTTTCAACCACCATATCTCCCACTACAGCTATACCGACATGCAACCACTATAATAGTGCCGCAATTGGAGGAGACTCGAGGCTACCACCACACACGAACACCAGTGGTCTGCGCTAGGTAGTTGTGACTGCAAAGTGAAATGTAGGGACCCACATGTCTATTTTCATATATAGATATAGATTATATAACCACAAACGAAAATATACATAATCCTCTTCAGAGTTATCCATGATTCCTAAAAACGTTCTTTATGTCCTACTTCAGAGATCTAAAAAAGCAATTATTAAAACGGAGTTTCTTCTTACGCCTCTGATTTTTTAAAACGTTTCTGAGTACTTCATAGAATGTATTAATCCGTTTTTCAAACCAGAATATCCGTTTTTAGGATGCAGTCAGTTTTCAAGTGAACATTTTCATGTTCAACAAACATGATAAATTAACAGCATTAAATTTAACAATAAAACTAATATTATTTTGGGATCAATGGATGTTTAAATGCAATTACGCAACTCAAAATGTTTAATTGAGAATTGATAAAACCTAAAAAAGCAATTATTAAAATGGAGTTTCTTCTTACGCCTCCGATTTTTTAAAACGTTAATGAGTACTTCATAGAATGTATTAATCCGTTTTTCAAACCAGAATATCCGTTTTTAGGATGCAGTCAGTTTTCAAGTGAACATTTTCATGTTCAACAAACATGATAAATTAACAGCATTAAATTTAACAATAAAACTAATATTATTTTGGGACCAATTGATGTTTAAATGCAATTACGCAACTCAAAATGTTTAATTGAGAATTGATAAAACCTAAAAACCGATATTTCGGTTTCAGAAAAACTATTTAAGTACTATAAAACTACTCTGAAGTGTATCTGAAAATCAGTGGTAGCAAAAGAAACATTATTTTTATAAATGCTTCCTTTTAAATCTCGAAAACATATAATTTTTTGAGGTTTCTAAATATAAAGAACGAATTTCGGAATAGTGGTTAACTTGGAAGATCTTTGGAATCGCTCTTCTTTTAAACAATTTTCTTCATCCCCTCCACCATTCCACCATGGCTCCCAGGAAGGCCTCATCCTCACCCATTGGTTTATCTGTGAGAATTTTTTTTCTTTGTCAATAGTCACCTATCTATACTTCAGTATATCAACCATTAACCACATAGTTTATCTTCCTTTTCTGCCTTATGGATTATCATCTTTTGTGAAGGCTTTTTGTGTAAATGCCTACTATCAAACTCAATCGTTTCACTGTTCCCACCCGTCGTTCTCAACTATTTAAATGTTTATTTGCCATTTTTGTGTTATTGACAGTTCTGCTTATCAGCTTTTTACCCCTGAAGATCGTTTGAATTTAATGCTGCCCATTGTCTCGTTGTTGACAGCACATTTGTAAATAATTTTATTTTTATATGCAATCTTTCATTTCCAATTTACTGCCCTTGTCGGCACTTCGGCAGTCTGCACTGTTTTAAAATTTGTGGTAGTTTGGACCAAATTTTGGTGCTGCAGTAGCTGAAACCATAAGATGATGAAACATCGTTCCAACATTTGGAGCTCTGGTTGATCCATAGCTCCACATTTGGAACAGTATTTCACCATCTGGTTGCAGCTACTGCATCACCAAAATTTGGTTCAAACAACCAAATCATGTTCAAAATTTTTAACAGTGTAGTTATTGAAGAACTATAGCTTGTAACTACTAATTCAAGTTTTTAATAAATGCCTGGGGGTCGT
The DNA here is from genome assembly GCA_963931845.1 of Maratus michaelseni. Taxonomy (NCBI): domain Eukaryota; kingdom Metazoa; phylum Arthropoda; class Arachnida; order Araneae; family Salticidae; genus Maratus; species Maratus michaelseni. The sequence goes on along the minus strand of OZ007597.1, from coordinate 89,174,547 downwards.
ATGTGCTTAGGAGGCATCAGCTTCTGCGTCCCCTTGAGAATGGACTGGATCTCACCCAAAAGAATCCCTGCATGCTAAGGGATCTCCGGAGAAGACGTTTTTTCAAAATTTTGTGCATGGAGGTTTAGAGCGCCCTGCGTATTCGTTTCCCTTATGACATAATTTAAGAACTTAATGGAAGAACATGTTACATTACATTTCCTCAAATATTGTTTTGCTTTATGGACGGATATGTTATAAGGTATTCTATCATATGGCAAAAAAATAAATAAATAAATAAATAATAATAAAATATTCTAATTAACTTTAAAAATAGGAGACATTATTCATTAATATTCAATAGTTTAATAGTTTAAACGATATTAATGATTTTTAATAATTAAAAAAATATATGTTGGAAAAAAACGAAAATTAAATGTAATAAGTTTTTTTAAGGAAGTTTAGTAACACATATTAACATATTAAATAAATGCTAGGAAAAACAAAATAAATCAATAAAAAAAAAAGCTTTTACTTTATTTTTTTCGTAATTTAACTTTTGTTACATAATATGTTCTTCCTCCAAGGTCTTTAATTTTAATAGAAGTTTTACTTCCGCAAAAAAATCATCTCTATTCTCTTAATTACTTTTGTAAATTGTTAGTATTAATTAGTTTTCTAATTCATTGCTGTCATAATAAATTATTTTTCCAGATCCAACAAAATTTTGATTTTCGCAAATCACTTTGGGACTTATTTCTTCAAAGCTTCTTTAGTGATCTTTTCACATAAAATAAAACTGTGGTATTGACGTAAACACCCTGCAGCAATTCAGAAGGGAGAATACCTCATTAACTAACAATATCTTGTCAAAGTCGTGTAGTAATGTTTTTTTATTCATCGCAAAAAAAGATTGATAACAACATAACAAATAAATTTGCGTTTATAATTTGGCATTCAAGTATTTTATTAGAAAGGGACGTGTAAGAATGTTCTAACTGTATTCTTTTAGCACATTATTGGCCGGTCACGTGCATACTCGTGTCGGCATGGTTGCCACCTTTTACGCTTTTTTGTTACCAAACATGATATGTTTTGATAAATAATGTTCGCCTTTTTTAATTGCAAAAATCTGTAATTAGTTATCATAATTTCACAAATCACATTTATCATTATATGAATGATAAACAATTTCCAATTATTTATCATTATGGGATTAATAGTAGTTTAGAGATAGTGTTTTGAGAAAAACTGGGGTAATTTTGTACTATTTAAAAGCGTTAAAAAGTCACTGGAGAAAGAACGATGAGCCGTCAGCTATTAGCATAGTTTTCATAAATGTCATGAAGCCAACAAGAACTGTAATGCAAAGTTAAGCCGAAGATTTCGGAAGATTTCGGCATTCATATTAGCTGCTGTGTGTGCATGATGTGTTTACATGATAAATACAATGAATTGCATTTTTGTGAAGTTAATGTAAAATAAAAATATAACTCAGACGATAATGTTTGTATGATAATGTTTATGCATTGTCTTAAAATAGATAGACATCCTTTTCAAACGATATTTTTTCAAATTTACTGTGCCTTCCACGACTCTTGTTTAATAAGATCAGAAAAGTGCGAAAAGTAGCCTCGGATTAAGATTATGAATTACACAGAAGTTTGTAAAACATTCAACGCCGGATACAACTCATAGGAAAATTATAAAACAAAAACAAAAAATAGGCATCAGGCATAGATTATGAAACACTTTCCAAAACTATCAAAGTATTGTTAATTTTTTTTTCCATGCAATGAAATGAGTTATTTAAACTAGCAAAAGCCATGCTTTGTTTGGATTCGCGAAGCATTATTTCATAAGATAAATATTTGAAAGTAACAATATTTTTTATATTATTTTTGCATCTTTCTAAGCAAAAACGTTCTCTGTCAGAAAAGATTCGTCATGTCGTTGTTTTTTACGCTGATATCTAGCCTCTTGCCTTAAAGCTAAATCATATTCGCGTTCTTTTCGACCAGTAGGTGTACGTTTTCTCGGCATTTTTTATAATAGAACTAATACATTCCATAAATTGTTTTTAAACGGCAAACATATTAAAAATAATACTAATAGTAATTATTTCTTAATAGTAAATATGTTTCATTTGGTTCAATCTTAAACATTCGATTTCGAATAACGAATTTAACAATTAATTTTATTTGTTTACAATTATTTTGTTGCCACTTTACAAAAAAAAATCATAATATAATTCTTTTAAAATGCGTAAGTATCGTCTGCGTAAATGATTTCACACAGTAAGAATAAATGGTGTATTTGAATTCCTAACACTGAAAAATACTTTTATAATTGAATGTAAATAATTGAATTTTCACAAATTTCAATTCATTAAAAATATGCTATAATTTTCCTAATAAAAGGTATTTTAAAAATTTCTTAAAATATGATTAAAAGGAATGAGCACCAAAATATACGCCATTTCCAACCAATCTTAATAAATTATTCTATTAAAATGTATATTTTCCTCTCAAATAACATACGTTTTTAATATAAGAATGTTTAATGTTCTTTTACGGTTTGAAGTATAAATTCTGCAGTTATTTTCTCGCCGTTAAAAACACATTTCCACCCTTCAAATGCCAGTTTCCGTAAACTAGCGAAATTCCAGTGTAGAATACTGAGAAAACATGTGTGTGGTGATGTATTTATATGCATATTGTCTCGCACTCAATCTCTTAAGTAATCTACGTACTCCCCGCCACACACTTCACCATACCTTTTACAAAAGGACATCTTTGAATGCATAGTAGTAAATAAAGTCACGCATGTTTTTTTTTTTTTTTTTTTTTTTTTTTTCGTTCTGAATAAAAGGCTTATGAATTCTGAAATTCTATTGGTGTTTTAATATTAGCGAAGGGAATTTGAGATCTCACTGACCAATACCCTTTAAATAAGAAATAATAAAAAGATGTACTGTAATGTTCTTAAGGGTAAATCACATTTTGAAGAGAAAATTATCAAGAAATTTTAACGCTAAAAAACACTCAAGTAATTTAGAATTTAATACTAATTGGCAGAAATTAATAACAGTACAATATTTCAATTACACCTAAGTATCTTAAGTCTTGTTTCAATACCGAATTACTTAAAACGATTTTGACATCACTGTGGTAAGTTCATAAAATTATGCAAAATATTTTTTTTCCCTTTTACTATTAATTTTCTTTTATTTATTTATTTATTTTTACTTTCTTCTATCTATAATAGAAGAAAGTATTGTAATCGAAATTTTTTTCGACTTCCGGTTTTCGGCGGATTTATACATTTTAGGGGTCAGAGTTTTCGAAAAACATGTTTTTACAAAATGTATGTCTGTCCGTCCTCATTGTATCATCGAAAAGTATATTAAGTCATGCTTCAAAATTGAACCATTTTTTTCTATGTTTTTGGCTATGGCCAGCAGGTCCCACTTGAATTTGGGAATTTTTTGACGAAAGGAGGCGCTGCGATAGCGATTTTTTGTTCTATTTCCGTTATTGTATCATCGAAAAGTGTACGAAGTTATGCAGATAATTGTATCAAATTTTTTGTATATGTTTTTGACTATGGCCAGCAGGTCCCAGTTGAATTAGGGGATATTGCGCCTGGAGGGGGCGCTGTGATAGCCATTTAAATATTTCAAATTAAAAAAAGACGTACAAAAAAGTTAGAAAAGGTAAAAAATTTTTGCGTTAAATGTTTAGCCTTGATCCAAGGATTCCAGAGCTTTTTTGTTTTGCCCCTATCTTTTTTTTTTTTTAGACCGGCGACCAGGCTCCTACCTGCCAGGTTTCCCTAGCTTAAATGGGTTTAGTGACCGGCGTCGAGGCGCGTAGCGCCACTGAAGGGATGCCACGTAGCGTCTGCCCATTGCATGTTAGACGGCTATGTGGAGGTCTTTGTTTTGTTCCCATTTTTGTTTTGCTGCTAATTGATGTTATTCTTTTTGTATGGACCTAGGCTTGGCATCACACTGATACGTCATGCCATCGCTATGGTTTTGCCTCTATCTTAAAAAATGGCTGAGAAATAGGGGTTTCAATATTTAGAGTGGCTGACATATTGAAACAATACAGCACGATTCATCCACAAACGGGTTTAACTTATGAGTTTTAGTGAACATGGTTTCGGCAAATTTTCTTTCATTGTTGTAAATATCATTTCAACCCTTACATGCTTAACACTACATATTTATCCAACGCCAACGTCAAAATCTCGCCAAATTTGGCGATAATCGGCAAAATATCGCCAAATTTGGCGAAAAAAATACGTTGCCTTACATGAAGCCAACTTGACTACGCCTGTCTAATTTGGCAATATTCTCATCAAATTCAATATTGGCGAAAATTGGGAATGACTCTTCTGTAATCGTGTTCCACGCCTTTTAGCTTCGTGTTTCTCAGTAAAATTAGCTAAAATCTTAAAACCAAGCAAAAGGGAAAGTCCAGAAGGCCTTTTCGTAGTTTAGTATAATACATCGGTTGATCGCATCCAGGTAACCCGGTCGCAAGTAGCTGACGTACAACAGAATGACGAAAAATATTGACTTTTTTGGCGGTGTGATAGCAAATTTTGAAGTATTAACATGCATGAGATAAAAGTAAATTTTAGAATTGGTATATTCGACTAGTTTCCTTTAAAAATGAATACTTAGTTTCACTCTTTTTTTAAAAGTAAGATTCAATTGAGCGGATTCGTTTTATAACTTTTGAATTTGCGCTCATTTTGGAAAAGTTGAATTTGAGTTTGAATTAGTTAATTTTTTTAGTGAGTGTACCCACCACTGCTTCTATAGCTGTTGTCGAATACTTGTTGTTGAATTTAAAAAAAATTGTCAGTTCATTTTAGGAAACCATGTAAAATTTCTCAAATTGTACTATACCATTGCGAATTCTTGTACAGAATTTACCATGCTAGTTATTTAAATATTCATATAAAAATTAATACAATTAATTCATTTATTTGTGGTGTGGAGGGGGGGGATCAAATAAGAAGATGCGTACAATGAAGTTTTTGATGGCGAACGACTAATTAATGATACAAAAATAATCAAACTCTGACACAGTAACTATAAAAAACAGAAAAAACTTTAAAATATAAATAACATGAAGGCTCCCAGAGAATAATTTTATTTTTCCTTTCTCGTTTGAATAGAAAGTTTCTTTTGTGTTTATATAAATCATGAAGATAGAAGTTTTCTATTATAAAACCATTGCTTTTGTAAGCGAAAACTGAATCCAAGTACTATTTCTTTTGCATTTTTAAATGAGCATTAGAGTTTAAATACGTTTCTCTCGATATTTCTCTCTCTCTCCCCTCTCTCTATATATACATATATATGCATACATATATAGGGAAATACTAGCTGATCCGTCCGGCGTTGTCCAGAAATCAGTAACTTTCTTTTTCAGTTTCAATAAAATTAGTCATTTTCGACGCGCATTCTAAACAAACTTCTTTCCGACCGAAACTCAGGCATCGTCCCCGCTGCCTACAGCATTGTATAGCAGGCACGCTGCTACGTACGCGCTGCAATGTAGTTTATTTTCAATTTCCACCACTAGGGGGCGCGAAGTCATCTTACTTAGTTATCTATATCTTAATTAGTTAATTTTAAGTTGAATGAGCAAATTCCCGTTGAAAAATATTCCAAATATTTTTTAAAGCACTTTGATCGAAATATGAAAATGCCCTAGGTCGATCACTTTCAACCACCATATCTCCCACTACAGCTATACCAACATGCAACCACTATAATAGTGCCGCAATTGGAGGAGACTCGAGGCTACCACCACACACGAACACCAGTGGTCTGCGCTAGGTAGTTGTGACTGCAAAGTGAAATGTAGGGACCCACATGTCTATTTTCATATATAGATATAGATTATATAACCACAAACGAAAATATACATAATCCTCTTCAGAGTTATCCATGATTCCTAAAAACGTTCTTTATGTCCTACTTCAGAGATCTAAAAAAACAATTATTAAAACGGAGTTTCTTCTTACGCCTCTGATTTTTTAAAACGTTTCTGAGTACTTCATAGAATGTATTAATCCGTTTTTCAAACCAGAATATCCGTTTTTAGGATGCAGTCAGTTTTCAAGTGAACATTTTCATGTTCAACAAACATGATAAATTAACAGCATTAAATTTAACAATAAAACTAATATTATTTTGGGATCAATGGATGTTTAAATGCAATTACGCAACTCAAAATGTTTAATTGAGAATTGATAAAACCTAAAAAAGCAATTATTAAAATGGAGTTTCTTCTTACGCCTCCGATTTTTTAAAACGTTTCTGAGTACTTCATAGAATGTATTAATCCGTTTTTCAAACCAGAATATCCGTTTTTAGGATGCAGTCAGTTTTCAAGTGAACATTTTCATGTTCAACAAACATGATAAATTAACAGCATTAAATTTAACAATAAAACTAATATTATTTTGGGACCAATGGATGTTTAAATGCAATTACGCAACTCAAAATGTTTAATTGAGAATTGATAAAACCTAAAAACCGATATTTCGGTTTCAGAAAAACTATTTAAGTACTATAAAACTACTCTGAAGTGTATCTGAAAATCAGTGGTAGCAAAAGAAACATTATTTTTATAAATGCTTCCTTTTAAATCTCGAAAACATATAATTTTTTGAGGTTTCTAAATATAAAGAACGAATTTCGGAATAGTGGTTAACTTGGAAGATCTTTGGAATCGCTCTTCTTTTAAACAATTTTCTTCATCCCCTCCACCATTCCACCATGGCTCCCAGGAAGGCCTCATCCTCACCCATTGGTTTATCTGTGAGAATTTTTTTTCTTTGTCAATAGTCACCTATCTATACTTCAGTATATCAACCAATAACCACATATTTTATCTTCCTTTTCTGCCTTATGGATTATCATCTTTTGTGAAGGCATTTTGTGTAAATGCCTACTATCAAACTCAATCGTTTCACTGTTCCCACCCGTCGTTCTCAACTATTTAAATGTTTATTTGCCATTTTTGTGTTATTGACAGTTCTGCTTATCAGCTTTTTACCCCTGAAGATCGTTTGAATTTAATGCTGCCCATTGTCTCGTTGTTGACAGCACATTTGTAAATAATTTTACTTTTATATGCAATCTTTCATTTCCAATTTACTGCCCTTGTCGGCACTTCGGCAGTCTGCACTGTTTTAAAATTTGTGGTAGTTTGGACCAAATTTTGGTGCTGCAGTAGCTGAAACCATAAGATGATGAAACATCGTTCCAACATTTGGAGCTCTGGTTGATCCATAGCTCCACATTTGGAACAGTATTTCACCATCTGGTTGCAGCTACTGCATCACCAAAATTTGGTTCAAACAACCAAATCATGTTCAAAATTTTTAACAGTGTAGTTATTGAAGAACTATAGCTTGTAACTACTAATTCAAGTTTTTAATAAATGCCTGGGGGTCGTATGTGCTTAGGAGGCATCAGCTTCTGCGTCCCCTTGAGAATGGGCTGGATCTCACCCAAAAGAATCCCTGCATGCTAAGGGATCTCCGGAGAAGACGTTTTTTCAAAATTTTGTGCATGGAGGTTTAGAGCGCCCTGCGTATTCGTTTCCCTTATGACATAATTTAAGAACTTAATGGAAGAACATGTTACATTACATTTCCTCAAATATTGTTTTGCTTTATGGACGGATATGTTATAAGGTATTCTATCATATGGCAAAAAAATAAATAAATAAATAAATAATAATAAAATATTCTAATTAACTTTAAAAATAGGAGACATTATTCATTAATATTCAATAGTTTAATAGTTTAAACGATATTAATGATTTTTAATAATTAAAAAATATATGTTGGAAAAAAACGAAAATTAAATGTAATAAGTTTTTCTAAGGAAGTTTAGTAACACATATTAACATATTAAATAAATGCTAGGAAAAACAAAATAAATCAATAAAAAAAAAAGCTTTTACTTTAATTTTTTCGTAATTTAACTTTTGTTACATAATATGTTCTTCCTCCAAGGTCTTTAATTTTAATAGAAGTTTTACTTCCGCAAAAAAATCATCTCTATTCTCTTAATTACTTTTGTAAATTGTTAGTATTAATTAGTTTTCTAATTCATTGCTGTCATAATAAATTATTTTTCCAGATCCAACAAAATTTTGATTTTCGCAAATCACTTTGGGACTTATTTCTTCAAAGCTTCTTTAGTGATCTTTTCACATAAAATAAAACTGTGGTATTGCGTAAACACCCTGCAGCAATTCAGAAGGGAGAATACCTCATTAACTAACAATATCTTGTCAAAGTCGTGTAGTAATGTTTTTTTATTCATCGCAAAAAAAGATTGATAACAACATAACAAATAAATTTGCGGTTATAATTTGGCATTCAAGTATTTTATTAGAAAGGGACGTGTAAGAATGTTCTAACTGTATTCTTTTAGCACATTATTGGCCGGTCACGTGCATACTCGTGTCGGCATGGTTGCCACCTTTTACGCTTTTTTGTTACCAAACATGATATGTTTTGATAAATAATGTTCGCCTTTTTTAATTTCAAAAATCTGTAATTATTTATCATCATTTCACAAATCACATTTATCATTATATGAATGATAAACAATTTCCAATTATTTATCATTATGGGATTAATAGTAGTTTAGAGATAGTGTTTTGAGAAAAACTGGGGTAATTTTGTACTATTTAAAAGCGTTAAAAAGTCACTGGAGAAAGAACGATGAGCCGTCAGCTATTAGCATAGTTTTCATAAATGTCATGAAGCCAACAAGAACTGTAATGCAAAGTTAAGCCGAAGATTTCGGAAGATTTCGGCATTCATATTAGCTGCTGTGTGTGCATGATGTGTTTACATGATAAATACAATGAATTGCATTTTTGTGAAGTTAATGTAAAATAAAAATATAACTCAGACGATAATGTTTGTATGATAATGTTTATGCATTGTCTTAAAATAGATAGACATCCTTTTCAAACGATATTTTTTCAAATTTACTGTGCCTTCCACGACTTTTGTTTAATAAGATCAGAGAAGTGCGAAAAGTAGCCTCGGATTAAGATTATGAATTACACAGAAGTTTGTAAAACATTCAACGCCGGATACAACTCATAGGAAAATTATAAAACAAAAACAAAAAATAGGCATCAGGCATAGATTATGAAACACTTTCCAAAACTATCAAAGTATTGTTAATTTTTTTTTCCATGCAATGAAATGAGTTATTTAAACTAGCAAAAGCCATGCTTTGTTTGGATTCGCGAAGCATTATTTCATAAGATAAATATTTGAAAGTAACAATATTTTTTATATTATTTTTGCATCTTTCTAAGCAAAAACGTTCTCTGTCAGAAAAGATTCGTCATGTCGTTGTTTTTTACGCTGATATCTAGCCTCTTGCCTTAAAGCTAAATCATATTCGCGTTCTTTTCGACCAGTAGGTGTACGTTTTCTCGGCACTTTTTATAATAGAACTAATACATTCCATAAATTGTTTTTAAACGGCAAACATATTAAAAATAATACTAATAGTAATTATTTCTTAATAGTAAATATGTTTCATTTGGTTCAATCTTAAACATTCGATTTCGAATAACGAATTTAACAATTAATTTTATTTGTTTACAATTATTTTGTTGCCACTTTACAAAAAAAAATCATAATATAATTCTTTTAAAATGCGTAAGTATCGTCTGCGTAAATGATTTCACACAATAAGAATAAATGGTGTATTTGAATTCCTAACACTGAAAAATACTTTTATAATTGAATGTAAATAATTGAATTTTCACAAATTTCAATTCATTAAAAATATGCTATAATTTTCCTAATAAAAGGTATTTTAAAAATTTCTTAAAATATGATTAAAAGGAATGAGCACCAAAATATACGCCATTTCCAACCAATCTTAATAAATTATTCTATTAAAATGTATATTTTCCTCTCAAATAACATACGTTTTTAATATAAGAATGTTTAATGTTCTTTTACGGTTTGAAGTATAAATTCTGCAGTTATTTTCAATATTTAAAATATTTCGTCTTCGCAAAATGCAGATATATAGGTTCCTTTCCTTATTTAAATAATTTTTAAAAAAATGAAAATTTTTGATGCAACGATAATATTTCACGTACATTCATGACTTTATTCATTTTTACTGACTCAATGATTTTTATTTACTGCAAGAAATGCGCAGGTTTTATTATCGTTTATAAAAATGAATCCGTATAATGGAAAAATATATTCAACAAAATAATAAAAAAAGCTTTTTTTTTTTTTTTTTTTTTAAATCATTTGATAAGAAAATAGTATTGTCAGAATATACAGATCATATTCTATTTATATGAAGTACAAAAATATTTCTTTCCTTAATTAAATTTAAAAAACAGCTTTTGAGATATTTTGGCGGATTTATTTAATACATCATGATTCTATCTATAATTACTAACTCCATGATTTATTTTTTCTTCTGAAAATATGCGTGTTTCATTTTTTATTTGCAAAAATGCGTCCGAAAATATGTAAAATGGGAAACATGCAAAATAAATTAATTCAAATAATAACTTTTTAAAGGTTATTCTGTAAAAAAAAATGTATTCTGCAAATCTACAAATCATAATTTATTTTTTGTAAAGTGTACGACAAAATGTAATTTGTGGAGCATAGTAGGATTCGCTTCGCTCATCCTAATAAACAATTTAAAAAACACAGCAGTTAAAATCCACTTTTTTTTTTCAACTCATGAAATCATTTGTTACAGCTACTGATCATTTTGAAAATTTTATGATTTAGGTGACTGAAATTATTAAGTTTTTATCCAGTTTGTTGTTCGCAGTGTTGAATTCAGGAGTGGGCCGTGAGGGAAGATGGTGGCAGGAATTTACCATCTTGCAGTTTAAACTTTTATGAAAATGTTGTTCATATATTTATGGTGTTTTTATTTAATATAATTACATGTTATTTTGTATGCTATGTATAATTATTATATTACTGTTTTTATTTTTAATTTGCATACTATATTTACCTAACATATTATGGTTGTGTAAAGTATAATGGGTCACATCACTTATCTGGCTGAGTGACACTTTAATGAGTGCAGTCTGGCCTAAAATGTCGGTTGGAACCGAATTTGAAAGTTTTATGGCTGAATATTTATGGGTTGTTGGTAATGCTTCGTGTGAGGCCCTTTAATTTTCTGTGAGGAGGGGGACCCAAGGAGGACGCCTGGATGTCTACAGGGTCTAGTGTCAAGAAAATCTCTGTTCAGTGAACAGTACAGTGTGGGGATGTCTAAGCTTGGATTGGATGGTTAAGGAAGGTAGGCGTGGTTGTTAGCCCACCCTAGTCATTCCAATTTAAGTAGGCAAATTTTAGGTACTTGGAGTAGCTCCGCCCACTTCGGGAGAAAGAGGTGAGGAAAAATAAAGAAACTTCACTAGAAGTGTAACTCGGAACGAGAAGAGTTTGGTTCGTGAGATGTCAGCAGTCTTTGAACATTTGTCTTCTAGTCTCTGACGAAGATGACATGTATTTCTCGAGACTCACTATGGCAACTTGTTAGATAGTTAGTAAGAGTGTGCGTGTACAGAACAGGAAATTCTTGGCCTATTACAACTAGGCACTCCAGTTTTCGAAGTACACGGGGCTCAAGCTACACTGCCCCTTTTTTTCTGGTGTCTCCAAGTGTTAGAAAGTATGCATCTGTTTTTGATTTCTTATCTATGTGAAGTGTGTACCTCAATTTGTTTAGTGTATCACAAAGCAGGAGAACATGCCAATTCCTAATTAATATTTTTAGATGTCTATAAATTTGTAAAAAAAAAATTATACTTATTTATTATGGTAATTAGATAAAATTATTCAGCCTTATTTCAAATGGTGTTCTTCTATGGTTTTTGTATATTTTAATATGCTTCTTTTCTTAGTGAATAATGTAAATAAATTAGTTATTTGTTTTCAAAAAAGATGTTGTCATGATTTTTAAGTGTTTAGTGATTAATTTTAAATCCTAAGTATTTTGCAGATTTCATTAATTTAAGTTTAAAAATTTTTAGAATAATGTTATCTTTGGGGTTGTATTGTTAAACGGGGGGTCCTTTACATTTCCATAAAAACAAGAATAAATGTTAGATACGCATCATAATACACAACGCGATGGTATTTTTTTAAAGTTTATTTTTTATTTTAAACTTTGGTAACTAGCTAGGTAACGATCACAAAGTCTTCTGTAAACAGAAGCCCCTTGAATATAATTTCTAAGTTACGGTAAAGGTGCACCCAACACCTTATTATATTTATGCGTGGTAACACTTGAATTACGGACATCGAGTAACCGATCTTTAGTAGGCTACGTCTAGAACTTGCCAGCAGGACATCCCTCCAGAGCATCGAAATGACCCCCGGAAGATTTGTAATTTTGAGCTTAGGTGCAATTCCACCCCCGAAGCGGCAAAATTCCTTCTCGGAGAGAAATGTCTAAATTAAATACTGGTTGTTGATCCCTTTGGTTAATTTTCTGGTGAATTTACTGGTTAATTTTCTTGTGACTAAATCATCACTAGAAACTATAAATCCGTGTTCTTTACATCGCCGAAGGTCAAGAAGTCAGGTATTTCACTAGATATTTGACAAAAAATCTGGAATCGAATATGTTTGGAGTCTTTTGATTTTATAGCATAGGTATCAGATAAAAAAAAAAAAAAAACACTGAGCACTGAAAGTGCTAAATTCAAACAACATATCTGCCGAAACTTTATAGAATATGTGATGCTTATGAAATTAAAATTGCCAGAATAAATACGATGTTTATCCAACTAGTGGTTAAAAAGTTTATCAGAAATGTATACAAATATATGCAGTTATTGGTTGGAAGGTTTTATTTTATTAAATTATTATTTCTTAAAAAGAAATAAAGAACGAAACAGCCTTACATCATTTCATTTAGACACAATAAGTCGTTTTATAACTTTAAAATAACTTCTATTAAATAATTAATTAATCAAATAAATTATGGGGAAAATATACCGTCTTTTGAGCTTAAAAAATGATCTGTATATTTCAGTTCAATAAGTAATTTAATTACGATGCTGAATTTATGGAATATTTTATTGTTTTCACTTCAAATAAAGTAAGTTAATTTGAAAGCAGATCTTCATTTAATAACAAATCTACTAATGAATTTAAAGTTTATATGCTTTAATGAGTCATGTTGGCATAGCTTATACAAATATAATTATAATCATAGAAATGAGAGACATTTATTTTTGAAAAATGTTTTCTTTTGGAAGTAATTTGAGGCAAATTACGTTTATAAATTGTACTTAATTATTAATTATTTTTATAAAAACGTACTTTTTTGTTTTAAATCAACCTTAAACGTGTTACATATGTAATTAAAAATTAACATGCTTGAAATATTTCATTGTATTTTTCATACGAAGTGCAAAGCTTATTAAAAAAGCTTATTAATATATATATATTTATCTCTGCCACACGTAATATTATGCATTATATAATTTAATAGGTTGTGTTTAATCTAAATGAAGTACAAAAGTCCTTCCGACATGTACCGGTAACTTCCATATTCCTTGCTTGTGACAATTCAGCTAATTTTACTCAAAAACACGAAGCTAAAATATGTGGAATCTGATTATATATTGTGAACAAACAAATCTTTCTTAAGCTAGAAAAATATAATACAACCACAAACGAAAATATACAATAACCTTTTCGGAGTCACCCACGATTCTGAAAATAATTCTTTATACTTAAAAAGCTCAAAAATCAATGTATTTTCAAGATTTAAAGAAGCATTTATAAAAATACAGTATCTTCTGCTGATACTTATTTTCGGAAACATTTCTAGCTAGTTAAACAGCGTTAACATTAACATTAAAATTAATATTGTTTTGTTACTCTTTCATGTATAAATTAAATTACGCAGCTGAAAATATGTAATTGAGAATTGATAGCATCCTAAAACCAATATCCTGGTTTAAGAAAACTGATTAATACACTATAAAATTACTCGGAAACGTTTTCGAAAATCAGTGGCAGCCTGAATTCAATTTGAAATCCATTCATTATAGAAGGCCTCGCATTCTGAGGTTTAAAGGCTGTAATTTTCTCTTGTTTATTATTCTTCTTTAAATTATCATTAATGAATTTATCATACTCTTTTTATTGCTTTACGAAATCATTCGAACGATCTTGTACATCTCATTAATTTTCAACGCGTTTTGTATCCCCTCATCTGTAGGTATTCCTTAAATGATCATTAATGAATTTGTCATACTCTTTTTATTGTTTTACGAAATCATTCGAACGATCTTGTACATCTCATTAATTTTCAACGCGTTTTTTATCTCCTCATCTGTAGGTATTCCTTAAATGATCATTAATGAATTTGACATACTCTTTTTATTGTTTTACGAAATCATTCGAACGATCTTGTACATCTCATTAATTTTCAACGCGTTTTTCATCCCCTCATCTGTAGGTATTTTTCAATGAATTTACTCTTTTTGTCTATCCAACCATCATCATTATTTTGTTTTCCTTTGCAAACTTTTCAGCAAATTTCAGTTCCCGTGAGCTTTGTACCTACTGGAATGTCGTTGTCGATCACCATCCGGAAATTAGCTTCTACAAAGCAAGCACGAAACAGAGTTATAGTGATTATGTCTTTCTTGGAAGTCATGCTTTGAACGGACTTGTAATAGAGCTTTGTTTTGAGTTGAACGCTTTTAAAAATCTGCTCTATGGAAAAAGCGATAACATTAAACGAAAAACAGGATCACACAAAGCTATTGATTTCAGTATAAAATTGAATACAAGCAGTCGGCACCAGTTAATATCAATAAAATTAAGCCATTTATAACAATAATTGTGATTGCATTAAGCGACATCTATAGATATCACTAAATGTCTATAGTTAATTAAATTTGAAAATCCAGGGAGGAGAAATGGCCTAACTTTTGCCCACCTTGTGGAAGCCCATCAATCTATCTATCTATCTATCTATATATATATATATATTTGCTTCTCTGGGGCAACATAACAGAGTCTGACGGAATCTGAGATTTGTTCAGTATTGCACCAAATAATGATAAAGCAAAAACTATAATCCTTGTTCAACATTTCACAAAAGAGAAAAAAAAAAACAAAAAAAAAACAGTATCCTTGTTTAATCTTTGAGCTTTTTACTATAAAATTGCTTTAGAGAAAAAATTAAACTTGGTTCAGCTTTCACTATAAAATTCGCTTAGAGGAAAAGCTAAATAATGGTTCAATCTTTCATCTAAAATTAGTTTAGAAAAAAAACCTGAAACATGCTTTGAAATTTCGATTTCAAAAAACCTGAATCATGGTTCAACCATTCACCATAAAATTGGTTTAGAGAAAAAACCTGAATCATGGTTCAACTTCTCACCATAAAATTGGTTTAAAAAAATATGAAACACTGGTTCAATCTTTCACCACCATATTGATTAGAAAAAAAAACCTGAATCATGGTTCGACTGTTCACCATAATGTTAGTTTATGAAAAATAATCAGAATCATGGTTCAACTTTTCACCATAAAATTGCTTTAAAAAACTGAATCATGGTTCAACTTTACAGAATAATATTGGTTTAGAAAAAAAATGTGAATCATGGGTTCAATTTTTCATCATAAAATTGGTTTAGGAAAAAACCTGAAACATGGTTTAACCTTTCACCATAAAATTAGTTTAGAAAAAAACGGAATCTTGGTACCAACTTTCACCATAAGATTGGTTTAGAAAGAAAACCGGAACCATGGATTAACATTCCACCCTAAAATTAGTTCAATATTTCGCTGAAATAATGGTACTTATGAAGAGCACCACTAAACTGGTGGAACTTTGCAACAAATTTCTCAATACCTTCGTCGAAGCTAAATTGGCGCAAATTTCTTGGTGAAACAACAAACCTTATTTTTAACAGCGTGCTGTATTTGCCACTAAAACTGGATACGTAGAAAAGAAACTCTCAACTTCCTACATTAATCACCTGCGAGTATAACTTCATAACTGTTACAGTTTACTTTTATTCAATTTTATAAACCGACGGTTTATTTTAGGATACAAAGTAAGACTCTTTTAATACTAGATCATCAGAATTCTTTTTTTTTTTATGTTTCTCTTTTGAACAAAGAATATATATATATATATATATATATATTATTTGGTATATAGATTTAATTAGATTTATGTAAATATTTAAAGTATTTAATTTTATATATTATCTGATTTTTTATAGATTTTAAAAAGAGAGATATTTTAATCTAATAACATGGAATTGTATTACTTTTGAGAAAAACAATTGAAAAAATATTTTCTTTCTACCAAGATTTTATTAATTAATGAATAAAATAAAAAATTGAAACTGTTATTAGAAATTCTTTTAATTAATTAGAGCAGTGAAATTAATACTTTAAACATATCAAATGTATCATTAATTAGTTTTTTTAGTTTAATAAAGATTATTAATAGCTATAAGTTAATGATAAACAATAAAACAAAAAGTTGAAAATTCATTAAATTATTTAAAGGAAGATTGTCATATGTATATATATATATTTAAAAATGAAAACACATGTGAAAAACAAAGGATAAGTATTATAATATAAAAAAAGAAAAGTGCCCAGTTAAACAGATGGCATTGAGCTCACAGGCTATTCGCATTAATTGTATATTATACTCTTATTTCAAAGAATAATGCACTCGAAAAAAAAAGAAATCGATATTAAATTAAGAGGGGGATTAAACACCCCCCGTTCCCCCCTTTATAGTTAACCAATGAACCTCCAAACTAACCAGGGAAGCGCCTTATCACAATGAACTTATATACAAAATTTGAAGCAAATAGGATGATTCTGCATGAAAACCACATTTATCTAAATTCTGGGGGAAATTAGCCCCCCGTTCCCCCCGTTATAGTTAACCAATGAACCACCAAAATAACCAGGGAAGCGCCTTATCACAATGAACTTATATACAAAATTTGAAGCAAATAGGATGATTCTTCCTGAAAAACCCAGTTATCTAAATTAAGAGGGGGGGGGTAATTAGCCCCCCGTTCCCCCCTTTATACTTAACCAATGAAACCCCAAAACTAATCAGGGAAGCGCCTTATCACAATGAACCTATAAACAAAATTTTAAACAAATCGGATGTTTCGATCAAGAGTTATCGCGTTACGTACATACGTACATACATACAGAACGGGCGGGCACATTAGCTCTCAGGCTTTGATAGCCTGTGAACTAATAATAATAAAAAAAGAAAAGTGCCCAGTTAAACTGATGGCATTGAGCTCACAGGCTATTCGATTAATTGTATATTATACTCTTATTTCAAAGAATAATGCCCTCGAAAAAAATAAATCGATATTAAATTAAGGGGGGGATTAACCCCCCCCCTGCTCCCCTCTTTATACTTAACCAGTTAACCCCCAACACTAACCAGGGAAGCGCCTTATCACAATGAACCTACATACAAAATTTGAAGTAAATCAGATAATTCTGCATGAAAAACCAATTTATCTAACGTAAGGGGGGAATCAGCCCCCCGTTCCCCCCTTTATAGTTAACCAATGAACCTCCAAACTAACAAGGGAAGCGCCTTATCACAATGAACTTATATACAAAATTTGAAGCAAATAGGATGATTCTGCATGAAAAACCCATTTATCTAAATTCTGGGGGAAATTAGCCCCCCCCCGTTTCCCCCTTTATAGTTAACCAATGAACCTCCAAACTAACCATGGAAGCGCCTTATCACAATGAACTTCTATACAAAATTTGAAGCAATTAGGATGACACTTCATGAAAAACCCAGTTATCTAAGTTAAGGGGGGAATTAGCCCCCCGTTCCCCCCTTTATACTTAACCAATGAAACCCCAAAACTAATCAGGGAAGCGCCTTATCACAATGAACCTATAAACAAAATTTTAAACAAATCGGATGTTTCGATCAAGAGTTATCGCGTTACGTACATACGTACATACGTACATACATACAGAACGGGGCGGGCACATTAGCTCTCAGGCTTTGATAGCCTGTGAGCTAAAAAGCAATGGAAAGGCTAGTGCAAGGATTAAACTTAATAAAACGAAAAAACAAAAATTGGAAAACTATGAGTATCTTTTGAAATCTTCAGAAGAGCTTCATAAGAATATTCATAGGAAATATGTGTTATTTCATTAAATATTGTCAGCATTATGCCTAAAATCGACAATATTAAGCCCCTAATAGCATATATATGAAATAAGATAATAGCAAACCTACAAGTGTTTAAATTAGAAAATAAATAAATTAATAAACTAT
This sequence comes from Maratus michaelseni, assembly GCA_963931845.1. Lineage (NCBI taxonomy): Eukaryota > Metazoa > Arthropoda > Arachnida > Araneae > Salticidae > Maratus > Maratus michaelseni. Next base: position 89,156,171 of record OZ007597.1, on the reverse strand, counting down.
TATTCAACATAAATAGAAATAAGATGATAAAACAAAAAACTAGTATTAATGAAGATTGAACAAGATGCAAAGTGATATAAAGATCATGTCACTATTAAACCCAAAATGTCTTATAAAAACATAGTCATTGCATTGTAAGAAATGAGAGGAAATTAAAAAGTGTTTGGTGCTGCCATCTATCTCATAAAAATAAAAGCAAGAGCTGAAACTAGTTAAATGATAAATCTGGTGCTGCCTACTATTATGATTGAGGAGAAGATGGAATTAAAAAAATAAATTTTAAACAATGTAGTAATTAAAGTAAATAAAATTTAGAATATGATGAAAACTAAAGGAAGTAAATAAAATTTAAATATTAAAAAAGATGAAAGATGAAATAGGAAGATAGTAGTACAATAATTAGCCATTTAGGAGGAGACAGTGTGTGAACAAAATGAAGAGTGGATTATTTGTTATTTAAATGATGTTGTTACACTGTAAAAATTCTTCAGCTTTTGCTGTATAGTCACTCTGCTGCTTTTATAGACTATCTCTATTTAGACCAGTGAAAATGCTCCATAATATAGTAAAGTAACCGTTTTCTCTAAGAGCGGTGGCGTGTGTCTGCAGCAAAAGCTGAAGATTTTTAACAATGTATGTAAATGAAATGATTAAATGCATAAAACCCGAATTTTTTTCAATAAATTCTGTATCTTTTTTAGCAGTCCCGCTTCATTACTCCTTAATAGCATTTTGATTTTATAATTATATATATATATATATATATCATCTCTTTCGCCAGGAATTTATGAAACTGGTGTTATAAGCGGGGTGTTCTTTTAAGAGTTTGACAGGCAAGGTTTTAATTTGTAAGCTGAGTTTAAACTAAATTTTTTCAAACGTGTAATAGTCATTTTTTATTACGGAACATTAATCGTAATCATGCATTTTATTGAGGGACTGTCTAAATCAATCATTTAGTTGGAAAACCGAACGTGAATCTAACAGAATTAATGTATCTTATTTCGATTGATATCTTAAATACTGAATTTGGCTGAGTTAACGTACAGTACTGAAAAAAAAGAAGTCTCCTACTGACTCTGTTGCAAATGATAGTATAAAAATGCTACTGGTATTAACCGATAATTTATAATGTTTATTAATGCTATGCTTAACCCTTTCGCTACTACACCGTCTAAGACGCCCGGCGAAGCAAACTACTGGCAGACCGCCTGAGCACCTGTTACACTTTAAATGTCCAACTATTGTGGCAGAGCAGGGGTTTATTTGAATCAACAGATATGGAGGATTTTTTGCTAGTTATCTTAGGGAGGTTCCACTTTTATCTCTTATTGTCCTGCTGATAAGTAGGCAGGTAGATGAAAGGGAGAGAAATAATCTCACAGTATATTTTACGTTCGGGTGTTCGCCGTATTTTGAACACTATTGAGTTTTCAGTTTTCAGTATTTAAAGGGTTAAATTATGCTTCGGGAGCTATGCTTCAAAATTTAAAATTTTCAATATAACAACTAAATTGAACGTCTTATTTGGGTTCTTCGGTTTATTTTACATTCAGATACCAAAGGGGAAATCATTCGATCATGTAGTTTAGGAGTTATACGTTTTTACACAGAAATTGTACAAACATTTTAAATTTTTAGTAAGAACAATCAATTTTGAAATCATGTTTGGATTTTCAGAACATTTTACCCTAGGATACAAAACGAGAAGTCATTCGGAAAGCTAAGTTGGGAATTATGCAGGTGTAAAGTTTTTAATTCCAAATGTTAAATTAATTTATAATCGTTCCAAAACATATTGCCATGCCCAAAGGTTTTTAAGCATAGCTCAAAAATTACTTGGCGGAATGAGCTGTAATTAAGGATTCTCATTTTTTCAGCTTCGGGAAATTGATTTCTCTTAAAACTTTTGTAATTTTCAATACATATTTATACGAATATTAATTTTATAATATATATATATATATATATATATATATATATATATATATATATATATATATATATATATATATATATATATATATTACTTACCCATCATACGATCTTGCAATCGTTTTGAAAATCGAAAAACTTTTTTGACGGATTTACACGTTTCAAACACTGGAGATTCCAAAAACATATTTTTAGAAACAAAATTTTTTCGTCCGTCTGTCTGTGTGTCAGTCTGTGTGTCTATGTGTGTGTCTGTAAACGCTGTATCTCCCGAACAAATTGCGAAAGAGACTTGAAATTAGGTATGTACTTAGTATGTAATAATGGGAAGATGCCTTTTGAATTTCAGTAACCTCGATTAACCGAAACTATTTTTTTCGGACTCTCGAAATATTCGTTCTGATAAAAGATATATACAAATTTTCGAAATTGTTTATTTTAAGGAGTGAATATAAAAGACAATAAAAAAACATAAATTTCGCATAAAGCATGAAGTCAATCGGATAATGAGTTGTCGAGATATTTGGAATCCTATTTTCCACACTCTTCGATTTTTCATGACCGTGTATTTCATCTAAATTTTACTTCAAAGATATATTTTAATTGAAAATTTGACACTTAATCCGATGCAATAAACCGCTAGTTAATAGGATTATTATTTTTGGAGTTATAAGGAGGTTTCTTTCAAGCAATTCAGTAATGGAGCCTTTAATGTTTATGACGTCATCCAGCCACGATTTTATCCGAATTGCAATGCATTTTATAAGTAGTTTACACATTTTTATTTTAATATTTTACATTATGCATATCCATGATGGGTAAGTATTACGGTGGTCCTCAACGACTAGTTTTTCTTGTTTGAATAAATTACAATCCTCCTTCTATACACCTACAGAAATACCCTGTATACTCAAGAAGTATGGGATAGCGCATAAACATAAAGTAATTTGTTCTTAACTTCAAGTTAAATCACACCATTACCGTAAAAATATCAATTACCTTTATCTACAGATCATTTAACAAAGAAAGAAAAACTTTTTTTTATATAAAGGTTGAATAATTTATTTAAACTTTAATTAATAATTTATTTTTTATTTCTTATAGAGCACAGATAAAATTTATCTAAAATATTACTAATTAAAATACAAATGGAATAATTAATAGCGGAATTCAGAAAAAGAAGGTTTTTTTTTTTAAAGAACAGTTCTATCACATACACCACCAGAGAAGGTAGAAATTTTAAATGACTGTTACAGAAATACAAAGGATGTGAATTATCACTTTCCTGAACAGCGAACAACCAACAGAGTGAAAAAATGTCCAGACTGGGGTTCGATCCCGTATCCCTTGGTATGGAGCACCAAGAGCTTTAGCAATTAAGCAATCCGGACGATATCCGGTTTAGCATTCTCTCACTCTTGAATGGCTAGGCTACAACCTTGTAGCACAAGATGGAACGTCAATCATGAGCACAACACCTATTGGCAAACATCAGAATGCGAGACAGGATGTCGTTCGGATTGCTTAATTGGGAAAATTCTTGGTGCACTATACCAAGGGATCCGGGATCGAACCCGTTCTGGACGTTTTTTCACTCTTTTGGTTGTTCGCTGTTTAGTAAAGTGATAATTCACATCCTTTGTATTTCAGTAATTTACAGCGTAATTTCAGCTCAGGTGAAAAATTAATTAGACAGTTACAGATTTAATTTGAAAATATTAAAACGTATATATATATATATATATATATATGTAAGAAGATGATATGTAAATAGTTGCTTTACTGGAATTATATGAACAAATAAACGATGAACAACAAAATATGAAGTTTAATACAGTTCTATAAATATAATTCTACAATACTTTACGTGCAATTTCTTTTCAGCTAATACACTTCTGGTCAAACCTATACAATATATTTACTTTACAATAATTTGACGGAAATCCCTATCATAAGATAATCTTCTATGCGAAATCAACAACTCATCAATCAACAAATAATAAAGTACTTTAAGATTGCAGCAAAATGACTTTAATTATCTCGTCGAAAAAACCCATTCATAAACTTTTTCATCAGCTACGTACATGGAATAACCGCCCACGCGAAAGAAAGATTATCACGAACTGTTATGTGTTTTTCCCTGTGACGTCATCCAAGGCTACCAAAGAACTCAAAACTTTTTAGACTCTCAGTTGTGTAACTATTATCATACAATGTAGTCTAGTTAAATGTCAGAGCAATGTAAATGCTCTGTGTAATTATCTAATCCAGACTAATTATGTATATTAAATTTAAACTTAAACGGAAAGGAAAGAGTTTATTAATTCTATTATGAAAAGTAGCTCTATTATACTAATATTAAAATATTTCAGAGGTGAATCAATTAGCTCATCGTCAATACTCATATGGATTACGCTGTGAATATGGAAAATTACCATGTGTCAACGATCTAACCATTGGATACACTTATAAGACCTTCAACATCTAATCAGGTAAGCGACAGCATGCTTACTTAACTCTCTTTTTCAAGTGAAGTTTTATTACAATAAAAGAAATTTTTTCACACGTTTAAATTAACTGTGCTTCGACATAATTCAGCCAGTCCTAACAGCACCTTTACCGGCTCTTATTCACTTTATATTCTTGCTTCACAACAAAAGTTAGAAGCCTGGCTCTTTTCCAATTTTGATGATGTTCAAATCTTGATCTCGTCATCTAAAATATTTATATCTCCTGCATTTAAATCATGGATAATAATAGTACACTAGAGTGTCAGTTAATTTGATAATCATTTACGTCATAAAGGAGATGAAGTGTTCAAACTGAAATCCTACATATATATCTACCCTATATATATAAAATCCTAATGAAACAAATTTGTGAAACGATTTTATGAAACGAATTTATGAAACGATTTTATGAAACGACTGATTAAACGACTGATTATGTTTCAGGGATATTTTTAATAAAATATTAAACGCTTGATGGTGAAATTAATACCAATTGTCCATAAAAATCCGCGGATGTCAAAACTGGTAATAGAATTTTGAAATTGGAATTAGTTTTCGAGATATTAATTTTTTTCTAATTTTAATGACATTTCTGTAATGATGGCAACTAATTACTCAGTTTTTTTGTGACAAAAAAAGAAAAAAAATTGAAAAGGATCCCGATAGGGATTATTGATTTGTTTTTATTCGTCATTTTCAAATTGAAATTGAATTTATCTTTTATTTCAATCGATAACGAAGACAAGATTGTGATTAAATTATGTTTTTCAGGAAAATTTGAAAAAAAAAAATCACATTTCTATCGTCAGGATTCAATCGTATGTCAGCATTTAATTTAATTTATAAACTGAAAATATTTTGAATAAATTCGTCCAAATGACGTCACTTATGTAAACGCAAAAGGAAGGAGCAAAAAAATATTTATACAATTTGTTTAGCGTAAAATGTCATTTATCCTATTTTATATATAATCAGAAGTAATTTGTATAGAAAAAACAATAATAATATACGTATAATTAAAATACGCGTATAAACAAAATAATCGTCGAATTTGTTTCCATGGCTGTTTATGTCATCTGGCACCAAATCTCACTTTCTGATGCCCGAATTGCGCCAAGCTTTTTAAAAAAGCGTCAAGACCCCTATAATAGAAAAGCACCAAAAGCTCATTGGGTTTAACAATATAATAAAATATAACACCTTGTAATAGTATATTACTTTTAAATGCTAAAGGTGTAAAATTAACAACTATAATATAAATTAAAATAACTTTTATTAGTTGTTTTACATGTTTCGACTCTTTCCGAGTCATTTTCAAAAACAAAATGAGAATATTCTAAAGCTTTAGAATATTCTCATTTTGTTTTTGAAAATGACTCGGAAAGAGTCGAAACATGTAAAACAACTAATAAAAGTTATTTTAATTTATATTATAGTTGTTAATTTTACACCTTTAGAATTTAAAAGTAATATGCTCATTGGGTTTGTTTTCATAAATTTTGGCAACAAATCTATGTATATTAACGAATCTATCCCTTTTCGAAGCTCGAATTACGCCAAACCTAAAAGCAAAGGATTCTATACTGGAAAAGTACCCGATTTTCTTATGGACAATATTCAAGTGACATAACAAGGTGCAAAATTATCGCGGATAGCAAATTTGTTTAAATATGTCATCAATTGATGCAGAAGAAATGCAGGCATGCATGCACAAAATATTTAATTAATTTTGTATGATAAATAATTATTAGAAAATTCGTATATACATATTCATTAAAATAAATAATTTACATATTTAAAATAACATGAAAATATGCATGATGGTGCACTAAAAGAGAGAAAATTAAAACCTGTTACTGAAAATGTCTATAACAGTACTTTTCAATACCGTGGTTCTTAATGTTATTCACAAGCAGATGGAATTTTTCTCATCCTTAAACGCAAAGGAAGAAAAGAATATAGATCGTTGTTATAAAAGTCCGAGAGGTAGCCACAATTTAAACCTAACCATTTTATACAAGCTGGTTTTCAAGTTGTAATTGATTTCACTTATCAATATCGAAAACAGTCGTCAGTTGTCGCAACAGCTGTGTATGAGGCCATGGTAATCAAAAAATGCCCCATTAAAACGTTAAAAGCATGGCAACCCAATTACAGATTTACCAATATTTTTAAAACAAAGCACGCTGTCATGTTTTTAGAGGCTTCGAAGTCTGAGCGGTGGTTGGCGAGCGTAGCTCGCATGGGGTAGGCCCCCTAGTAGATATATACTAAAAAAAATAATAATAAGTAGGAATTTTTTTTTTCTTCAAAAATGCGATTCGGAATTATTATAAAAAAGGGAAAAATACTGAAAAATGAACACATCTTACTTATTTTAGCAATGTATTTCCCCATTTTTATAGGGAGATAATAATCCCAATAGTGAATTTTATTCAAGAACTGACTAAAGCAATCATTTAGTTGGTCTTCCGCACCTTAGTCCAACTGAATGAATGAGTCGCATATCAATTCCTAATGTTAAATACGTGACTGGGCCGAGTTAATATACTATTTTTGAATAAATTCAGAATACCCCTATTGGAACAACTAATTACATTTTATAGGAAGCCTCCTTTAAAGAAAGATAATTAAATTTTACCTTTCAGTAGTTTTTTGCAAGACATTGTTAGAAATAAAGTTTTAGTAAATTTATTCATGTTGTTTTGACACATTTTGAAATCTAATCAATCCATCTATCGGTTACATATGGAAAACTAATACTATGAAGTTTAGTCAGGTGCGCCATTTCAAAATTTTCTTGAAGGGGGAGGGGAAACTTAATTTTGATTTTGTTGTGAACAGCTGGAGAAGCAATCGATACAGTTTTATTCTCATATATATTTAAAAAATTAGTCAAAGTACTTATTACAGGAAAAGTTTGTGTACTTTTAAGAATGTTGTAAAAGCAAGGACTTCGATAATTACTAAATTTTGTGCTTAAAGTGTTTAGTGAATGCTGAAGTTTTAATTGTACTCAAATCGGACAAATTGTTTTATATTTTTTGCAATTTCTGATTTTTTTTTTTAGTTTTATCTGTGATGGCAGATGCATTCTGCAACATCAAATTTTCAGAGGACTCCCTTAACCCCCTTCAAATAGCGCCCCGGAGTTTAGTAAAGTAAATCCTGTCTCCAGACATTATTTCCTGCGGTAATAAATTCAATAGACGTCCCCGTTTTGCTTTTTAAGTTTTAAAATCATTACATTTTAAGACACCGTGTATGATGCATCAGAAGTCTTGTTTGCTCGTAATAAGTATTAATTATGTTTCATGATGTTAAATATTTAAAAAGTGGTAATAGACATTGACTTTTTAAATAAATAAACGTTACTTTGAGAAAATGCTTTTAAGGTTAACAAAACATGCTTACATAGGTACAAATTAAAATAAGTATGCGGTCAGAAACAAATTTATTACAAATATACCATAAACAAACACGTAAATTAAATTTAAAAAATCAAAAAACCCGACTGCGTAAAAGCGAACTAAAAAAACATGCAAACGGAGCTTCTGACTGTAAAATAGTCTACGAAACAACGTCTTCATTTTGAAAGATCTATCCAATGATATGCCACTCAATATGGTGTGCGGAAATGTTTTTTTTTCGTCTCTACCATCATTTTATATTGTACGCCCGCCATTTTGAATTTGTGAAAACAAAACCTAGCCTACAACCATTGGACGATTAAGACGAATCGATAGAGACCTCATTCATTAAAATCCATCCAGCCGTTGAGATGTTTCGAGGGTATAAAGAAATCCACATACATACCCAGATACGCATCAAACATATAACCCTTCTTGACAGTCGGGTAAAAAAGAGTTTTCGGCTTGAATCTGTTTCTTATGAAGTACTTAAATTCAACATAGATTGTGCACTTTTGTCTGTTCTTGTCTTAAAAGCTATGATTATGGCTTTCTTTGGGGCTTTTTCGCTATTTTATTGTTTGATGACGATAGCAACATAAAATAGTCTACATCTTGACGGGTTAACACTTCATCTTCAGGTAATTTAGAATTTTCTGGAATCTGATACAACATTTTGCTGAAAACCCTTCTTTTAGGGCACCTTTTTAGTTCATGTGGATTGATAATATTTCTTGCCTGTAATATTTCAATCGCCTTTGGAAAAATGATGCCTTTAAGACACTAAAGCGAATTGACTAACAATCTCGTTAGTAGAACGGAAGTTCAATCTTACTCTCAAATATACATTTTTAAGCTGCTCCAGAGGCGTATTCCGATTACAGAGTCATCATTTTATTCATTGCAGTTATGTTTAGTACCTTTTAGTTGAAGATAAGTTGAAAATTTGCATCGATTTGTTTATTTGTTAAAGAGATTTTTCTGTTTGCACGATTTTTACTTAATATATGGAAACCAATGCATTATATAAGAAGTAATGCTAGTTCCCTTAAAATACAATGTCGGGATATCTGTTTACGCTAAATCTGTGAAGTGTTTAAAAAATTTCACCAATAAATTTGTTTTTCGGAAATCAAGAAGAAATTTTTTCATAATCTCTGTGGGATGGGAAAGGTCGGAACAACAACTTAATGAGAATGTCTGGCTTAGTTATTTAGGATCGGTGCACTCTGTGACGAAGTATTTTTTTGGCAGACACTGACAAAGTGGTTTTCAGTGTTTAACGAGTCGGTTCACAATTTACAAATTACGGCAATATTTTTACAATTATACTAAGTGTTAATTTTATACATTTTTAATTAAAAACCCTCAAATTTTAGTTATTTTTTAAAAACATAAAAGCAACCGGTTCCAAAAGTGAAAGTGTCCGCATATACAAAAACTGCAACCAAAATCGAAAAAGTACAATCGCACAACATTAGATATCGACCTCAAGTATATCTTATTTTTAAAAAAAATGTTAAAATACAAGCGAGAAATCTGTAAAGATTAACATGGGTTTAAAATTAACATTTGCATTCTCGTTTTATCGTGTGACTAGTATAGGCTCTTAATAGAACTCTGTACTCTTCACTTTGCGAAAAAGGACGAAATTACCGATTTTCCAATTTTTTTGCTTAAAATATATTCAGATATACCTAGTATATTCTGGCGAAGTTACGTAAAGATCTGATGATTATAAATGTGTAAAAAAGGTTTTTTTACTGCATCCATTTCCCTTTCCAATATTTAAATTCATTTTTTTTTTAACATTTAAAATTCTTTAACTTCGAAAGATATGTAAGAAATTACATATAATGATTTTTTTACATAATTGAAAATGTATATTAGTTGAATACTGGATGAATTTTGCAATACAATGAATAAAAATATTTCTAAAATTGTAAGTATGAAGATACTCGTGTTTTTCACCACCCACTTTTAATATATATATAAGAGTTTAATATGTAATTTGTTTCATTTAATTTTGTTTTCTCATAAATTAATGTGCTTATAAAAAAATAAAAATAAAAAAATCCTTAAAGTTACGCAGAATACTGCTGTGAATATAAGAAACAAATTATCTAAAACTATTGGGTTGTTCGGAAAGTTCTTTCCGTTTGGGAAAGGTGGTTCGTATAGGAGAATTCTATTATTTAATCATTAGACATTAATGCCGATATCTATTGTCTAATAATTGACGGGCAGAATTTTCCGGTACGAATTTGTTTTCCCAAACAGAAGGAACTTTCCGAACAATCCAATATTAAAAATTTAAAAAGTTGAAATGCTTTTGAAATTCCTTATTTAAAAATATACACATATATTTCATCAAAGTTTAGCCATTACATGTTTTTTGACTTACAAATAGTTTTCTTTAACAATTTCATTATGATATGTAAAGTAGTAGGTACAGTAAAAATCATATAAAAAAATAATAAATCAAAAGAGTCGTAGGTTACCAAGTCCCTTTAAAGAGTTAAATGATAAGCAAATGCCGGAAGTTTACGAAAACGTTCAAATTCAACTACAATCCGAGAACAAAAATCCCTTGTATCTATTAAATAAAAATGATTTCACCTTCTCCAAGAAATCGAGCTTTTACATTCTTTAAACATATTTTAGATTGCGGGAAAGTATTATGAGTAACAAATTTTAAATGCTACAAGAGATACAGATAAAAATAATATCTGCTGTTTTTAGGTGCGTTCGTAATTATATAAATACGTAGCACCTATAGTCGTCGTCTGATCTGTCCGCATGTAACAGTGCAAAAACTTCCCAACCAAACGGTTTGAAATTTAAGATATATTATCTTTGCAGAATTTTGTCGTGACATTACAAATTTTATGAAAATCGAATCAAAACTTTAGAATATATTCATAAAAATATTAAGAAATTTGAATTTTTTTAAAATCGGTGATTTCTTGTTATAGGAGCTTCCGATGTTTAATCGTCAAGCGATATACTTATTTTATTACAGAAATTAATCTGCAGACGATATAAGTCATTTCTCAGAATTGAAAATCATCAAGATTTCAATATATATATAACTAGCTATAGTACGAACGCACGTCGTTGGTCGCGTTTGACGTACAATTTCCAACTTGTTATGTACTGTAATATATGCAGAAACATTTATTAAAATATTTCATGATAGAGGTTCATCTATAAAACTCTCTGGTTTTTTACTACGCTGTAAAATTAGATTTTTTTTAAATTTAGGAAAATATAATATAACAACGTACGAAAACATACAATAACCTGCTCCGAGTTATCCACACTTCCGAAAAGCGTTCTTTATCTCTAGTAACCTCAGAAACCAATAGAGTGTCGAGATTTAAAGGAGGATTTTTAAAAACAAAGTTTCTTTTGCTGCCACTGATTTTCAGAAACATTTCCTAGTAGTTTTTACAGTGTATTAATCCGTTTTTCAAATCGGAATATTGGTTTTTAGGAGGGTATCAATTCTGAAGTAAACATTTTCATGTTCAAAAAACTTTTACAGACACACATGATAAATTAACAACATTAATTATAACATTAAAATGAATACTATTCTGTTACTCTTGCATGTATAAATTCAGTTATGCAGCTGAAAACGTTTAATTGAGATATGATAGAGATATGATTGAGATCTAAAAACAAATATCCCGGTTTGAGAAAACTGATTAATACACTGTAAAACTACTCGGAAACGTTTCCGACAATCAGCAGCAGAAAATGAAACATTCTTTTTATAAATTCTTCACTAAATCTTGAAAATATATTGAGTTTTGAGATTTCCAATGATAAAGATTGTGCAATGGTTGGAGTATCATAGTTGAGATTTAGCGAAAGAATGCCGGGACCAGTATTCGAACCTGCGTACTTTGGCTTACCGTGCCAACGCTCTTTCTACTGACCTAGCCCAACCATATCTAGTTGAAATACTTTCCTCTGTTCATTATGACCTAATTGCATGGTATACAGGAGTTTCCGTGTTACTTCAGATTCATCATGTAAAAATGCTATAGTTATATCTCGGATGAATAAAATTAGCGCTGTAGTTCGCAGCCTTGTCCAACAAATAAGAGTGAAATATGCCAGTCAGGATATAGTTGGAATAGCTCAGTAGGAAAAACGTTGGCACGGCAAACCAAAGTAACCAGGTTCGAGTCTTGTCCCGGCATATTTTCGCTCTATTGGAATAAATCTCAACTATGATACTCCAACCATTGTATGTAATTTACCTGGTTGAAAATACTTTCTTTTGTTCATTATGATAAAGATCGTCTTTCGGAATCGTCTGTAACTTGGAAGAGGTTATTGTATATTTTTGCTCGTGTTTGTATTTTATTTTCGTATAATAAGAATTATTTTTTTTTTTTTTTTACAGTTCAATATATATTTTATGCAATATGGCCATTTGTTATATTATATTACCTTTTGAAAAAAAGAAAGAAAAACATTATATATATATTTACATTTGTAGCAAATAAAACAGAAACTATATTATAATTTTACTTCAGTATCTTTCATATTTTGGTTTAAAATATCTTCTTTAAGATTATATTTTAATACAATCAAATAAATTTAAAAAGCTCTTCTGAAGCCTATTTGTATAAGTAAGTTTTAGCAATGATATATTGTTTCCGCTAGCAATATTTTTTAAAAGAAAAAAACTTTTATTATATCAAGTTGCTATAAAGAATTAAATAATCAGTTAAAATATTTATTTTATTATAAACAAGTTCAACTGAAAACTTTGTATCGTACAATTACTGATTAAACTTATTTATGTATAAGTATCAATATTACTTTGGCAACTGACAAATTATATAATAATTCTAAGAAACGTAACTACCTTAACGATTTATAACCAGGTATTAAATTAGAAATTTACTAATTTTAATAAATGTCCTTTTAAAAATTATTTCGCTCTCTAAATTTTCTCTAAACTGGATATCACATTCTAAAGATTAAAGTTTGAAAAATAAAAGACTAACAAGTGTTCACATGTCTTTAATTGAAAGCGTAAACATAAAAAAAAAATGCTTTATTATGGCAATTAAAAAAACTGCTTCTTCAGTGTCAGACAGTTAAAATACTTATTATTTTTCTAGAAATGCATCTGAAGATAATATGGGCAAAACTTATAATCCTCTGTATCCCTTCAGCAGAGTGAAATACTGCATGATATTTGGCATAGTTGATCTGTTTTGATGATTTAAAAAAATATTGTCCGTAAAGTGATATGGTATTATGAAAAATAACTGATAATATATGATAAGAAAGAAAGTGGTTAGCATAAGTTATTTGAAATGTGCAAGGGAAAGTCATCAAGGAATTTTCTTTAAAAAAAAGTTATGTTTCTCAATGAAAATTCTTTATTAAGAGAGAAAAATTAATTTATTACATAACTTTGATGTGAAGAATTAAGCAATCATTTAAGAGATTTTTTTTTCATTGTAAACAAGTTCTTTTAAATACTTGAAAATCGACCTTTATATTACACAATCATATATTGCTTTATATGTGTGCATCAATTTAATGTTACCCAGACAACTGAAAATTCTTATCATAATTTTAAAAATCTTAATTCTTTTAAGAGTTTACAAACAGTTGTCAAATTTAAAAGTTAGTAAGAATATTCTTTGAAAAAAAAAATACTTTCCTAAGTTTTACCAAACTGAACATCATATTTTAAGGATTAAAATTTGAAGAATGTAATTAGAAAATGTCAATGTGTTTACCCGAAAACAAGAATTTCAAAATATTTTTCTTATTGACAAATATTTTCTTATTAAGTTGAAAATATAACTTAGTAAATGTCGTATGAATTGAATACCGGATACTTAAAAAAATATATATATAATGAACAAGATCGATAAAATGTATAACTGTATAACTTCACAAACGAGAAGTATATGGAATAAGTTATTTGTTTTGACGATTTTTAAAAGTAACGCCTATAATATTGTTTTTGTGTTGTCAAGGAAAAGTAAAATAAACTGTATTAGCTAGGAAATAGGATTCAGAAAGCATTTGGTATGTAGAAGGAAAAGTTTCTCAGTGACCGACGAATGCAAATGACTAGTTAAATTATAAAAGTTACGATTTCTATGACATAGAAATAATAATAATAATAATAATAATAATAATAATAATGTTTTAAAGGAAGATTTATTTGTTTCGGCTGAGGCTAATTGTTGTCTAATTCTTGTCTCCCGTTGGCTAGCAGTAAAAAATGTTCGCTTGTCGTAAGCCGAACTATTATAAGTCGTAACAAACTATTAGCCAACAAAGGCTCAATGCTTGTCCACATGTTAGCTGCTTAGAATCCTTCTCGCATACCCTCCACATTATCGGGGTCTATGTATAAAACACTTCCCAACATTAGAATTTTTGAACGGTTTCAACAAACTGCCAACGTTGGACCAACAATTTGTGCTACTTGGAAAAGATGCAAGGATGAAGAATATATAAAAATGCATTAAAAGCAGGCATTTAATATAATCACACTAAATACAAAATAAAAGAACATTGTAAATGTTTCGAGCTTTACCAAAGACCCTCATCAATACAAATAAGAACGAAAAATCATGCGTCAAGCATAAATTATGAAACATTTCCCAATACATCCATAAAATTGTAACGAAGCTTCACCGTTAAATAAGGTGAAAGAATATAAATAAGTAAATATTTTAGAAAACATGTAACACATTTAAAAATCTATTTTTACAAATTACCTCCCACTATCAAAAATGTAGTCAAAATATTTTCTGCATTCATTTTCGTTATACACTACATAGCATGATAACATTTAGTTCAGTTAAAGAATTCACATTTAGAAATTTTCGACAATTGATGGAAACGGACTCGGAATCTTTTGTACAGCCTCGTATATTATCTGCAGACTTTTGTATGCACCATATATATTAAGCTAAAATTTAATTCAGCTAAAAAACGCATAACGTAACTTTAAACTCACTTCCAGCAATTACAAACCATAAATGACAGTGCATCTGGTACTTTGCGTGGCCCTGTCTATGAATTTATTTATATTCCACAAGCTTCTCTTTGTCTACCAAATATAATTCAGCAGGAAAATGCGTAACACATTTGAAAACAACTCTTAAGCAATTCACTTCCATAGTCAGTGATACTTATGAATGTCTTTGTGTAGCCCTGTATATGATCAACAGAATTTGTATACATTACACACTCTGAAAAAATGTAGTTAAACTTAAAAACGCAAACCAAAGTAAAAAACGCACTGATCACGCATAGACTGAAATTAATGGACGCAGACTGTAACAGAATAATTTTGTGTGTCCCTGTAAATGAATTATAAACGCATGGCACACCACAGTTTTCAGCGAACAATTTATAGTGTAACTCAGTAATGCATATAAATTTCATTATACTTAAAATAGTGAAACATGATTAAGTTACACTGCAAATTTCCCCCCCCCATGAAACATCGTATAACAGAAATATTTTGTGCGACCTTGTAAATGAATAATAAATGCTTTGCCCCCCATATTCTACAAAAAGCATGTTTTAGTGAGTTTCATAATTGTATACCATTCCACCATGTTTCAAATGGAATAACATCACCAAAATGCACTTGAAACGATTTTTTTCCCATTGACTATAATGTAGCGGAAGACTTTTGACTATCTCTGTAAACGGACTTTAAATGCTACACACTTCATTTTCATTAGAGATCATGCTATAGTAAACGTCAATAACATACAAAAATTTCAGGGCAATCCGAGTATATTTACGAGAGTTATAGCACGGACGGACGGTTAGACGAATCGAAGTCATAAATACTTATCATCTATGTTGGAAAGTTTAAAAAAGATCGACTGCCATGATTAACATAAAAGTAACTTACAATTGAAACACGAATCAAACGTCCACATCCTGTATCATACGTCACAGCAGTATAAAATATGCTGCGAAGGGAACCAAACTAGCTTCATTCTTTTGAAATCCTTGTAATTTCGCAAACCAGCCTTCAAGGTACACACGACTTATATAATTGTTGCAATTTAAATTGATTATTTTTACATTTTTGAAATCCGGATCATAATAAGCATTTTCTAGCGAGTGAACGAGGGTGGGGTAAAGCTCGAAACGTTTACAATGTCCTTTTATCTTGAATTTAGAGTGATTTTATTAAATGTCTGATTATGACTCAGATTTATTATGTTTGTCTATTTCAAAATGAAGAATATAATTAATAAATGCCATTAAATGTTTACGCAGAAATATAAAATTTTTTGTGCGTAGTAAAAACGTATATATGTGTAAAAGTGCGTATCTTTGTTCTGATCTGGAATTGATATAATCACTTTTTTAGTGTTCATAACATTGATTTTTTGATATTCTTTAGTAAAAGTGAAAATGAAGAGGATATGAGCTAAACCTTTGTATAACTTGTGAAAAGGCAATGTACAACAAAGTTTGAGTTTGTTAGTTTTTTCAAAGTTTTTTCACAGTTTTTTATGTTTGCGTCATCAACCAAAAGTATAAAATTTGAAAGCGAACAAAAGATTGATCGCATTGAATATCTAATATATTGTATTGATATTGAAATACATAATGAAGAAGATATGGGATACTTTTCCACTCTGTTGGTTTCATGTCTGATTTAGCAAAAAGTTTTTTTTGCTGCCACTGATTTTTGGGAACGTTTTCGAGTAGTTTTGATAGTGTATTAATCCGTTTTCTCAACCTAGAATATAAGTTTTCCAGATGGTATCGATTCTCACCTAAACATTTTCAAGTTGAAAAAACTAGTTTTATATATAAACATGATAAATTAACAACATTAAAATTAATATTATTTTGTTACTCTTCTACGTATAAATTCAGTTAAACAGATGAAAATGTCTACTTGAGAATTGATAGCATCTTAAAAACCAATATTCTGGTTTGAGAAAACCCATTAATAAGCTGTAAAAACTACTCGGAAACGTATCCGAAAATCAGTGGCAGCCAAAAACTTTGTTTTATAAATGCTTCTTTAAAATTTGAAAATACGTGGTTTCTGAGGTTCCTAGAGATAAAGAACGCTTTTCCGAATCAAGAGTAACTTGGAAGAGGGTGTTATATATTTTCGTAGAATACCGACTTTCAGAGAATAGTGAGTATTTTATTTGTACTCCTCTATCACATATAAGCATCTTAAAATGTTCAATAATGCTTGTAAAATACAGAAATAGATGGCAGAACCATTTTTTTCAAATATTCAGTTAGAAAATACTCCACTGGCAAATTTTTTTCAGTTCTTTGTAAGGTTTTTTAAAAGCTTTCTACTCTTACAAGCTTGGTAATCACAAATTTTGATTATTTTTATATATGTTGTAGGGTATAAGGCCCTTAATCTCAAGTTCAACGGATTTTATACAACGTTCCTTTGTTAGTTCTCGAGATACAGGAGATCTAATGTTATAACACAACTTAAATACCGTAATTTCCGACCTATAATGCGCGGATCAAACAATCATGTTTCGACACGGAAATTTCATTTCATAAAACGTAACTTATTCTATCACTGTAAATACTTGACTTAAATTATTGAATAAAATTTCTGGGTCAAAACTTAAATATCCGTGGTTTCGATTGCTAAGTTACGTTTCATAAAATAAAATTTCCGTGTCGAAACATGATTGTTTGATCCGCGGATTATAGGCCGGAAATTACTGTATTTAAGTTGTGTTATAACATTAGACACTCTATTTCTCGAGAACTAACAAAGGAGCGTTGTATAAAATCCGTTGAACTTGAGATTAAGGGCCTTCTACCCTACAACATGTATAAAAATAATCAAAATCTGTGATTACCAAGCTTAACGCTCCCCTTGTTAGATCTAAACATTAACATGATATGTAGATATATTTTAACTTTCTACTTTGTGTTAAGGGGCCAGGTACATTTTGAACTGTCAAATTAGAAGCAAAAGTGACACCAATATCGATTGCAAAAATTTCACATCTAATTAATATTCGGATATGAAATTTGAAATACATGTTAAAAGTTATTTATTTTAACAGTTAATGATCTGAAAAAGAGTCTAGATACATATAAAGTTTTTAAATTTGATTTGAAATTTAGTCCCTTTTTAATATATTAATTCACTATATATAACTTGCCGCAGAATTTCTCATAATTGAATTATCACAGTGAGTTCTAATTTTTTTATTGATTAGCCTATAATATGTATTTAAAATGACCTTTACTGGAACATATAAAATAATTAGCTCTTAAAAAAAAGTTCTCAATATTTTGATTTTTTTTTTTTTTTAATTATTTATAGTTATTTTTTGGCACGTTAAAATGTACCTCTCTTCTTAATATATCCAAAATTTAAATTATCACAAAAACTTTTTATTAACTATGATGAAAACTTTATTTTTATTTTTAATAAAAAAAAAATATTGCTTGTAAAGTTGATCAAAGTTTCGTTTTGTAAATCTGTAACAAATTTGAGATTTTTAAAGTTTAACATTTTTTTTGTCCTTTATGATTCATTTTAAATGTGTTTAAAGTGCAAAAATTTAGGAATAATTTAAAGTTTATTTAAATTTTTCATATATCTGTCTTGCTTAAACTTTTATTTCCACTAATTAAGTTTCAAAAACGGAGTTATGTTTCTTGTTCTATTTTATGATTTTCAATATAAGCTGAACTTTCATTGTATCAAATTGGAAATGCAAATTAAACACTATTGAAATAAACTATTTGAGTTTTTTGGTTAATTATAAAAGCGTAGAAAATAGAGGCATAAAAAGTAGTGCGCTTAATTTTCGCGAGGGAAGGCCGAAGTATGGTCGGTCAAAATTAGCTTTGAGTTCAACTCAATATATTTTTATCTCTGTATTATTAATATAATGTGCCTTTTATTTTATAAACATAGCTTAACCCATAATGACCCATAGTTAAAATTATCCACTAATAAAAATTTCTCGAACGTGTGACCAAGCCCAATTGTTTTCTAGTGACCGAAACCCGTTGGATATAAAATTTAGTCAAAATAGTCTAAGCCGCTTTTCACATAAAATTATCTTGACCCACAGTGACCCAAAAATGACCCACTAATCGGATTTTCTCGAGCATGTGACCAATTCAATGATTTTCTTGTGCTCAAAAATCGTAGGATACTAAATTTAGTACAAATTGTCTGAGCCATTTTTAAGATAAAAATAGCTTGATCCATAATGAATTATAGAAATTTCTCGAACATGTGGCCAATCTCAATAGTCTTCTCGTTCCCTAAAACCGTAAAATACTAAATTTAGTTTAAATCCTCTGAGCCGTTTGTAAGGTAAAATGAGCGTGACCCATAATGATCCACTAATCGAATTTTCTCGAACATGTGACTTAGCCCAAGAGTCTTCTCGTGCCCGAAAACCATAGGATACAAAATTTAATATAAATAGTCTGAGCCGTTTTTAGATAAAATTAACTTGACCCACAGTGACCCAAAACTGACCCACTAATCGAAATTTCTCAGACATGTGACCTAGCCCAATGACTTTCTCGTGCCTGAAACTCGTAGGATACAAAATTTAATCAAAATCGTTAGAGCCGTTTCATACATAAAATTGACTTGACCCGCGTTTACCAAAAAATGACCCACTAATCTAAAGTTCCGAACATATGACCCAGCCCAATCGTCTTCTCGTCCCCAAAAATGGTAGGATACAAAATTTAGTCAAAATCGATTGAACCGTTTTTTCGATACAATTAGCTTGATCCTGACCCCTGGTGACCCAAAATGACCGGCTAATCGAATTTTGTCTAACATGTAACCTAGCCCAATGGTTTTCTGGTGCCCCAAAAGGGTAGGATACAAAATTTCGTGAAAATCGTTAGAGCCGTTTTTAAAATAAAATTTGCATATATATATATATATTTAAGTATATATTTAAAAATGAAAACACATGTTATATATATAACCACACACAAGATTTGCTCGTATTAGAATATATGATATGTCTAACGCAGATGATATTTAGATTGATGATGTAGAGTACGTATACTGAGTATCTGGGCAAATAGTTTTGGCATCTGAACAAGCAATAATTGTCCGATCGGTAACGAATAGATAAGTCCAATTAAATTGACTGTAGGTGTATCAAACTTCGCTCAATTGGATTCACTTAGTATTTGTTAAAAAGGATTGGAAATAACTCGAGTAAGATATTCTGCGAAAACATATACGTTCATCTATGTATAATAAGATTCAGAAATAAAATAGTTAAACATCGATTAACAGATTGTTTTTACCAGTATAGAATAGGAAACTTCAAATTACCTTTAAAATTAAAAAAGTGAGGTGGGATATGTTTTGTATTACAATTAGGTAATATAAGCCATGTTTTAAAACAATCAAAGTAAAAAATAAACTATAATTTATAGGCAGATAAAATAGCGTTATAGACAGAACTTTTTAACCAATTGCAGACTAGTTTCGGTGGCATTCACCGTACCGTCATCATAGTACGCTGAATGCTACCGAAACTAGTCTGTAATAACGTAAGTAAGTTTTAAGTAATGTATAATTTCTTAAAACGTTCTGGTGTTTAAAACATTGTTTTATCTGCATATGTTTTGCTGCGCCAAGTATAATCTTAATTGTCAAATAACTTCTATTTACCTTCTTATTCATCTTTTATCTCGCGCAGATCTAACTTATAAAAGAATAAACTAAACCTATATTTTCTCATTAAAGGAATAAAAAATAATTATTTTTTTGTTTTTGTATGTTTTCCTAAAATTTTCATCTAATTACCGTAATTTTTCCTTTTTTCTACGTCAATTTCTTTTTTTTTTTGTCAGTTCTTGATAATTTCAATTATTATATTAGATCTTTCTCTCTCTCACTCTATCTTTTGTTTATTTATCTTTTGTTGTTGTTGTTGTTGGATTAAACAATTTCTGAAGAATAAAAAAAAGTTTATTACATTTTTCATAAAATAAATTTTTAGATTTTTTAGTAAAGTCAATAATCTTTAATTATATAAAAAATTGACCCAATTAAAAATCACTCATACTTGCATAAAATTTTTTTAGTAGATTCACTTGAAAATTATGAAAATAACATGCTAATAATTATATTTGTATAAGTTTTTTTAAGCAATTAATCGTAATTCATTCAAAATTAATATCCGAGATTTGATTTCATATATTTTTACCTCTTTCTAGCTTGTGTTATTAAATGCCGATAAGAAGTATTGCATGATAATATTCTCGGGGGCAGAAAATACTATTAAGCAAAAGTCACATAATAATTCAATAGGATTTTCAGGAAAAAATATATGGAACTGGCGTATAAATTACAGTTTGACTAAATATGACTCAATACACAGAATTGTCTGGTAGTAACAGACATAATAATACAGTACTAAGACTTCAAAGTGCCCAAAATAAGGCTAAGCAGCCACAATCAAAGTCGAACTGTTAGCCATACCGACTAGTTCAATTTTATTCGTCCCCGCAGGTCTAAACTTCCCTTTTTAGCCTGAGAAGACCATAAAAATCAAGTCTCCCAAAACTCTTCTTACATAGATTTTTGTATCAATTAAAAGGGTCCTAGCCCCCCTATTGTTTCAGTACCGATAGAAGACAGAAAAGGCCAGCTGCGGCAACTAATAAGCAATATCTGATACCTACCAAGAAATACGTTTACCCATCATGCACCATCCTGATGCACGGCCAACCACAGTACCTACTGAAAATGGCCGTGCAATGAAACACATTGATATCGCCTACACGTAGAATTAATTGAAATATTTACATAATCTCTAACATTTAAACCAATATTTATTGTTGAACAAATGTACCTTATCCGATTTATTAAAACCGCAGGTTTATTGCCACCATAACAGAGTATTTTATTTTTTATGCTTCTTCAAATTTCACAAGTACTAGCCAAAGTTTTATTAGAGAATGTTTGAGAAAATGAAGTACTTTAGTAGCTTTTCTTATCTAAAATCAATACATTTATGTTAGGATACACATATAAAACAGCAGTTAGATTGAATGCCGTAGCGAAGATTTACATAGTTGCAATAAATATTTTATGTAACATAAAAACACAAAAATACTGATTTTCCATTTCCTAAGTATTGAACCTGTTGCATTTGCTAATCAAAGTCGTAAATATTGGATTTGGCACATGTCTTATAATCAAAATTACTTTTTTTTAATCTGAAATATTTCGAAATAGTAGAGTATTGGGAAGAGAACTGAAGAAAAATGTTTTACTTAATTTGTCTTTTAAAAGAACGACATGAACTGCTGAAATATTAATTCCATTTCATATGTTATGCACAAAATAAATGAAAGTATGAAATGAAATTTGTGATAGTATGCATTTTCGTTTTTTTTCTTTCTTTTCCCTTTCTTTTCTTTTTTTCTTGTTTTGTTTCTTATAACAAATAAAATGTCTTTAAAAGTATTAATGAAAATGCCACTCAAAAAATAAATTAATTTCGCTTTTTTTATAATTTATTTCACATATGTTTAAGGAACACAAGCAAATTTAGAATGTTTTGATATAACCAAAAATTAAAATTTTTATAGCGTGTAATTTAATACTATTTAGTTTTTCATTTTCAATTAGTTAAACATCTGAGAAAAATAAATAAAAAATTCTCTTGCTTAGAATTAGCACCTATTGAAAAATAATAATTCATTTTCTGCTATTATTCATTTAATTTAGGATTTCACATTGATTATGTTTTATAGCAAAAGACTGAGCCAAACCAGAAGCGTTACCACATTTGTCCTTTGACATCATGATGTTACTCACAACTGCTATATTGAATGTTTGAGAAAACATTGAAATTGATTATGTATACCAGTGGTTCCCAACCTTTTTTACTCGTGAAGCCTTTTTAGAGTGGATATCTATTGCGGAAAACTCTTAAGCCTGCACCCAGAAAAAGGAATTGATTAAAACTACAAAACATGTTTTGTTGAGTACATTTTGGTTGTTTTAGCAAAATTCAAGTAAAATTGAACCATTTTACTTGAATTAACAAAAAATTTTTTGCTGACGATACAAAATTTTTTTTTGGAATTGCAAAAAAAAATTTTTTTTGTTGATTCAAACAAAATTTCCATTGACCTATACTTAAACAAAAAGTTTTGTTGGGTCAACCAAATTTTTGTTGGTTCAACAAAACTTTTTTCTGGGTGTGCGTATCTTATGTTTTACTAGTCAATAATATTTAGATGCATTGCAACGGGCATACGAAGAGGGCATAGATAGTAATCTAAACAACTGTTCGTTTTCCCAGCAATCAAATTATACTTTGAAGATGCTGAAATATATTTCAGAAACATTTTAATACAGATAGCAACAGAAACATAGAAATTTGGTAATACACATAGTTAATAAATATGTTTTTAATATTTCTTTTTAATTAGAAATGCAAAATTAATTTATGAAAAAATATATATTTAAGCTATTTTAATAAAACGTATGCTGTTTCAATCACTATAATTTTTTGATTTGCTCAAAGTGAGGCAGATAAAAAAATTACGATATACTGAAGATATTACAAGAATCGTTTTAATCAGTCTCTAATAATCCTTGGAGTAGCTTGAAGTAATCCACTTTGATTAATAATGCTGCTATCTACGGCGAAAGTAACATTTCCTTTTCTATTTTGTTCCAATAGATTTCTATTAAGGTAGCTAAAACGTTCCTGCTGCATTTGAATTTAATAGTGCTGTATTACCTTAAAGTATAATTGTATGTATCATTTCCAGACATAGTCATTTTGCATTGTTTTTTTTTTTACTTGTTTTTAATTCCATATCCATATAAATGTTGCTTCGAACTTAAGTGTTACTTGGTTATATTTTTAAATTTCAAATTATTATACGCTCTTTCTGTATTTGAATTTAATATTGCTATATTACCTTAAGGTATAAATCTATGTATCATTTCCTGACATATTTATTTTGCATTGATTTTTTTTTCAATTCCATATCCATATAAATGTTGCTTCGCAACTTAAGTGTTACTTGTTTATATTTTTAATTTTCAAATTCAACAATAAAAATTTCTGTCTATAATAAAATTGATCTGGTGGATAAATATTTTTGAAAAAAAAATTCCATTATTTCTTAAAAATAAATAAAAAATAAAAATAAAAATAAATCAAAAATAAAAATAAAAATAAATAAAAAATAAAAATAAAAATAAATTAAAAAATAAAAATTTAAATAATTTTTAAAAAATTAAAAAACCATTTTCCACATTTAAACTTGAAACTTTGGAATTTGAACACCATGCTTTTATAGTCCAGGAAGCAGCGTCACACATTTAAACCAATTTTAGCGTCGATTGGTCGATGAATTTGTCGATGATTTTGGTATATATTTTAGATTAAATGGTACAGATAACGAAACTGCCTGTCAGCTGGCGCACTAGCAGGAAATGTTGCCATAGAAACACCGTACACCCTTCTGAAATGCAAAATGCATAACAACCTGATTACTGAAGTTACTCTCACTCGGGGTCATCATCAGTAATCGGATTCCCATCCTTTGCACATAGCGGAGTTGGCGACGTTGCTATGGCAATAACCCCTGCTGGTCCGCCGGCTGACTAGCAGTTTCGTAATATGTATCATTTAACCTTCCATATATACCAAACTCACCGACACTAAAATTGGTTGCAAAAATATGACGCTGCATCCAGGACTATTATCATTAATCGTATTTGCGTATTTTCTTCAACTTGGCAAAATTCTATATATTCAATTACGATTAAACTGTACAAATAGAAGATAAACAGTTTAAATAAAATATTGCGTTGCTCTTGTACTGTTAAATTTAATTCAACATTTCACCAAAATATGGTGCCGAATTGCTGTTATAAGATGGCGAAATATTGTTCTAAAATTTTGCGCTTCGGCTGAACCATAAACTTGCTTAAGTTAAACTATGAAATGCTAAAAAATAAATTGGTAAAATGAGAAACCATGAAGTAGCTCTAGCTATCCATTGCAATCAACGTCTAATCAGAACATCACCTCTCTTTAAATCCGACACACTATGGACAAGCCTGAAAGGGAGTTGAACCTGTTATCGCTTGACCTGTATATAGCATTCTAACCACTAGAAAAGAAAGTGAATATCAACGAGCTCTAAAACGTGATACTGAAATTTGCATAAATGATTTGCATTCTGATTCGCTGCTATGTATTGCCATAGGATGTTCAAAATTTGAACTATTGTTCACGTTTCACCATGATCAGGCGTTTGGAAAAATCAGTTTAACCATTATTTTGTGCTACTTATGTTTTTGCATCATCAAATGGTTCAACATTAAATGGAATTTTTTTACAGTTTTGGATGAAATTTCTCACTGTACTTACAGGCTGTAATGAAAAGCTTAAATTCAACCCTCTCGATTACCTGAATCTCATAAAATCCTAGTATAAATGATTAAAAATTGCGGTTTAAAATCTTTTTCGATTACACTTCATTTTGAATGACACCTTTTTTAAAATTCAGACTCCATATATTCCATAAATCACCCAACTAACACAGAACTTGCGGGCCACTGATGGCTACGTTAGCCTTGGCCCAAACTAGTAGATGAGGGGCCGCAATCGTTTGCCGTAACGGCAACTTAAAAAAACTGTCACGCCGGCCACAATGTGGCCGCAACAGAATTGGCCATAACTACATTAAGATGCCCATAATTGTGCCACAAGTGGTTAATCATAATTGACGGATAGCCTAAAACTGGCCACAGTTATACTTTAAGTGGCAATTATTAATGAAAACTAACCGCAGTTTGGCCATTAACGATCATCGTGAATAAAATCTAGCCAGAAGATCGCCACAGCCATGCCACCTGCGTTTGTTAAGAATAAAAGCTACCCCAAAGCTGGCCATAAATGTTAATTTATTGGTCATCATAAATGTAAACTAGCCTTAAGCCAGCCATCCACATACCATCAATGCTATTCATTAATGAATGCATGCCGAAAGCTAGCCACTTTGTTGCCATGAATGGGCATCATTAATGTATGCAAGCCGAAAGCTAACCACTTCGTTGCCATCATTAATGAATGCAAGCCGAAAGCTAGCCACTTTGTTGCCATCAATGGTAATCATTAATGAATGCATGCCGAAAGCTAGCCACTTTGTTGCCATGAATGGGCATCATTAATGTATGCAAGCCGAAAGCTAGCCACTTCGTTGCCATCAATGGTAATCATTAATGAATGCATGCCGAAAGCTAGCCACTTTGTCGCCATCAATGGGCATCATTAATGAATGATAGCCCAAAGCTAGCCATATTCATGCCACTATTAGATATCATGAATGGAAGCTGGCCAGAATTATACTTTTTATGGTCCTCAAAAAAGTAAAGTTGAGCAAGAAAGGCTCATTTTTACTCCTTTGGCAGGGACAATTTTTTTTCTTTTTTTAAGTTATTTTAAACTTTAGAATCTAAATTTACTGGTCCATAATTTTTGTCTGAAAACTCTAAATATTTCATTCAAAATTTGAAAAAAAAAAAAATCTATTGGAATATTTTTCTTAACAAGAGCTCATAACACCAACCTGACTTTTATGCATACATGTTTCACTTTATTATAATATTTTTCAGTTAAAAACTGCAATGGTGTTATAAGCACCCCATATTAAAAAGATCAAAATACAATAAAATCGAAAGTGTTTCAGATCTTGTATAGAATACTTTCAATCTGGAAGCAATAATAATAAATAAATAAAAAAAAAAGTGTCCCAATGGAGGCAAAAATTGGCCGTATCCACTCATCTCATTAGATCGGAATAAAAGGCCATATGGTTATGATTTATTTTTTAATGTTATTCTGAAAAAGTTGCAAAAGCCATAATTGTAATTAATAAAAAAAAAGTTGATAACACAAGGTGTAAAATATATATTGAGCGTTAAATTACCAATGATGGTGAGAATACGAAAAAAAAAACTAATTTTCTTCAATTTTTAATTAAATTATAGGTTTAAACATTCTATTCAAAGGAGTAAATTTTTAAGTAGTTTCAATTTATGTTTCTTCAAGCTAATTCACCAGGTGGATTGTCCAGCCAGAATTTCCATTGAAAATTGTTATCTAATGATTATATTCAACATCCCTTTTTCGAAGCAAATAAAAAATGCATAATGTTAAATGAGATACCATATGAGAGGATTTTCGAGCGACTTCTGACATAGTACACTCACATTTCTTTAAAACATGTATTTTGGTTAAAATTGCAAGTAATAAATTAAATAGGCATTGTTTTCAGAAATGAAATGAAAGTTTTTCCTCAAATTACTGTTGCCACAAAAATTAAATTCCACAACAATGATTATAAAAAAAATGTTCAATAAAGATAAAGTGGACATGGTTGCTGCATGGGTTTATTTTATATTTATGATAAAAAAGCAAAATTTAAATTCAAACGCTCATTTTTTTTTTCAAAACATTATGTCACCCTCTAATATAGTTAAAATACAATATATATCGCTCTTGATATTTTCAGTCAGTTTTTACTGTAAAATGTGAAAGAATAAATTGGATTATATTCTGGCTTTATTTTTTTTTAGAAGTTTAAACATGCATCTAAAAAATATTAGGCTGCAGTGTGAAATCTTCACACAGGCCCACTAGTATATATTATTTCTGTTATCAACATCCCCTTTTCTCAGAAAATATGAAATGCAAAACAATGAACGAGATGCCATAAGAAAGGATTTTGAACCAGCTTCTGACATACTGCACTCACATCTCGGTAAAACATATTTTTTGATTAAAAATTACTGTAAATTAAAAATTAAATCTGCATTGTTTTCATAAAAGAAATGAAAGGCTTTCCTCAAATTAGTGTGGCCACAAAAATAAAATACCACATTATATAATGCTTAAAATGATTATAAAAAATAAATACTACAAAAAAGATAAAGTGGGACATAGTTGCTGCACGGGTTTATTTTATATTTATGACTAAAAAGCAAAATTGAAATGCTCAATTTATTTTTCTTTGTCCCATGTTTTTTCCGAAACTGATGTCATCCTCTAAAGCAGTTAATTAACTATATATATATATATATTTTTGTCTTTGCTATGCTCGATCAGTTTTTACTGTAACTGTGATGGAATAAACGAGATGATATTCTGGCTCGACTAATGTTGTTTGAAGATAGTTTCATCCTTAATTTTCCTTTACAAGTTTAAACCTGCATCTAAAGAGTATTAGATATTGCTAAAAAGTATTAGACTGCAGTGTGAAATCTTCGCATGGGTCCACTGATGCTTTTATAATACAATTTCTTACCTGGATGTTTCTTCCAATTATCCAGCTTGAAAATAAAACAAAAACGCAGGAACTCTATTTTATAAAATTGGTAAAATGTTGACATTACTGATCATTGAAATTTAAGAAATTTTTTTAATGATGTAACTATACATATATGTAAATTAGGTCCGTTCAAAAAATGTCATTTCACTATCTTCATCTCTTTGGCATATAATATCAGAAAATGTAGCAGTATTCCTATAAAGTAATGTTTTAGTCTGTTAAGGACTCTTCCCCCCTTATACACATCATAGAACAAAATTTCAATGTATATATATTTACAAAATATTACTAATTGACAGAAAGCCAATTGTCACTATTTTCCTTCTTATGTAATCTTAAAATTTCTCTTATTAAATAAGTTTAATATTTTTTCAAAATAGTAGTGGCAGTTGATCTTCTAGAACACGGCAGGTTCACCATTCATACACTAAATCTTTTTTTTTTTTTTTTTTTTTTAATGGACTAAACATTACTCATAAATAATAATATATCATTGTTTTTATTTTTTAAAGATTAGCAAGTAATGAGTACTGATTTTTTTTTTTTTTTTTTTTTTTTTTTAAATATATTACCAATAAAGAAATCTTTAAAATATTTTTCCTTCCAGCAGGAGGTATGTGACTTTTTGACTAACAAAATTTCAAACTGATTCATACAATATTATGTACATTAAAATTTTAATCTCAACTTTTAATGAGATTATGATGAAATTTTTATTAAAATTTTCAAAAGTATTTATACAGCAAATTATTTTTAATACCTGATCTCCAAGCAATGCTAATTTATAATCAACCAACAAAAACAGTTTATCAGGCTGTCAGTTTTTAAAATATAGCCTACATAAAACACTTTTATTGAATTATATCTTAACCTGTAAAAAGAAGGGGGAATGTTCTTAGAATGAGAAAGGGGAAAATATATAGTACATCCTTTTTAACAACATCACTTGCATAAATAAATATATATATTTAAAAACACTAGAACTGAATGCTTTTTTTTCATATAAATTTTATTTTTCACAACAAATGTAAAACAAACCAACCAAAAAACATTTATTTATGTATTTACAAGATGCTCAAAATTTATCAGAAATATTTTACAAGAAAATTTAATCCTGTTACAATTAAATTTCTGATGTTTCTTAATTTAAGTTGATAAACAAGAGCTGAAAATCTACAGTCATCTTCACAGAGAACTTTTTTCTTTCCAGATTTTTATTCTTCTTCTGAAAAACAAAAAATAAATTTTACAAAACAAAATTAAAATGCCTTACTTTAAAAACACCACTTATTAATTAGCCATTTATAAATATAATCGGAACAGAAATTATAATTAAAAAAACTATTTACAAAAAGCTTTGTAGTTCAAGTTATTTGTACACAATGAAACTATTTTATTGCAGTATACCTATATTTGCTTTTAACAAAAACTCATGAAAGGGCAGCGTTGTCAAATGACGCCTAATTCCTTTTTTTTTTTTTTTTTTTCCCTAGGTGCGAAACTGCATTTCATGGTGGCAATTTTATGTTATACCATATTCTCTCATTTCTTTTTGCAACCATGTTAACAATAATATTATTTCTATTTTTATGTGTTAAGAGCAGGGGGGGGGGGGGGCTGTATATATTAAATACTTTATCTCTGTGTTAATCACTAAAACAAAATAAAAACAGGCTTTCTATAAATTCTTTTTAATAACTTCAAATATATAAATTCATATTCTTTACATATGATGTATGGGTGCTCTTTCTTTCATTTCATAAAAGTCGAATTGCTCACTTTGTCAATGTTTCTAGAATTTGTACTGCTAGAAACCAGCAGTTCTTTATTTTCTTCACTTTATATTTTCACAAAACATTTCCTTCAAAATGGCTTTGTAAAGTAGGAAAATACATTGTGTACCTCCAAGCTATAAATCTGATATTATCACTCATAAAACAATAGCATTTCAATTCTCACCGTAATTTAGTTCAAAATAAGGAAAAGCAATTTTTCAACTTTTCCCCGTCAAAGTTAAAAAAGTAAAATTTAATTCAAAGTCTCTGGTTTGAATCGTATTAAAATTAGGTGGGATATAATATATCCCACCACGCCTCAAAGGGTTAAAAGACAATAAAGAAAAAATGAAGTTACTTTGACACAGGGTTGGGTTTCTTCCGGAAGAAACTGGAAAAAACCGGAAGAAATGGAAAAAACTGGAAGAAACCAACAGAAAACAAAACAGATGCTCAAAATTAAAATATATTAACTATATAAAAGAATTAAATTCAAAACCTAATTATATGAAATTTAAATTGGAAATTTTAATTATATTAAAAATATTATTTATGGAAAAATAAGTTATTTTTTAATAACAAACTTCAGGTTCAGCAGGTATTTACAGGTTATGTTTTTTACAACTTTAGAGGTAGGGGGGTATTTTTTTATTGTTTATATAATTTCTGTAAAAAAAAAAAAAAAAAAAAAAAAAAAAAACTACCAATTCTTTATTTATCATATAAAAATGTAATATTTTAAAAACTATTGTGCAAAACTTAAAACAAACAAATTTGTAATTATGTATACTAGCATGCTGATTTAAAAGATAAATGTTCTAAAAATAAACTCTACAGGGATAAGAATTTTTTTCATCTTTTGCATTCATCCATTTTAAATTGAGAAATTGATTGCAGCATCTTAAAGCTAAATTACTTCTGTTTTGTTATACAATGTTGCACTGTAGTAAGGAAAATGGAGATTTTAATGAAATCCTTCAATACAGTAATTACTGTATATTAGTTTCCTTAATAAAATGGGCGTAAATTCAAAGCACTGTCTTTTATTTAAAAGAGTTTCATTCTACAATAGGTAAATGATCCACATACTATTTACTACTGGTTACAGAAGTTTAAATTATATATATAAAAAAAAAAATGTGCCTCTTTTGAATTGAATTACATTTAATTGATTTTGTGTATTTTGGATAAATTTATTTGGTACATTTCCGTTATACCAACACCATTGTCGTCAACAAGTGCAATAATTGGCACAAAATGAAATTCATGTGAAAGGATTCCATTGGGAAAAAAAAATGTTGGCACAAAATTGAGCATTTAAAAATATAACATTTGAAAATTACAGACTTTCACGAACTATTTTATTAAATCGACACGAATATAGACTTAAAATAAAAGAACAAATAAATATTATATGATAAATTAATAAAATTAACTCAATTTAAACTACAGGCATAGCATTGTAAATGTCTCTTAGCATTGCAGTAAGCATTTCACTTTTTGAATGAAGACGTTCATACTTTTTTTTGAATAAAAACTTTTTTTATGTATCCAAAGTCCTGAAACAATTTTATTGCAGCGTCCTCATCATCTGGTAACTGCCAAATGGTAAAATCCACATTAGTGTCAACAATAAATATAAGTTACTACTTAATATTAAATATTTTCTATTTGAAAAATAGCAAATTAAGATGTTTTGTGAGGTTACAGAGTAAATTAAGTAATAATAATAATAATTAAAAAGTGTCATGTTCAATAAATAGAAAATCACAATGTTTGGCACGGTTTGCAATAAAAATATTTACACGTTCAGGGTTGAAATAAATAGCACATTAGCATACATTTTGGCATGGTGTTAGAAAAGTCCAATTTATTTTATTCAGGTACACAATGATTGGAAAGCTTTAGACAGGTGTGTGATCTTGGCTAAAAAACGGGTGTAATTATCAATTTATCATACATAATTAAATTTTTATAAGTCTAATTAAATTTATGTAAGGTTATCTATTAGAAAATACATTTATTTTTATTGTATTTTACAAAGTTGTAACTTATATGGTAAATTCTTAAAGAAAAACAGTTTCTTCCATTTTTTCCACTTGGAAGAAACCTATTTCTTCCAGCTGGTTTTTTCCACTTTGGAAGAAACTTGCCAACCCTGCTTTGACACATCATAGACAATCTCTGACAAACAGATTTTTCCATTTTAATTTTGTTTTTTTAACAGTTAAAACTGTTTTGGCCAATAATTGCAAATTTTTTAGTAGCATTTGGGGACTCCTGAAAATCGGGGACCCTGGGCCCGTGCCCAAAATGCCCTGCCCATGGCAGATATATAAATTTCTCTATTTTTGGCCGCAATCGATTGACAAATTTCGCAATTTTTCTCATGCGATCAATGGAAGAATTTCGCTATTTTTTCCCATGACTGACTGAATAGTTTCGTGATTTTTCCCGCAGCTGACTGATGAATTTCAGAATATTTTCCTGCTACCAATTGCCGAATTGTGCAGGGAGGGAGGTTTTGCGACAAATAAGCAAATTTCCTGATTTTTTTTCCTACAACAAACTACCGAATTTCGAGATTTTTGAATTTTGTAATTTTTCTTGCGACCAAGTGACAAATTTTGTCATATTTTACTGTGACCGATAGACGAATCTTGCGATATTTTCTCACGACCGATAGATGATTTTTGTGATATTTTCCCGCTACATTTTGGTGAAATTCGCGAAAGCAAATTCTTGCGAATCCACAATAATCAGGGCACATTTCCAGCTATATAAAAACGGGCAGGGTGCATTTACAACTATAAAAAAATGGGCAGGGTGCTGCGCCCTCTCGAAAACATCTAGGGGAAACACTAATTACTCCAATACAAATATTACCACAGTTATTTTATTCTAAAAACTTGATATTTGAGTAATTTTAATTAATTTTCAGCAGTGAAATTAACTCGAAATTATTGAATAACAAACATGTGAATTTTTACATTGCTAACTAAGTGTAACCAAGCTTCCAGGCTCGAACATTTTTCACACTGTCAGTTTTACGCTTAGTTAGCAATGAAAAAAAATCACCATTTTTATTACTTGATATTTGATTTAAAGGAAAATTTAAAAACATGGATTTGAGCCTTCAGCTCTTCTCCAGAATCTTACATTTGCAAAATATTTTGGGCAAAACATAAGAATGTTTTAAAAATACCTTGAATTTAAATATCATTTTTTAAAGTTTCTTAAGAAAAAAGGGTCAAAGAAAGTATTAAAGAAGGTCCCTTTCTCCAAAGAATCTGCTTTATTTTTAATTTGTTAAAAAATTATACATATAATCAAAATCCAAATTAATTTATATGACAACATATTAAAAAAAAATCCTTAATTTAGAGGTCAGAAGATTAAATAAATTTTATCACCTTCTCCCTTCCTCTTCTACATACATAGCATAAATTAAAAAAAATTATTTAGCATAAATCTGTGTAATCTTAAGTATTGTCAAAGTTCATGAAAGTCAAAAACCCTGTTAACAAAAATTATTTGACACATTTCTGCAAAACTTTAAAAAATACTCAATCTTTTTCTATTAAATTTTACATTTCAAAAATTTAAATTAATTTAATTTTTATTAAATGTAAGTCCAGATTAGATGCGCTATATTTCCAGAAGTGTCACAAAAATCACAAAACTGAATCATCACTCTTGAAACAAATATTAAAACATTTAAAGCAAACATTTTCTAAGCACATGAGCTGTAGCATCAAAATTTTGAGTAATTTGAAGGACCCATTGTACAAGATGTTTACATTTCGTGAAACTCTGCTAAACTGTTTTAACAAACTGTAAAATAACAATTTTGAATAAAATAATTTTAATAAAAATGAACAATTCCTATGCAATTGGTAATAGACGAAGATTTTTTTATGATAACGTTTTGAATACAGTTTTGTTAAAATATTACAATTTAACTAAATTTTAATATGAAAAAGTTTACAAAATGATTTTTTGGCCATTTAAAAGATATCGCCAAATTTATCCGCCAATCGTGGTAAAAAATCTTAAAATTAGTCAATGGATTGTCGGAGGAAAAAAAAAAATCTCAAAATTCTACAATCAGTCAGAGGAAAAAAAATCACGAAACTCGTTAGTCGATCGTGAAAAAAAATCTTTAAATTCTTCAGGCGCTTGAGAAAAGAAAATATGAAATTCGTCAGTGGATTGTCGGAAAAAATCGGGAAATTCTTCAACCAGGCGCAGTAAATAAATCGCAAAAATCGTTCACTGGTAGCAAGAAAAAATTATGAAATGCACCTGTCAATCAAGGGTAAAATCTAAAAAACATTGTGAAATTCATCAGTCTATCGAGAAGAAAATCACAGAATTCTCCAATCAATCACGGGAAAAAAATCGCAAAATTCTTCAATAAGTCGTAGAAAAAAAAATCTTGAAACTTTTGCCATTTGCCCTGTGGCGATTAAAAAATTGTCATTGATATCCTGCCACCCCTATGCGGTCACTTCCCAGTTACAAATTCCATTGCAATCCTTGAGTGACTGACGAATTTTAAGATTTTTCCCCCCAAGAATGTGTTAAGAATTTTGCGATTCCCCCCCCCCCTCCATTTGTTTGACGAATAGCACAATTTTTTTCACCCCTGACGATCGAATTTCATGATAATTTCACTTGACCGACTGGCAAATTTTGCAGGTTTGTTCCATGATCGATCGACGAATTGCACGATTTTTTTCCCCTGATCAACTGACAAGTTTCACCTCGTGAACGACAGAAAAATTTGGGGATTTTTTTCTTAGGATTGACGACCGACAAATTTCTCAAATTTTCCCTGCTACCCGATTGACGAATTTCACGCTTTTTTTCCCTCCTATCAATTGGCTTATTGTTCAGTTTTTTCTTGCGGCCAATCAGCAAATTTATGTGTTTTTTCCTGCAGCTTACTAGCGAAATTTGCGGGGGTTTTTCATGCGACCGACTAAAGAATTTCCAGACTTCAAGATTTTTTTCATGCAATTGATTAACAAATTTAGCTATATTCTCCTGCAACCAATTGACGATCATTGCAATATTCTTCCCGCATCTATCTGACGAATTTTACGGGTTTTTTTTTTTTTTTTTTCCTGACCGACTGACGAATTTCGAGATTTTTTCCCTATGACCGATCTATACGAAAAAAAAAAGGCATTCTGGTATTGAAAAAGAAAAAAATACTGCAATTCCAGTATATAACTGGAACACAATCACCCCTGACAAATAATCCATGTACATATTCTAAAAAAATTAATGTGATAGACTTTCTGATTTTAAAGAAATTTTCCTGAATTTTGACTTCTTCCCTATTTTTACCATGAACACTTCGCTGGTATAAAACTCTGATTTATACAAAAATATGTTTCTATATGATTAAACTTTATCTAGAAAATTTGAAACATCAGTCAGTACTTTAAAAAGTGGCCATTAATGAAACCGAGTCTACCGGTCACTGGCTACTAATCTGATTTCCCAGTTTTCACCTATATTGATCGGTTGTGAGAAAAAATGGTGAAATTCGCCAGTCGATCGAGTGAAAAATCTCAAATATTGTGAAATTTGTTACTTGGTCGTGAAAAAAAATCCCATTTGTCAGTCGGTCGCAAAATTAGTCAATTGGTCATGGGAAAATATCGCAAAATTCTATTGATAAGTGGGGATAATAAACAAACCAGTTCAAAATATATCTTTTGAACAGGATGCAAGAGTGCTCTTTTGGAGAACAGTGTGACCGTTTTAAAAATATTTCCATCCGGCTACGCTTTAGTTCTAGAGTCAACACTATATTCATTACTAATAAAAAATTTGAAATCTCATGTACAGTGAAGTTGCTACAAAAAATATTACTAATAACATGTATTCAGTAACAAAAGAAAATCCCATGGGCCTCCGCTTGGATATAAATCTGTTAGAAAAGTTCTAAAAGCTGGACTTATAACTATGTATGGACCAAATTTCCAGACTTTTCCTCTATAAAGGTGATATCTCAAAATATATCTTTTGTATAGTTATTGACAGAACTGTAAATTCTTTGTCAATGCGACAGTTTTAAAAATAAATCTTAACCCAAAATAACGTGTTTTTGGTGTGTATGTGTCAGTGCTTTATGAAACGTCTTTTGCATTTCTATAAAAGATGAAATTGCACTCCTATATATACATATACAAGGACATCTCCCTGTTTTTTTTTTTCAAATTCCCACAGAACATTTTTGATCAGCTGAAGATTCGTTGCAGAACATTGTAAAATATTCTGCTTTGGGGCACAACATATTTTGAGTGATTATTATTGCAGACCCATGAAAAAAGCAATTTTAATATTGTTTTCGGCTGTTCACTCAACAATATTAAATGATTGGTTTTTTTTTCCAAGGAAAAAAAAAATAATAAACACGAATGCTTCGTATACACTGTACTGGTAGATATGATAAGCTATGGCTGCCGAAGGCAGTCGTACTTCACCGCCGATTCCAGGCTCTCGTGAGCCTATACGAGGTCACTACCAAAAAGGGCCGGTTTACCCGGATACCTCTAAGGTGGTGCTCTTCGGCCAGGGGAGAAGCAGGGGCTTAAGCCTCTTGCGCTTCATCACCATTTTCCAAATGAATGACGACAGAGGTCGCTGTGATGATACGGTGGAGCCTAGAGCTCTCATACTACAGGCTGAATCATATCGCCATTTAATAACCCAACAGACCAAAAACCAAGCTAAAACCGGTTAGCTTACCATACTAGTGGACGGCGAGTGACAGTAACAGGGACGGCAAACACCTGCTCAGGCGGTTTCCTAATGCTGAGCTGGGTTGCAATATGGCGGTTATTTTGGGAAACAGAATGGATATGCATCAGCTCCTCTTATAGGAGCCGAAACTCAGAGGACACCACCCCAACACACTTGGGCGGAACGCGGAAGTGAACAACGGCTCCGTAGCCGGGATCCCATAAGGGAAACAGAGTCCTCAGCCAATGTTGAACACTCCCACGACCCATTAATGTAACCACATCTTCAGATTATCAAATGCCGCACTGGTAGATATAGGTAAAATTTTATTTTTAAACATGTATAAGCCCAAAATTGTGGTATTTGTTAAATATTTTTTTCACATATACAATTTTTTTAATGAATGAAAATTACACAGTTATATTTTGGATACTAAAGAAAAATACTAGGAAAAGTTCTTTTCAGCATAAAAAATTATAATATGCCACAGTTATTTTATTGTAAAAACTTTATATTTGAGTAATTTTAATTATTTTTTCAATTAATTTTCAGCAGTGAAATTCACATGAAATTACTGAATAATAAACATGCGAATTTTTACATTGCTAACTAAGCGTAACCAAACTTCCAGGCTGCTGGACATTTTTCACTCTGTCGGTTTTATGCTTAATTAGCAATGTAAAAATCCACATGTTTATGATTTGATATATGATTTAAATCAAAAATTTATAAAACATGGATTTGAGCTTTCAACCCCTCTCCAGAATCTTACATTTGCAAAATAATTTTGGGCAAAACATAAGAATATTTTCAAAATACCTTAAATTTAAAAAATGATTTTTTGGTCACTTAAAAGATATCATTTAACAGCTTTTTTATTATAGTTTTAATGATGTATTGAGTATTCTTCAATTCTATAAATTACATGAATTAAATAACTTCTTTATGAAACATGTAATTTGTGTACTCATTTTATATATTCCTTTGTGATTAATTTTAAATCAAGGTGACAAGAATATTTTTGTCTTAAAAGTTTTAAATCAAAGTTAACAATGACTTAATTAT
Source organism: Maratus michaelseni (assembly GCA_963931845.1). Classification (NCBI taxonomy): domain Eukaryota; kingdom Metazoa; phylum Arthropoda; class Arachnida; order Araneae; family Salticidae; genus Maratus; species Maratus michaelseni. The sequence goes on along the minus strand of OZ007597.1, from coordinate 89,118,323 downwards.
ATTTTCCCATATATAAAACACAGTAAAAACTCTATAAAACTCACACAAGAGATAGAAATGAGGATTTCCTTTTAAACAACATTTTAATAAATCATTTTGAAAAACTTGCTTTCTAAAATTATGTTACATATGTAAGTTGAAACTCACCAGAAAAATTTAAGTATGTGATGTGCATAATACAAAATTTTATTAAAGTAAAACAAAAAAACCTTTTATTTACTATTTTTCCTGTCAGTTTTCTTTCTTTTGTAATGTATAATGAATTTTGAATTCAAACACACCTTACCCTGCACATGTTAAAATTTCTGCACTATAATATCAAAATTAGGATAAAGGGCAAACATTACTGCACACACACTCAAGTGAAAAACAGAACTAATAGTATCAGTACATGATCATGTACAAGATTTAAAAAAAAAAAAAAAAATACTTGGTAAAATTGTGAACACCAGATAAAAAGTGGCAATGTATGTAATGAATAATTATTTTAATGTTCAACTGGAGTCAACAATTAAACTTAAGTTTTAATTACTTTGAATATATTGGCATATTATATATTAAAAATGCATTTTATTTTAGCCCTCTTCTCGCTTTTTATATTTGTATCATGATTTCTCCACATTTTTGTATCAATCTCTAAAACACACAGCTTTCATTTTTAAACATTGATATTGATTTTCTATGAAAATTGAGAAAAGAGCCATGCTTAAGAGAAACTAGAGCTGTACCAAGTACTTGGTATATACTCGTTAATCAGCCATATTTCAGCCGAGTAGTTGCAAGAATTTCATTTTTTAAGCATATTTAAAGACAATAAGTGATCTATAAAAAGTTATTTGAATATAAATGTATAATATATGCCATATTTCATAAAAACTATTTACTCGGTACATAAAAAAATTATCTATAACACATAGAAACAGATAAAGAAAAAAACCTCATGCAAAATTAAAGTTTAGTTTTATATTAAAAAAAAAAAAAAAGTCATTTTTAGAACTGTTGGAAAAGACTATGATTTTGGATAAAGAAGCAATGTGTAGAAACAGAAAATACAGTAAATGCAAATGTAAATTTACTAATGTAAATTGATCAATACAGACAAAATTTGGAGCCTATTTAGGGGACCATCCCAAAATTCTTCCAAGTAAAGCAGGTCCCTTCACAATATACCTTTTAATAAACAGGATCTCTTCCCATTTTTTTTTTAAATAACACAGGCACCTTAAAAAAAATTGAGTTTTAAAAAGGAAGAAGTCTTTAAAGACAAATTTCTTTTTTGGTTCAAATTGGAGTAACTAAATTTCATATTCATTACAAAATGTTATCTTTCACAAAAAAAAAAAAAAAAAAAAAAAAAAAAAAAAAAAGAATAAATTTCACACAAATAACTTTTACTTTTTTCAAAATGGGCCCTAAGATAAAAGCCCTGCATTACAAACTGAGTAAATTGACAACTTACGTTTGCTTGAATGCCAAACGAGTTTATGCTGCACAGTCATCTTTTCTACACTATCTCTGCTGCCATCTCTGAACTGCGCCACCACAGTCTCCTGAAAAATATGAAAATAAATTGTAATAGGTTGCAATATTTAGCATTTATCATATTCAACTAGAAAATTAAAAAGAAAAAGTACAACTGATTAATGTATATAACTGATGCCAGTGAATCATTTTCTTCTTCTTTTAAATCAAAACTTATTTCAACATGCACACACACATAATTTGCATTAAATAAAATGGCATCTTATCTAAATATTGCTATGGGGAGAAAAGGAAAAAAAAAATTACTGAATCAGCCACACCAGCAGAAGTGCTGTGCACTTAGACTGTTTTAAATTTTTACACGCATATGCACTATAGCGCTTTTTACTGAAATTATGGTACTGAAAAAAAAAACACTGCAGAACATAATATAAAAGATGGAGATAAATTATAATTCCAGGAAAGTAATTAAGGAAGATAATTGATACAATGTTTGGTACTTTTCGGTTAGCCGGACACCAGTGATATATATACATGTATGTACTTGTACACATCATTGGCACCTGGCTAACGGAAAAGTACCCAATGTTTTATTTAACATAAAATTAAAAGTATAATATCAGACAGGCTCTCTCCTCTTAATATTTTGGATGGGTGTAAAAAAAAAGAAAAAATGTAACAGTATAGTATAACAGTGTGCAACTATTTTGGATTCCAAGAAAGAAATTGCATGCTTTGAGAGTATGTTGTCACAAACACAGAAAGAAAATTTCAGACACGGGGGAGATGAGGTTAAAAAAAAAAATACTTACAAAGGCTTAAAACAAGTTTTAAAAAGGAAGACGTCCTTAAAGACAAATTTGTTTTTGCAGGAGGGGTAAGGGACGATGCAATACTTTGAAACAAAAAAAGGTACATTTCGGTTAGCCGGGTGCCAGTGATATATGGGTCATTCCAAAAATAAAGCACCCTTTTGGGGTCCGACACTTTGTAAGGTTATATTTCCCACAATTTTGTTCCAAAATTAAATTCAAATACTTGAAAAGATATTTCAGAAATATTTTTCTTTAATGCAATTCTGAAATTTTAGATAAATTGCATTTATTACTTTTTAAATAGCTTTACTTAAAATTGTATCCTATAAAAAGCCTTGTCCCAAGAGCAATTTTTTATTTTCAAACCATCATTTTTTCACCATATATATTTTAAAAGCTATGTCTGATTATATTATTTAAGTCTCTGTAGTCTGATTATTATTTATATCTACATACTTTAAATATATATTTTTAGATATGTTTTCATTTTATAAGGAAAATTCTTGTGTCCCCTAATATTTGTCCCCTGTGTTACTTCTACTTTGTTCTTAATATTATAACAAGAATTTGTAACCTAAATGTTGTTAACAACAGTCAGTTATGCTCTTTTAGAGCTATCATTTATCTTAAGTAGTCATTATTTCATATATTAAATTTTGAAAAATATTATCTGAGCTAAAGTGATTTTTGAAGGTAGGTGTGTTTTTTATGTGTCCCCTGTGTTACCATTAATTTACATTAATAATATATATATTTTTTAATTAATTTCGGTTTAAATTGTACATCTCAGTTAAAAGAAAATATTCATATGACTTTGGCATTGTTTCTATAAAAATATAATTATAAAGATAATATTTTATTTCATTTTGTCCCCCGTGTTACTAGTCCCCTGTGTTACAATGATGTTGGTAACGCAAGAGACAATGAGGTAACACAGGGGCTTAATTTATTTTTTTAGGCAATTGTGTGGCTAAAACTTACATATAAAATTTTGTATGTTATTTTAACTCAAAAAATATGCAGATTGTATTATTATTAAGTTAGTTTTTTCTAAGAAAGTGGAAAATATTGTCATGCTTCTTTTACTCCAAACTACCAATTTTATGTTGTAGCTCCTCTTTCAGTTCACATTCGAAAATATGAGAAATAAATTTCTAATTAATATATAGCACATTTCTATGATTTTTGCATTCTTAGTGCTGAACATGTGTGCACTTTGTTACTTTGGTGTCCCCTGTGTTACCGTATGCCCCCTGTGTTACTGACATTTTTTGTGTCTTAACAAAAAGAAAAAACTTTCTTAAGATTCAGAGGGTTAAATATGCAATGACTAATATGTATAAATAAGGTTGACTGAGATTTTATTATATTGCTATACTTTTTACCTAATTATGTAAAGTTTTATATTGTGAGAATACTAAAAAGGTAACACAGGGGACATAATATGTCCATTTTGTGAGAAAAATATATACATAAACAAAAAATTATGTGGCAGTGAGAAAGAACATTCATATCAAAATGTTAAAATTGTAAAAATACTTTTTTACTTTCATAAGACAAAATGGGGAGATTGTTTAAAATATGGTAACACAGGAGACACTTTTCATTCAATGTGTTTCTAAGTGTAGTAAATAATATTTTTTTTAAAAGTGTGCTGCTGATATTCAATTTCTATTTTTGAAGGTGTATACAATCCTCTCAAAGATTTTTTTACTTCATTTTTTGTGAAAAAAAATTTGAAATTTTTTTTTTCAAAAGGGACGTTTATTTTTAGAATGACCCATATATCAACATATATAAATACATAATGTATATACCTATATATGTATATACATACATATATGTACATAAATATATGTATGTATATATATGTATATGCAGACATATGTGTATATACATAGATATGTGTATATATACAATACTTGTATATATATCACTGGTGCCCGGCTGACCAAAATGTACCCAAACAAATTATGTGCTTTCATTAGGAAAAAAAACCCATTAAAAATTAATCTGGTTTGTTATTAAAAAAATATTTACAACATGAAAATATATTAAAAGCAAATGTTTATAAAAAGTTTGGGTTTTTTTCTGTTATACCAACACCATTGTCGCTAAGCGTAATAATCGGCACAAAAGGAAATTCACATGAAACGAATCATTTGAAAGCAAAAATAACATTGTTGGCACGAATTTAAGCACTTAAAAATAAAACGTTTAAAAATTGCAATACAAATATGCACTTAAAATAAAATAACAAATAAATATTACATAAGGTAATAAAATAAAACTCTATTTAAACTACAGGCTTGAAATTGTAAATGTCTCTTAGGATTGCTGTAAACATTTCATTTTTTGAATGAAGATGTTTATGAGTTTTTTTGATAAAAACTTTTTTTTTATGTATCTAAAGTCCTAAAACAATTTTATTGCTGCTTCTACATCATCAAGTAACAGCTTAATGGTAAAATTCATTTCAGTGTCAATAATAAAGGCAAGTTATAATTTAATAAATATTTTCTATTTGAAAAGTAGCAAGTTAAGATGTTTTATGAGGTTACGATTAAATAATAATAATAATATAAAAGATTCACGTTCAATAAATAGTCCAATCAGAATGTTTGGTACAGTTTGCAATTAAAAATTCTTTACATTGTTCTGCTGTAAACATTTCATTTTTTAAATGAAGATGTTTATGAGTTTTTTTGATAAAAACTTTTTTTTTATGTATCTAAAGTCCTAAAACAATTTTATTGCCGCTTCTACATCATCAAGTAACAGCTTAATGGTAAAATTCATTTCAGTGTCAATAATAAATGCAAGTTATAATTTAATAAATATTTTCTATTTGAAAAGTAGCAAGTTACGATTAAATAATAATAAAAATAAAAGATTCACGTTCAATAAATAGTCCAATCAGAATGTTTGGTACAGTTTGCAATAAAAAATTCTTTACACGGTTAGGGTAGAAATAAATGGCAGATTAGCGTATATTTTGGCATGTGTTGGTATAACAGAAAAGTACCAAGTTGTGTTCCTATTACACTCTGATAAGTGGAATTTAAAAATTAAATCAGATTACTTAGCTTTTCGGCTAAACCAAAACATTTTGGGCATTATTGCCATGACATGATTAATTAAAAATCACATTAATGAATTAAAAAGAAATTACCTACTTTATTAAAATCTTAAAAATAAGTGAAATTTTGCAAATGGTCATTAATTAGTACATAAAATTCGAAGTTTTCTATTACTACCAAAACAAAAATATGCCAGTATCATCAGAAAATACAGAATATATATATATTAGTTATTTAAAACCAGATCTTAACATATGAAGTAAAATTTCACTGAAAGACACTGGAGCTGTAAAATATTACTTTCTGCTTCCTGACTGGTTTAAGATTGTCAGCAATAAAGCAAATTATAAAACAGGCAACGGAGAATTATGAAAAAAATAAAAGCTGAATTTTTTTATAAACCAAAAACTTCCGAGATTGTTCATTACGGACACATTTTACTCTGATATATATATATATAATTACAATCAACTTATTAATAGCATATTCAGGGCAGATGTAAGATCAGTAAAGAACTTTTTTTTAATTCACTTCTGTAGAATTAAGTCCCATAATAAGCAAAGCAATGCAGTTAATTTTACACAATTGCTGATGCTTTTTCTCAGCTTTCTTTATCTTGAACTTAAATCTGTCCCTGAGAATGATGAAAACTAATTTTTAACTAACTCTTGGAATAATATAGAAAAAAAATCTTACCTAATTTGTAAATCTAAATATCCAAAAACCAGTGAATGACGAGACTTTTAGACATAGACGACGCCACGAACACGATGCGATGCCAGGCAAGGAAAATGTAAACATTGCTGCGATGACGCTGCAAAAAAGACATAAAAATCCCTACGAAACCGCAAAAAAAAGCTATATTTCAATAGATTTATTTTTTTCAAGGTTTTTTTTATCTTCAAAATTTCTCATACAATATTAAATAATTTTAAAAGTGGAAATTTTTCAATGCTGATTATTACAAAGCGGAAAACATTTAAAAATATATTTACAAAAATCCCCACTGGGAAAAAAAATGTGTCGGAAAAGGGGAAATCTTAGTTTATCTTTCCCTGCATTCCTCCCGGTCCCGGCTTGCCGTGTGAAAGGAGTGGGAAAGGGGGGGGATCGGTATTTGCTATTATTGCTTATTTAAGATAGTTAAGATTTTTTTTTCTTTTAAATCTAAATTTTGAGTGTTTCAAAAAATGAAAATAACTTATTTTTTGGAACTGATTTATAGATAATATACAGATAATATAAAATCACCCCCCCCCCCAAGAATTTTTTTTTTTTTTTTTTTCTCTCGTTTAACAGTAACTGCTTTTTGGCAAAGTGGCATTTATTTCTTTTGACAAATATTTTTTCATTGAAATTGAAATTGAAATAAATTCCCATTTATCATTAATTTTTTTAATATGTTTATATAATATGTATGTCTAAAGATTGCAATATTCATTTTCATTCTAGGTGCTCACAAAAAATATTCATTTAAAGATATTAATGCATACTTTAAAAGCAAAAACATTTACAGTTTTTATGATTTTTTTTCCATAAAAACTCTTTAAATTAAAGAAGGGTACTTTGTGTATTTTTTATTGCATTTATTTAAATGCAATATTAGATGTAATATTTAAATGCAGCATATTTTATAGTTTCAGATAAATCCAGGTTTAAAATAGCGAAAATCATCTTATAAAATGTGAAGTAAAGATACTTTTTATTTCTTATAATAAAAATGTCGAGAAGATTATACTGGGCCACTGACTTTTAAACAATGTATTTGTATATCTTGGCCGCAAACGTACTTTCATTCGCTATTGGACACTGAAATTGCATTAAGTTTCCCGGCCATTTGCCCGTTAACGATTTGGCGATAAACATCCGGTGTGCGGCCGCTTCAGTTAAAATACATTAATGGCTGGATACAAATTGCCGCAAACTTTTTTGGCCACAACGTTTACAACAGGTGGCCAAAAATCTCGTGTTTGTTGGGCAGTTTTACTACACAATCTATAATAGCCTTTTAATTATGCCAATTCAAGGAATTGTGATTCTTTTTCTTTGATTTTTCTGCTAATACTTGAGCACGAGGGTTAAACAGAAAGTTCTAAGTTGTTAACTTATTTTCAGTACCCAGTAGAAATTTGACAAATAGAAGACCCCGATATAAAAATGTAAATCCCCAGAGAAAGTGCCAGATGTAAAAGTATTATAATAACAGCAATATTGTTACAGGTCGAAACGCAAAAAGTAAAGCATTGTATCTTGGATTACTCGAATAGAATAGAGCACTCTTACATATCAAGGAAGCGCAGCGCATTCTAGTAACTAAAATTTTAACTGTTTATGAAGTTGTTATTTAAAAAATATTTAAGTGAAAAAATAATTCATTACTTTATCTTTATTTTTATTATATTTAAGAAGAAACAGTACACCAAAAATAGTTAAAATATTTATGTTTTATTAGCTCAAATTATACATCTAAATTTTTAGACTGGTACTAATCAATTAGAAATATCGTCTACTAATTAATGACATACTTAAAATTTACTTAAAGGGTTTTCTATATATAGAAATTGTACCAAACATTAAAATTTTCAATGTTATAAAATAATTCATTATTTTATCTTTATCTTTATTATATTTAAGAAGAAACAGTATCCCAAAAATGGTAAAAATATTTACTTTTTATTAGCTCAAATTATACATCTAAATTTTTAGACTGGTACTAATCGATTAGAAATATCGTCTACTAATTAATGACATACTTAAAATTTATTTACAGAGTTTTCTGTATATAGAAATTGTACCAAACATTAAAATTTTCAATATCAACACAAAATTTTGAGATCCTATTTCAAATTTTCGATAAATTTTACCTTCGCATACCAAACGGATTATGGAGGTATTTCTAATGATCTTTGGAATGGTATTTCTAAAGTACTTTCGAATTTTTACTGTTAAATCATATATTCTAATACGAGCAAATCTTGTGTGTGTGTGTGGTTATGCAAATTTTATCTTAAAAACGACTCTAACGATTTTGACGAAATTTTGCATCCTGCCGTTTTGGGGCACCAGAAAACGATTGGGATAGGTCACATGTTCGAGAAAATTCGATTAGTGGGTCATTTTGGGTCATGGTCAAGCTAATTGTATCTAAAAAACGGTTCAAACGATTTTTATGAAATTTTGTATCCGACCCTTTTCGGGCACGGGAAGACTATTGGGCTGGGTCACATGTTCGAGAACTTTCGATTAGTGGGTCATTTTTGGGTCAACGCGGTTCAAATTAATTTTATCTAAAAACGGCTCTAACGATTGTGATTAAATTTTGTGTCCTACGAGTTTCGAGCACGATAAAATCATTGGGCTAAGTCACATGTCCGAGAAAATTCAATTAGTGGGTCATTTCTGGGTCATTGTGGGTCAAGATCTAAAAAGCGGCTCAATTAACACTAAACTAACTGCATACAATGGTTTTCGGGCACGAGAAGACTGTTGGGCTGAGAAAATTCAATTAGTGGGTCATTTTGGGTCATTTTGGGTCATTTTGGGTCATGGTCAAGCTAATTGTATCTAAAAATCGGTTCAGACTATTTACACTAAATTTTGCATCCTATGGTTTTTGAGCACGAGAAGACTGTTGGGCTAGGTCACATGTTCGAGAAAATTCAATTAGTGGGTCATTTTGGTCATGGGTTGAACTCAAATTTGAACTCAAATTTAATTTTACCGAGCATGGCTCGGTCTTTCCTGCTCGTTCATTATTATTCTTTGCAAAACAGGTTGGATTACGTCTAGTTTTTTGTATAACTCAAAAACTATATACTTGGCGGAACAATTTGTAATTTTGTATTCGTATATTTGAAGCTTCTAGAAATCAATTTCTGTTTTAAAAAATCATAGGTTACACAATTCATATGTTTTTCGAAAATTAATTAAAAAATGAAATAAAATTTCGAAAAAATTATGAATTGTAATCCATGATTTTTTGTATCAAAAATCGATTTCTAGAAACTTTAAATATGCGAATCTAAAATTACAGTTTGTTCCACCAAGTTTGTTTTTGAAAATAATTTGATATTTAAAAAAACTACACACATTGGAATAATGTCTACTAATTAATGCTATGGGTAAATTATGTTTCGGGAACCGTCTACATATAAAAATTGTCAAAATTTAAAATGTTCAACACTAACATCTAATTTTGGCATCATATTTGGATTCTCTAGTAAATTTTACCATAGGATACCAAACTGGAAACCATTTGATCGAATAATTCAGCATTTATGCATGTTTAAAATTTCGAACTCCTAATATTAAATTCATTTGTAACCGTTGCAAGTTGCCAATTATTTAAGCATAAATAAAAAACTATTTGTCGAAATGAGCTGCAATTTTAGATTCGTATATTTGAAGCTTCTAGAAATCGATTTCTGTTAAAACGTTCATAGGATACAATTCATTTTTCGAAAATTAATTAACAAATAAATAAAATTATGAAAAAAATTATGAATTTTGTAACAGAAATCGATTTCTAGAAACTTCAAATATGCGAATCCAATTATATATGAAACTTCTAGAAATCGATTACTGTTAAAACATTAATAGACTACAATGAATATTTTTTCGAAAATTAATTTCAAAATATTAATAGTTTTCAAATTACTATTTTTTTTAAATATGCTAACGATAACTTAAAATGTAACGAGATTTATCAGAACAATGTAATATTCTGTGTTAAAAGAACTAAATTGATCATGTCTGATTTCCTTTCTACGAAATAGTAAAATTTGGCGTGGAATATGTTTTTTTGCCATTGCTTCTAGAAAATGTTATAAATGTGTCATGCTTTAGGGCATTTTTTATCGTTCTAACATTCTTTATAACACTAGCAAAAAAATAAAAAACATGTCTACATTATATCGGTATAACATCTCTCTTTTGCCTCTTGGGGATTAGAAACATTTAAAATGCCATAGAGCATTTTCCTGAAACTCTCTCTATAGGGACTTGTAAGTTGTTGTGTATTAAACTATGTAAGCCTTATTTTTATATGTTATAAGTTATCTTTCTAATTTATCTTATAGGTTTATTAATACAAAAAACATTTTTATCATTCAACATTTAATTTGAAATTATGCCTTGTTAAACTGAAAAGTATTTAAAAGACATTTTTAATGTAAATTTGCGACATTTCGAAAAGCACATTTTTCAATTTGTGCTTCATTTTTTTATCACATATATCCGTTAATTATTCTATATGTTTTAGAATGTTTGTATACAACACCATATTTGTTAAATCCCTGATTTGCTAATTGTAAATATCATAAATTAAATCAAAATATACTTAGCTACAATAACTTGAATGATTTTTGACAATTATTACTGCAAATATTTCAGGGAAATTTCCCCTTTCAGACCGATAATAAGCTGAAAATCTGAAACCTACCAAGAAGAGGGGGGGTGGGAGGTATTTAAAGTACTTTAGCAATTGCTTTATACCCCGATAAGCAGCGTTACATTTTCGCAACCAATTTTAGCGTCGATGATTTTGATATATATTACAGAAAAACTGATACCGATAATGAAATTGCTAGTCAGCTGGCCCACCAGCTGGACCTATTACATCTCACTGCAATATAAAATGAATTGCTAACCGATTACTGATGTTTCTCCAACTCAAGGTCATTATCAGTAATCGGTTTGTCATTCATTTGACATTGCAGTGAGTTGTGTGATGTTGCTATGGCAACATCCCCCGCTTTTGCGTAAACTTACTGACAATTTTGTTATTTGTACCATCTAGTCTGTTATATGTGCCAAAATCACCGACGGTAAAATTGGTTACACAAATGTAACTCTACCTCCCGGACTATTAGTTACGCTGTTAAAAATTGATCGGAATGTATATTTTTCATTTTTATTTAAAATTAAAAAATAATTAAAAATATATTTAAAAAGTACACTTGGAATGTGAGAAATTTAAAAGCGTATAAAGTCAAAATAATGTCATGTGCAACAATACTTTTATTCCAAAATTTAAAGAAAAACAGTACAAGGGAATGAAAAAAAAACGAATTTTATTAAGAAGTAAATTAGTATTTTTCGTTATACAGTGTGGAATAAAAATCCGTAACACATTTTAAAATTCAGCAAATATCACGCAATTGTTGTAGGAAAGAGCAGTTTGAAGGAAAATGATTCTCATGTCTGAAAGGTTTGTTTAAGCAAAGTTCTGAAAGTTGCCAAATGGTAATATATCTTCAAAGTTGCTAAAAAGCTAAAAACTCATTATAAGCAGGCACAGACTAATTAATTTGTACAATCAATTGTAATATTTCAATGTGTGAAATACAATTGAGTACCGTTTGGATATAGTTCAAGCTACAAAGGACATGCACTTTGAAATATGGCAGTAGATTGTGTAAGTTAAATGGTCTGAAACTCCATATTAGAGCATTAATTAGCTGATAATCGGGAATCCATCTAGGAGGCAGGATATTCTTCATGCGGTACTTTTATCCATGTTCCAGCCAAGAATCTATCATTATTTTACCGAAATTCTAAGCATTGCATAACATTTCTTTGAATTTTACAAAAAATATTCGTCGAGTAGTGGTAAAATAAATAGATAAAATAAATAAATAACATAGAACACATAGATTTAATGATCATGCCATAAGTATACATGATATTATTACCTTGTAATTATATTACATTTTTTAAAATGGTTTACCTGAGTTGATAATATTCTATAACGATTAATATCTAATGAAATTACTACCACTTAACTTTGTAAAATTGATTGTGGCACCATCAAATATCATGTTTTATTCTGAGAAAATATTTTCAGATTACCTTATAATATAATAATATAATATAGTCACTGTTCAAAAATCAGTCGACACGGCTAGTAATTCATTTTCTTTTATTTGTAGCACACACAAAATAATAACAACACAAACGTACACTTGGAATACAAAACAAATACAGCAGCTACTTTCATTTATTTTAAAAATTCATTAATTAAAGGGGTGAAAGCATAACTGGCCGCAGAGGCTACCTGAGCCTATGTATCGCGTCTGTTATAATATTTATTTCACTTTAAAATACAATTGTTCTATTATCCAAAAAATATGCTTGTTTTAAAATAACTTCACCTTTTAATATAACACTATGTTTATTCTTAAGGAAATGTTTAATGTTTGTATATATTTGCCGCTTACGAATGATATTGTATTGCTGAAAAATTAATAATAATAATACAGGGTCATCGAAAAACGTTGGATAGATTTGAAATAATCATAACTCTAAAAGTAATTGAGTAAACGCAATTATTTTCTTTCCGAAGTACTAGGCAATTATCCAAGATTTGTTAGATGTAGTTGTTTTAAAGTCGTGACATTCAGACGATGCGCAGAATCGATAATCTGAAAATGCAAATCGCACCACGCATTCGCAATTTTCACTTTTTGCTTAAGCTATTTGTGTACATAGTGGATCCTTTCCTACTAATTCGACGATGCTGAAGATCTTTCTAATTCACATTTTCCCGATACTCCAATAGTTTTAGACTTATATGCTGTCCACACCGTAATCATCGAAGAAAATTGCGATTGTGTGGTGCGATTTTCATTTTCAGATTATCGATTCTGCGCATCGTCTGAATGTCACGACTTTAAAACAGCTACATCTAACAAATCTTGGATAATTGCCGAGCTCTTTGTAAGGAAAATAATTGCATTTTCTGAATTGCTTTTAGAGTTATGATTCTTTCAAATCTGTCCAAAGTTTTTCGATGACCCTGTATAATATGACTGCTTTTTATTTTACCACATAACTTGAGCTAAGCGAAATGTTATTCCATTGATACGTATACAAAATTTTATTTATCGATACTATTTATTTTCCCTGTAACATTTGAAATAAATTCATTCTGACAATGTGCCACAGTATACAAAAACATCTTATCTAATAAGAAATAAAGACATCTGACTTCTTTTTATCCTTTTTTTTTTAAGTTAAAAGAACAACAACATACTTTCGAGAAACATCCTTAAAATTGAAGTTTCTTCTTTTGTAAATTTAATTAGATTTCAAATTACCTTCATATAATTGTATTACATCTGTATTGAATATATATTTGCAAAATAAAGTATCTAGAAAATATTTTTATTATAAACTAACCAATAAAGGAACGATGAATTTTATTGTTTACCTTGAATTTTATTATAAGAATGGCATAATCTTTTAAAATTTTATTCATTCGAATTTTCTGATTACATTTGGCAATATGGAACTGTGTGTAATATTTCTTCTTTATATATTGTATCTCTATTGATTTTTTACTAACAAAAGTAAGTATCTAGGAAGTGATTTCATTATTATTATTATTATTATTATTATAAAGTAACAAATATAGCAATAATACATTCAATTTTTCGTTATTTTTTTATTTGTATTGCATAAAATGGAAGTATTGGAATCGTGAAAATATTCGTCATTCGATTTTTGATGGATTTAGATATTTTATGTCCTGAACGCAATTTGACTACCTTTAGGAAGTGTCTGTCTTTCAGTGTTTTGTCTGTTAGTCTGTCTGTCTGTGTATGACACAAAATTTGTAGCCGATCTGTCACAATAACTAATTCACGGAATTGAATCAAACTTTATTATATGCAGTTTAATTAAATTCAGTTGAAACTTGACATAATAATTCAGTTAGAACTTGTCATAAATTGGTGCTGATTACAAACTTCAAACACTTGCTTTCAACGTATATTTCGTTTAATTTAAATATGAGTTATTTTAAAAATTATATAGATAAACAATTCTCGACTTCTCGGTTATTCTTCATAACCATCATCAGGAGAAAATTTCCATAAATACAAACAGCAAAAAGTTAAATACGTGTTACATAATTGAGAAAAATGTTCCCACTGACAAGACGCTTAAATTAACGGAATTTACAAAACATATTCAAAAATAAGCCTGGTGGCGCTTGTATTTATATGTGCAACGTAAAGTCCTTATTAATTATGGTGCTGATTAGTTTTGTGTATATCACCGAACAAGGGGGCTTCTATGCTGTTTTTTTTTGCGATTTCCGTGATAGCTATATCTCAACATCTATTCAATGAAACTTCATCAAACTTTATATTTAGTTAGATCCTGACATATATATAGGTACGGTTTCGGTTTCGGTGTGTATAGCTCAACAAATGTCGTTGTTGTACTGTGTTTTTCACGAGACTTCACTGATATCTGTATATAACGGTAGCTATGGGATGGAATTTCATTTTATTGAAAAATATGTTGCTTCAGCTTTTGCTTTGTTCACACAATCGAAGACAGTGCTATGCTGTGGTTTTCACGATTCCCGTGATAAATGTACCTCAGCATCTATGTGCTAAAATTTCATGACATTTGTTATGTAATAGATTTATATAAAATCATGTTGATTCAATTTTAACTTTGTTCATTCAGCAGGGGCTGCCGCTACGCTCTATTTTTACGATGAACATTATAGCGGAATCAAAATTTCTATTGGCTAGAAATCAGGGCCGTACTTTTGAATACGCAACATGTGCTTCTGTACAAGCCGGTAAACTTTTTAAAGAGGCAAAATGTTGAAGCTGGCAAAATATAGCCAGAAGTAAAAAATTGCTGTTTATTTATTGATTTTAACATTTTGAAATTTTGAAATTTTTGTGTAGTTAATAAAACTAGCTTCTGAGTGTCTTGTGTACAATTTAAGCAGTTGAACTATTGATAACAGGTTTTGACTCGGAACGTAAAGGGAAATTTTATAATGTGTTTGAAATTATTTGCAGTGTGTGATTATTTTCTGACTGGTCATTTTTAACTGCTTCGTATCTCTGGAAAAGGATATACTTGTCACCAGCAACTTATGAAAATATATTAAGTCTTATTGAGAAGCTAGCGATAGAAAAAATATATGACGATTTTTGTTCTAAAAAATTTCATCCATGCTATATTCTAAGGAGGTAATTAGTAGTTAAGTGCAACTGTTACATGTTACATATGTGACTAAAGATGGTTTTCAGCAGAAAGTTTTTCTTAATTTATAAAAAAAAAAAATTACAAACCTTACTGGAGAAAAGTTTTTTCAAGCAGTTTTGAATTTTTTATAATCACATGGTAAGAAACTTGACAGCTATAAAGGTCACTAACCCGAAAAGTAGTATTATACGACCAAAAACTATTTTAGAAAATGAGAAAGATAAAATTAAATATAAAGCTGAAGGCCTTCTTAGAAAGTTAAGTATTAAGGTGACATTCATGACATCAGTGTAATAATTTGTTCTGCAATATTAAGATAAAGCAATTAAAACATTGCAAGTCGAAGATGTGTACGTTTTCAATGATTGGTGATATATTTCAGTTTTTATTCTGCTTAACGTTTAACTGAGTTTCAGACCTTTTCCTTCATATATTTTGCCGCAAACCGCTAAAACGAAATCTACTCAGTTCCGAAGTTAGTTGCATCTGCTTCATAGGTAGAATTAATTCATATGTTAATTTTTGCTGAATAAGCGGAGTCAGATTTTCATACTTCTCAAATACCACCAAATTAAGAACTACTCAAATTTGCCGCAGAGAAACTTTGAGCAAATTGAATACGACACAGGAGACGTTTTTGCGAAGGATGTATGGATATTAAAAGTGATTTTTCTATATAGAAATAATTCTCGAGAAGATAGAACAATACTCTACGAAGAAATACGTTGTGACAAGTTTTTCTATGGTTCATTTCCTTTCCGGATGTTGTCTGCAAAATAAATTAGTTATATTATCGATTCAAATGTGTACAGCGTACACTAGCAACAAACTGTTCTGTGGAGAGGTAATTTTCAATCTTTAAATCGTTATAATATCTGCGTATAGCACAGACTCATGTATAGAGCCATCCAATCCAACATAATTTTTTCTAAAATAGCATAAATCGTACCAAGAAATACCTTTATTTTCAGTTGGTCGCTTGAATAACATCCAATTGAATTTAGTATTTGAATAAATCTGTGGAATAAAAGATTTCTACAATAAAACCGTTTCTATTGTACCTAAAAACAGAATCCAAGTGATATTTCTTTTAGATTTTCGTATGCTTCAGACTTTCTTTATTAAAGATATATTTTTCTTACTGATTTTTGTAAAAAGACTAATCCTTTTTTTCATTTTAAAACTTTCCTCTTTGTAAAACAAGATATCCCCTTGAAAGTTCCAGAAAAAAATAGCTTTTATAATATTTAATATATTCTTTTATTTTTATGGAGGTTGTACGTAAGTATGAAAATAATATTTTAAATACACTATTAAAATTTTCTTGCAAGATTGAACCAAATTTTAATGTTGTAGTACCTGCAACCATGAGATAATGACATGGTTCGCATGATTTGGTACTTTGTACGAACCGGGAAATCGTACAATATATTTTTTTTTTAATTTGGAACCATGTTTTTTTTAAAATTTAGGTTGAAACATAAACCTGTGTAGGTTAAGAAATTAACTATTAAAATGTTAAAGAATGAATTTGTGAAAGTTGAAACATCAACTGGTAAAATGTTGAGCTTGTAAATATATATATATAATGAATACAAATATACTTTGTAAACATCATTAGAGTTTCTATAAAGGAATATAATTAAACAATTTAAAATGATATATATATTAAAAAAACATGGAAAATAGTCAACCATGTGTAATATTAAAATAACTATAACTTTACTGAAACTTTAAAATAATAACTATCACAAGCACAAAGTTATAAAGGAATCCAACATAAAATTAAAATAAGAGTATAAATCCTAGCAAAAAATACTCTAGAAAGTCCAATTGAATTTAGTATTTGAATAAATCTGTGAATAAAGGGTTTCTACAATAAAAACGTTTCTTTTGTAAGTAAACACAGAATCCAAGTCATATTTCTCTCACATTTTCGTGTGCTTCGGACTTTCTTTATTAAAGATATATTTTTCTTACTGATTTTTATAAAAAGACTAATCCCTTTTCTCATTTTAAATCTTTCCTTATTGAAAAACAAGATATCCCCTTGAAAGTTCCAGAAAAAAAGTAGCTCTTATAGTATTAAATATATACTTTTATTTTTATGGTGCTTCTACGTAACTAACTATGAAAATAATATTTTAAATACACTATTAAAATTTTCGTGCTAGATTGAACAAAAATTTACTGTTGTAGCAGCTGCAAACATGAGATAAGGACATTTCTTTACCATGATAGGTACTTTGCACGAGCCAGGAAACCGTAGAATATGGAACCATTTTTTTAAATTTTTGTTGAAACATAAACTTGTGTAGGTTAAGCCATTAACTATTAAAATGTTAAAGAATAAATTTGTGAAAGTTGAAATATCAACTAGTAAAATGTTAATAAAAAACCGTAAAATATTGAGCCTATATATATATATATATATATATATATATATATATATATATATATATATATATATAATGAATACAAATATATACTTTGTAAACATCATTAGAGTTTCTATAAATGAATATAATTCAACAAATTAAAATGATATATGTATTCAAAAATCATGGAAAATAGCCAACTATGTATAAATTTGAAATAACTATAACTTTACTCAAACTTTAAAATAATAACTATCACAAGCACAAATTTCTAAAGGAATCCAACAAAAATTTAGAATAAGAGCATAAATCTTAGCAAAAAATACTCAAGAAATACTTTTATTTTCCGTTGGTCGTTTGAATAAAGTCCAATTGAATTTAATATTTGAATAAATCTATGGAATAAAAGATTTATACAATAAAAACGTTTCTTTTGTGACTAAAAACAGAATCCAAGTGATATTTCTTTGATATTTTCGTATGGTTCAGACTTTCTTTATTAAAGATACATTTTTCTTACTGATTTTTGTAAAAAGACTAATCCCTTTTCTCATTTTAAATCTTTCCTTATTGAAAAACAAGATATTCCCTTGAAAGTTCCAGAAAAAAATGGCTTTTATAATATTGAATATATTCTTTTATTTTTATGGAAGTTGTACGTAAGTATGAAAATAATATTTTAAATACACTATTAAAATTTTCGTGCTAGATTGAACCAAATTTTATTGTTGTAGTAGCTGCAACCATGAGTTAATGACATTTTATACCATGATTTGGTACTTTGTACGAACCAGGAAATCGTACAATATTTTCTTTTATTTGGAACCTTTTTTTTTGGGGGGGGGGGGGGATTGAAACATAAACTTGTGTAGGCTAAGCCATTAAGTATTAAAATGTTAAAGAATAAATTTGCGTAAGTTGAAATATCAACTGGTAA